>JAPVLO010000452.1:0-600000 GCA_027257055.1 Cephalopachus bancanus | reverse complement strand
TGCACTCCAGCATAGACAACAGAGTGTTACCCTGACTTTAAAAAAAAAAAGAGTTTTAAAAAATCATAATACTATAAGAAAGGGATTGACAGTAGCAGGACACTGCCGGGGCACACAACATCAATAAGGGTACCTGATCTCAAACCAGGTGAAGTGGGGACCAAAGAGGAGGCCCAAACTTTACTGTACGATGACCACTTACCCACCTAATCCTGAATTGTACCCCACATCTTTAAAATAAAAAAAAAATTCGTGGCCACTTCCTGTTGCTATCCTGGAGAGCTCAGGTGTTGTGAGTATCCACTTTAAATGCCATGTGATACTCATCACCTCTGAGTGAGCAGTTTGCCTCACCTGTAAAAGTCTTAAAGTAGAAAGTGATCTCTCATATTCTTGCATATTTTTTATGATGTTGAGTGCATTACATAAACCTTGAATAACACTATGGGACCATCCGAGGTGCCACTAGTGATGCTAGAAGTGCTCCTAAGAAGCAAAGTCATGACATTAAAAGAAAAAGGTGAACACCCTGATTGGGGTCTGCACGTGCAGTTGCCACCATTTCAGACAGATGGTTTATTTTGTAAACAGACAATGTAAACTTACGCTATCAATAAATACAGTACAGTACTGTAAAAAAAAGAAAATAGTTTTTTAAAAATTTGGCACAAATTATGAAGTAACATACTCTCCAATAATTAATCAATTAGAGATGCGAGGTTACTTCAGATAAAAGAGCAGTAATCTATGTTTCCCAGATATCTTGCAAATACCAATATTGTTTCCAAAGATACTTTAAAAGTAACAAAAACATGTATTGTAATATTTATAAATACTTACATAAATGCTCATATTTTATGGAAGAATAAGATTCATTCTCCTGTACGTGTACTCAATTTAGAACTTTATTGGATCCTTTTCTTTAAACATGTACATGAAGCTGAACTATGTTTTTCTTGTTCTCTGTAGTTTCTAAGGAGGAAAGAAGCATTTTCTCCTTACTTGTCTAATAATTTTTTTTAAACTGATGGTTTTTTTAAAAGAAGATTTGTATCTTGCCAAAGGTGGTCCTTGAAATTTGTAAAATCAGAATTATAATAAAGAGAAAGCCCACAAAGCAGAAACTTTACTATATGAAAAGCAGTAAGCAATAGAATTACATTCCTTTTATAATACTAGATTAACAATAGGGTGTGTTTTTCATCTTCAATGATGATATGTTATTACATATATTGTATTATATTATACTTTTTTAGTGTTTCTATGGATCATCTTAATTAATCCTCAGAATTGTCATGTGTTGCAGGTATTGTTATCCCTACTTTGCTGCTGGGGAAACAGAGGCACTGAGATGTTAACATCTCTCACAGCACAGAGCTCAGGATCACTTTTTGAAAATCTGAGAAAAGACCATATCTTCTTAATTTCACCATTCAACTAATTTATGCATACATATTTAAACCTATCTTCTTTATTGAATATTTCATATTTGATACTATTTTCCACTGACTATATGATTTAAAATCAATCTTATTAATAATAGCGTAAGCCGGGCTCAGTGGCTCAGCCTGTAATCCCGCGCCTTTGGGAGGCTGAGGTGAGTGGATTGCCTGAGCCCACGGGTTCAAGACCCGCCTGGGCAGCAAGACCTCATCTCTACAATAAATCAAAAAATCAGCTGGGTGTGGTAGCGCATGCCTGTAATTCCGGCTACTCGGAAGGCTGAGGTGGAAGGATCGCCGGAGCCCAGCAGGTCGAGGCTGCAGTGGCCGGGAGTGGCCACTGCACTCCAGTCTGGGGGACAGAGTGAGACTCCAACTCAAAAAAAATAATAATAATAATAGCATAGAATGTCAGCATATAGCAGAGAATAATATGTTTAACCTGTTCCCTATTGTGTTTTTAATTTTTTATAATAAAAAATTATTTTTGAATGACTTTGTACATATTGGTTGTGTACATGTGTAGTCATTTCTTTTTTTTTTTTTGAGTCAGAGTCTCAATCTGTCACTCAGGCTGGAGTGCCAGTGGTACATACAGCCTCAACCTGCTGGGCTCAAGTGATCATTCCACCTCAGCCTTCCAAGTAGCTGGAATCACAGTCGTGCACATTCAGCTAATTTTTTTATTTATTGTAGAGATGAGGTCTCGCCATTTTGCCCAGACTGGTCTCGAACCCATGTGCTCAGGCAATCCTCTCGCCTCTACCTCCCAAAGTGCTGGGTTTACAGGTGTGAGCTGCCGCACCCAGCCAGTCATTTCCTTTTAAAAATAACTAGAAGTGAATTTTATAATAAAAAATCAGACTTTTGACCAGGCACAGTGGCTCACGTCTATAATTCCAGCACTTTGCGGGGACTGAGGTGGGAGGATTGCTTCAAGTCAGGAATTCAAGACCAGCTTGGAAAACACATCAGGACATTTTCTCTTTTTAAAAAATTAATTAATTCTAAAAAATAAAAATCAGACTTTTATGAAGTGCTTCCACTATGCCATGCCTGAAAATTGTAATATTTGGGGTGAGACAAATACTGGAAAGATAGAACTGCTTTTTAAAAGATGCTTATAATCTATCGAAGAAGTCAAATCGGAATAGGCATACATTTAAGACAGTATGTGAAGGACTGTACTTGGAGAGATTTAGGTGACATACCTTGTGAGTTCACAGAAGAGAGACATTAGTCTGGCTGTAGCAAAATCAGGATATAAATAAATTATACTGAGTCTGTGGGATCTGTATAGTAATAAACAGGTTTTATACTGTATCATTTATATGTTGTAGTTTTCAGTGTAGTGACATGAGATGGAAAGCAAAATTCATCACATCAGGTAATTCAACAGATATCTGAAGGATATCCTGACCAACCTGCCAAGTTTAGAAACAAAAAACCCTTTCTGTTAAGAAGAACTGGAATACAAGTATTTTGAGACCATTATTAATTCATAGAGAATATCACTCAGGGCCATTTCTCCAAATTGTTGGACATACAACTCCGACATACCGAGAAGTAATAAAGGGAGTTAAGATATTGAGATGCAAGGAAATTCACAGGAGATAAGCCATTCAGTAAAATGATTTTAAATTCAGAAAGCAAAGAATTTTGTTGAAATTCCATTTTAACAGATTTTGAAACACACATATGTTTCAAGTAAATATGCCTGTGGTTGCAATAATTATGAAGGAAATGTTAATGAAATGCACAAAGAAGAGAAGCTGTAAAAAAATGCTGATTATCAAACTCTGATTATAGAGACACTTCTAAGCAAAAGTTTATTTTACCTCTCTTTTAGCCTTATTTAGTTGTTTCATATATTGACCAAGAAGAACTGCATATATGGTAATATATTTATAATAAACCCAAAGCAAACTATAAGTACTGTTACCACTTACTTTTCTGTCTCATGTTTATGATTATCTGTCTTTCTCTGTGTATTGATAGATATCTATTTACATATTTTATTAAAAATTATTGCTGAATCTGATTTTTTTGTTAAAATTATTTCACATCTTTATTTTTCTCAACCTCACATTTAATAACTACTTTGAATTCTAGAACAGCAACAGACTTGTTACATATTTAACTAGGAAGCTTTTCTAGACTAAACATGCTGAGTATTCCCTGTCCATCTCTAATCTCTTGACTAACTTTTTCCAATTTCAAGATCAAAAAGAGGTTCTGGTGTGGATTATGTACCCTCTTCTTAGCCTTGAAGATGGGACTGGAAAGAAGTAGATCTCCTAGAACAGGACAGAGCTACTCAGTCTTAAATCCACATTTGCCTCAGCAATGGTACACTAGCCAGAAAATCTCCTGTTAAAATACCTGGGTTTGGCCTCATTGACCATATGTGTCTGGTCTATGACTCTGTGTAGGTGAAACCCCTGGGAATTTGAAGAGTAAATAGGTTTGCTCAGAGTGCTAACCTTCCCAAATTGTGTGTGATGAGAGTTGGTTTGGAACCTGGAATGGGAGAACTAAACAGCCGTATTCCCTTGAGTCCAGTGGGGAACACTAGAGTGCAGCTGGTCTCAAGGTCTTCTCTTCTTTCAGGTCTATGTTCTGCAGACTCTGCTTTATGGTAGAGAAATCCTGAAGACTGACTAGCTTGTGCCTGCCTAAAACTATGGCCTGTGTAAATCCATGTTTCTCTCCTTATTGATATGTGTGTGTGATTTTTAGGTAATGTGAGTATTTTCAATACTTTTCCTGAAGTTATCTGCCTTGAATGGGTCTTCAGTTAACTTATCCCCCAGTTCTTGTTCTTCCCACAGGATGTGCCACATCACTCAGCACTTTCCTTTTGTGGCCCACTGCAAATTAACTAGTGTTCATTTGACCAGATTATTCAACATCTATCCTAGGTGCCCATTCTTCTATATGGGCAATGATACATAGTAAAGGAGTCAAGTTCTTTGAAGTAAAGATATATGCATTCTGTGTCACTTTAGTTATTTAGTGAGACCAAATTAACTATTCCATATGACCATCCATCAAATGCCTGAAACTTTCCAGACACCTGAGTTTTCATGTAGATTAGGTAGAATTTGACACTGAAGAATCTAAATCTTCATCTGGGGTAAATATCACATGGGCTGTGGGAATTACTATGTGATTGGGACTTATAAACACAGAGGTAATGGATTTGGACAGAAAGCCCAGAAAAATAAATACCATAAAATCATGACATAATGAGTAAAAAAAATCCTTTTGTTTTATCAAAACAAAGAAAAATGCTCATGGTAAGATGTGATGTAATAAAGTACTTAATGCTTGAAGAAATGATTAACATTATGGAAACTTAGTTTACTAAAATTGAGATTCTATTCTATATTTTTGGATAAACTGCCTCATGATTAAGTTTTTTAATTGCCTTTCAAGTGAAAATGTTCCTCAGTTAATACACATTGAGAATTTATAAGGCAGATACTTTTTGGGCATTATGCCCATAATAATTATATAATTTAAGTAGGAAAGCAGTATTCTGTCATTCACAAAAAGGTCAGATATTTAAGATAGGTCCTAGATATATGTTCATTCCCCTCCCCTGATAGCATGCATTTCTAACCTGTGTGCTGATCATGTTGTTCTTTTGCTGCAATGCAGTCCTTTATGTCCTCTACTCCATTTTCTAGAGTAATAAAAAACTTTCCCAGTAATACGTAGGTTTGCCGTTTCAGGGATCCATAACATTCAAAGATGTGGCCATAGGCTTCTCTTGTCAGGAGTGGAAATATCTTGACCTGATCCAGAAGACTTTGTACCTGGAGGGGATAATGGAGAACTATGGCAACTTAGTCTCCCTAGGTATGTTGTTAGCCTTAAATGCTGTAGAATAATTTATAATCTACTATCTAGGATATGTGTTTTTTCCACTGACTTTTTAGGGCTACTTTAAAAAAACTAGTTACATTTCTTGTCCCTCTTCCTATTGAAGTGGTTTGAGCTTTGTTGGGTCAGAAATGGCAACTCCACAAAATACTTCCATCTTCCTATATTTCAGTGACATTCATACCTTTCTCTGATATTTCTTTTATTTGTCTCTCTTCTTTAATAACCCATGGTTTAGCTTAGAATTTTCTGTTGTTCATTATAGAACCATTGTCAGGAAATCCAGGTTTCTTATTCGTTGGTGCTCAGAATTGCTGTACGACTCCACTTTATTATCTGATCCACTTGCAAGGATCTTTTCTTGACAGAAGGTTATGAATTGCCATCATTACAAAAACAGCCTGTTCATATAGTGATGGATTGTATAAATCGAATTCACTTAAAATTGAAAAGAAAACAGCCCATTTCCTAAGACAGAGTTACTCTGATTTATGGTTGAAGCATGTAATCCATGAAAATGACATGTAAAACGGAATATATACTCTTAGTAAAATAATGACAATAGCATAATAACATCAACAGCTAACATTGTGATTATTGTATACTAGACATTTTTCTGAGCACTCATATATCAAGTAACTTAATTCTTCCAACATCCATATTATTTCTCCAATTTCTCATGTGAGGATACTAAGAAATAGTGGGTTTAAGTGACTTGTCCAAGATCACGTGCAACTGGAAGGTGGCAAAGTCCCGATAGGATCCAAGGCTCTAGAATGTATAGGGGGACCCAAGAAAATAGAATTATCTTTGGAGGGTGAGCTCCTTGTAGTACACTTGAAATTTGTTCCTCCAGATCAAAGTTTTTATCTGGAAGTTTTGAGAAGTTGACTATGTTGAGAAGAAATGAATATCTCATCATGAGATAGCCAGTGAACTTCATGTTTACTTCAGTACCTACTTGCCATGTTAATTTTCTCCATATTTCCTTCCCGATTTAGTAATAGACCCTCTCTTCCAGAAACAGTTATTTCACTTGGATATTGGATCCAAATGCTTTCCACATCCTCTTTTACACTTGAATTTATCTATATGGCTCCAGTCCCTGAATATACATTAATTCCTGTATATGACAAATACTTGAATACTCTAGCCTGGCACCACGCTTGACACAATCACTCTGGGAATAGTGAATAGGACAGATAATGTTCTTGTCATGATGGAGGTTAGAGTATATTAAGGAAGGCATAACATACATATGAAAACAAATGAATTGGCCCAGCGCAGTCCTTGTGCCTATAATCTTAGCATTTTGGGAAACTGAGGCTGTAGTAAGCTATGGTCCCTCTGCTACACTACAGCCTGGAAAACAGAGCTAGACCCTGTCTCTTAAAAAACTAAAAAATAAAAGAAGAGAAAACAAATAGATAAATAATATCCTGCAGCACAATATACTATGAAGAGCAATCAACAAAAATAGGACACTTTCACTTGATGTGTGGCTTTCAGGAACTGTTTTCTGAGGACTTGACATTTGTTCAGAGACATGAAGTAACTGGTCAGGTCATTGTATCATAGGAGGACAAGCATCTCAAGAAGAATGAACAGCACATGCAAAGACTTTAAGGGGACATAAGTTTTGTGTGTTTGAGCAGTCAGTGGTAGATGAGCAAAGAGGTAAGAAGGGGTGACTAACAGGATATGGAGTCAGTGTGTTAGAAGGATCAGGCCCTACCAAATTTTGTGTTTCATTATGAAGAAATAGGATTATTTCTAAAATTTAATTATAAGCACTCATCTGATGATGTGATATATTTCTTTCCTTTTAAACATCTTTTCCAGTTAATTCAGATGAGCTGTATTCATTCACTTCTTCCTTTCCAATTGGTTATTCTGAAATTATTCCCCTTATTTCTTGTTTAGTCTTATAGTCTGATACTTCATTTTTGAGTGCTTCTTTTTGTTTGTTCTACCCTCCCCCCCTTTTGGGGTTTTTCAAATTCTGATTTATCTTCTATCATATCTCAACATATTTTATTGTGTTGTAGCATATTTTAAAATTTTGTGTTATAGATTTTCTTTGGCTTGAGGCACTTGTTTGATGTGTATTTAAGTTGTCTATATGTCATTCATGTTTGTCTTTATTCGTTTTATATGGATGAGATTGGTCTTGAACTTTTTTTGGTTATTTACATGTAAGGCTAGTTTTCCTCAACCTTGTAGAAGGAGTTATGGTTCTGGATACCATGTCTATATTTGTGGGTTTAGAATGTACTCTTTTGTTATTTTGTTAAGTGTTTAAATTATCATGACTCTGGAAAGAATGGAGGCATATAGAATCACAGTTTTGTATAGTGTTGTAATTGAATGGGTATTAATCTTATTTAAATATGGTTACAAACTAAGATATTAATTGTAATCTCCAGTAAAAACAGTAAGAAAATAAATGAAAGTAAGCCCAGTGGCTTGCACTTGCAACCTCAGATACTCCAGAAGCTGAGGTAGGGGCAGAGCTTGAGGCCAAGAGTTTGAGACTAGTCTGGGCAATATAGTGAGACCTTGTCTTCCTACAAAAAAAATTTAAAAATTAACCTGATGTGGTGGTGAGCACCTGTAGCTACTCAATAGGCTGAAGCAGTAGGATCACTAGAGTCCAGGAGTTCGAAGCTACAGTGAGCTATAATACCATGGCACTCCATCCTTGGCAACAGTGAGAGTCTCTCTAAAAAAATGAAAAGGAAAAAGGTCTCTCATCTCTCTACCCCTTTTTTCCTCCTCCCTTCTTCCTCTCTTTCATTATTATAATGAGATTAAGTCAGTAGCCTAGGAACGTTCTAAAAATACAGTCATGGATGTTTTTCCTGGCTAATTTAACCAAATATTTGTTGAGGAATTAACACCAGTGATTCACAGACTTTTCCAAAAGTAACAGATGAGGAACAACTTCAGAATTATTTATTAAGGCCAGTATTACAATAACACTAAAGCCATTCAACACAGAACAAGAAAAGGAAATATAGACCAATATCTGTGTCTTCTGAATATAGATACAAAAACTTCAACTATACTAACTATACAAATCTAATAACATATAAAAATTATTATACACTATGACTAGATGGGATTTTTTTCCCCAGGAATGCAACATTGCTTCAACAAAGGAAAATCAATTAATAGAACATATTCTGTCACTGAAATAAAGGACAAAAACTTCATTTTTATCTCCAGATGCAGAAAATTTTTTTTTTATAAATCCAATATCTTTTCATAAGAAAAACTCCAAAAATAGGAATAGAAGACAAGTTGCTCAATTTCATATAGACCATATACAAAAAACCTAGAGCTGAAATACTTAATGGGAAAAGACTGAGTACTTTTCTATATAGGGGAGAAATAAGAGGGTGACCACTTTTAGCACCTCTATTTAGCATTGTACTACAGATTGTTTCCAGGACAACTAATCCAAAAATGAAACAAAATTTACGCAGATCAGAAGGGAAGTTAGAAAATTAGCTCTGTTTGCCAATGAAATGATTTTGAATATAGGAAATACTAAGAAACACACCAAAAAAAACCCCAAAACAAAGCAAAATAAAAAACTTAGCAGTGATAAGTCAGCTTACCAATTTAGAAGAATTAAAGATCAATGTAAAATAGTCATTTGTATTTATCTATAGCTTGCAATTAGTAAGTAAGAATTGATATTAAGAAAACAATTTTGTAGCCTGGCATGGTGGCGCATGCCTGTAGTTCTAGCTACTTGGAAAGCTGAGGTAGAAGAATCCCCTGAGCCCAGCAGGACAAAGCTGCAGTAGCCATGATCATGCCACTGGGCAATAGAGTAAGACTCCAATTCAAAAAAAAAAAAAAAAGAAAGCAATCTTCTTTACAATGGTAGCAGTAAAAATAGTAAACGAAACAAAAATACAATTTATATACTAAAAACTGTAAAATGTCATGAATTAGATATCTAAATAAATGGAAAGACATCTTATATTCATGGATCAGAACACATAATATCATTAAAGTGGCAGTAGTTCTTAAATTTCTTCAACAGAGTCACTACAACCCTATTGAGAACCTAGCTGACTCTATGTCAGAAATTGGTATGTGGATCCAAAATGTATATCGATATGCAAGGGACTCAGAATTGCCAATAATAACAATAAAAGAAAGAAAACAACTTTATAAAGAAGAGAGTAGATTGGGTAATAACTCCTTGTTTTCCCATGGAGGAGATAGGCTACAGAATTTACATTACATAAGATGATTAAGGCTTCTGTATATCAGAGTGCCTACAGTTGATAATATACTACCAATAATAGTTTGGTCTAAGGGTGGATCTTATATTAATTGTTCTTATCACACACATACATAATAATAAATATGGCATGAGGAAACTTTTGGAGGTGATGCATCTGTTTATTGCCTGGATCGTGGTGATGGTTTCATGGGCATATACTTAACTCCAAATTCATTAACTTGTATACATCAAAAATATACAAGTTTTGTATGTCATTCATAGCTCAATAAAGTGGTTTTAAAAAAAGAGAAAGTAGGACAAACCAGCCTTTTGAATTTCAAAACTTACTAGAAAGCTACAGCAGTCTAGACTGTGATCCTGGCATAAGTTTGGGCCAATGTATGTCAATGGAATAGAATCCAGAGTTCAGAAAATAGCACAACACATGAATGGTCATTAGGTTTTTGACAAAGATGCCAAGTCAGTTCAAAAGAGGAAAGAACAGTCATTTCAAGATATTATTCTGGAGAAATGGATATTTGTGTGAAGTTAGTCTTTTACCTCACACCATATTAAAAAATTAACTCATTATTAAAAAATTAATTGTTAGAAGTAATGATATATATCCTTTACAAACAATTACAGGAATAAATTTTCGTAGTTGGTTTGACAGCAAAAGCACAAGTGAGCAAATTACAAAATCTGTAAGTTGGACCTTATCAATATTAAAAACTTTGTGCTTCAAAGGAAGCAATTAAGAAAGTTACTAGAGAGTGCACAGAAAAGGAGACAATATTCACAAATGAGAGGTTCTAGTATCCTAAATATATGATAAGCTCTTACAACTGAACAGAAAGACAGTTTTATGAAAAACTTGATGAAGAATGTTGTGGGGGTCTAGCCCCTACAAGGGTCGTGAGATTTTTTGAAGGAGAGACAGATAGGTGAAAGATGAAAATATTATATTTGGACATCTGTTTTTTGAACAGATGATGTTTAATGTTAGTTAAGGGAAAGTTTTTATATTATTTGTAAAGGGGCAAGACAAAATTTTTTTATGTATATATCTTTTAAAAGTTATCACCATCTAGTGGTTTTAGTAATAAACAAGCCAAGATCTCTATAAACATTCAGACAATGAGTCTTATTCATAAAGTCAAAAATGATAGTTTTAGTCTAAAGTCCCGAATTATAGTCTTTGAATTGTCTCAAGAAAGTTTTTTTTTTTTTTTGAGTTGGAGTCTCACTCTGTTGCCCAGACTGGAGTGCAGTGGCTGCTCCCGGCCACCACAGCCCCGACCTGCTGGGCTCCGGTGATCCTTCCGCCTCAGCCTTCCGAGTAGCCAGAATTACAGGCATGTGCTACCACACCCGGCTGATTTTTTTATTTATTATAGAGATGAGGTCTCGCCAAGTTGCCCAGGCAGGTCTCGAACCCACGGGCTCAGGCAATCCACTCACCTCAGCCTCCCAAAGGTGCGGGATTACAGGCTGAGCCACCGAGCCTGGCTTCAAGAAAGTTTTTAAGTATAAAGTTTTTTCTGTAGTAGTAGTTTTTTGGGGGGGCTTTTATGACCTTTAGAGTTTTGTAATCGTCTCTCTTATCTAGGTGTCTTTGTTATTTTTTTTTTATTTTGTAGTGTTTATTTTTAAAGAGAACTTAAAAGAAGTTTTTAGTAATGTTTTTTAGGCCCCAAAGGTTGCTTTTTGTTTTTAGTTAATTTATCATAAAAGTGTCTGATTAGTATATTATGAGTTTAGTGCAAACCCCTCTATAATCGTTAACTTAGAGTTTTAATTATTGTATTAAGTAAAAACTTTAACGATTAATCTTTATCTTAAGTCAATGAAAAGTGTTATAAATTATCTATATAACTCTTAGATAAGTGTTAGAACTTATAAAAAATTTATAATGAATTTACTATCAACTTGTGTTTTTAAAAAACCTTATGTCTAAACACTAAACTGTATAATTTTAAATTAAATAAGGAGTGAATATACTTATATCACTTTTTATTTAAGCAATATCTAGTAACTTATAACCAAGTGAAAGAAAGAATTTTTGATGTGTTTTAGAGTTTAACCCTTGCATATGTTAGAAAAGGCCAAACAGCATAATGGGAAATGGAAAAATAAACCATGACATTTTCAGGTTAGTTGTGAGTATTTTGCATAAACATGTCATTTTCTTTTTTCACGACTGTATAGAATTTTTTGGCGGTACCAAACAGCAAAGTGGAAGACAGAAGGGTCTCAGCTTTTCGGGCTCACCCTGTGGCCCAGGGTCTTCGGCCCACCAGGACCCTGTCAATCAGGTGGGCCTCCAAGTCTGGCTCCCCACAGAATGTGTATAGAGATTTCTCTAAAGAAGGTATACAGCAGGCCATCAGCACATGAAAAGAAGACATGCAATAGTCACTACAGAAATACAATTCACACCTACTAAGATGGCTACAATAACAAGAGTAGAACAAAAAGTTCAAAAAGGATTGGGAATAATTGGAGTGCTCAATCACTGTTAATGGAAGTTTTATATAGGCATATTGGAAAAACAGCCTGTCAGTTCCTTAACATGCATTTGTGTGTGTTTGTATGTGTGTAAAGATTTTTGTTTTTTCTAAAAATTGCACCAAGGTAAGACAAGCTCTAGTTGATACAGGCACGTATGTAGGTGTTAGCAGTACTTCCCTTGCTATGAGCTCATTGTACAGTAGCACAACCCCAAAAAAAGGGTGGTTCATTCTTTAAAGTATTAAACATGGAGTTACCTTGTGACCTGGAAGCCCTCACTCCCATATACCTTTAGATCTCTTTCTAAATATCACCCTTGTAGTGGGTTTTGCAGTGAGCCATTCCCCTGATACTAGCCCTTCTTAGTCTCCTTTACAGTTTCATTTTTTCATATTGCCTGGCATGCCATGTCATTCCATGGGGTTTGTTTGTGTATTTTGTTTCTGTTCTTATGAAAACTGCTGGAGACCTGGCTTTTCCTCAACTTGCTTTTGTTCATAGGTAGGTATATACTTAAGAGAATGGAAAACATCTCACAAAAACTTGTACCCAAATAGAGAAAAAGGAGCGTTATCCTTATTAGCCAAAAAGTGGAAACAACCCAAATATTTCACTGTAATTAAGATGTAAACAATTACAATCTGTAAATAGAGACCTTTTTAATGCTTTCTTTCTGATCTTGTTTTGTGTTTCTTTTCTAGTCTTTTGACTAGAATCTCCAGTACAATATTGACTAGACTAGTATTGTCTTACTGGTTATTCCTGATTCATAATTGACTATAAGACTTTACTGTAGGTTTTGTTTTTTAAAATCTATCTTCATTTATTTGCTAATGTTCATTTTATATGAAAATCTGGGTTTTTTACATATGCCATTTTCCTTCCCTGTTATAAAAAATACAAAATGTGATTCATTTTCAAAATCATGATTTGTTACTTCACTTCCTGGTTCTTCCTCCTTTCTTGGCAGACTTTCTCTTTTGGCAGGTTTCCTTTGGCAGGCATGGAGACCCAATCAGAATCCAGAGACATGTATTTTACTTTATTTATATAGAAACTGCTTGTGTTTTACCTTATTTGTACAAAATTATTGCTTAGTGGGTGTCCAGGAAAGTGATGTAACCTCTGAAATACTCAGCCAATGAGGAACAAGGAGAGGGACTTACACTTCAAGGCATAAATATACTAGCTGTGATGTGTCTGCTCTCTCAAGAGGTATGTGTTCTTGCAAGAATGAGATTAAAATAGCTACTTCATTCCCTCAATCTCTAAGTCTCCGTGTTGTGCTTTAATGACAAAACTGAGGTGGGTCAATCCCATCTCCCACACCTCTGAAGAATGTTTCACATTTCTTGTAAGTTTGTTAGTGGTAAATTCACTCAGTTTGTCTTTGAGAAAGTCATTGTTTCTCCCTTTGATTTTGAAGGATAATTTCACTGACTCCATACTTCCTTTTCTATATAGTTCTAAGTTATTCTAGGCCACCAGAGGCATTTTGGTTGAGATTGACAAGGTAAAAATGAAGCAAAACTATATTTTTCTTATGGTTGGAATAACATTCCAACCATAAGAAAAATATAGTTTTGCTTCATTTTTACCTGGGCTGGTCTCATACTCCTAGACTCAAGCTATCCTTCTGCCTCAGCCTCCTGAGTTGCTGGGATTTCAGGTGTGAACCACCACACGCAGCCCACTTCAAATGTTCTAAGATTTCACTTTGTCCCTGCCTTCATGGCTAACTCTCTTGCCCACCTGCCTGACCCTGCTGAGTTGAAGTTCTAGCCTCCAACTCCCCATGTAATTCATTTAGTAATTTGTTTACTGAGTACATTCCTTATTATGTATCTAACATTGTGTTTCTCTCTTAAATCTCTGATTCACACCCTTCTATTATCTTTTAAAGAAGTTATTAAATAGCATAAGTATCTCCTGTTTCCTCATGTATTTATGATTTTTTATGGGGTTTGCTGGATTTCTTCAATCTCTGGATTTGTGGAGGTTTTGTATTTATTGTAGAAACCATCTGGCCATCTTCTGCAAGTATTTCTACTTTCCATGCCTCTCTTTTCTTTTTGAGATTCCATTTTATACAAGATAGACCTCTTACTGTTGTTCCTTAAGTCCTTGAGACTTTTTCCTTAAAAAAAATTTTTTTTTCATTCTTTTATTTTTTACGACATGCAGTCTCACTCTGTTACCCAGACTGGAGTACAGTGGTATGATCACAGTTCTCAGCATCATTGAACTCCTGGGTTCAATATACTTTAGACTTTCTGTTTGCGTAGGGGAATAATGCATCAATAGGGAGGTTGGTTGGCCTGTGTGTTTGTAAGATTGTATGTTTTAGTTTTTTTTACTCTTTTCTGTCTTTGTGTCTCTTTTCATTTGTTAGTCGGTACATTTGTCTGTTTTTTCTCTTGCTCTCCTCTCTCTTCACCTTCCTCTCCCCCACCCTCCTTCCCTGTTCAATTCTTTCCTTTCTCTTACTTAATTTTGCTTGCAGGGTGCAACATATATCCCTACTGCATATACAGATTGCAAGACAGAGGAAAGTAAGTTCCAGTGTACCCATAGCACCTGTCAGTGGATACTGGGATCTGCAGATATATTTTGAATCACAGCTCCCCCCCCATTAAATCTCAAAACTGCAAAAAAGTACAGTCCCAAACCCACAGTCCAGCTTCAGAATTGAATAAAGCTAGAGGTTCACATAAGGAAGAATAGGAGATTGAGCAAACAGAAGTAAAAGCAACCCATCCATCCCTGACCAACAGAATTAAAGAAGAAAAGTGGAAGAAAGGAAAAAGGAGGAAAATCTACACAAATGAAAAAAACCAAAAGAAGAATATAAGTCTCACACAGACCTCTGGGAGGTCAGACACTGAGAAAACATACTTCAGAATGCAAACAATGAAGAACCCCCAGAATGACTGATAACACACTACAAACTCGGACATCAAGATGTTAATAGAATAAAAAGAATTGAGAGATGAGGAAAATAGAAAGAGTTGACAACTGAGATAACAACAGTAAAGAATACTGTGATTGAAATAAATAAAAAACTGATAAGCATGGAAAGCAGAATTAACCAAGCAGAAGAAAGAATCTCAGCTTAAGGACCAAAATATAGAACTAACCCAAACTGTCAAAAACTTGAAGCTTAAAAAGAACAAAACCTTCAGGAGATGAATGATTACTTCAAGAGAAAAAACTTAAGAGTAATTGGACTTCCTGGGGCAAAAGAGAGAGAGAGAGAAACCACTCTGGAACAAATATTCCATGAAGTTATTCAAGAAAACTTCTCTCATCTCCTCAGTGATGTGAAAATTCAAACAAGAGATTCAGTGAACCCCTGCAAGATAACAAATAAGAAGACCAACTCACAGAAACATAATAATTTGCCTAAAAAAAGTAGATATAAAAGAAAAAAATCCTAAAGGCAGCAAGAGAAAAAGGTGAGAATACCTACCAGGGAAGACCAATTAGAATAGCAGCAGATTTATCTACAGAAACACTTCAGGCTAGGAGAGCTTGGAGCCCAATCTTCAAAGTTGTCAAAGATAAACAATTTCAACCAAGAATAACCTACCCAGCTAAGCTAAGCTTCATCAGTGAGGGAGAATTAAAATATTTCCCAGAAACCCAATCCCTAAGAACTTATGCTGCCTCTAGACCACCTCTACAAGAAACACTTAAGAAAGTAATAAACACAGAAGAAAAGGAAAAAAGAATGACAAGATTCTTCACAAGATTACAGGAAAAAGATTAAAAACACATGAATCAACCCAAAAATAAAAAAATAAAAAAAAACCACAGGAAGAACAACAACTGTATAAGAACCTCATGACAGGGATAAAGTCTCACATTTCAATAATTAGCCTGAATGTGAATGGACTTATTGTACCACTGAAAAGATATAGAATGGCAAAATGGATAAAATATCATGAGACAACAATATGTTGTCTCCAAGAGACTCATCTCACCAGAAAGGATACTCAGACTCAAAGTAAGAGGATGGGAAGCAAAATTTCAGGCAAACGGAACACAAAAAGAAGCAGGGGTTACAATCTTAATTTCAGACAAAATACCCTTTAAGCTATCAAAATTTTAAAAGATACAGAAGGTCACTACAAAATGATAAAAGGTTCAATTCATCAACAAGAAATATCCATCCTAAACATATATGCACACAATATAGGAGCACCAACTTTCAAAAAGCACTTCTAGCCAAACTTAAAAAAGATATTGACTCTAACGCTATCATAACTGGGGACTTTAACCCTAGACAGATCATCAAGACAAAAAATCACCAAGGAGATCCAGAACCTCAATGTGACTCTTGACCAAAGGGACTTAAATGATACCTACAGAATAATCCACCCAACGACCATAGAAAAAGCATTCTACTAATCACCACATGGAACATACTCTAAGATCGACCATATCCTTGACCATAAATTAAGCATAAACAAATTTCATAAGATTGAAATTTTGCCATGCACCTTCTCAGACCACAGTGGAATAAAAATAAATATCAACACCAACAAAGTTCCCCCAAAACCCACAAAGAAATGGACACTAAACAGCATGGTGCTAAGCAGCTCCTGGGTCAACATGGAAATCAGAACAGATTAAAAGATACCAGGAAACAAATAAAAATGCAGAAACATCTTACCAAAATCTCTGGGATGCCATGAAGGCAGCAGTAAGGGGAATTTATATCTCTTCAAATACACATGAAGAAAATGGAAAGATCACAAGTTAACAGCCTAACAAATTACCTAGGGAAGTTGGAAAAGCAAGACTACGGGAGTCCAGCTCCTGCCAGGTTCAGAGGTTCTGGAGGTGAGACAGAGTAGGCAACTGGTGGGGAGAAAGAAAGGGACTGGACTACTGTTCCAAGTGAGCAGAAGCCATTTATTTTACCTTGGGCTTTTATCCCTAAATTCTGTGGAGTCATCATCACAGGACACAAAAGGTAGCATGTGCCTTTCATATGAACAGGTTCAGGTACACAAAGGACACCCCCCACTCTCAAAGGACACCCCCACTCTCAAGCAAATGTTTTTTCGTATATGAGGAAGAACAACCACAAATTGTCTTTTTGTTTCTTATGCTTGATTAATGTTCCCCAAACCAGTTTCTTATGTGCCCTTAATTGTACTACAACTACATCATCTTGAAATAACATCACTTGATGTCTAAACCCAAAGCCACCATAATGAATTATTATCTTCTACTATTCTGTACTAATTCAAACTAATCTCTATTAAAACAATTGCTGCTATGGTTACACTCTCCTAACACCAACTGGCTTAATTCAAAAACTCACTGCCCCCCTAAATCAAACTAAATTAACCACACTTCTACAATAAAATGGTTACCTAAATTTTCTTCCATCTATATAAACTATTTCCTAAAACCTATGTCTATACATTTCTAAAATCACATCAAGAGAACCTGTGACCTGCACTAAGGCTCCTCAATGTGACTCAAAGTTGAACTTAAATTGTTTAAAAGCAAAAACCATAAACTGTGGGAGATGGGAACAATAAACCCCCAAGTTAGTTGTGTTCATTCTGGTTTCAGAGTCCTCTGTTAGAGCCAGCAGGAGCTTTTTGTGGTTGCAGTGCCAAGTGGAAAAGGAGGTAGGGAATGGGGTCAACAGCTCCCGAACACACCCTAGTGGTCTCGGGGTCAACAGCCCTTCCTGATCCCTAACACTCAGTGGACCTCCATTCCCGGCTCCCTTCACAAGACCATCAAAATCCTAACTTCAGCAGGAGAATCCAGATTACCAAAATAAAAGCTCAAATCTGGGACATAAAAGACAAAAAGATAATATGAAAAAAAACCCAACAAAACAAAAAACTGGTTCTTTGAAAGGATAAATAAGATTGATGGTCCCCTGGTGAGACTAACCAAGAAAAAGAGAGAAAAAGCCCAAATAAACACAGCAACACAAAAGATGACGTCATATCTGACCCTGAAGAAATTCAAAAGATTTTCAGACACTACTATGTACACTTGTATGGAAACAAACTTGAAAACCTAAAGGAAATGGAGGATTTCCTGACATCACACAACCTCCCTAGGTTGAAACAAGAAGAAATTGAAACTCTAAATAGACAAATAACAATCCAGGAAACTGACTATGTCATAAGAAAACTACTACAAAGCAAAGCCCTTGACCAGATGGTTTTCTAAGACAATTCTACAAAACATACAAGGAGGAACTGATGCCAATCCTATTGAAAGTATTCCAGGTGATTGAGAAAGATGGA
Source organism: Cephalopachus bancanus (assembly GCA_027257055.1). Lineage (NCBI taxonomy): Eukaryota > Metazoa > Chordata > Mammalia > Primates > Tarsiidae > Cephalopachus > Cephalopachus bancanus. The sequence goes on along the minus strand of JAPVLO010000452.1, from coordinate 581,632 downwards.
ACTCTACCCAAACCATTTCATGAAGCTAACATCACATTGATACCTAAGCCAGGTAAAGACCCAACAAAGATAACTGCAGGCCAATATCCTTGATGAACATAGATGAAAATTCTCAACAAGATCCTAGCAAACCAGATTCAACAACACATCTGAAAAATCATCCACCACAACCAAGTAGGCTTCATCCCCCAAATGCAAGGCTGGTTCAACATTTGTAAGACCCTAAACATAATTAAATATATCAACAGACATAAAAATAAAACCACATGATCATATCATTAGATGCAGAAAAAGCTTTTGATAAAATCCAGCACCCCTTCCTGATAAAAAAAACCTGAACATCTAAGCAGAGATGTAACATACCTCAGAATTGCAAGAGCCATCTACAAGAAACCCACAGCCAACATACTGCTAAACAGATAGAAATTGGAACCACTTCCCCTGGAACTGGAACAAGACAAGGATGCCCACCCCACCCTCCTGTTCAACAAGTTTTGGAAGTCCTAGCCAGAGAAATCAGAGAAGAGAAGGTGATCAGGGGTATCCAAATAAGGAAAGAGGAAGTCAAGTTATCTCTCTTTGCAGATGACATGATTCTGTACCTTGAAACCCCAAGAGAATCTGTCAAAAACCTCCTTGAACTAATAAAGGACTTTGGCAAAGTCTCAGAGTATAAAATACATGTGCAAAAGACAATCGCATTTCTATACACCAATAAAAAACAGAAACCCAAGTAAAAAGCACAATTCCATTCACAGTAGCCACAAAAAAAAATGAAATACCTTGGCATCTTCCTAACCAGAGATGTGAAAGACCTTTACAATGAAAACTATAAAACACTGCTCAAAGAAATCAAAGATGACACAAACAAAAATATTCCATGCTCATGAATTGAAAGAATCAACATTGTTAAGATGCCCATTCTACCTAAGGCAATCTACAGATTTAATGCAGTACCCATCAAATTACCAGCATCATTCTTCTCAGATCTAGAAATAAAACAATATAGGAATTCATGTGGAAACATAAATGACCAGGAATTGCCAAAACAACCCTCAGCATAAAAAAAAAGGAGGTATCACACTCCCAGACTTTAAGCTTTATTATAAAGCTACAATAATCAAAACAGCCTGGTATTGGTACAAGAACAGGCACATAGACCCATGGCACAGGATAGAGATTCCAGAATCAAAGCCTCAATTTCTCAACCAACTCATCTTTGACAAAGCCTCCAACAACAACCACTGGGGAAAGGAGGACCTCTTCAGTAAATGGTGCTGGGAAAACTGACTGACCACCTGCAGAAGATTGAAACAGGACCCCTACTTATCACCAGACACAAAAATTAACTCTAAATGGATCAAAGACATAAACATAAAGCCTCAAACTGTAAGACTCTTAGAAAATGCAGGAGGCATCCTTATGGAAATTGGAACTGGCACCCAATTCCTATTCAGAACCCTAAAGGCCAATACCTTAAGAAATAAGATAGACAAGTGGGACCTCATCAAATTAATGAGCTTCTGCAAAGCAAAAAAAAAAAAAAAAAACCATCAAGAGAGCAGGGAGACAGCCCACAGAATGGGAAAAAATATTTGCCAACTGTTTTATCTGACAAAGTCCTAACATCCTAACATCTAGGATCTACAAGGAACTCAAACTCAACAAAAGGAAAAAAAACAGCCCTTTAAAAAGTTGGCAAAAGACATGAATAAACACTTCTCAAAGAAGATATATGGGCAGCCAACAGACACATGAAAAAGTGCTCAGCCTCATTCATCATCAGAGAAATGTAAATCAAAACCACGTTGAGATACCACCTAACTCCTGTAAGAATGGCCATCATTACTAAAACAAACAACAAAAGATGCTGGCAAGGAAGCGGAGAAAAAAGAACACTTCTACACTGCTGGTGGGAATGCAACCTAGTGCAACCTCTTTGGAAGACAGTGTGGCAATTCCTGAAAGAACTAGAAATTGCCCTTCCATATGACCTAGCAATATCCCTATTGGGAATATACCTGGAGGAACTCATATCATTTTACCAAAAAGATACCTGCACACGTATGTTTGTTGCAGCTCAAGTCACCATAGCAAAAACATGGAACCAACCGTGTTGCCCATTGAAACTGGACTGAGCTAAAAAAAAATGGTACATATACACAATGGAATATCATGCAGCCATAAAGAAGGACAAATATATGAACTTTGCAGCAACTTGGTTGGATTTGGAGTCGATCATACTCAGTGATTTATCACAGAAACAAAGAGCAGAGTTCCATATGTTCTCACTCATAAACGGACCTTGAACAATTATAATGCTATAAGAAAGCAATTGGCAGTAGTGGGAAGCTGTCAGGGGGATGGGATTGGCAGTCGAGGGAAACTGCCAGGGGAGGGAGGGGCATACCTCATCAACAAGGGTACCTGCATGATCAATGTTTATATACCTAACCCTGAAATGTACCCCACATCTTTATAATACAAATTTAAAAATAAATAAATAGTTTTGTCTTGCTTTTTCACTCAAGCATAAATATGTGGAGATTAATTTATATTGTTATGTATATTGATTTTTTTCATTCTTTTTATTGCTGTGCGGTATTCTAGTATTTGGTTATGCCACAATTTATCTATTAGTCTGGTAGTGAACATTTGGGTTGTTTCCAGTTTGGGGCAATAATAAATCTGCTTTGGACATTTGTTTATAGGTTTTTCTATGAAAATACTTTTATTTCTTTTTGGCAAATACCTAGAAGTGAAATACCTGTATTGTATGTTATTTTTGTGTTTTCTTTTGTAGGCACATTTTTTTACTTAAATTTTTAAAATTTAGATTCAGATTAATAAAGTTACAAGTTTATATTTATAAGAAACTGTCAAAACACTTTACAATATTTCTATACCATTTTATTTCCACCAGTTGGATGAGAGTTCTAAGTTCTCCATATTTTTTTAGTAATTGTTAATATCATTTAAATAGATATTTAGTGGTATTTCATTGTGGTTTTAATTTGCATTTTCTTAATGTCTAATGATGTTGAGCATCTCTCCTCCCCACCCCCTGAGTTAGTGCCTCACTCTGTTTTCCCAGACTAGAATGCAATGGCATGATCACAGCTCACTGTATCTTAGACTTCCTGGGCTCAGCTGATCCTCCCACCTCAGTCTCCTGAGTAACTGGGACTATAGGCACATGCCATCATGCCTGGCTAGTTTTTTTTTTATTATTATTTAATTAATTATTTAGTTAGTTAGTAGCAATAAGGTCTCAATATGTTGCCTAGGCTGATTTGAACTTCTGAGCTGAAGTAGTCCTCCCAAAATGCAGGAATTACAGGTGTGAGCCACTATACCCAACCTGAGCATCTTTGTATGAGCTTGTCATCTTCTTTGATGCAGAATGTTTTTAAATAATTTGTACATTGTTAAGTTCTTATTTTTTATTGACTTAAGCATTTGTATATTCTACTTGCAAAGATATTGTTTTATCTATTGTTGACTACAATTGGTCTTCCGTTTTAGCCATTGTTCTTTATGAGACACATTTTTTTGGTTTTGTGTTTAAGAAATATTTACCTAACACTAGGTGAAAAACATGTCTATGTTTTCCATTGAAATCTTGTATGTTTTAAGGTCTATGACCATTTCAAATTTATTTGAAAATTTATTTTTATATTCAAATTTATTTGAAATTTATTTTTATATTTTCTTTTTTTTTTGAGTTGGAGTCTCACTCCTTTGCCCAGGCTGGAGTGCAGTGTTATGCATGCTCACAACCATCCCAGCATCAACCTTCTGGGATTCAGTGATCCTTCCGCCTCAGTCTTGCGGGTAGCTGGAACTACAGACACATGCTACCACACCCTACTATTTTTTTTATTTATTGTAGAGACAAGGTCTCACCACATTGCCCGGGCTGGTCTTGAACCCCTGGGCTCAGGCAGTCCACTCGCCCTGGCTTCCCAAAGTGCTAGGATTACAGACTGAGCCACCAAACCTGGCCTATATTTTCTTGATAGATTGATATCCTTGACGTTATAACATGCACCTTCTTGAGTCCTCTTATTTTTATTTCTCTTTTTTTAGATTAGAAAATATAGTTTATTTAAAAGTAAATTAGAGAGAGAGAGAGAGAAGATTCATCTCCCCAAGGTAGGGAGGGGGGCCAAAGCCAGGAAACATAGCTCAGAGAGCACATAGCCACACCATAGCTTAGCAAGGCAATGACTGTGTCAATGACCTAGCAATGGTCCTCTTATTTTTCTTGGTTCTGAAAACTATGTTGTCTGATATTAATATACTCCATTGTTTTTGTGTGTAGCAAATTTTTTCCACTCTTACTTTTAACCTTGTGTAGCCATTATATAATACACAAGGGTTCCAGTGTCTCCATATTATCTTCAATTCTCCTACCTTAGCCCTCCCAAAGTGCTAGGATTACAGGCATGAGCCATTGCACCTGACCACAACTTTATAAATATTTGAAAACTTTCCTTCATTTTCTCATAAGATTTCAAGGCTCACCTTACCTGTTCCCTTCTCTCACTGTCCCTTTTCTAGCATATCTTATGCGTGTTTTAGATCTAGATATTGAGGAAGTACAAGGCAGGTGGTAAAATATGTTCATTATAATTGTCTTTTCTGGAAGCTTTTTATATTTTATTCATGGCAATGGACTGTTTAGAGTTTTCACTTTTGTGGCCAACTTTGTTGACTATTCCTGGAAAATTATTTATTCTTTTTATACTTTCAAAATTATTCATGTAGTACTCTCATAATTTAAATAAATTATTCTGTGTTTCTTATCTTCCTCTTGTCATTTCTTGTTTTTATTTTTCATTCCCTTTTTTTATTGCTTAACTCATATTTCACCTACTGATTTTTGTAAACACCATGTCTTTGATTTATTTGTTAATGCTGTTCTGTTTGCTAATTCATTTTAGTCTTTTTATCTTTACTTTTCTACTTTTCCGTACTTTGTTTTTTATTTTCTAAATGTTGGGTACTGATCTTTAACTTATTTTCTTTCATTTTTATTTAAGTATTTAAGTCTCTGAATTCCATAACTGCTGATGTTGAATGCTGAAGATTATGATGTGTATTTATTTTCTCTCTTGTGATTTACTGGAATTCTTCCATTTCAATTTTTTCAGTGTTTTATTTCCATATTGACTTGTGGTTATTATGCCAAGGACATTTCTGTTTCCGCATCAAAGACCTTTTAATGTCTAATATTATGACTTTGTATTGTTACTCCATTTTAGAAAAGGTTGTTTATGTTGTTCCCCCTTTTGTACCCAAACCATACTCTAGTTACAAAAAGACATGTATTGCCACAAGTCATGTCCCACTAATTTAGCACTTTTTATTTTGCTGAAGGTAATGCTTTATAGATGGTGTAGACTATTATCCTCTAAATCATTTCTGCTCATTTTTTTCATCTACTTCCTGGCACTTTTCCTTTATAGTTCTTCATATAATTCAGGTCTCCTCTTTGCCCAAAGTTTCAGAATGCTCAACATTCCACAAATTTGGTGTATATCTGTCACGTCTGAAAATTAATTAATATACTCTCCTGGGGATTACCAGAGTGGTTAGCATTTGTTAGAAGGAAAACTAGTGCAGACTTGAGAAAAGTTATGAAGGAATAAAGCAGATTGAACATTGGTAAGATCAGGCAGTAATAAGAAAATCTCACAGAAAGATAACTAAATAAAAACTCTTGGCCAGGCACAGTGGCTCACACCTATAATCCTAGCTGAGGAAGGAGGATTTCTTGAGTCCAGGAGTTCAAGACCAGCCTGGGCAACATAGTGAGAACTTGTCTCTACAAAAAAAATTTTTTAATTAACCAGGTATGGTGTCACATGCCTGTAGTAGTTCCAGCTACTTGGGAGACTGAGGTGAGAGGATCACTTGAACCCAGGAGGTCAAGGCTGTGGTAAGGCATGATTGTACCACTGCACTCTAGTCTGGGCAACAGAATGAGACCTCTACCCAATTGAAATAGAAAAAAACTCTCAGTATCTTATTTAATATGTGGAATAATGAGAAGAACACATGTATGTACACAGACAGGAATAAACCACAGTTATGGGAACATCTTTATTTTAGGGAGGATTGTAATTGAAGAATTATTAAGGCCGGGCTCAGTGGCTCAGCCTGTAATCCCAGTGCTTTGGGAGGCTGAGGTGAGTGGATTGCCTGAGCCTGTGGGTTCAAGACCCACCTGGGCAATTTGTGAGACTTCATCTCTACAATAATTTTTTTTTTAAATTAACCAGGTGTAGTAGTGCTCGCCTGTAGTTCCAGCTACTTGGAAGGCTGAGGCGGAAGGATTGCCAGAGCCCAGCAGGTGGAGGCTGCAGTGGCCAGGAGTGGCCACTGCACTCCAGTCTGGGTGACAAAGTGAGAATCCAACTCAAAAGAAAAAAAAAAAAGAATTATTGAGCAATCACATTGGTATAAATTTATATTTTATATAAAAAGCATGTGACATAGCTGTCAAGTTCTGTCTCTCTAGGGCCAATTGTGTATATTTGTTACTAAACCTGGACTCATTGCATTAAATACATAGCTTGAGCCAGGCCTGGTGGCTCAGCCTGTAATCCCATGCTTTTGGAGACTGAAGTGAGTGGACTGCCTGAGCCTGTGGGTTCGAGACCCTCCTGGGCAACTTGGTAAGACCTCATCCCTACAATAAATCAAAAAATTAGCTGGACGTGGTAGTGCATGCCTGTAGTTCCAGCTACTTGGAGGGCTGAGGCAGAAGGATCGCTGGAAGCCCAGCAGGTCGAGGCTGCGGTGGCCGGAGCAGCCACTGCACTCCAGTCTGGGTGACAGAATGAGACTCCAACTCAAAAAATAAAAACACATAGCTTGAAATTACCCTCATTAGGAGTATTTACATTATAGACCTTTGCAAACACTGCAAAGTAGGAGTGTGTTTGTTTGTGTGTGTTTGCTGGTATTAAACATTCACCAATACTCCACTGCATAAATTCATTTTTCATAATTTAAACTGTATTTTAGAGTTCACTCATCCTTCTCTAGCAGATGAAAATTTCCCTTAATTTTTTTTTAAATTTCTAGGTTTAAGCCAGGCTCGGTGGCTCAGCCTGTAATCCCGCGCCTTTGGGAGGCTGAGGTGAGTGAATTGCCTGAGCCCGTGGGTTTGAGACCCAACTAGGCAGCGAGACTTCGTCTCTACAGTAAATAAATTAAAAAATCAGCTGGGCATGGTAGCACGTGCCTGTAATTCTGGCTACTTGGAAGGCTGAGGTGGAAGGATCGCCAGAGCCCAGCAGGTCGAGGCTGCGGTGGCCGGGAGCGGCCACTGCACTCCAGTCTGGGCGACAGAATGAAACTCCAACTCAAATAAAAAATTTCTAGGTTTGGATTCAAAGTGTGAAATAATCAGTGGTGGAAAAATGTACATTTATAGGAAAAACTCATGTGTTATTCTACATCAGAGTATCCATAATGGAGAGAAACCATATAAATGGAAGGAACGTCAAAAGTCCTTTAATCATTTTACAGAATTTAAGGTGCATCAGCAGTTTCATGCTATTGAGAAAGCCAATCAATGTGAAGAGGTTGAGAAGGCATCTAGCCATCTTACAGACCTTAGAGAACATCAGAAAATTCATACCCTTGAGAAACCTTATGAATGTGAAGAATGCGGGAAGGGCTTTAGTCATCCTACAAACCTTGCTAAATACGGAAAAGGCTAATACACCTTATGAATGTAAAAAGTGTGGACAAGCTTTTAGGAGTAGTCGTCAACTTACTGTGCATCACAAGTTTCATACTGGTGAAAAACCCTATGAATGTAAAGAATGTGGGACGGCCTTTAGTGTGTATGGGTGACTTAGGCGACATCAGAGTATTCACACTGGTGAGAAGCCCTTTAAATGTAACAAGTGTGGGAAGTCCTTTAGGCTCAACTCAGGCCTTAAAGTACATTAGCGTATTCATACTGAAGAGAAGTCCTATGAATGTGAGGAATGGGAAAGCCTTTTCACAGTTTGCACACCTTGTGGGTCATAAAAGAATTCATACTGGAGAAAAACCCTATGAATGTAAGGAATGTGGGAAGGCCTTTAGATGTAGATATCAGCTTACCATACATCAGAGCATTTATTCTGGGGAGAAACCCTATGGATGTGATGAGTATGGGGAGGCTTTTAGTGGTAGTCATCAACTTACTAAACATCATACATTTGACAGTGTTGAGAAACCATATAAATGTAAGGAATGTGGGAAGGCTTTTAGCGTATATGGATGACGTACTCAACATCAGAGTATTCATAATGGTAAGAAACCCTTTGAATGTAACAAATGTGGGAAATCCTTTAGGCTCAATTCATCTCTTAAAATACATCAGACTATTCATACTGGTGAGAGACCCTATGAATGTAAGGAATATGGGAAGGCTTTTAGTCAATCCTCACAGCTTGCACATCATAATAGAATTCATACTGGTTACAAACCCTTTGAATGCAAAGAATATGGGAAGTCATATCGTTGTGCCTCATATCTTGTTAAACATGAGAAAATTCATACTAGGGAGAAACCCTATATATGTCAAGAGTGTGGAAAAGCTTAGTTATAGCATAAAGTCACTATACATTGCAGAGTTCATACTGGTGAGAACACTTATGAATGTAAGGAATGTGGGAAGGTCTTTTATTGTTGCTAGTCAGCTTACTCAGCATCAGAGTATTCACAGTGGTAAGAAACCCTTTGAATAACAAATGCAGAAGGTCCTTTAGGCTTAACTCCATCCTTGAAGTACATCAGAGAATTCTTATTTGGTAGAGTTATTGTGGCATATACACGTATTAAAGTATAGCATGTCAGTGGACTTATACCACTGAGAAACAATTTGAATGAAGACATTGTGGGAAAGCTTTTATAGATATGGTTCAGTTCTCTTTAGGGATAAATTTATATTGGGGTGAACATTCTAGAGTGTAAATATTGTGTCCAGTTTTTTTTAGCTATGACTTCAAATCAGAGAGTTTATCATGTATTTTTATAATAATATAAGAAAACCTTTTCTGGAATTCTATTTTTGTATAAATACTTATAATGAAGGAAAATTAAGAGAATGTAAGAAATCATTTTTCTTTTTATGTAAATTTCTTCCAGTACTAATTAGTTATTGTTAAATTTGTGGAAAGTCATCATACAGAAAACCTGTTAATAATCTAAAGAATGTGGAGAAGACTTCAGCCATTCTGCATATCTTAATGATAATGATCAACTTTCCACTTATTACAGCCAGTATGACACTGGGAAGATATTATCCCCTCTGGGAATCATATGTAAACAGTGATAGTAGTACCTATAGTATAATGCTGTTATAATTACATGACTTAATACATGAAAAAATATGAAAAACTATCTGGAATATACTGTTATGTTCAATAAACTCTAGCTTCTATTTGTGATAATATCATTACTAGTGTTATTTTTAGTGACTTGATGAGATGAAGATCCTGTCAGTTTAATGAATTCAGAAGAATTTCATATAACTACTCATTCCTTTTAAAATTTGAATTATTTCTGGATAAAGTCAAATAAGGAAAAACCACATCTTTTAAGGTGAATCAGACCATGTATGCTGGAATAAAATTCAGATGTACAAATTTAGAAAATGTCAAAATTGTGAAAATAATAACTTGCATTTCTTTTGTACAATTCAAAATCAATTAGAAATTAGCAAAATGTTATCTATTTTGTTATTTTTACAAAATCTTTATCATGAAAAAATTTAAGTATATAGAAAAGTTATAAAAATGGTACAGCATATGTAATATACAAGAGAAACCCCAAAGAAACTGGAATTATCTTTTGGAAGGCAGTTCTCTTATAGTACACTCAGAATTTATTCTTTCATATCAGTCAACCAAAGTTTTTATCTGGATGTTTTGAGAAGATTGCATCATGATTTGCAGAAGAAACATCCCAAATTTTGGCAAACAGGAGATTGGCTCTTCCACCATGAAACGCACCTGCTCTTGCCATGCTGAGTGTTCAGCATGAGCGACATTTTTGTTTGTTTGTTTTCCTGAATGAAAAAAATTCTCAAAGGGAAATGTTTTGCAGATGTGGATGAGGTAAAACAAAAATGGCAGAAGCACTAAAAAGCATTAAAATTGGCAAGTTCAAAAATTGTTCTGAGCAGTGGAAAAACCATCTTGATAGGTGTGTTGCATCAAACGGAGAGTACTTTAAAGGTGATTGAACTTTAAATGTGTAAGAATAAATACACAATTTTTGAATAACTAAATTCCAGGGGCTTTAGGGAGTTCCCTCTCCTATAGTAATATAATGTTACATTAGATTTCTCATTCTTACAGGTTTTGATGTACAATTTGACAGTATTATGAATGTTATCTTATTCTAAATATATAAATTCATCCCCCCAAAAGACAATTTCCTATTTACTCAATGTCATATAATCACATATAAGAAAATTACTTCCTATTCTAACATCTAATCTGTATTCAAAATTTCCTATTTACCTTTGAATGTCATGTAATTTTCAAATAAGGTCTAGTTTTCTGTTTTTGATTGGCAAACTGCACAAAATGCCCACAACAAAATGCAACTCACCACTAATTTTATTTACTGTTTCATTGCAATACTACTACATATATTTACTTTTTGCTTATGGCTGCTTTCTTTCTATTACAACAATTGAACAGTTAGCACAGAGATGCTATGGCACACAAAAACATTCTTAATATTTTCAGAAACAGTTTGTTAACTTCTGGTTTACAGCAACATGTCTTTTTCTTCTTCTTCTTTTTCACCTAGTCTCACTGAAGATAGGAGCAAAAAGGCTTTGGCTGGATTTTTTTTCTCCCATATTTTAAAATTGTGAAATACAGACCTCTTTGTGTTGCAAAACTGAAACTCTGTGCCCACAAAGCAAGTCTCTAGTTCCCTAAGCCCTTGAATACATCATTCTGCTATCTCAATGCTTTTGACTACTGTAAGCACCTCATATAAGTGGAATGATATGGTATTTCTTATTTCATAACTGGCTTATTTCCCTAGCATAATGTCTTCAACATCTACATTGTAGTATATGTTAGAATTTCCTTCCTTTTTAAGACTGAATAATATTGCCTTATATGTATAGACCTCGTTTTGCTTATGTGTTTATTGATTGGCATTTGGGGTGCTTCCACTTTAGCTATTGTGAATGTTGTTATGAACATGGGTGTATAAGTGTCTCTTTGAGAACGTGCTCTCAATTCTTTAGAATGTTTGCCTAGAAGTGGAATTGCTAGATCATATGGTAATTCTATTTTCAATTTTGGGTAAATTGCCGTACTATTTCCACTGTGGCTGTATCTTTTTTCATTTCCTCCAACAGTGCATCTGGGTTCCAATTTCTCCATATCCTCACCAACAGTTATTTTCTTTCCTTTTTTTTGGAGACAGGGTCTTACTGTGTCACCCAGGCTGGAATGAAGTGGCACAAATTGCAGTTCACCACAGCATCCAAATCCTGTACTCAAGGATCCTCCTGCATCAGCCTCCCAAGTAGCTGGAACTACAGGTGCATGCCACCACAACCAGATAATTTTTGGAATTTTAGAGACAAGGTCTTGCTACATTGCCCAGGCTGGTCTTGAAATCCTGGACTCAGGCATTCCTCCAACCTCAACCTCCCAAAGTACTAATATTACAAGCATGAGCTACCATACCCAGCTGACAGTTGTTATTTTCTATTTTTTGATATCAGTCATTCTAATGGATGTGAAATTATATCTTGTTGTAGATTTGATTTTCATTTCCCTGATGATTATGGATGTTGAACATCTTTTCACATGCTTATTGTCCATTTGTTTATCTTTTGCGATATGTCTGTTGAAGTCCTTTGCCTGTTTTTGAATGCTGTTATTTTATGTTTTAGTTGAATTGTTTGTTGAATTTTTAAGATTATCTATATATTCTCATTCTTAATCTTTTTTCAGATAGATGATTGTAAATATTTTCTCCCTTTCTGTGGGTTACCTTTTAAAATCTATTGATAGTCTTTTTATTCACACAATTTTTCTTACTTTTCATGAATTCCAATTTGACTATTTTTGCCTGTGCCTTTGGTGTTCTATCCAAAAAATAATTGCGAAATCCAGTGTTGTAGCATTTATCTCACAATTAGTTCATAGCCCATTTTAAGTTAATTTTTTTTTTAGTTGGAGTCTCACTCCATCGCCCAGGCTGGAGTGCAGTGGCATGCTCGTAGCCATCCCAGCGTCAGCCTGCTGGGCTTCAGTGATCCTTTTACCTCAGTCTTCCAAGTAGCCAGAACTACAGGTGTGTGCTACCATGCCTGGCTAATTTTTTTGTAGATAGATGAGGTCTCACCATGTTTCCCAGGCTAGTTTTGAGCCCCTGGGCTCAGGGAATCCTCCCACCTTGGCCTCCCAACGTGCTGGGATTACAGGCTTGAGCCACCGCACCTGTCCTTAAGTTAATTTTTAACTTTAAGTTAATTTTTAACTCAAGGTAAAGGTTCAGCTTCTTTCTTTTATGTATGGATATCAGGTTTTCTCCACACCTTTGTTGAAAAGATTTCTCTTTTCCCCATTGAATGGTCTTAGTATTCTTGTTGTTAAGCATTTGGCCATATATGCATTGTTTAACATTGACTCTTTAAATACTCTAATTTAGGATTGTTTTGACTATTTGGAGTCCCTTAAATTTTAGGATAGTTTTTTCTAATTATACAGAAATGTCATTGGGATTTTGGTAGAATTCCACTAAATCTATAGATTGCTTTAGGTAGTATTGACATGTTAACAATTTTGAGTTTTCCAATCTATGAACATGGGATATCTTTCCATTTATTTGTGTCTTTAATTACTTCCTGAATTGAGTTGTAGTTTTAATTGTACAAGTTTTTCAACTCTTTGATGAAGTTAATTTTGAAGTATTTCATTCTTTTTTTTTTTCTGACTTAGAGTCTTTGTCACCCAGGCTGGAGTGCAGTGGCACAATCATGACCACCACAGCCTTCACCTCCTAGTCTCAGACAATCCTTCCACCTCAGCTTCCCACATAGCTTGGACCACAGACACACACCACCACACCTGAATAATTTTTAAATTTTTTATTTTAGAGATGATGTTACACCAAGTTGCCAAGGCTGGTCTCAAACTCGGGCTCAGGCAGTCCTCTCACCTCCACTTCCCAAAGTCCTGGGATTACAGGGGTAAGCCTCCACACCCAGCTATGTTATTGTTTTTGATGCTATTATATTGGTATTACTCCACCTGTGCAGCTATAGTCTGGGAACAGATTGACTCAGCCAGGGTCCCATTAGGAGATGCACCCATCTGATTCCTGTGGCAGGAGTGCTGACCCTTGTCCCATAGCTTATCTTCATATGACATTGGATCATGATCTTGCCCCTCTTTTCTTTGGTCTCAGAGCAGTACTGCCAGCTTGGGGACCTGGAGGGAGTCATGTTGAGCAGTGCTTTTGCAAGCTGACACCCTCCCTCAGTCCTATTGAAGATCTTTCAAAGACTCTATAAATTGGCTTCAGTCCTTCTCAAGTGCAGTCTGAGATCAGGTCTGGTGAACCAGGAGACCATTGAAAGACACACGAATCCATGAATCTGGAGATACACCTGACTGTCTTAGTCTTCACAGTGGATCCCAAAGCAATCTTGAGTTGCTGTTCCAATCCATCTCAGCCACACACCAAGGCAGTATAGCCAGCCCAGGAACTCATCCAGTGATCCATAAGCCAACATGACACCAACAAAGGAAACTAATACATGTCCAATAATAGACCTTAATTAAATAGAGAAATATGTATTGTATGAACAAGAATACAAAATAATTATCTTAAAGAAGCTCAGTGAGATAGAAGAAAATACAGATTGACCATTAAATGAAATTAGAACAACAATGCATGAACAAAATGAGACACTTCTTGTGGTTTTTCTTTTTCGAGATGGGGGGTCTCACTGTTGCCCAGGCTAGAAAGCAGAGGTACCATCATAGCTGACTACAGTCTCAAGTTCCTAGGCTCAAGCAATCCTCCCACCTCAGCCTCCTGAGTAGCTAGGAATTCAGACACAAGCTACTGCTCTCAACCAAAAGGAGGAAAATAAAGAAAAATAAACTTTAAAAAAGAAACAAACAGGCCAGACATGGTGGCTCAAACCTGTAATCCCAGCACTTTGGGAGGTCGAGACAAGAGGATTGCCTGAGCCTGCAGGTTCAAGAACAGCCTGGGCAGCATGGTGAAACCACATCTCTACAATAAATAAAAAACAATTAGCCAGGCATGTTAGTGCTCACCTGTAGTTCCAACTACTTGGAAGTCTGAGGTGGGAGGATCACCAGAGCCCACAGGTCAACGCTGGGGTGACTGTGAGCATGCCGCCGCACTCCAACCTGGGCAACAGAGTGAGACTCCAACAAAAAAAAAAAAGAAGAACAAAACAAATCTTGGAGTTAAAGAATACAATAAAAACTGAACAACTCAGTAGAGAGTTTTAACAATAGACTTGATCATGCAGAAGAAAGAATTAGTGAAACCTGAAGACAAGTCATTTGAAACTAACTCATTAGAGGAAAAATAACAACACAGCAATGAAGAAAGCATCAGAAACCTATAGGGCTCTGTCAAATGTAGGAATGCATGGATTATGTGAATACTGGAAGAACAGAAAGGGAAAGGGGGAGAAAACTTTAAAAAAAAATACTGTCTGAAATGTCCCAAGTCATGAGAGGGATACAGATTATACAGATTCAGGAAGCTCATAGGATCCTAGTCAAGTTCAAAAGAAAATATTCTAGGTAAATAATTATGAAAAGTCAAAGGCAGAATCTTGAAAGTAGCTAGAAGACTCTCATTACAAATAAAGAACCAGCAGACTTCACAACAGAAACCTTATAAGTCACAAGAGAGTGGAATAACATTTGCCAAAGTGCTAAACATGTGTGTGTGTTTGTGTGTGTATCAAGAAATCTATACCTGGAAACACACAAAGACACGAACCACTAAACAGCACAATGCTAGCCGGGCTCGGTGGCTCAGCCTGTAATCCCACGCCTTTGGGAGGCTGAGGTGAGTGGATTGCCTGAGCCCGTGGGTTTGAGACGCACCTGGGCAGCGAGACCTCATCTTTACAATTAAAAAAAAAAATCAGCCGGGCATGGTAGCACATGCCTGTAATTGTGGCTACTTGGAAGGCTGAGGCGGAAGAATCGCCGGAGCCCAGCAGGTCAAGGCTGTGGTGGCCGGGAGCAGCCACTGCACTCCAGTCTGGTCGACAGAGTGAGACTCCAACTCAAAAAAAAAAAACACCACAATGCTGAACAACTCTTGGGTCAACACAGAAATCAAAACAGAAATTAAAAGATTCTTGAAAACAAAATATCTAGGATGCCATGAAAACAGCACTAAGAGGGGAATATATATCTCTACAAACACATATCAAGAAAATAGATCACAAGTCAACAACCTAACAAATCACCTAAGGGAACTGGAGAGGCAAGACCACCAAAATCCTAACTTAAGCAGAAGAATCCCGATCACCAAAGTAAAAGCCCAAATACGGGACATAGAAGACAAAAATATCATAGAAAAAAATCAGTAAAACAAAAAACTGGTTCTTTGAAAGAATAAGCAAGATTGACAGACCCCTAGCCAGATTGACCAAGAAAACAAGACAAATAGCCCAAATACAAGCAGAAATGCAAAAGATCAAGTCACAGCCAACCCTGAAGAAATACAAGTGCTGGAGGCCAGCTCTAGTGGGTCATGATTTCCAGAAGGAGGAACAGAGTCTGTGAAAGAGAGAAACACTTGGACACCTGACTCTGTTGCGAGCAGGACAGATGCCGTTTATTGTTCACATCCAGATTATATAATTTTTTTACATAATTAGTAACCTTCCTTAAGACAAAGAACAGAGCAAGTACCTCATACATGATGTTTTTCATAAAGCCACTCTGACATGAATTCCCTCATGTACAGATATCTTTTTTAAAGATATCAGTCTTGTGGACAACAAAGCATTCCATTCTGCCCTTAAGCATAACTCCTACTTTGTTAATCTTATTCTCTTAATTCCCAGCTGCTATCTATTTTCTTGACCACTTTGTATATTCCAACTCCTTAAATTCTCAAAAGACCCATTTTTCAAGGCTATTCTACAATGGTTGTTTATTCTTAACAAAGAGCATGTGTCTAAAGCCTTTTCTATAATTATTTTCAATCCTTAAAGCCTGTTAACTCATTGCTAATGATTAACATAACACACTCATATCATGAAACCTGCTTTGTATTTTCTTATGCTTAAATTTCTATAATCTTAACTTTATGCCCTTAACTCTATGTTAAAAACTTAGTCTGAAAACATGAAGTCCTATAACATTTATGTGATTACTAATCTCCTAAGCATAATATACCACATGTAGAAATTAAGAAATTAAGTAAATGTAATTTTTGCATTGGCACTCTTCCTAAGAATACAAACTGTAGCTTCTCAAATTTCTCCAATTAGTTGCCAGTCAGAAGGAATAAAATCTTACAAGCGATTATCTACCTGCACATGATATTTAAAATCTCTATTGATAATTTCCTGGCAAGGCCAGTGAGTTCCCTGATAAACATTAAATCGAGCACCTTCTGATTTTTCACAATTTTTCCAACTACAATGTTTAATCAAGTGATTGCATGGTCTAATACCAGGAGGCTGGGAACGTGGAAACCTCGGGAGAAGTTCAAATGAAGGGAAGGTAATTTTCTCATTGAATTCCCATTTTGCCTTTTTGCAAAGGGTAGTGGAGGCATGAGTGAAATTTTGTTTTCCATCTTCAGACTGCACAGAACTTTCCAGCTGCATCAATAACAAAAATAGAAGAAGCAAGGGTTTCAGCTGCCCAGGTTCGCTTTGCGACCCGGGGTCTTCAGCCCCCTGGACTTTGTCAGCAGGCAGGCCTCCATGGCTGTCTCCCAACACAAAAGATTATCAGAGATTACTGTGCATACCTGTATGGAAACAAATTCGAAAACCTAAATGAAATAGAGAACTTTCTGACATCACACAACCTCCTAAGGCTAAAACAAGAAAAAATAGAGACCCTAAATAGTCCAATAACAACCTGGGAAATTGAGTCTATCATAAGAAAACTACTTACAAAAAAAAAAAAAAAGCCCTGGAGCAGATGGCTTTCCAGTAAATGGTGCTGGGAAAACTGGCTGACCACATGCAGAGGAATGAAACAGGACCCCTATCTATCACCATACCCCAAAAAACAACTCCACATGATCAAAGACCTAAACATAAAACCTCAAATAATAATCTTAGAAAAACGCAGGAGACACCCTTATGGAAATTGGAACTGGAAATTCCTGATCAACCCCAGATGTCATGCCATAAGAAATAAGATAGACAAGTGGGGGCCTAATCAAACAGAAAAACT
The DNA here is from genome assembly GCA_027257055.1 of Cephalopachus bancanus. Taxonomy (NCBI): domain Eukaryota; kingdom Metazoa; phylum Chordata; class Mammalia; order Primates; family Tarsiidae; genus Cephalopachus; species Cephalopachus bancanus. The sequence continues at coordinate 564,158 of JAPVLO010000452.1, read as the reverse complement.
TCTGCAAAGCAAAAAAAAAAACCATCGGGTTGGGGGGAACAGCCCACAAAATGGGAAAAAAATATTTGCTAACTGTATATCTGACAAAGGCCTAACATCCAATATCCACAAGGAAGTCAAATGTGCCAAAAGAAAAAAAACTCAACCCTATTAAAAAATAGGAAAAGACATGAGAAGATACTTCTCAAAAGAGGATATATGAGTAGCCAGCAGATACATGAAAAAATGCTCAACCTCACTAATCATCAGAGAAATGCAAATCAAAACCACATTGAGATACCACCTAACTCCAGTAAGAATGGCCGTTATAAACAAAAAACACCAGATGCTGGCAAGGATATGGAGAGAAGAGGATGTTTCTACACAGTTAATGGGAGTGCAAACTAGTTCAGCCTCTGTGGAAAACAGTGTGACAATTTTTAAAAGAACTAGAAATGGACATTCCATATGAACTAGCAATGCCCCTTCTGGGAATATACCTAGATCTCAAATCATTCTACAAAAAAGATACCTGCATATTCATGTTTATTGCAACACTGTTCACAATAGCAAAAACATGGAACCAACCATGCTGCCCATCAAAACTGTACTGAATAAACAAAATGTGGTACATATGCATGATGGAATATTACACAGCTATAAAGAAGGAAAAAATTATAGACTTTGCCCAGCAATTTGGATGGATTTAAAGTCTATTGTACTCAGTGATCTATCCCAGAAACAAAGAACTGAGTACCACATGTTCTCACTAGTAAGTGGACTCTGAACACCTATCAATATTACAAAAGAGGTTGGCAGTATCAGGACACTGCCACAGGGGGAGGGGCACATAACATCAGTAAGGGTGCCTGATTCTAATCCAGGTGAAGTGAAGTCCAACGGGAAACCCAAAATCTCAACTGTACCTAGACCACTTATATACCCAGTCCTGACTTATACCCCACATCTTTAAAATAAAAGAAAAAAGAAAAAGAAAAAAAAGCCTATACCTGGAAGAGCTGTCATTCAGAAATGAAGAAGAGAGAAAGGCCTGTCAATTTAGGCTAAGACAAAGAAAAGTTGAAGGAGGTCATCACCATGAGCCTGGCCTTACAGGAAAAGCTAAAGGGACTTCTTATTGTTGAAACAAACAAACAAAAAAATAGTAACCATATGAAAATATAAAACTCATTGGTAAAGGTAAATATATAGTCAAGTCCAGAATATTCCATTCATGTAAAGGTGGCATGTAAATCACTATTAACTCTAGTATAAGTGTCGATAGACAAATGTATTAAATACAACTATAGCTATAAACAAATATTAACAGATACACAATATAAACAGATGTAAAATATGATATCAGTAGTATAAAATGGAGGGGGCTAGGAGTAAGTGTAGAATATCTGTATGTGATTGAGGTTAAGGTACTATCTGATTAACTGGGATATAATTATAAGATGTTATATGTAAGCCTCATGAGAGCCACACAGAAAAAACCTCTAGTAGATACACAAAAGATAAAGGAATCACGGCATATTTCTACAAAAATACAACAATTACAAAGAAATGGAAAGAAAGCAAAATTGAAAGGAACAAAAGAACTGAAAAACAATAATGCAGAAAAGAACAAAGAACTACAATAACAGTAAAAAATTAGCAAAATACCAGTAATGATTATCTGCCTATCAATAATTACTTTCAATATAATGGACTAAATTCTTTAGTCAAAAGACAAGGAATGGCTGAACTGGGTAAAAAAAATACAAGATCCAACAATTAAGGACACAGATTACTGAAAGGGAAGCAATGGAAAAAGATTTTCCAAGCAAATCATAACCAATAGAGAGCAGAGTTTGCTGTATTTATATTTGACAAAACAAACTTTAAGTAAAAAACAGTAAAAAGAGACAAATGAGTTATTATATAATTTAAAAGGGGCCAATTCACAAGAGAATACATCAGTTTTAAATATATATGCAAGCTGGGCTCAGTGGCTCAACCTGTAATCCCGTGCTTTGGGAGACTGAGGTGAGTGGATTGCCTGAGCCCGGGGGTTCGAGACCCACCTGGGCAACTTGGTGAGACTTCTTCTCTACAATAAATTAAAAAATCAGCCAGGCATGGTAGCACATGCCTGTAATTCCGACTACTCGGAAGGCTGAGGCGGAAGGATCGCTGGAGCCCAGCGGGTCGAGGCTGCAGTGGCCAGGAGCAGTCACTGCACTCCAGTCTGGGTAACTGAGTGAGACTCCAACTCAAAAAAATAAAAATAAAAATAAATAAATAAATATATATGCATCCAACATCAGAGCGTCCAAAAAGGTTTAAAGCAAATATTAATAGATCTGAGGAGTGAGACAGACTGCACTACAATAGTAGGATGATACTTCAGTACCCCACTTTCAACAATGGGTAGATTACTGAGATAGAAAATCAATAAATAAATAGTGGAATTGAACAATTTAGGCTAAATAGATCTAACAGACATATACACAAAATGTCATTCAACAGCAGCGGAAATACACATTCTTCTCAAGTGCTCATGGAACAGTATCCACAAAAACCATGTTTTAGGCCACAAAATAACTCTTACCAAATTTCAGGAGATTGACATCATAGCAAGTATTTCTTCTGACAAAAAGAGAATTAAACTACAAATCAACAATGAAAAATTTTGGAAAATTCACTATGTGGAAATTAAACAAAATTCTCCTGAGCAACGAGTGGGTTAAAGAATAAATGAAAAGGGAAAGTAAAAAATGTCTTGATACAAACTAAAATGGAAACACAACATACCAAAACTGGGATGCAGCAAAACAGTTCTAAGAGGGAGTTTTAAAGCAACAAATGCCTACATTGAAAAACAAAGCCGGGCTCAGTAGCTCATCCTGTAATCCTGCGCCTTTGGTAGGCTGAGGTGAGTGGATTGCCTGAGCCTGCAGGTTCAAGACCTGCTTGGGCAGCGATACCCCATCTCTACAATAAATAAAAAAATCAGCCGGGTGTGGTAGTGCGTGCCTGTAATTCCAGCTACTTGGAAGGCTGAGGCAGAAGGATCGCCGGAGCCCAGCAGGTTGAGGCTGCAGTGGCTGGGAGCGGCCACTGCACTCCAGTCTGGGCGACAGAGTGAGACTCCAACTCAAACAAAAAAAAGAAAGAAAGAAAAACAAGAAAGATCTCAAGTAAACAACTTAACATTACACCTCAAGAAACTAGAAAATTATGAACAAACTGAACACAGAGTCATAGAAAGAAGGAAATAACAAATATCAGATCAGAAGTAAATGAAATCGAGATAGAGAAACTATAGAAAAGATCAACAAAACTAAGAGCTGGTTCTTTGAAAAGATAAGCAGAATTGACCAACTGTTAGCCAGACTGGCAACAACAACAACAACAAAAGATAAAACTCTAATAAAATTTAAAATGGCCAGCCACAGTGGCTCATTGCTTATAATCCTAGCACCTTGGAAGGCTACAGCAAAAGGATTGCTTGAGCCCAGAAGTTCAATACCAGCCTAGGCAACATAGTGAGACCTCATCTCTCCAAAAAAAAAAAAAAACTGAATATCAGCCAGATGTGGTGATGCATGCCTGCAGTCCCAAATACTCGGAAAGCTGAGGTGCAAGGATCTTCTGAACCCAGGAGATTGGTGCTGTGGTGAGCCACAATCCTGCCATGTCACTCCAGCCTGAGCAACATAGTGAGACTCCAACTCAAAAACAAACAAACAAACAAATGGAAGAGGAGACATTGCAAATGATTTTGTAGACATGCAAAATATAAGAGACTGCTGTTTACTATTAAACAACATATTGGATAACCTAAAAGAAATGGATACATTCCTAGAAACATAACCTACCAAGATTGAATCAAGAAGAAATAGAAAACCTGAACACACCAATAATGAATAAGATTAAAACAATAATAAAATTTCCCACCTGGGTGCAGTAGCTCATGCCTGTAATCCCAGCACTTTAGGAATCCAAGAAGGGAGGACTGCTTGCACCCAAGGAGTTCAGACCAGCCTGGGCAACAAAGCAAGATCTCATCTCTAAAAAAAAAAATTTTTTTTTTAATTATCTGGGTGTGGTTGTGTGTGTCTATAGTCCCAGCTACTCTGGAAGCTGAGGGGGGAGGATCACTCGAGCCCAGGAGTTCAAGGCTGTGGTTAGCCATGTTTGTGGCAGTACACTCTAGAAATAGAGTTAGATATCCCTCCAACTCAAAAAAATTTTTTTTGCATAAAAAAGTATAGAACCAGATGGCTTCATGGTGGAATTTTACAAAAAAATTTATTCTCAAATGCTTCCCAAAAAATCATAGAAAATAATACTTCCGAACTTGCTTTATGATGCCAGCATTGTCTTGAAACCAATGCTATTTAAAGACACTACAAGAAAAGAAAATTAGAAGCCAATATTCCTCATAAACACAGGTGTAAAGATCCTCAACACAACACTAAAAAAAAAACTCAGCAGCACATTAAGAGAATCATTTACTATGATCATGTGGAATTTATCCTTGAGATGCAAGGATGATTAAACATTTGCAAATTACTAAATGTGATACACCATATTAACAGAATTGAGGATAAACACCATTCCATCATCTCAATAGATGTAGGAAAAACATTTGACAAAATTCAATAACCTTTTATGATAAAAACTTTCAGCAATTTAAAGACAGAAGAAATGTATCTCAACACAATAAAGATCATATATGAAAAGCCCACAGCTCACATGAAAAGCTGTTTTTGTTTTGTTTTTGAGTTGAGTCTCACTGTTTCCAGCCTGGAGTAGCATGATCATGGCTACTGCAGCCTCAACCTGCTGAGCTCAGTTGATCCTTCCACCTCAGGTGATCCTTCCGAGTAGCTGGGACTGCAGGTGCACACCACATCTGGCTAATTGTTGTGTTTTTTTAGAGACCAGGTCTCACCATGTTGCCCTTACTGGTCTTAAACTCCTGGGCTCAGGTAATCCTCTCACCTGAGCCTCCCAAAGTGCTGAGATTACAGGCATGAACCACTGCACCCAGCCTAATGGTAAAAAGTTGAAAGCTTTTTTTCTGAGATAGAAAGAAGACAAGGATGTCCACTCTCACCATACATATTCAACATTGTACTGGACATTTTAGCCAGAGCTACTAGACAAGAAAAAGAAATAAAAGTGTACAAATGGAAAAGAAGAAAAAATGTTTGTTTGCTGCTGACATGATCTAATATGTAGAAAACCCTAAAGACCCCATTAAAATAATGTTAGAACTGATAAAAGAATTCAGTAAAACTACAAGATGTAAGATCAACACACAAAAATCAGTAGCATTTCCTTTAACTAACAATGGACTATCTGAAAAGTAGTTCTGAAAAATATTGCCATTCACAATAAGCACCAAAGACAAAAATAGTTAGGAGTAAATTTTACCAAGGAGGTGAAAGATGTGTATACCGAAAACAATAAAACATTGATGAAAAATAGCAGATGACACAAAATAAACAGAACAGTATACTGTGCTCATTGATTGGAAGAATTAATATTAAAATATCCATACTACTTAGTGATCTACAGATTACACTCCCTTGTTCAGTATAATCCCTGTCAAAATGGTGATGTCATTTTTCATGGAAATAGAGAAAAATCCTAACATTTATATGAAACCAGAAAAGAATAGACAGCCTAAGTAATCTTGAGCAAAGAGGACAAAGAGAGTACATCATACTACCTGACTTTAATGAGAGACTGGCATAAAAACAGACACATTAACCAATGGAGCAGGGTAGAGAAGCCAGAAATACACTGATACATTACAGTCTTGATTTTGACAAAGGTTCCAAGAACACATAATGAAGGACAGTCTTTTCAATAAACAGTATTGGGAAAACTAGATAACACATGCAGAAGAATGAAATTGGACCTGTATCTCATCCTCTATACACTAACTAACTCAAAATTCATAAACATAAGATCTGAAATTGTAAAACTACTAGAAGAAAACATTGGAGCAATGCTCTACAACATTGGTTTAGGCAATGATTTCTTGGATACATGACAAAAGTATAGGCAACAAAAGCAAAAATAAAAAAGTATTGCATCAAACTAAAAAGCTTCTGCACAGCAAACAAAAAAACAGACTGAAGAGGCAACAAACAATATAAGAGAAAATATTTGCAAACCACACATCTAATAAGGGATAACATCCAAAATATATAAGGAACTCAACTCAATAGCAAGAAAACAAAGAACCCAATGAAAAAATGGGCAAAGGACCTAAATAGACATGTGTCAATAGAAGACGTACAAATGACCAACAAGTATATGAAAACATGTTTATCAGCCGGGCTTGGTGGCTCAGCCTGTAATCCGCGCCTTTGGGAGGCTGAGGTGAGTGGATTACCTGAGCCTGCGGGTTCGAGACCTGCCTGGGCAGCGAGACCTCATCTCAACAATAAAATTACAAAATCAGCTGGGCAGGGTAGCGCATGCCTGTAATTCCGGCTACTTGGAAGGCTGAGGCAGAAGGATCGCTGGAGCCCAGCAGGTCGAGGCTGCGGTGGCCGGGAGCGGCCCCTGCACTCCAGTCTGGGTGACAGCGTGAGACTCCAACTCAAAAAAAAAAAAAAGGAAACATGTTTATCATCAGTAATCATCAGGAAAATACAAATTAAAACCATAATGAAATATTATTGTAAAAAGCTAAAAGATAACAAATGGTGTGGTGAGGGTGTAGAGAAAGGTGTGCACTGTTTGTACACTGTTGGTGGGAAAGTAAATTGATACTGCATTATGGAAAAGAGTATGGAGACTCATCAGAAAACTAAAAGTAGAATTGTCATGTGATCCAACAATCCCATTTCTGGGTATATGTACAAAGAAATTGAGATCAGTAGGCCAAAGAGATAGTTACTCCCTTGTTCAATGCAGCATTATTCACAATCACTGACATAGGGAATCATCCTGGATGTCCATCAAATGAACTGATAAAGGAAGTGTGGCACATATATACAATGGAATACTATTCAGCCTTGAAAAAAAAGGAAGAAAATTCTGTTATTTTCAACAATATGGATGAACCTGGAGAACATTATGCTAAGCAAAATAAGCCAGGCATAGAAAGATAAATACCACTCGATCTCACTGATTTGCAGACTCTAAAAAAGTTGAACTCATAGAAGTGGAGACTAGAATGGAAATTACCAGAGGCTTGGGGGGGTGCATGGAGTAAGGGGGGATGTTGATCAAAGGGTACAAAATTTCAGATAGGAGAAATGAGCTTTACTGTCTATTGCACAGAATGGTGACTAAAATAACTCATTGTATATCTCAAAATTACAATAAGTAAATTTTAAATGTTTTCACACACAAAATGAGTATGTGAGTTGATGGATTTGTGAATCAGTTTAATTTAGTCATTCCACAATGTAAGTATGTCAAAATTTCACAGTGTGTCCCACAAGTATGTAATATATGTAATTATAATTTGTCTATTGGTGGCTCAGTCTGTAATCCCACACTTTGGGAGGCTGAGGTGAGTGGATTGCCTGAGCCCATGGGTTCAAGACCCGCCTGGGCAACTTGGCGAGACCTCATCTCTACAACAAATCAAAAATTGGCCGGGCGTGGTAGCGCATGCCTGTAGTTCCAGCTACTTGGAAGGTGGAAGGATCGCCGGAGCCCAGCAGGTCGAGGCTGCGGTGGCCGGGAGCAGCCACTGCACTCCAGTCTGGGTGACTGAGTGAGACTCCAACTCAAAAAAAAAAAAAAGAATAACAAAATAAATTTTAAAATTTTTAAGTATATAGATAAGCAACAGATCAGAAAAGGTACATAGAATGATCTCTGGAAGGGTCTCTACCACAAGGACCTCTGCCTCTAAGGAGTTGGGGTTAATCATTCTTTCAACACATGGATGTGTTTGCCAACTCATAAGCTCAGCAAATACCATACTTTTGGGGTTCTTATAGAGGCTTCATCACATAGACATGACCAATTATTCACTCAATTTCCAGTCCCTCTCCCCTCTTTGGAGAATGAGAGATGGGACTGAAAGTTTAAAGCTTTTAATCACAGCTTGGACTTCCTGGTGACCAGCCCCTTTGCAGGAACCAACTAAGAGTTGCCATATTAGTAGAAAACCTGCCCCTATCACCCAGGGAATTCCAAAAAAGTTGAGAGCTTTGTGTTAGGCATGCCTATCACTCTGGAAATTAAACTCTTAGGAGCTCTGTATCAGTAGCTGGATCAAATATCAAATATTGGAACAAAATATTCTCCTAGCACCCCTATTTACAAGGTTTGTAGGTGCTCTGTGTTTTTGTATTAGTATTCATATGGGTAATTGGTTATTTACAAGGTTTGTAGGTGCTCTGTGTTTTTGTATTAGTATTCATATGGGTAATTGGTCTGTAGTTTTCTTGTGGTGGGTTTGTATGGCTTTGGTAACAGAATATACATTCTTCTCAAGAGCATGTGGGACTTTTTCTAGGATAGATCTTATGTTAGGCCACAAGCTAAGTCTCAATAAATTTTTTTTTTTGAGTCGGAGTCTCACTCTGTCACCCAGACTGGAGTGCGGTGGCACACTCTCGGCCACTGCAGCATAGACCTGCTGGGCTCAGGCTATCCATCCACCTCAGCCTTCAAAGTAGCTGGAACTACAGGCATGTGCTACCACACCTGGCTAATTTTTGATTTATTGTAAAGATGAGGTCTCACCAACTTGCCCAGGCAGGTCTCCAACCCATGGGCTCAGGCAATCCACTTACCTCAGCCTCCCAAAGTGCTGGGATTACAGGCTGAGCCACCAAACCTGGCCTGATTTTAAAATATATTATATGAAGTGTCATATAAAATATCTTCTGCCACAGCAGGATGAAGTTATAAATAAATAACAGAAGGAAAAATAGAAAATTCCAGCTTTGTGGGAATTAATAACATGCCCTTAAGCAACAAGTAGGTTGAAGAAGAAATCACAAAGGAAATTAGAAAATACTTAGAGACAAACAAAAATTAAAACACAGTATATCAGAACCAAGGGGTGCAGTAAAGACAGTGCTGAGGAGGAAATTTATAACAATAACTCCGTCCATTAATAAAAACAAGATAAATAGATACAATAAGAAAAAAAGGTCTACCATCCAGGATCTATAAGAAACTCAAATTGACAGGGAAAAAAACAACTTATAACTCCATTAAAAATTGGGCAAAGGACATGAATAGACATTTCTCAAAGGAAGACACACAAGCATCCAACAAACATGAAAGAATGCTCAGCTTCACTAAATGTCAGAGAAATACAATCAAAACTACAATGTGCAGCTGGGCAGATGCCTGTTATTCCAGCACTTTGGAAGTCTGAGATAAGAGGATTGCCTGAGCCCAGGGGTTCAAGACCAGCCTGGGCAATTTGGCGACACCTTGTCTTTGCAATAAATCAAGAAAAATTAACTGCGCATGGTGAAAAAACTAAGTAAGGTAGAAGAATTGCCTGAGCCCAGCAGGTTGAGGCTGCAGTGGTCCTGAGCATGGGACTGCACTCCAGCCTGGGCGACAGAGTGAGACACCTACTCAAAAAAAAAAAAAAGAAAGAAAGAAAAGAAAACTACAATACAACCTCACACTAGTCAGGATAGCTATAATTAAAGTGTCAGAAAAACAATAAGTGTTGGTGAGGCAAGAAAAATGAACACTTCTGCACTGTTGGTGGAAATATAAGCTAGTTTAGTCTTTGTGGAAAGCAATGTGACAATTATTCAATGAACTAAAAATTGAGCTACCATTCAACCCTGCTCTTGGGACTATACCCAGAGAAAAATAAATCACTCTATCATAAAGACGTCTGCATGGGTATGTTTACTGCAGCACTATTTTTCAATAGCAAAAACATGAAACCAACCCAGATTCCCATCAAAAGTGGACTGGATAAAGAAAATGTGGTGTATATATACATGAGAATATGATGTAGCCATAAGGAAGAACAAAATCATATCCTTTGTAGCAACATGGATACAGCTGGAGACCATCATTCTATGTGAACTATCACAGAAACAAGAAAACTGAATACCACATGTTCACACTCTTAAATGGGCATTAAACATTGGGCACACAAGTAGAAAAGTGGGCACTAAACATTGGGCGCACAAGTATAACAGCAGGCACTGCTAAAGGAAGAAGGGAGGGGGAATAAGGGACACACAACCCTATTGGACTCCATGTGCACTTATAGTGGGGAAAGAGGGTTTGCTAGAAGCCTACACTATGACTTTACACAATTTACTTATGCAGCCAATCCTCATAAGTACTTCATGACTCCAAATTTTATAAAAATGCAAAAATGACCCACTGGGGAAGATGGCAGCTGAGCCAGTCAGATGATGCAAGTCCCCATGTGAATGAGTGAGTGTATGGAAAATTTTGTGTACGTGCTGGTGAGCAAGTGGGCATGTGAGTGACTGACAGAGGGCTAGGGAGATAGCAGATGCAGGAGCTGGTGCTACAGCTGCTGGGCTTGCACCATAGTGAATCCCAGGTCATAGAAGCCAAGCATCATTTTCTTTTTCTTTTTTTTAAATCAACAAATCCTCCCTGGGAAGAAAATGCTGGGAGAGACTGTTTAAGTGGGGGCTTATGAGCAAATGGCCAGACCCCTGGTCCAACAGCTGGTGCTGCAGCTTCTCTGCTTTGTCCCTGGCTCTTCCCAGGTTGCAGAAGCCAAGCACCATTATATATTTTTTTAATTGACAAAAGTTTTCCTGTGAAAAAGTGGCAGGAAGAAACCATTGCTCCAGGCTCTCCCCACCATTGCAGCAGGAGAGAAACTGACAGCTTCTGACTTTGCCTCACTACTTCAGCGCCTGGCAGGGCACTGCAGCAGGACTGTAGAGGGAGTTCAGAGGCAAAGTCCCATGAAGGAGGACAAGAGAGGCACCTCACCACCATCATGAAGGTGGGGCAGGAAAGTGCTCATGCTCCAACTTGCTCACCACTGAGGAACAGACCCAATCTCTGTGATTGGCACATCAACTACTCAGGGATCGATTGTGACCCAGAGGAAATATCCTGAAAGCATAACTTTGGAGGGACCTGATGAGTGCTGAGTTCCAGGCACCCCACTCCCTACCCTGATCCAGCCTTGGGATAAAGGATGTGACCAGAAAAGGATGAAGAAGAACTCCAAAGAGATCAGTGTTTCTGAATCCCAGTACCCCATCCCCTACTTTATTCAAATTTCAAAAACAACAAGAGACAGCAAAGCTTTCCATTCACCATCCTATAGGACAAATAGAACAAATCCAGAGCCCAGATCAGGAAAGAATAGAGGACTGAGCACACATCAGAAGGGAAATCCTCTCCCACTGACACTGAATAACAGAGCTGAAAAGAAAAAGAAGAGATCTGTCAAGAATGAGGAAAAAACAAAGGAAGACCTCAGGCAATTTCAAATGTACCAAAGACAGAACTTCTGAAAAATCAGACCTTGGTGCCCAAACAATGGAAGTCACCAATGACTGGTCCCAGAATGCAACAAGGATTAGGGAACGGATGGAGAGAGTGAATAAGACTCAGGAAAGACAAGATGCAACACTGGAAGAACTTATAACAGAGATTTTGGCAATAAAAATTTTCATCTTGGAAATAAATAACAAGATGACAAGCATGGAAAGCAGAATTAATCCAGCTAAAGAAAGAATCTCAGAACTTGAAGATCAGAACATGGAATTAACCCAATCTATAAAAAACTAGAAAACAGACTCAGAAAGAAAGAAAAAAGCCTACAGGAGATGTGCAATTATATCAGGATGCCAACCTTACACCTGATTGGTATCCCAGAAGAAGAAAGAGAAAATGAGTACAACTTGGAGCAAGTATTCCAGGAGGTAATCCAAGAAAACTTTCCCCATCTCTCCAGAGATGTGACCAGCCAAGGACAAGAGTTACTGAGAACCCTCACAAGACATCAAATGAGAAGACCAACCCCTAGACACATGGTAATTTGCCTACACAAAGTAGGCACAAAAGAAAAAAATCCTAAAGGCAGCAAGAGAGAAAGGCCAGACTACCTACTGGAGAAAAGCAATCAGAATAGCAACAGACCTATCAGCAAAAACACTACAAACAAGAAGGGACTGAAGTCTTATATTCAAAGTCCTCAAAGATAAACAATTTCAACCAAGAATTTCCTATGCAGTCAAGCTCAGGTTCATCAATGATGGAGAATTAAAATCCTTCCCAGACATCCAATCCCTAAGAAATTATGCAGCTTCCAGACCAGCTCTACAGGAGACACTTAAAAAAGTATTAAGCACAGAAGAAATAAAGAAAAGAATGACCACACACTTCCCAATAGAATAACAGAGCACAGAATCAACAGACAATACAGCTCAACAAGAAACTTGAAAACACACACATACATCAACCCCAAAGCCAAAAGAAAACAAAGAAAAACCTTTATAACAACCTTATGACACCAATAAACAATCACATTTCAATAATCAGCCTGAATGTGAATGGACTAAATGCATCAATGAAAAGACAGAGAATGGCAAACTGGATAAGAAAACATGACCCAATTATTTGCTGCATCAAGGAGACCCATCTCACTATGAGGGATGCACACAGACTCAAAGTTTAAGGTTGGAAAACGAGTTTCCAGGCAAATGGATCACAAGAGAAGGCAGGAGTTGCAATCTTAATATGAGAAAAAACAACCTTTAAGCTATCAAAAATAGAAAAAGATGCAAAAGAACACTATATAATGATAAAAGGTGCAATCCATCAACAAGAAATATCCACCCTAACCATATATGCACACCATACAGGAGTACCAGCATTTATAAAACAACTACTAAATAAACTAAAAAACACTATAATAGCAGGGGACTTGAATACCCCACTAACAGCCCTAGAGAGATCACCAAGGCAAAATATCAACAAAGAGATCCAGAAACTAAACTTGACACTCCACCAAATGTGCTTAATAGATACTTACAGATTATTCCACCCAACAACCACAGAATATACATTCTACTCATCACCACATGGAATGTACCCCAAGATCAATCACATCCTTGGCCATAAATCAAATATAAACAAATTCCATAAGGTTGAAATCTTGCCAAGCACATTCTCAGACCACAGTGGAACACTGTGTAGCAGGAGTTTTCTCTCTGGGGCTTCTATGACCTTCAAAGCTTCATAATCGTCTTTCTTGTCCAGGTGTCTTTGTTACTTTTCTCTTATCCTGCAGTGTTGTTTCTAAAGAAAACTCAAAAGAAACTTTTAGTGATGTTTCCCAGGCCCCCAAGGTTGCTTTCTGTCTTTAGTTAATTTATCATAAAAGTATCCAATTAGTATATTATGAATTCAGTGAAAGCCCACTCTATAAATGTTAACTTAGAATTTTAACTATTGAATTAAGTAAAAACCTTAATGATTAATCTTTATCCTAAGTCTGTGAAAACAGTGTTATAAATCACCTACATAACTCCTAGATAAGTGTTAGAACTTACAATGAATTCATAATGAACTTACTATAAACTTGTGCTTCTAAAAAACCTTATGTCTAAACACTAAACTACATAATTCTAAATCAAATAAGTAGTGAATATACTTATATCATTTTTACTCAAGCAATATCTAGTAACTTATAACCAAGTGAAAGAAAGTATTCTTGATGTGCTTCAGAGTTTAACCCTTGCATATGTTAGAAAAGGCCAAATGGCATAGTGGGAAATGGAAAAATGAACCATGACATTTCCAAGTAGCTGTGAGTACTTCACATAAACATGCCATTTTCTTCTTCCATGACTGCACAAAATTCTTCAGCCATATCAAACAGCAAAGATGGAAGACAGAAGGGCCTCAGCTGCCTGGACTCGCTTTGCAGCCAGGGGTCCTCAGCGCACCTGGACTTTGTCAATTAGGTGGGCCTTCAAGGCTGGCTCTCAACATACACCTATATGGAAACAAACTTGATAACCTGAATGAAATGGAGGACTTTCTGACATCACACAACCTCCTAAGGTTGAAACAAAAAGACATTGAGACACTAAATAGACCAATAACAACCCAGGGAATTGACTCTGTCATAAAAACTACCTACAAAACAAAGCCCTGGACGTTATGGATTTCCAGCAAACTTCTACAAAACATACAAGGAAGAGCAGATACCAATCCTATTGAAAGTATTCCAGGCAATTGAGAAATATGGAATTCTCCCCAAATCATTCTACAAAGCTAACACCACACTGATACCCAAACCGGGTAAAGATCCAACAAAAAAAGAGAACTACAGGCCAATATCCCTTATGAACATAGATGCAAAAACCCTCAACAGGATTCTAGCAAATTGGATCTGAAAACACATTTCAAAAATCATCCACCATGACAAGTAGGTTTTATCCCCAGGATGCAGGACTGGTTCAACATTCACAAAACCATAAATGTCATTAAATACATCAACAGATGTAAAAACAAGAACCACATGATTATCTCATTAGATGAAGAAAAAGCTTTTGATAAAATCCACTATTTCTTCTTGATAAAAACCCTCAAACATCTAGGTATAGAAGGAACATACCTCAAAATAGTAAGTGCCATCTATGGTAAACCCACAGGTAACATATTACTAAATGGACAGAAACTGGGAAAATTTCCCCTGAAAACTAGAACAGGACAAGGCTACTGACTCTCATTCCTCTTGTTCAACATTGTGTTGGAAGTCCTAGCTAGGTGAATTAGGCAAGAGAAGGAAATCAGGGTTATCTAAGTAGGAAAAGAGGAAGTCAAGTTATCCCTCTTTGTTGATGATGTGATCCTTTACCTTGAAAATCCAAGAGAATCTATCAAAAACTTGTTTGCACTGATAAAGAACTTTAGCAAAGTCTCAGGGTACAAAATAAATGTGCAAAAGACAGTCTCATTCCAATAAGCAGACAGAGACCCAAATTAAAAGCACAATCCCATTCACAATAGCCACCAAAAAAATGAAATAACTTGGCATTTTCCTAACCAGAGAAGTGAAAGGCCTTTACAATGAAAACTACAAAACACTGCTCAAAGAAATCTAGGAAGGCACAAGCAAATGGGAAAATATTCCATGCTCATGGATAGGAAGAATCAACATTGTTAAGATGTCCATCCTACCAAAGGCAATCCACAGATTCAACGCTATACCCATTAAGTTACCAACATCATTCTTCTCAGACTTGAAAATGACAATACAGAAATTCATATGGAAACATAAGCAACCACAAATAGACAAAACAATCCTTAGCAAAAGAAACAAAGCAGGAGGTATCACACTTCCAGACTTTAAATTTTAATATAAGGCTACAGTACTAAAAAACAGCCTGGTATTGGTACAAGAACAGGTACATAGACCAATGGAACAGGATCGAGATTTCAGAAGCAAAGCCTCAATTCCTCAATCAATTCATCTTTGACAAAGCCTCCAACAACAACCACTGGGGAGAGGACAACATATGCAGTAAATGGTGCTGGGAAAACTGGCTGATCACATGCAGAAGATTGAAACAGGACCCCTACCTATCACCATACACAAAAATTAACTGTAAGTGGATCAAAACCCTAAACATAAAACCTCAAACTACAAGAATCTTAGAAATTTATGGGAATTGGAACCGGCAGCCAATTCCTATTCAGAACCCTAAATGCCCATACTTTAAGAAATAAGATAGACAAGTGGAACCTCATCAAACTAATGAGCTTCTGCAAAGCAAAAGAAACTATCAACTCTTGCCAACTCTTTGCCACCTGTGTATCTGACAAAGGCCTAACATCTAGGATCTACAAGGAACTCAAACGTGCCAAAAGGAAAAGATCAGACAGCCCCATTAAAAATTGGGCAAATGACATGAATAGACACTTTCAAAAGAAGATATATGGGCACCCAACAGACACGTGAAAAAGTGCCAGGCTGGGCTCAGTGACTCAGCCTGTAATCCCAGTGCTGTGGGAGGCTGAGGTGAGTGGATTGCCTGAGCCCACGGGTTCGAGAACCACCCAGGCAACTTGGCGAGACCTCATCTCTACAATAAATCAAAAGTTAGCTGGGCATGGTAGTGCATGCCTGTAGTTCTGGCTACTTGGAAGCCTGAGTCAGAGAGATCAGGGAGCCCAGCAGGTCGAGGCTGTGGTGGCTGGGAGTGTGCCACTGCACTCCTGTTGGGGTGATGGAGTGAGACTCCAAATCAAAAAAAAATGAAAAGAAAAAGTGCTTAGCCTCACTCATCATCAGAGAAATGCAAATCAAAACCACATGAGATACCACCTAACCCCGGTAAGCATGGCCATCATTAATAAAACAAACAGCAACAGACGCTGGCGAGGATGTGGAGAAAAAGGAACACTTCTACACTGCTGGTGGGAATGCAAACTAGTGCAACCTCTTTGGAAGACAGTGTGGCGATTTCTGAAAGAACTAGAAATTGACCTTCCATATGACCCAGCATTTCCCCGATTGGGAATATACCCGGAGGAACTCAAATCATTCTACAAAAAAGATACCTGCCCATGTATGTTTGTTGCAGCTCTATTCACAATAGCAAAAACATGGAACCAACCATGCTGCCCATCAAAGTTGGAATGGATTTTTAAAATGTGGTACATATACACAATGGAATATTATGCAGCCATAAAAAGGACAAATATATAGACTTTGCCACACTTGTATGGATTTAGAGTTGATCATACTCAGTGATCTATCACAGAAACAAAGAACAGAGTACCATATGTTCTCATTCACAAGTGAACCTTGAACAATTCTAATACTATAAGAAAGGAATTGGCAGTAGTGGGAAACTGTCAGGGAAGGGGTGATGGGATTGGCTGTTGAGGGAAACTGCTTGGGGAGGGAGGGGCATACCTCATCAACAAGGGTACCTGCATAATCAACATTTGTATACCTAACCCTGAATTTTACCCCACATCTTTATAATAAAAAAATACAAAAATAAAAAAAACCACAAAGACCTCAAATCAACAGCCTAAATTTACAGTCACCACACTCAGCCACACATTGTAGTTTTGCTTTACATTTCTCTGACACTTAGTGAAGTTGAGCATTCTTTCATGTTTTTTGGCTGCCTATATGTCTTCCTTTGAGAAGTGTCTGTTCATGTGCTTTGCCCAATTTTTTTTTTTTTTTTTTTTTTGAGTTGGAGTCTCACTCTGTAGCCCAGACTGGAGTGCAGTGGCCACTCCCAGCCACCGCAGCCTCAACCTGCTGGGCTCCGGCGATCCTTCCGCCTCAGCCTTCCAAGTAGCCAGAATTACAGGCATGTGCTACCATGCCCAGCTGATTTTTTGATTTATTGTAGAGATGAGGTCTCACTGCCCAGGCAGGTCTCGAACCCACGTGCCCAATTTTTAATGGTGTTACTACTCGGTTTTTTTTTCCCATCACTTTGAGTTCCTTATAGATCCTGGATGTTAGAACTTTTTTTTGTTTTTATTTATTTGTTTATTCATTCATTCATTCATTTATAGAAGCATCAGTAAGCCGGGTACAGTGTCTCACTCCTGTAATTCCAGCACTTTGTGAGGCGGAGGTGAGAGGATTGCTTGAGCCCACGGATTCAAAACCAGCCTGGGCAAATTGGCAAGACCTCATCTCTACAATAAAAAAAAATTTTTTTTAATTAGCCAGACATGGTGGCATGCGTCTGTGGTTCCAGCTACTTAGAAGTCTGAGGTGGAAGGATTACCTGAGCCCAGCAGGTTGAGGCTGCAGTGTCCATGAGCATGCTACTGCACTCCAGCCTGGATATCAGAGTGAGACTCAGACTCAAAAAAAAATCAACAAAAAAATACAATTAGCAGAAATAAACAAAATACAGAATAGAAAAGTAATAGGGAGCCAGGCTTGGTGGCTCAGCCTGTAATCCCGCACTTTGGGAGGCTGAGGTGAGTGAATTGCCTGAGCCGGTGGGTTCGAGACCCACCTGGACAACTTGGTGAGACCTCATCTCTATAATAAATCAAAAAAAATTAGCTGGGCGTGGTAGCACGCACCTGTAGTTCCAGCTACTTGGAAGGCTGAGGTAGAAAGATCGCCAGAACCCAGCAGGTCGAGGCTGCAATGGCTGGGAGTGGCCACTGCACTCCAGTCTGGGCGACAGAGTGAGACTCCAACTCAAAAAAAAAAAAAAGAAAAAAGTAATAGGGGCCAGGTACAGTGGCTCATGTCTGTAACCTCAGCACTTTGGGAGGCCAAAGCAGAAGAATCACTTGAGCCCAAGACCAACCTGGGCAACATAGTGAGAGCTTGTCTCTACAAAAAAAATACTAAAATTAGCTGAGCCTGGTGGTGCATGCCTGCAGTCCCAGCTACTTGGAAGGCTGAGCCCAGAAGGTCAAGGCTGCTCAGTGAGATCATGCCACTATACTCCAGCCTGGGCAATAGAGTGAAACCTTATCTCAAAAAACAAACAAACAAAAAATGATGAAAAAAAGAAAAGCAATAGGGAATATAAAAAGTACCAAAACTTGGAATTTAAAAAAATCAATGAAATTGACAGACTTTTAGCTAGAATAGATGGACTAAAGCAAACAAAAGACTGAAATTACTAAAATCAGAAATGAAAGTGGGTCAACACTACCAGTTTTACATAAGTACATTGGAGTATAAGAGTACTGATAGCAACTGTACACCAATAAATTTGGTAACGTAGATGAAATGGACATATTCCTAAAAGCAAAAAACCTAAAACTAAGCCATGAATAACAAATCTGAATGGACCTATTACTAGTAAGGATATTGGATTAATAATTAAAGCAACTCTACAAAGAAAAGCCCTGGACCTGATGACTTCACCAGTGAATTCTACCAAATTCTAACCTCACTCTGTCATCCAGGCTAGAGTGCAGTGGTGTGATCACCCTAAAGCATCTGGGCTCAAGGAATCCTGTCACCTCAGCCTCATGAGTAGCTAGGACAACAAGTGTATGCCAGCATGTCTGGTAATTTTTTAAATTCTTTTTTAGGAAAAGGATCTTGCTATGTTGAACTCCTGGCCTCAAGCAGTCCTCTCAATTTAGTGAATTTAGTGAAGAACTAACACTAATTCTTTCAAACTTTTCTGAAAAATTGAAAAAATACATCCTAATTCATTTTATGAAGCAAGCATGACTGGCTTTTTGAAGAATATAGGAAAGATGTCTCTTAGAATGCCTCATATCCTCAATTTTTATTATTTTTATACAAAATTATGCATTCCTTTTGCAAACTTAGTGATTCTTCATTCTTTGTCTTATATGTTAAATTAATGTGATTCTACTCTACAAAGCAGAAGTATATATATTTACTCACAGACATGTGAAAACCTATTAATAGTGTGTCTCTGGGTTGAGAGAATACTTACTTTCTTTTTATAAGCTCTGTAGGATTCTGAAATTTTGCAACAGGCCCACATGAATTCTGTTAAAAAATACATAAGAGATATTTCAAAATGTTATACAGAAACAATATGTTATACAAGAAGTTGTTCATTTAAGTAATTATCAAAGCTGACTCTTCTGCTTGGCATCATAAATCAGTACAGCTGAAACAAATTATACCTAAAATCCTTGAATGTACCTTAGTTGTATTTCCACAGGACAAATATACTTTCACTGCCATGATTCTTACTGAAACACCAGGGATTGGATCAAGGTCTTCATTTGAGGTCTTGTTGCTTGCTACACAGAAAGTCAACCACTGGGATAACAAATATTACCAAGAAAGAAAGCTTTTCATTCGAGTAATATCAGCCAAGAATGGGAGATTGAGTCTCAAATTCTCCCTCTCCTATTTTAGTATTCATGAATTCATAGTGAGGTAGGAAAACAGGAATTAGGAGGTGTAAGGAAGAGGAGTTGGTAAACAGGAATTAGGGAGGGATAAGAAAATGATGGATGATGTGTCTGGTTCTTGGTTGTCTGAATGCAGTGATATGGTGAGTTTTAGTTCCTTGATATTATTCTGAAGGTCAGCTTCCTGAGAAAGGGACTCAAATAAGTTTCAAGCTTTAAGACTAGGAGGATCAATTTCTATGTTTATTTTTTTTTAACTGTAACCATTAGTTCTGTGGGTAAGTTTGGCAGGTTTCAATTCTAGTGAAATGAACATAATACAGGTAAGTGGCGTTTGCATATTGAATGGAAAGCAGAACAGTGTTACACAATAGATTTTTTTTTTTTTTTTTTTGAGTTGGAGTCTCACTCTGTCACCCAGGCTGGAGTGTGGTGGCCGCTCCTGGCCACCGCAGCCTCGACCTGCTGGGCTCCAGTGATCCTTCCATCTCAGCCTTCCAAGTAGCTGGAACTACAGGCATGTGCTACCATGCCCGGCTAATTTTTGATTTATTGTAGAGATGGGGTCTCGCCAAGTTGCCCGGTTGGGTCTCAAACCCTCGAGCTCAGGCAATCCACTACAATAGATTCTTAATAGACGTAGCCACAATACTCTCCTTCTTTGAAAACAATTAAAATGTTATTTTACATACAGCCTTTGCAACATGTTTTATAAAACTCTTTTTTCCTCCTTTTTTTATTTTAAAGATATGGGGTACAGTTCAGGGTTAGTTACACAAATCTTCATTATGCAGTTACCCTTGTTGATGAGGTGTGCCCCTCACTCCCCTGGCAGTTTCCCTCAACTGCCAATCCCACCCCTTCTCCACTGGCAGTTTCCCACTACTGCCAATCCCTTTCTTATAGTATTATGATAATTGTTCAAGGTCCCCTTATGAGTGAGAACATATGGTACTCTGTTCTTTGTTTCTGTGATAGATCACTCAGTATTATAGAGTCTAAGTCCATACAGTTGCTGCGAAGTTCATAATTTTGTCCTTTTGTTATTTTTATTTATTTATTTTTTAATTATAACAATGTGGGGTACAATAAAGGGTTAGGTATACAAACAATGATTATGCAGGTACCCTTGTTGATGAGGTATGCCCTTCCTCCCCTAGCAGTTAACCTCAACAGCCAATCACACCCCCCCGACAGTTTCCCATTACTGCCAATCGCTTTCTTACAGTATTATAATTGTGGTTTTGATTTGCATTTCTCTGATGATGAGTGAGGCTGAGCACTTTTTCATGTGTCTGTTGGCTGCCCATATATCTTCTTTTGAGAAGTGTCTATTCATGTCTTTTGCCCACTTTTTAAAGGGACTGTTTGTTTTTTTCCTTTCGGCACGTTTGAGTTCCTTATAGATCCTAGATATTAGGCCTTTGTCAGATATAAAGTTGGCAAATATTTTTTCCTATTGTGTGGACTGTCTCCCTGCTCTCTTGTTAGTTTCTTTTGCTTTCAGAAGCTCATTAGTTTGATGAGGTACCACTTGTCTATCTTATTTCTTAAGGTGCTGGCCTTTAGGGTTCTGAATAGGAATTGGTTGCCAGTTACAATTTCCATAAGGGTATCTTCTGCATTTTCTAAGATTCTTATAGTTTGAGGTTTTATGTTTAGGTCTTTGATCCACTTACAGTTAATTTTTGTGTATGGTGATAGGTAGGAGTCCTGTTTCAATCTTCTGCATGTGATCAGTCAGTTTTCTCAGCACCATTTACTGAATAGGTTCTCATCTCCCCAGTGGTTGTTGTTGGAGGCTTTGTCAAAGATGAATTGGTTGAGGAATTGAGGCTTTGCTTCCAGAATCTCTATTTTATTCCATTGATCTATGTGCCTGTTCCTGTACCAATACCAGGCTGTTTTGATTACTGCAACCTTATAGTAAAGTTTGAAGTCTGGAAGTGTGATACCTCCTGCTTTGTTTCTTTTGCTAAGGATTGTTTTGTCTATTTGTGGTTGCTTATGTTTCCATATGAATTTCTGTACTGTCATTTCCAGGTCTGAGAAGAATGATGTTGGTAACTTAATGGGTATTTCGTTGAATCTCTAGATTGCCTTTGGTACGATGGACATCATAACAATGTTGATTCTTCCTATCCAAGAGCATGGAATATTTTTCCATTTGTTTGTCTTCTTGTATTTCTTTGAGCAGCGTTTTGTAGTTCTCATTGTAAAAGTCTTTCACTTCTCTGGTTAGGAAGATGCCAAAGTATTTCTTTTTTTTTTTTTTTGGTGGCTATTGTGAATGGGATTGGGCTTTTTATTTGGGTCTCTGCCTGCTTGTTGTTGGTGTATAGGAATGCAACTGTCTTTTGCACATTTATTTTGTACCCTGAGACTTTGCCAAAGTCTGTTATCAGTGCCAGCAGGTTTTTGACAGATTCTCTTGGCTTTTCAAGGTATAGGATCATATCATCAGCAAAGAGGGATAACTTGACTTCCTCTTTTCCTATTTGGATATCCCTGATTTCCTTCTCTTTCTAATTACCTGGGCTAGGACTTCCAACACAATATTGAACAAGAGGGATGAGAGTGGGCAGCCGTGTCTTGTTCCAGTCTTCAGGGGAAATGTTTCCAGTTTCTGTCCATTTAGCAATATGTTAGCTGTGGGTTTATGGCACTTACTATTTTGAGTATGTTACTCCTATACCTAGGTGTTTGAGGGTTTTTATCAAGAAGTGATGCTGGATTTTATCAAAAGCTTTTTCTGCATCTAATGAGATAATCACGTGGTTCTGATTTTTACATCTGTTGATGTATTTAATTATATTTATGTTCTTGTGAATGTTGAACCAACCCTGCATCCTGGGGATGAAATCTACTTGGTCATGGTGGATGATTTTTGAGATGTGTTTTTTGATCTGATTTGCTAGAATCTTGTTAAGGATTTTTGCATCTATTTTCATAAGGGATATTGGCCTGTGGTTCTCTTTACCCAGTTTGGGTATCAATGTGATGTTAGCTTTGTAAAATGATTTGGGGAGAATTCCATCTTTCTCAATTGCCTGGAACACTTTCTTTCTTTTTTTTGAGTTGGAGTCTCACTCAGTCACCCAGACTGGAGTGCAGTGGCCACTCCCAGCCACTGCAGCCTCGACCTGCTGGGCTCCAATGATTCTTCTGCCTCAGCCTTCCAAGTAGCTGGAACTACAGGCACGTGCTACCATGCCCGGCTAATTTTTTGTCTTATTGTAGAGATGAGGTCTTGCTAAGTTGGCCAGGAAGGTCTTGAATTCATGGGCTCAGGCAATTCACTCACCTCGGCCTCCCAAAGCATGGGATTACAGGCTGAGCCACCGAGCCTGGCTGGAATACTTTCAATAGAATTAGTATCAGCTCCTCCTTGTATGTTTTGTAGAATTCTGCTGGAAACCCATCCAATGTAGGGCTTTTTTTTTTTTTTGTAAGTAGTTTTCATATGACAGAGCCAATTTCCTGGGTTGTTATTGGTCTATTTAGTGTCTCAATGCCTTCTTGTTTCAACCTTAGGAGGTTGTGTGATGTTGGAAAGTCCTCCATTTCATTTAGGTTATCAAGTTTGTTTTTATATAGGTGTACTTCATAATCTCTGATAATCTTTAGTACTTCTTTGGGGTTGGTTGTGATTTGATCTTTTGTATTTCTGACTGTGTTTATTTGGGCTTTATCTCTCTTTCTCTTGGTCATTCTGGCTAGGGGCCAATAAATCTTGTTAATTCTTTCAGAGAACCGGCTTTTGTTTTGTTGATGTTTTCTATGATATTTTTTGTCTTCTATGTCCCATATTTGGGCTCTTATTTTGATGATTTGGATTCTTCTGCTAAAGTTGGGATTTGGTGATCTTCTCTTTCCACCTACCTTAGGTGATTTGTTAGTTGCTCCACTTGTGATCTTTCCATTTTCTTTATGTGTCCTTGTAGAGATATAAATTCCCCTCTTAGAACTGATTTCATGGCATCCCAGAAGTTTTGATAAGATGTTTCTTCATTTTCATTTGTTTCCAGGAATCTTTCAATTTCTGTTTTAATTTCAGTGTTGACCCAATAGTTGTTCAGCATCATGCTGTTTGGTGTCCATCAGTCTTTGTGGGCTTTGGGGAAATGTTGTTGGTTTTGATATTTATTTTTATTCCACTGTGGTCTTAGAATGTACATGGCAAGATTTCAACCTTATGGAATTTGTTTATCCTTGATTTATGGCCAAGCATGTGATCAATCTTGGAGTATGTTCCATGTGGTGATGAGTAGAATGTATATTCTGTGGTTGTTGGGTGGAATATCTGTAGGTATCTATTAAGTCCCTTTGGTTGAATGTCATGTTTAGATTCTGGATCTCCTTGTTGATTTTTTGCCTCAATGATCTATCTAGGGCTGTCAGTGGGGTATGTAAGTCCCCTGCTATAATAGTGTTAGAGTCAATATCTTTTTTTAGTTTATTTAGTAGTTGCTTTATAAATGCTGGTACTCCTGTGTTGGATGCATATGTGTTTAGAATGGATATTTATTGTTGATGGATTGAAACTTTAATATTATATAGTGTCTGTTTGCATCTCTTTTCATTTTTGATAGCTTAAAGGTTGTTTTGTCTAATATTAAGATTGCAACTCCTGCCTTCTTTTGTCATCCATTTGCCTGAAAACTCATTTTCCATCCTTTAACCATGAGTCTCTGCGCATCCCTTGAAATGAGATGAGTCTCCTGTGTGCAAATAATTGGGTAATGGTTTCTTATCCAGTCCACCATTCTGTGTCTTTTCAGTGGTGCATTTAGTCCATTCACATTCTGGTTGATTATTGAAATGTGATAGCTTATCCCTGTCATGAGGTTCATATAAAGTTTTTTCTTTGTTTGCTTATTTTCTTTTGGCTTTGGGGTTGATGTATGTGTGTGTTTTCAAGTTTCTTGTTGTGTTGTATTGTCTGTTGATTCTGTACTCTGGTATTCTCTTGGGAAGTATGGGGTCATTCTTTTTTTTCCCCCCTTTCTTTCTTTCTTCTGTGCTTAATACCTTTTTAAGTGTCTCCTGGAGAGCTGGTCTAGAAGCTGCATAATTTCTTAGGGTTTGGATGTCTGGGAAGGATTTTAATTCTCCATCATTGATGAAGTTGAGTTTGGCTGGATAGGAAATTCTTCATTGAAATTGCTTATCTTTGAGGACTTTGAACATAGGGACTCCAATCCCTTCTTGCTTGTAGTGTTTCTGCCGATAGGTCTGCTGCTATTCTGATTGGTTTTCCCCAGTAGGTAGTCTGATCTTTCTCTCTTGCTGACTTTAGGATTTTTTTCTTTTGTGCTACTTTGTGTAGGCAAATTACTATGTGTCTATGGGTTGGTCTTCCCATTTGATTTCTTGTGGGGGTTCTCTGTATCTCTTGTGCTTGACTGGTCACATCTCCAGTGAGATGGGGAAAGTTTTCTTGGATTACCTCCTGGAATACTTGCTCCAAGTTGTACTCATTTTCCCTTTCTTCTTCTGGGATACAAATCAGGTATAAGGTTGGCCTCCTGATATAATTGCACATCTCCTGTAGGCTTTTTTCTTTCTTTCTGAGCCTGTTTTCTAGTTTTTTACAGATTGGGTTAATTCCATGTTCTGATCTTCAAGTTCTGAAATTCTTTCTTCAGCTTGATTAATTCTGCTTTCTATGCTTGTCATCTTGTTATTTATTTCCTAGATAAAATTTTTTATTGCCAAAATCTCTGTTACAAGTTCTTTCAGTGTTGCATCTTGTCTTTCCTGAATCTTAGTCACTTTTTCCATCCATTCCCTAATCCCTGTCATATTCTGGGGCCATTCGTTGGTGACTTCCATTGTTTGGGCACCAAGGTTTGATTTTTCAGGAGTTTTGTGTTTGGTAGACCTGAAATTGCCTAAGGTCTTCCTTTGGCTTTTCCTCAGTTGTGACAAATCTCTTCTTTTTCTCTTTAGTTCTGTTATTCAGTGTCAGTGGGAGAGGTTTTCCCTTCTGATGTTTGCTCAGTCCTTTATTCTTCCCTGATCCAGGCTCTGGATTTGTTCTATTTTGAAATAGGATGGTGACTGGGAAGCTTTGCTCTCTCTTGTAGTTTTTGAAAGTTGAATAAAGTAGGGGATGGGGTGCTAGGATTCAGAAACTATTGCAAATTAAAATGTTCACTTATTGTGGTATGTGTTCCCTGAGTCCACTCCCCACTACCACTCTATATGACAATGCAAAGCAGAAACCAACACACACTCCAAAACAAACTGGATTAACAACAAAGTGAAACAAAACAAACCACAAAAAAAAACCCAAGAAAACTAAACAGGCACACAAACACATGCCTAGCACAAAGTGAATAGAGAAGAAAGACAGAAAGACTGAAGGGAGAGGAAAAAAGGGGATTCAAGTGGAACCCTCACACATATATTGACACACCCCTTGAACTATAAAAAATGAATATTAAAAAAAACCCAGAAGAACAAAAGAGCAAAAACCAACAACAACAAAATCAAAAGATGAACGTTTAATCATTCATATGCACACATTAACAGAAAACGACAAATAAAAGAAGAAAGACATAGAAAAAGAAAAGAAAAAAATTGGGGGGGTGATGCAGATCAAACCCTCACATGCATACTCATGCACAAAGGGAAAATATTTTTAAAATCTCTGAACTAACAAATAGTCCAAAAAAAATTTTTTTTTTGAGTTGGAGTCTCACTCTGTCACCCAGACTGGAGTGCAGTGGCTGCTCCCAGCCACCACAGCCTCGACCTGCTGGGCTCCGGTGATCCTTCTGCTTCAGCCTTCCAAGTAGCTGGAACTACAGGCACGCGCTACCATGCCCGGCTAATTTTTTGATTTATTGTAGAGATGAGATTTCGCCATGTTGCCCAAGCGGGTCTCAGGCAATCCACTCACCTCAGCCTCCCAAAGCACGGGATTACAGGCTGAGCCACTGAGCCCGGCTCAAAAAAATTTTTTAAGTTAAAAGATAATTGAAAATTAAAAAATAAAAAACAAACCAAAAAAACCTGCCCTCTTGTGGCAGGCTCTGTAATTGTTCCTCTAATCAGGTCTCTCCGGCAGAGTGACCTCTTTCACTCTCTCCACAGGGAACAAAGCAGGGAAGGAGGAGGGGCAGTGGAGGTGGGTGGGGCTGCAGGCCTCCCCTCCCACTCTCATATGGTCAGGGAGATCTCTGGTGGGGAGGTATGGTGTTGTCTTTTCTGCAGGTTTGTACCCGGGGGGGGGCAGGGAGGGGTGTCCCAGCCAGGCCTATCCTGGAATGGAGTTCTTCTATTGCAACTGACGTCCAGGCTCCACCTAGGTTTGTCCCTCTCAGTCGTGACCCAGCTGTGTGGGTCTGACATTCAGAAGGTTGCTGGGGAGTAGGGGGTTTGGGTCAGCCCCAGTCTCATCACTGATCTCTGTGGAGTTCTTCCTCATCCTTTTCTGGCCACACCCTTTGTCCCATGGCTGGCTCAGGGTTGGGGTGGGCACCTGGAACTCAACACTCCTCAGGTCCCTCTGAAGTTTGTGCTCTCAGGATATTCCCTCTGGGCTATGATCAATCCCTGAGTAGTTTGATCTGCCAGTCACAGAGATTGGATCTGTTGCTCCGTGGTGAGCAAGTCTGAGCACTTTCCTGCCCTGCCTTCAATCTAGTGGTGGGGTGCTCCTCTAGTCCTCTTCTGTGTGAACTTGCCTCTGGACACCATCCACAGCCCCTTCCAGCTCCCTGCCAGGTGCTGAAGTGGTGAGGCAAAACCCGGAGCAGTCTCTCTCCTACTTCAATGGTGAGGGAGCACCTGGGGCGATAGTTTCTCCCTGCCGCTTTTGCAAAGGAAAACTTCTGTCCAATGGTACTCTGCTTCTGTGACCCGGGAAAAGCCAGGGTTGAAGTAGAAAAGCTGCAGCACCAGCTGTTGCACCAGGGGCCTGGCCACCCTCTCACGAGCCCCACTTAGACAGTCTTTCCCAGCATTTTCTTCCTAAGGAGGGTTTGTTGATTAAAGAAAAGAAAAGAAAAAGAAAATGGCGCTCAGCTTCTGTGTCCTGGGAACCTAGGGTCCAAGCCCAGCTGCTGTGGCACCGGCTGCTGCACCAGGAAAGCCCTGGCCACTAGCTCCCTAGCCCTCACTCAGCCAGCCACTGACACACCCACTCACTCACCAGCACACACACAAAATTTTCCATACGCTCGCTCACTCACACGGGGACTTGCGTTGTCCAACTGGCTCGGCTGCCATCTTCCTATAAAACTCTTTTTAAATGGGATCCATTGTAATGTATAATCTTTCTGAGTCTTAATGTTGATAAATAACATTGTACATTGTATGTTTTCTTACATCTAACTTGATAAATATAATTTTATTAGCTGCATAACATAAAGTCATAAGGATTAATTATTAATCATTTCTGTAATCCTGAACATGTTTTTAAAATAATTATAAACAGGAAAATTGCTGTCCTTGACTCAAGACCAATGGGTCTATGTTTTTGCTTACAGTAAATGAACACAAAGGAGGGTTGGAATGATTCCTAAGTGAATATGCGAATATTAACAAGAATCATCTTATTGTCACCCAATATCCACTGGAAAGTTACCATATCATGATTAGGACATTTCAGACATATTTCACAAAATTATTTTTATGAAATATGCCTAAATGTTGATTTTTAAGTGGAAAACAATTTTTTCTCCTTATCAGGGTACTTCTTTTAGAGAATGGCAGGACCAGCTATTACTCATCATTTGGAAGAGAATGTAAAAAATTACCAATATTATTAATAACAGAAATTGGAATGCAAATACATGTTTGTATTCAGAGAAGAAGGTCTTCTTTCACAATTATGAAAGAACATAGAATAAGATTGTCTTGTTAAATACACAAATTCTCATAGTTTAGTCTCTGGATCTCTGCTTGGGTTTAGATTAATTTCCGGTGTTCTTTTTATGCCCTTTTCTTCAAATCCCAATTATTTAGACTACTTCACCCTCCTCAACTGCTGACATATCACTAACTGGAGCTACAAGATTTCTGTTATATTGGAGCAGCCAGCCAGCCCAGCCCAGGAACAAGATGGCCCTCTCTTTCTCTTTGGACTCACAGCCTTTGCAGAGTCAAGCTCCACTTGAAGCTCACTCAGTAATATCCTTTAAATGTGTTTTGTATTGTTTCAACTGCCTTTTTTCGTAGAAATAAAAATTGACCTTAGAATTTGTCATCAGATAAACTTGTAAGGATTTGAATGTTAATGTCTCCAAGGTAAGTGGGACTGTCTCCAGACTAGTAGAGAATACATGTCACTCCAACACCCAGAGGAAGCCAATGACCCAAACGCCATGTGTCACCAACCCCGCTTCTGCCACTGGCGGCTTTCCCTCTTGGCTCTTGGGAGGAACTAGATCCTGTGGGAAAGATGACTTAAACTTTGCTTTCTGTTTTAATTTTAGTTATATAACTGGAGCTCTTACTAGGTCTATAGACTTCATAAGACAGCTTGGGCTCACCTGTGCAGCAGTGGGAAGTGATGAGCAAGTAAGGTGGCCCAACACTGTTCAGTGCCCAGGCGCAGGACCCCTGCGGTGTGTCAGTGAACTTAGCTTCCTTAGTCCTAGGTACGCTAGGGACGGGTTTCTGGAGACCCCTGTGTTCCCAGGATGGCAGGAGTGCCAGGCTAGCATTTCCACATCTGTCTCTTCATTAGCAGAAAGCTGATGATTTTATTTCACTCCTACTCAAGTTTGTAATAAAATGCCAAATTCTGTCAGAAGCTATCCAAAGCCACCATTTTTTCTTATTGTTTCTCTGAATCCAAAATGTTACCATTCTTGAAAACTGTCCCATTGCTTCATATTTCTGCCAACGTAGCTCTGCCTGCCTGTCACCCCCTCACTGCAGTCTGCTCTGCACAGGAGGACACCCTAATGCCAGCAGCCCCTCAAGGACTCTTAGCCCTGGCACAGGGCATCCCATGGTTTGTCCCACAGCAGAGGCCTGGCTCTCAAGCCAGTGAGTGTCTCTCCCTTGGTCTGGGCTGCTTGCTTCTTCTAGCCATGGCCTCAGGGCAGGCTTTGAGCAAGCTAGCAGGCAGTGCTGGCTGCTCCAAAACCAAAAAGCTGGGTCCACTGAAGGAGGGGAGAGCTGTGGAGCAGCCACCCACTGCTGACTTGGCTTGCTCAGGGGTTCACAGCCCCTGATTCCTTGAAGTGTGCCAGGTCCTCCCCTCTGTCCTCCACCATGACAGAGAATAGTCTTTCTAAGATGCTGTGATCCCATTCTGCTGCCCTTAATAAAAATGCTCTCAGACCAAAAAAAAAAAAAAAGATTTATGTTATAACAAGCTGTTAGCATAGTCTCTATATTTTCCACGTTCCTCGTTGACACTTGAACAATAAGCTAACTGATATAAACTCCTAGGTTTCCTAAGCTTATATCTTTGCTGTTTCAGAATAGTTTACTTATTCCACCTACTGCTGATATTGTGTTTACAAACAAAACATGAAATCTACTTGGAACATTGTCATTCTCTTTATTTCATGTGAGAAATCTATATTTATAAGAATTGTTACTAAAGCCTTCCCCTTTCCCAAGCAGTAATCCTATGAAGTACTCTTCTCTCACCATTTAGAAAATTTATAAAAAGAAGATCACAGGAAACTCAGTTATTCTTACAATGAATTTATACAGGAGTGTCTCTGAGTGCCAGAAAATGAGAGAGAACTTTACCTGCTAGACAAACTAAACTCCTTGTGATAAAGAAGAGAAGTCTTATTTCACACATTGTGAACAAACTCTTCTTTTTTTATTTTTTTTTAAATGTGGTTACGATTCAGGGTTAGGTATACAAATGATCATTGTACACGTAAAGTTTGAACCTCACTTTGGTCCCCACTTCACCTGGTTTGAGATCAGGCACCTTATTGATGAAGTATGCATCCCCCTCCCTCTCCTGGGAGTTTCCCACTACTGTCAATCCCTTTCTTATAGAATTATGATAATTGTTCAGGACCCACTTATGAGTGAGTGAACAAACTCTTAGTATTTCTTATGGCTCTGACTGATGCCCAAAGCTGTCCAATCTTTACTTCCAATGTCAAAAGTTGGAAGCAACAATCTTATGGATTAGACTTCAATGTATAGGCATGTAATTTATTTTATAAACTGTGTGATCTTGAAGGATAATCAAACTTGGCCAAGTAAAGATAAAAGATTTTTCTGTCCCAAACAAGGACAGATTAACAAAGAGATATTTCTTGGCCCTGGTCCTTCGGTGGTCAAATAGCCCATATACATAAGCTAAGGTTGGTGGTCACTTGGAGATCTCCCTTCAAAAGCAGTAAACAGATATAAACTGTAATAGGCATGTTTTATTATGTTATAGTGAAAACTTTCCGCTTTCCACTTTCGAGAGAGCCGGAAACCCAGCACCCCAGGATGATATAACACTTGCATTTTTTCCCCTCCCTTTTTCCTTTCCTTCCTTCCAGCAAGAGTCACCCAGGCTACAGTGCAATCATGTAATCATAACTCACTGCAACCTCAAACTCTTGGGCTTAAGCAATCCTCCTACCTCAGCCTCAAGAATATCTAGGACTATACATGTGCCACCATGCTGGGCTTTCTTTTTTTTTTTTTTTTTTTTTTTTTTTTTTAAGAGATGGAGTCTTGCTATATTGCCCAAGCTGGTCTCAAATTTCTGGCTCCTCCCACCACAGCTTCCCAAAGTACTGGTATTGCATGTGTGAGCCACTGCATCTGGCCTGTTTATTTCTCACTAATATTTATTAGTGAAAAATAACTATTTGCATGAACCTAACGCTGCTTCGTTTTTTGAACAACAGCTTTAGGTTCACAGCAAAATTGAATGAAAAGTACACCAAGTTCCCATACTCACCTTGCCCCACATATGCACAACCTGCTCCATTACCAACATTCTGCGTCACAGTGGTACCTTTGCTACAATAGTTAAACCTACATTAACACATCATTATCACCCAAAGTCCATAGTTTACCTTAGGATTCATTCTTGGAGTTGTACATTCTATGCATTTTGACAAATGTATAAGGATATGTATCCGCCATTGTAGTATTATATACAGTCGTTTCATTGCCCCCAAAATGCTCTGTGTTTTGCCTGTTAATCCCTACCTTCTCTGCCAATCCCTTGTCTTTTTTCTGTCTCCATAGTTTTTCCTTTTCCAGAATGTCATATAGTTGAAATAATATAATATGTTGCTTTTTCAAATTGTCTTCTTTCACTTGGTAATATGCATTTAAGTTTCCTCCATGTCCTTTAATGTTTTGAGTGCTCATTTCTTTTTAGTGGTAAACAATATTCCATCGTCTAGATTGGCACAGTTTAGCCATTCACACACTGAAGTACATCTTGGCTGCTTTAAAGTTGGAGCAATTACAAATATAGCAGCTATAAACACTCATGTGCAGGTTTTTGTGTGGACATAATTTTTATCTCACTTGGGTAAATATCAAAGAACGTAATTACTGGGTCATGTGGTAAGAGTATGCTTAGTCTTGTAAGAAACTGACAAACTGCCTTCCAAAGTAGCTGTACCGTTTTGCATTGAACCAGGAATGAATGAGCATTCCCTTTGCTCTGCATCCTTGCCAGAATTTGGTGTCGCCAGTGTTCTGAGCTTTAGCCATTTTAATAGGTGTGTAGTGATATGTCATTGTTCTTTAAATTTGCAATCACCTGATGACATATAATGTGAAACATCTTTTCATATGCTTACTTTCCATTCATTTATCTTTTTTGTAAGGCCTGCAGTCTTTTGCCCACTTTTAATCGGGTTGCTTGTTTTCTTATTGTTGGGTTTTAAGAATTCTTTGTATGTTTTTATAACAGTCCTTTATCAGATACAACGTTTGCAAAATGTTTTTGCACAGCCTATGGTTGTCTTCTTATTTTCTTGACAGTGTCATTCACAGTGCAGAAGTTTTTAACTTTAATGAAGTCAACTTACCAATTATATCTTTTCATGGATCATGCATGCCTTTGGTGTTGTATCTAAAAAGTCATCACCATATCTCATCATCTAGATTTTCTCCTGTTGTGTTTTATAATTCTGTTTTAAGTTATTTTAGGGACTATTTTTAATCTTATCTTAATCTTTTCATTGTTTAAGATTTTAAGTTATTTATAGTTCTGTTTTAAGTTGTTTAAGCCCCTTGTGTTTTAAGTTATTTTGTGAAGGGTGTAAGTTTGTTTCTACATTATTTTTTTGTATGTTCAGTTGTTCCACCTTCATTTGTTGAAAAGTCTATCTTTGTTTCTTTGTCATAGACCAGTTGAATATATTTTGTGTGTACAATTATGGGCGTATATTCTGTTCCATTTACCTATTTATCTATTACTTTTTCAGTACCACACTGTCTTGATTATTGTAACTTTTTTGTCATTAATACATGTCATAGTTTTACCTAATGCATTAATGAGTAAACCCCCAAGAAGACAAAAGAACAGCTTGGAAGAACATTTTAGAAAAAAATCAAGAAAAAAAATTGCCAAAATAAGATTGCTAATTTAGATATACGACTGGTTAACTTTCTAGGACAATAAAACTAAAACACCTTTGTGGTTAACTTCTCTATTGGGCATTAAAAACCTATCATTTTATCAACATCTGCAGGTTAACCTTTAATTGTACAGGACTCAGGTAATTTAATTGTAATTGGACTCAGGTAGCTTATGAGATCTGGAATGAGAGTCTGTGCAAACTAAAGTCAGGCCCAGCCTAGACTGACCAGAATAAAAAGAGAAACAGGGATTTGAGACAGCAAGCTTTGAGACCTGGGAGAATAAGTCAGGCTGAAAAAATGAGAAGTCAAGATCTCAAGTTATTTGCAGGGGTAGTTGAGCAGAAGCACAGTTTAAATGAATCACTTGAATAAAGCAGTGGACTGTGTCATAAACAGAATGACAGGTGGCATGGTTATTAATAAGTAAAATCTAATTGTTACATCTTAGTAACCATGAAAACAGCTTCTTGACATTTGTCTTTTTCTTTTTCCAACATTTTCCATCACTTTACCCTTATCTACTTCTGCATTAGATAGAACAGGCATTATCCTGTTCTAATAAAGTCAGGAACTTCATAAAGTCATTTGCTTTTGTTTCTTACACAGTTCTGTGCACATTGAAGTCCTTCAGAAAATAATTTAAATGAATTAAGTTCCCTTTGTGCAGATGAGGATACAGGCCCAGTGGTGAGGTCTTGCCCAAGGTGATACAGTTAGTGGCAGAACTGTAACTAGAACCAAAGTCTCCTGCCTTCTGATATAAGCCCTATCGTGCCCAGTAGCTGTAAAGATTTGTACTATAAGGTTTCTTCTTGTATGCCCAGGGTGGTCTTTGACTATGTAGACAGGAGTACAGTCTAAGTGAGTGTCCAAATAAAGAGAAGGCTGAGCTTGGTATTGCTGCTTTTGAGTCCTAGGGGAAAGACCAGGAAAAACCATGCCTTCTAATGTCTCTTCTCATTTCCTCTGACAGCCTTCTGGCTTTAGGTGTAGGCTGCCCAGAAGGGGAAGTACTGCCTTCCTTCCCAGCTCCCCCAGTACCCTTAGAATAGAGACGCTTGAAGAAACTGCACATTGCCAGGTTGAGATGAGGACAACGTGGTACCACCATTCCATTTTTCAAGACCTTCCAGTCAGAAAGAAACCGCCCATACAGCCAGCCAGCTCTTCCCTGTGGACATCTTGACCTGGTTTTTAGCTTTTGATCAGAACTGAAGTGAGTGCCACAATACCCACTTCTCAAGAGCCCTGAATAAGGGACTAGAGTGAAAATGGGAGCTGAGCTCTATCTGGAAACTGGGGCTGGGCAGAGCAGCCCAAGAAGAAACAGTTTCCTGTCAGGTCACCATGTAGCATCTGAGGCATGGTGGTGATATCGCCATGCTTTCCATAGAGAGAGAGAGTAAGAGAGACAGATCTCTTTGACTTTCTGTCTTTTGCCCCTCCTCCTTCTCTTCTATTTTTGTCTCAGACTTTCAGGGGATTCCCAAACTAGATACCTCACTGCTAACCCTCACTGCATAGGAGACCCTAGTCTCCACAAGGGCCCACCTGTTCTTAGAGGGTATGCCTAGTGTAAGGATGAGTTGTCCTAAGAGTTCTCATCTCTTTCCTATGATGTTCTCTTCCTGTTTAATTTTTTTCCATTTTGAGCCGTATAACAATGAACCTAATTCATAGCCTACTTTTGATTTTGTAGAATGCTGTTCCATTGCTTTCACACCAACCAGTCCTATTGGGCAGGTATGATACCCAGTTGGTAATTAGCAAAACTGAAGTTCCAGGAGGTTGGTATAGAATCTTGTAGAAAATTATCTTCCAACTGGAATAGGATTACTGATTCCTGGTCCTATTAGCCCATGTGGCCTCATGCCCCCTCCAGATTGGCTGTCCCCTCCGAGGGTATAGCTTCCATTCCCCTCTTCTTTGCTTCCCTACTCTCACTACAGTAGAGAGGCTGTTCGGGTACAATGAGACCTGAGTGGAAAACATGTCTTTCCTCACGTCCAATTCCCCCAGGCTCGCCTCCCACAACATCCTGCAGTCCAACCAGAGTCCAGCTCCACAAGAGACCTGAACCTGGGCCAGAAAGAAAACACTTACCTGGAGGTTCCCATGGTGGAGGAAAAAGGTGAGAGACAGAAGAGAGAGGAATATAAAGCTGCTATGCAGCATCAGCTGAAAACTCCATCACAGGGAGGCAGTGGAGATAGTGGAATTAGTTGCATTTGAACACAAATTTTATTGGAAGGAAAGGGAAGACCTGACAATCACATCCAGCTCCTCCTTATAATTTCCCCTAAAGTGCCATCTTGCCAACCCTTCCAGTCATTCATTTAACAATCCAAGTAGTAAACTAGGACCATGCTTGTCATCACCGGGGGTCAAGAAAATAAGCCCACTAATATGCCTAACTATGTCGGGACTCCATGCTTGTCATGGATTATTCCCTCTTACCCTGGTCAGTAGGAAGCAAAGGCCTCGCTTCAGATGATGAGTGAAAAAATACCAGCTCAAGTCTAAGTGGTCTTAACACATTCCTATCTCCCAATGTCTTGGGGAAAAGTGAGAATTAGTGACCATGAGCAAACCAAACACTGTTTGGCTATTCATTATATAGCCTGTTACTTTCCCCTTCTATCTTCAAGGGGTTCTCTTTGCATCTACCAAATGGTTCTATGCCTTCCTTTCTGTCAAACACAAGCTTTTATGAATTTACACACCAGAGACTTCCAAACCAGAGTTCAGAAGTAGTTTGGGGAGAAAGGAGCTACTGCCTGGAGAATGAGCCTGGGAATGGGGGCCGTGACCCAGACTATGGAGCCATTTATAATTTACTCCACCCTCTGCCAGGAGGCTGTTTGTTTGAGCTGGGAAGAAGTCAATCAGATGCACTGGATCAGGGTGGCCTGTCAGAGAAGACACAGGACTATTTGTCTTAAGAGAGAAACAGTCCTGTGAGGGAGAAGAGCTTAGGAACAGGGATGAAATGGACAGGGAAAAGATAGTCAATCAGATCCCTAAAGAGTATAGTCAGGGTGGGCCCCCATTATTGGCTATGGCCCAAGTGAAAACCAGGAGCTCATCTGACTTGAGCCATAGCCAGTACTGGGGGGCCCACCCTGACTAAGAGTCAGAGCAAAAGAGGGATTCGTGGAAAAACAGAAAGTTTTAAGCTTGACTCGACAATTGTACTGTGTGTGATTTGGGGCAAGGCACCTTCCTCTCCATCTTCTCTTCATCTGCTAAATGAGGAAGCTCAGAGTCCTGAGGTCCTCTCTAGTCTGAAATTGTGTGGTTCTAATCATGTGAAGCTACTGATGTAGAGTTTCTTATCAGAGACAAAAGAAGAGCTATTTATTTGAAGCTCTAAACATTTCTAAATGGCTACTTACAGGGAAAGATGGGGTGAGCCCCCCCTTCATTGATAGAAAACCAAAACACTGGAGTTACTCTGGATTATTGGAAATGTTTCATATCTTGATGGTGCGGGGGGAGTTACCACTGTACATGGTATGTACACAGGTAAAAATTTATTGAGCTGTACACTTAAGATCTATGTACTTTTTATTTAAATCATACCTCATTGGAGAGGTATAGATTTTTTAAAATGGATTTAAAATCCAGCAGTAGTTTAGACAAGTTACTAACAAGAGTGACTTTAAAGAATGTGAATTTTTACTCAGAGAGGCTAAGAATCTCCTTTTTTTGAAAACTTTAAAAATATCATTCATCTGTTTTGAAGAAAAAGGTAGAAAACTAGAGAAAAAATAAGATAATCTCTCTTAGGGAGATTTCCAAATCCATCCTCAGAAACTCCCATGTCCCTTCCAGGGACAGAAAAATTTTCCTTACTAACTTCCATCTGTTCTAGTGCAACACTAGGGACTCCCTCTACCTTCTGTAGAGCACAGCCATTCCCTTAGCCTCGGACGAAATCTCTTTAGAGTCTTATAGTCTGGAGTATTAGAGGGACCCATTTCAACCTTCTCATCATTCATTCTTTCCCCCTCATTCTCATCTTCTTGGGGTAGTCAATTCCTGTTCTGGGCCACTATCCCACCCATGCCCTTTCTCCAGTGGTATGTGCCAGCTGGTTCTGCATTTCATATCACCAGCTGCTGATATTTCATTGCCATTACCCTCAAGATAAAAAAAGCAGCCCTGTTGTTCAACAATAGGGGAAACGACAGAGACAATAGGAATTGTTCCTTCCGATGGGGTGAAGACAGAGAAGGAAAGGACAGATAGACAGATGGGGGCTGGGCAGAAGGAGTCAGTTTTCTTGAAATGACTGGAAATCTGTTTTCCACCTTGAGAACCTCTTTCCAAAGCAGTGCACACCCAGGCAGAGGTGAAGACTTTGTTTTGGTGGGGAGAAGGTGTTGCTTAATTGAGGCCCATACAGAACTGTGGAGGCAGCTGGAGCTTGACACTTATAGATCTTTAAGTCACATTCAGAGTTCATCTTCATGCCCATCAGCCCAACACCATCATGCCTACCAATCTACTCCTCTCTGGTCCAAAAGCATCTAGAAACAACAGGGCACTCCACTCTTCCAGATAATTATTCCTGAATTACCTCTTTTACTCCATTTCTCTGTATGGGTTTCCACTCCTTATCCTAATCCCAGCATGATACCCTGGTCCCAGGACATGAGCTCCATAGAAATAGTCGCAAGGTTAGAAACTGATCACTTAGCTTGGCTTTATGACAGATGGGTGGGTGGGTGAAGAGTTCTTAGCACCTTGGATATTTGTTTATTTATTTAAGCAAAAGGCAGGATCCTTTATTCAGAGGTGTGATAGGAACAACCATGTGCTCAAGTCTCAGGGCTCTAAGGTATTTTGACCTCCAAGGAGCCTGGGCAACATGTTCATCTGGAACCTCTTTCTCAAAAAGGACAAAAAGCTGCTAAGCATTGATTCCTTCATCTTTATGAAGAGACAAGCTTCTAACAGGTAGCCAATGAGGTGGCTGACTACTCTTTCATTTTTTATAAGGGGTATGAAGATGATGTGTGGGCACCTGTTTGAAATACAGAAAGACAGATCAGTGACCAAAGATCATAGATCAAAGAGCTTGAGTTTTACTGTCAAATCTGGATTCAAATCCTAGCAAACCCTTCCTCTTACTAGTTGTGTGACCTTACTCAAGTTTCCTAAAATGTGTGCAC
This sequence comes from Cephalopachus bancanus, assembly GCA_027257055.1. Taxonomy (NCBI): domain Eukaryota; kingdom Metazoa; phylum Chordata; class Mammalia; order Primates; family Tarsiidae; genus Cephalopachus; species Cephalopachus bancanus. The sequence goes on along the minus strand of JAPVLO010000452.1, from coordinate 525,651 downwards.
CTTTGTTTCAGTATGTCTAAAATGGGATTTATAATAGTTCCCATTTCACAGGATTGCTAGGAGAAGTAAATATAAAAGTATACACTTAACGTACTTAGAGTAGTGTCAGGCATATTAAACTTTAAATATGTTTATGATAGATATCCGTATCATTGGTCCGTGAATTAATCTTAGTCCCCATAATCACTCTTATTTACCAGATTTTCCTGAAAAGAGATGTTCTCTCACTCATGTCTTTGTCCCAAATACTTTCACATTTAACCATGGGGAAGTTGTTTCTGTCCCCAACCTCTGTTTCTCCTGTTGCAAGTCTTTGGCCTTCAATTGCAGGAAGATGGAGCTCAGCTCTTTAGATTTCTGGATAGTTTTCAGGATATTTTCTCCCTTTTCATTTGCCCCATTTCTTCTGCTCCTTAATGTGAGCTCAATTATTAAAATGCACACATATTTAGCACCTTCTGTGTGCCAGAAATGATGCTGGAACTGGAGATAATAGCTAACATATGCAATAGCACTTATTACATATCTGGATCTATTTTGAGCATTCTGCATGTATTAATCCATCTATCTAATCACACCTACTCAATGAGATAGGTATTCTGTCACACAGTACATTTTACTGATGAGGTCACTGAGGCAGAGGGATGTTAAGTAACTTGTTGAAAGTCATACAATTGAGTGAAGAAGCCAAATTCGGAAGACGAATAAAACGAAGCAAAGAGTCTTCAGTCCACTTGAAAAACAAAAGATCAATGTGATAAGAATAGGTACAGTAAACAAGGAGGAAAACCAACTTCTGTGCTGAAATAGACCATTGCATTTGAAATAGCTTTTAAAAAATAATTTCGGGCCAGGCTCGGTAGCTCAGCTTGTAATCCCAGCACTTTGGGAGGCTGAGGCGAGTGGATTGCCTGAGCCTGCGCATTTGAGACCGTCCTGGGCGACTTGACGAGACCTTGTCTCTACAATGAATAAATTTTTTAAAAATTAGCCAGGTGTGGTAATGCGTGCCTGTAGTTCCAACTACTTGGAAGGCTGAGGCAGAAGAATTGCGGGAGCCCAACAGGTGGACGCAGAGGTGGCCATGAGCATGCCCTTGCACTCCAGCCTGGGTGAGGGAGTGAGACTCTGACTCAAAATAATAATAATAATAATAATAATTTCATACTTTTTAACTACATAATTTTGGGAAAACTTCATTGATATAACCTATATATGCACATGTGTTGCTTCCAAATTCATGCTATTAGTTTAGGTGCTAACAAAAGCACTTCTAAGAACAAAAAGTCCCCAGTATATTCCATCCCATCACAGTGTACTCCAGTGTGGTACAGTGGGGGACAAGGAAAAGTTTCCCAGAGGAGATGTGGGAAAACAGAGACACTGTGACATCGAGGCTATCTTAGGAAGTAGTGGTCTATTAGTGCCAGTGTGACTCAGCAGGCTAATGCTTCAAGGCTGAGCAACCCGGAGAAAGAGGAGAGGGGTTTTATCTGTTAGTTTAGGTAAGGGAGAGGGTTGGGTTGCATGGTTATACATTTTTCTTTGGAATTTGCAGGTGGTATTTAGCAAAACCAGATTTTCAAAGAACAAATTGTCTCCAGGGTATACATGACAAGCAGGGGTTGTAAACTGATAACTTCACAAAGAGAGGATGTGGGGGTAAGGTTGTGAATGGATTACTATCTTGCATTTCCAGGAAACTGACCTTTGGCTATTTGGTTTTCTCAAAGCCCATGTCTAGCAAGTTTTGGAACTTGCATGCTGAGTTTTAAAAGGAATAATTTTAACTGTTTTTAGCCCCTCCCTGCCACAGAGGTGGGACCCAAACAGATGCCTGTGAAAAGCAGGTGAATGCCAACTTGTTCTGTACTGTTTTTAAACTGCCAGAAGTCCAACACATCTGGACCACGGTGCTGAGGGCTGGAGTGGTGAGGGGGAGGGTGGAAGGGGGCAATGCTTGAGGAGCAGGGAGTGTCTGGATGGTAGAAAACCTTGGAAACTGGTTAGGAAATTGGACTTTATCCTCAAGGCAATGGGAAGTCACTGTTTCAAGCAGGAGACTAACAAGATCATTTTGACTCTGGCTTCAGGATGGAGAATGGGTGCTGGAAAAGGGTAGAGGCTGGAGCTGGCAATCCAGATGGCAAGCTTGGAAAGCAGCCCTTGTGATGAGAGAGGATATGTAGAGATGATGCTTAATCAGTACCTGCTGACTAAGGGGATTTGAGAGAGGAAGAGGGTTGGGGGGTTGTTCCTGCCTATTTCTCCCCCCATGGTCTATTACTTTTTGTCCCCAGCCTCTTTTTCTTCCACCCATGGCTTCCAGCCATTCAGTCCTCTCTAGGAACCCCTGAAGGGAGTTGACCCCAACCCTGCTCTTCCCTCAACCCCTTCCCTCAGTCCTAAGGAATGTCCACCCTTTCTGCCCTGTAGGCAGTGATGATACTGGCTGAGCTGACTCCCGACCATGCCAGACCAGCTTGCCCTCCCCACACTCTGCCATTTCCTTCTCCCTTGGGCCTTCACCATCTTCCACAAAGCCCAGGAAGACCTAGGTAAGACCCCAGCCCAGGCCAGAAGCTGGGGACTACTGGGGAGAGACTCCAGGGGTGGGGAAAGTGAAAGGGGCAGCTGTTGGGGGTACTCAGGAGTGAGAGTCATTGCTGAGAGGCAATTAAGTAGTGCATTAGCTGGGCTCGGTGGCTCAGCCTGTAATCCCGCGCTTTGGGAGGCCGAGGTGAGTGGATTGCCTGAACCCATGGGTTCGAGACCCACCTGGGCAACTTGACGAGACCTCATCTCTACAATAAACAAAAAAATTAGCCGGGCGTGGTAGAGCGTGCCTGTAGTTCCAGCTACTTGGAAGGCTGAGGCAGAAGGATCACCAGAGCCCAGCAGGTCGAGGCTGCAGTGGCTGGGAGTGGCCACTGCACTCCAGTCTGGGCGACGGAGTGAGACTCCAACTCAAAAAAAAAAAAGTAGTGCATTGAGGGAGCCTGGGGAAAGCATTTGAGTAACAGGGTCTGGATGGACACTTGGGGTAGTAACAATCAGGAGGTTCTTATCACTGTGGCCTTCTCTGCTCAGTATTCCACCTGGGCCTCCGCTACCTCCTGCCCCCCATTTACAAGGTCATTCACTGTTGTTGTGGGGTCATGGTCACTTTGCCTTGTGTCCAGGGCACCTTGCCTTCTTGCTACAAAGTGTGGTTGACAAGGTGAAGCCCAGGGAGCTCTGGGAAATGCTGATCCCCATGACCAATGGACTGCAAGCCTAGGGTTTTGCATGCTGGGAGCAGAAGAAGCATGGGCAGGATGCCTTCCTGGTCATCACTGGCATATACCTGCAGGATGAGAACCAGTACTGCCTCAACCTCATCAACAGCATCTGCCTCAAGAACATTCACCTCCCATTAACTTTGTTCTTCTCCTTCAATCCTGTGTTGTCTATTCTGGGTCTTTTGGTTCTCCATATGGACTTTAGTATCAGTTTTTCAATATCCATAAAATAACTTGCTGGGATTTTGTTGTTTTATTTTTTATTATGAAATCATGTTGAATTTTGTCAAATCCTTTTTCTGCATTAGTTGAGATGATCATGGGGTTTTTTTCTTCGTTCTGTGAAGTTGGTATACTATATTGATTGATTTTTTTTTTTCTTTTTTTTTTGAGTCAGAGTCTCACTCAGTCACCCAGGTTGGAGTACAGTGTCATGATCATGGCTACTGCAGCCTCAACCCTCTAGGTTGAGGCAATCTTTCCTCCTCAACCTTCCAAGTACCTGGGACTACAGGCACATGCTACCATACCTGGCTAATTTTTATTTATTTATTTATTTATTTATTTATTTATTTATTTATTTATTTATTTATTTATTTATTGTAGAGATGAGGTTCTCACCGTGTTGCTCAGGCTGGTCTTCAACTCGTGGACTCAGTCAGTTCTCTTGCTTTGGGCTCCCAAAATGCTGGGATTACAGGTGTGAGCCACCTCACCCAGACATTCATTGATTTGTATATGTTGAGCCATCCTTGCATTCTAAGACTAAATCCCAGTTGGTCATGGTTTACAATGCTTTTAGTATGCTGCTGATTTCAGTTTGCTAGTATTTTGTTGAAGATTTTTGCATCAATGTTTATAAGGGATATTGGTGTCTTGTTTCTTGTCTTATAACATCTCAGAATACTGTTGCTGCAGCAGCACATTATCTACTTTTTTATTTAACATAAGCAGTTATAGCTGTACACTTGCCTTTCAGCACTGCTTTTGCTACAGTTATTTTTTTTAATTTCAAAATCCAACTTTTCACCTCCAGCATATTGAAAAGCAATTTTTGTATATTAACCTTGTATTCTGCAACCTTGTTATAATTGCTTTTTAGTTCCAGGATTTCTTTTTATTCATTCTTTGGACAGACAATCATGCCATCTGTAAACAAGGACCTTTTTATTACTTTCTTCTCAATCTGTATAGCTTTTATTTTATTTCTGTCTTATTTCACTATCTAGGACTTTCATAGGAGTGGTAAGAGGGTACATTCATACCTTCTTCTTGATATTAGGTGAAATATTCCAATTTCTCATCATTAAGGATAATGATAGTTGTAGGTTTTCATAAATGTTGTTTTTCCAGTTGAAGTTCCCCTTTAATTCCTAGTTTGCTGAGAGTTATCATGAATGCATGTTGGATTTTGTCATATTCTTCTTTATCTATTGGTATAATCATATTATTTTTGTCTTTAGCCTACTGATGTGATAACTTACAGTAACTGGTTTTCAAATGGTGAACTAGCCTTAAAGACCAGAAATAAATCTCACTTGGTCATAACATAATTCTTATTATATATCAATGAATTATATTTCCTATTTCCTAATTTTTTTTATTCATATTAGTCTGTAATTTTCCTTTATTGTAATAACTTTATCTGGTTTTGGTATTAGGGTAAAAATATTCTTAGTATTACTTCTACTTTTAAAGGATTATTGTGTTTTCTGTCTTGGTGAATGTCCATGTAAGCTTGAGAAAAATGTGTCTTCTGTTATTGTTGGATAAAATATTCTACAAATGTCAGTTACATCCAGTTGACTTTTGGTGCTATTTAGTTGAAGTATATCATTAATTTTTCTACCTGCTGTTTTTATCCATTACTGTTAGAAGTGTGTTGAAATTTCTCATTGTAATGGTGGATCTGTCTCTCCATGAAGTTCTCTTTGATTCTGTCTTCTATAATTTGATGCATACACATAAATACACATACACAGTAAGGATTGTCATGTCCTCTTGGAGAATTGACCCCTTTATAATTATGTAATGCCTTTTAAAATTATCTGATGACTTTCCTTCTGAAAGCTGCTTTGTGTGAAATTAACAAAGCATTTTCAGGTTTCTTTTGATTTCTATTAGCATGATATATATTTCTTCATCCATTTATTTTAAATTTTAACTTCAGCAAGTACATGTACAGCAAGTTAGTTACATAGGTGTATTGTGTGATGGTAAAGTTTGGACTCTATAGAACATGTCACCCAAATACTGAACATGATATTCAACATGCAGTTTTTCACCCATGACCAGCCTCCCCTTTAAGAGTTCCCAGTGCTTGTTGTGTACTCATCTTTGTGGCCACGTATACCCAGTGTTTGGCTTCCTATTATAAGTCAGAATATGAAATACTTGTTTTTCTGTTTCTGCATTAGTTCACTTAAAATTGTGGCCTCCAGCTACATTCATTTTGCTGCAGAAGACACAATTTCATTCTTTTTAAAGGATGCATAACATTTGATGGTGCATATATAGTACATTTTCTTTATCCAGTCTACTGTTGATGGGCACCAAGGTTGGTTCTGTGTCTTTGCTGTCATGAAAAGTGCTACATATGAGTGCAGATGTCTTTTTGGTAGAATAATTTATGCTCTTTTGGGTATATACACAGTAATGTGATCACTAGGTTGGTTGGTAATTCTATTTTTAGTTTTTTGATAAATCTCCAAACTGTTCTCCACAGGTACTGAACTAGTTTACGTTTCAACAGTGTATAAGCATTAACCTTTTCTCTACAGCCTTGTCAACATCTGCTTAGCCATTCTGACTGGTGTGAGATGGTACCTCATTGTGGTTTTGATTTTTATTTATCTGATAATTAGTGATGTTGACTATTTTGTACTTATTGGCCGCTTGTATTTTTTTTTTTTTTTTGAGATGTGTCTGTTCACATCCTTTGTCCACTTTTTAATGTGGTTATTTGTTTTCTTTTGTTGTCGATTTGTTTGAGTTCCTTCTAAATTCTGGATGTTAGCACATTGTCAGATACATAATTTGCAAATAATCTCCCATTCATTAGGTTGTCTATTTACTGTGCTGATAATTTTGGGGGTTTTGGGGTTTTGTTTTGTTTTTACTGTACAGAAGCTTTTTAGTTTAATCAGGTCCCATTTATTAATTTTTGTTGTGGTTGCTGCATTGCTTTTGAGGACTTGGTCATAAATTCATTATCTAGTGCAGAGTTCCAGCCTCCACTGAGCAGGGCCTGAGGTGGGAGGAGGGAATGAGAAAGAAAGAGACAGAGAAACAGCGGGATTGGGAGGACTCTCTCCCAGGTAGAAAGGAGCGAGAGAGAGCAAATTTATTTTCACCGCATGCCTCTTATATAGAGCAAAAATCACCCAAGGGAGGGCAAAACTACACAAACAAGATATATGTTAACATCTAAACTATGTTTATCTTAATGTCTATGCTAAGTTAAAGCAAGGCAATCCCTTAAGACAGACAGCCTCCGGGCTATGCATGGCACCGCTCTGCTATCCATGGAATAGCAAACAAAGGTCAGGGGAGACAAAGGAAATATAGGCTTGGTTCCTTGAACACAAGCCAAGAAACATAAGGACCTTGTCAGCTTATGCTCTGGTTTCCTTCAACCTAGGCCAATGCCCAGATGATTTTTTTTAAGGTATTCTCCTAGGATTTTTATAGTCTGAGGTCTGACATTTAAGTCTTTTTTTTTTTTTTTTTTTTTTTTAGTTAGAGTCTCACTGTGTTGCACAGGCTGGAGTGCCGTGGTACACTCACAGCCACTCCAGCATCAACCCGCTGAGCTCTGGCAATCCTTCTGCCTCAGCCTTCCAAGTAACCAGAACTACAGGCACGTGCTACTGTACCCAGCTAATTTTTTATCTACTGTAGAGAACAAGGTCTCACCAAATTGCTAGGCTGGTTTCAAACCCACGGGCTCAGGTAATCCACTCGCCTCGGCCTCCCAAAATGCTGGGATTACAGGTTGAGCCATTGAGCCCAGCCTGACATTTACGTCTTTAAACTATCTTGAGTTAATTTTTTTATATGGGGAGAAGTAGGATTACAGCTTCATTCTTCCACAAATGGCTAGCCATTTTCTCTAGCACTACTTATTGAATAGAGTATCTTTTTCCCAATGTTAATTTTTGTCAACTTTGTTGAAGATCAGTTGGTTATAGGTGTGTGGGTTTATTTCTGGATTATGTATTGTGACTTCTTGGTGTATTTGTCTACTTTTGTACCAGTACCATGCTGTTTTTGTTACTGTAGGCTCATAATAAAGTTTCAAGTCCAGTAATGTGATATCTCCAGCTTTGTTCTTTTTGCTTAGTGTTGTGTTGGCTATTCAGGCTCTTATTTGTTTCCATGTGAATTTAAACAGTATTTTTTTCTAATCTGTGAAAAATGATGCTGGTAGTTTGATAGGGATTACATTGAATCTACAGATTGCTTTGGGCACTATGAACATTTTAACAATATTGATTCATCCAAGCCATGAGCATGGACTGTTTTTCCATTTGTTTGAATCATCTTTGATTTCTGTCAGCAGTGTTTTGTAGTTATTGTTTTAGATATCTTTCACCTCCTTGGCTATGTGTATTCCCAAGCATTTTATTTTATTTATTTGGTGGCTATTGTAAATGGCATTATGTTCTTGATTTAACTCTCACCTTTAACATTCATGGTATATAGAAAAGCTACTGATTTTTAAATATTGATTTGTAACCTGAAACATTATTGAAGTTGCTTATCTGGCCTAGGAATCTTTTGGTGAACTCTTTAGGGTTTTTAGAATGTAGAATCATATCTGCAAAATGGAAAATCTAACTTCCTCTGTTTTTGTTTGATAACATTTTTTTCCTCTTGCCCAATTGCTGTGGATAGGACTTCTAGTATGTTAAATAAATGTTGACGCTGGACATCCTTGTCTTGTCTTGTTACTGTTCTTAGAAGGAATGCTTCCATCTTCTGCCCATTCAGTATGATGGACTGTGAATTTGTTATAGATGGATTCTATTATTTGAGATATGTTTCTTTAATACCTAGGTGGTTGAGGGTGTTTGTCATGAAGAGATGTTGGATTTTATCAGATGCTTTTTCTGCATCTATTGAGATGATCATATTGTTGTTTTTAATTCTGTTTGTTTGGTGGATAATGTTTGTTGATTTGCATATGTTGAACCAACCTTGCATCCTGAGAATAAAGGCCATCTGTTTGTGGTGAATAGTCTTTTTGATGTGCTATTGGATGCAGTTTGCTAGTATTTTCTTGAGTATTTTTGTGTCTGTGTCAGGGATATCAGCTTTTAGCTTTAATTCTTTGTTTTGTCTTTGCCAGATTTCAGTATTATGCAGACTGAGTTAGGGAGGGGTCCCTTCTCAATTTTTTGGAATAGTTTCAGTATGATTGGTGACAGTAAAAATAAAGAAAAAAGTATTAACATCTCCAAGAAATGTGAGATTATGTAAAATGTCCAAATCTTAGATTTGTAAGTGTTCCTGAGGAAAAGGAAAAGCAAAAGGCTTGAATAACATATTTGAGAAAATATTTGAGGAAAAATTCCCTGGTGTTACTAAAAATTTAGACACACAGACACAAGAAGCCCATTGCAAAAGACACAAGATGATTCATTGCAAAAGGACATCCCCAAGTTCTGTCATCAGGCTATCTAGAGTCAAAATGAAGAAAAAATATCTAAGAGTAGTGGGAGTAAAGTAGCAAATAACTTATAAAGGCAAGCCTTTTAGAAAACAGCAGACTTCTCAGCAGAAATGTTACAAGCCAGAAGAGATTAGTTCCTTTTTTTTTTTTTATTTGAAGTGTGGGGTACAATTCAGGATTAGGTATACAAGTGGTCATCGTTCAGGTAAAGTTTAGGCTTCCTTTTGGTCCCCACTTTGCCTGATTTGAGATCAGGTACCCTTATTAATGTTGTGATCCCCCCTCCCCAACTCCAGCAGTATCCCTTTTTTATAGTATTATGGTAAATGTTCAGGGTCCACTTATGAGTGAGAACATGTGGTACTCTGTTTTTTGTTTCTGTGATAGGACACTGAGTATGATAGACTCTAAATCCATCCAAGTTTCTGTGCAGTCCATATGTTTGTCCTTCTTTATGACTGCGTAATATTCCATTGTGTATATAGCTCCTATCTTTAATCTCCTCAAACAGAATAACAGTCAGGCAAAAATTTTGCATCCCACAATTAAGGTTTATGAATGAAGAAGAAATAAAGTCTCTCATAGATAAGCAAATGCTGAGGTAATTTTTCACCACTAGGCTGACTCTACAAGAAATGCTCCAGGCAGTTTTTCTTCTTTGAAAAACTTGCCCATGGCAAGTCTTTCTGCCATGAGTCTTCCTTCTTCCTTTTTCTCTTTTTCTCACTAATAAACTTTGCTTGAAAACTTGAAAGAAAGAAAGGAGGGAGGGAGGGAGGGAGAAGAAAGAGAGAAAGGAATGCAGTGAGGAGTTCTAAACAATAAAACAAAAGGCTGAAATGTACCAATAGAAAAACACTGAGAAGAATAAAACTCACAGGGCTTATAAAACAGTAACTCAAAGGCTAAAACAAAGCAACTAGGCAACAATCAGTATGATGACTGGAACAGTACCTCACATATTATTACTAACTTTGAATGTAAATGGTCCAAATGCCTCCACATGAAAGGTACATGTTGGGGGAATGGATTTAAAAAAACACACAATCCAAGTATTTGCTGCCTTCAAGAGACCCAATTCACTCACAAAGACCCCTATAGACTCAAGGTAAAGGAGTAGAAACAAATATCCTACACAGATGGAAACCATAACTGACCAGGAGTATTATTCTTATATCAGATAAAATAGATTTTAAATCAACAAGAGTGAAAAAAAGACAGAGAAGAGCATTACATAATGATAATGGATCAATTCAACAAAAGACATAGCAAATCTCTCTATATATGCACTTAACGCTGGTAATCCCAGTTTCATAAAGCAAATTTTATTAGATCCAAGAAAAGAAACAGACAGCAATAATATACTAGTGGGAGACTTCAACACTCCACTCCAGCAATATACAGATTGTCAAGGCAGAAAGTCGACAAAGAAACACTGGACTTAAACTGGACTCTAGAACAAAGGGACCTAACACACATTTACAGAAAATTCTACCCCCAAACTGCAGAATATACATTCATCTCATCAACAGATGGAACATTTTCCAAGATAGACCATATAATTGGCCACAAAATAAATTTCAATGTGTTCAAAAAATCAAAATTCTATGTGGTACCTTCTCAAATCACAGTGCAATAAAACCAGAAATCATTTTCAAGAGGAACTCTCAAAACCACACAAATACATAGAAATTAAACAATCTGCTCCTGTACAATCTTTGGGTCAAAAGGCAGAAGAATCAAATTGGATCTGTATCTCTAACCACATGCAAACATTAACTCATGATGAATTAAAGGCTTAAATATAAGACCGGAAGTTGTAAAGCTTATAGAAGAAAATCTAGGAAAAACTCTTCTGGACATTGACTTAGGGAAAGAATTTATGTTTAAGATCCCAAAAGCAAATGCAACAAAAACATAAATAAATAAGACTTAATTTAACTCAAAAGCTCTGTACAGTAAAAATAATCAACAGAGTAAATAGAAAACCTACAGAATGGAAGAAAATATGTGCACACTGTACATTTGGTAAATGATCTATACCCCAAATCTACAAGGAACTGAAAAAAATCATCAAGAAAAAAAAATAACCCCATTAAAAAGTGACTAAACAACATGAACAGACATTTCTCAAAAGAAGATACACAAATGGCCAACAAACATATGAAAAATCAGGGAACTGCAAGTGAAAATCACAATGAGATACCAATTTATCCTAATCAGAATGGTCATTATTAAAAAGTCAATAAACAATAGATATTGGTGCGAATGCAGTAAAAAGGAAATGCTTACACATTATTGGAGTACAGTCTCTAAGAAAAACAGTATGGAGATTTCTTAAAGAACTAAAAGTAGACCTATCATTTGATCCAGAAATTCTACTAGTAGGTACTACTCAAAAGAAAATAAGTCATTAAGCAAAGAGGACACCTGGACCCATACATTTATCACATCATAATTCATCATTGCAAGGATGGGAATCAACCTAAGGGCCCATTAACTGACAAGTGGTTAAAAAAAAAATGTGATACACACACACACACACACACCCCATGAAATAGTATTCAGCCATAAAAGAACAAAATAATGTATTTTGCAGCAATTGGATGGAACTGGAGGCCTTTAGTCTACGTGAAGTAACTCAGGAATGAAAAAACAAATACCATATGTTCTCACAAGTGAGAGCTAAGCTGTGGGTTCATTTTTTCTTTGCATTTCCATTTGAGACGTTTTTATGGAAACATTTTAAGATCAGTGATTCTCTCCCCAGCCATGTCTTGTGTAGTAGTTAGCCCATTGAAGGCATTCTTCATTTCTCCTACATTCTTTTTGATTTATGGCATGACTTTTGATTCTTCTTTAGTATTTCAATATCTCTGCTTACATTGCCTGTTATTGTGTACTGTCTACTTTTTCCATTAGTGCCCTTAATATATTAATCATTGTTAGATTTCTAGCTGCTAATTTCATAATCTCTGCCATATCTGAGTCTAAGTCTGTTGCTTCTTTTGTCTCTTCAGACGATGGTTTTTTTCCTTTCTGTTTAGGATATCTTTTCATCTTTTGTTGAAAACCATGTATGATGTACTGGATAATATGAAGTAAGATAAATTGGCATTTAATGAAGATTTATGTATATCTGATATGGATTATGCTATGTTCTCTGTTTGCCATAACTGTAGGTGTCTGAGGATTCAATATCTTCCAGTATCATTGGTTTTGTCTCCACTGCTATCTTTGGAATTCCTTGGAAACGCCTATCTAAATAGAAGCTGAGCCTACAGTTGTTTCAGCTGTAATTCTATGTTATTTTACAGGAGCCCTGTTGATGTAGTGTAAAGTGTGGGGGTGGGAAGCATTTAATACTGCTATGGTTAGATCTCATTCTCTTACTTTACTTGTGGCCCTGGGCTGTGACCTGGACAAGTTCTTCTCATTTTCCTCTTCCATCTCCATGAAGACACACACACACACACACACACACACACACACACACACACACACACAGTTACACACACAGTTACTTGAGATAGGACTAGATGGGGCTAGATATTTTTCTTCTTGCTGGGTTGCCTCTGGCCAATCAGTTTCCGCTAGGGGTAAACAACAGAATACTCTGAAACTACTTCAAAATTCTTATTTTTCCCCCTCCCCATGCTAGAAGTATAAGGGGAATTTTCTCCAATCTTTATTCTGAAAACTTAGTGGGATTCCTAGAGGTAAAACTCATGAAAGTGCGTGGGGCCCCAGTAGTTGTTGACTCTCTAGCTAGTCTACATTCAGCTTCCAGCAGTTCACCAGCTCCTACCAGTTCCTGGCTTTAGCAGCTTCCACTCTCGGTAATCTATGACTTCTTTTATTTACCAGTCTCTGCAGTTTGGGACTGTCAGTTTGCCCTGTAACCTTAATTATATGGGGAAATCTAAGAGTTCATTGTCAGATTTTTTGTTTTGGTGTGTTTTTTTGTTTGTTTGTTTGTTTTGCTGTAAGTGTGGGGGTGACAACTTCCAAGCTCTTTACATGTCACAGCAGAAGTCCTCATTTCTAAAGGTAAATTTTCGATGTATAATATGCACACCTGAAAGCACATATTGTCTATGTCCACTGCTGGATGAATATTCAAACACTAAACACATGTATTTATTTAGCTAGTATCCTGATCAAGAAACAAGACACTACTAGCATCTCAAATTATGTCTTATTACTCCCTTCTATTCTCTTCCTCACTCACCAAGCATAATCACTATCCAAAGTTCTAACAGGACAGCTTAGTTTGCCAATCTTTTTATTTTATGTTGATGAAAGCATACTGTATATACTACTGTATGTCAGGCTTCTCTTGGTAAGCATTATGCATTTCTGTATAATATTTCCTTGTATAAATATGCCATATTTTTCCATTTCTATCACTGATAGGTAGTGTCATGTTTGCATCACCTTGGTAGTTTCCTGTTGCAAGCTATTATGAATAATCTCAGTGTGAACCCCATATTTCTCATTTTCCACCCTACTATTCAGTTCCTTTTATTTTCATAATATTGGGGTTATGCATTCTTTGGGGGTGGGTCATCCTAGAAGCTGATGCAGAGACCTTTAAGGAAAATAAACATTTGTATCTCTGACGGGGGAATGTGCGACAGAATCAGATATTGGAAATGTGGGGATTAGTAGATGCATTTTTTGAGTGTTCATGATGGATCCAGTTCATTGTTTAGAGAAGTGTGTAGAGCTCAGTGAAAATAGTGAGATATAATTTGGGGGCATGTTGAGGTTACTGTGCTCTTAAGCTGTCATTGATATGTCAGTTATTGTGGAGTCCTGGGGGTGCATTTGGGAAACTGTCTCTGAGAATGGACTTATTTACTCAGTTACTGGGAAGCTCTGAAGGCCTGTTTTGGATATTCAATTGAGCGTCAGTGGTGGAGGATCCATGGGAGTTATTTTTCAGGAGACCAGGATAATCACTGGCTCTTTGTTAGTGTCCCTGGTTGGGTAGTTTGTAGGGGTTGGCTAGTGGGGAGTTTTTTAATAGATTGGGAAGTGGGTACTTATGGATGACAGGTTTTTGGAAATTTTGTGGATCACCGATTTAGATTCCCATGTTGTCAGTTACAGAAAGTAGATTAGAGGGTGCCAGGGACTAGGGCAAGGAGCAATGGGGAGTTTTTCCTTAATTGCTACAGAATCTCCACTGAGAATAATGAAATGTTATGGAGATAGTGGTGATGATTGCACAATCTTGTAATGTAAGTAGCCACTTAATTAGACATTGAAAATGGCAATTTTTTAATTACAAATATTTTTACCACAATAAAAATACAAAAAATTTTTTTTTCTACAGAAGCAAGAAAATATACCCATAGTGAAGTTGGGTCCCTAGGTCACACCATATACAAAAATTAAAAATTTGGATGAGATACCTAAATTTAAGAGCTACTTCTATAAAATTATTAGAAGAAAACATGGGTATAAGTCTTCATTACCTTGGAGGAGCGATGTTTTCTTAAATATGACACTAAAAACACATGCAAGAGATCGGGCTCAGTGGTTCAGTCTGTAATCCCAGCACTTTGGGAAGCCGAGGTGAGTGAGTGGATTGCCTGAGCCCGTGGGTTCGAGACCAGTCTGGGCAACTTGGTGAAACCTCGTCTCTACAGTAAAAAGGAAAAAATGAGCCGGAGGTGATAGCACATGCCTGTTGTTCTAGCTACTTGGAAGGCTGAGGCAGAAGGATCGCTGGAGCCCAGCAGGTGGATGCTGGGGTGGCCGTGAGCATGCCACTGCACTCCAGCCTGGGTGACAGAGAGAGACTCCAACTCAAAAAAAAAAAAACATGCAAGAAAAGAAAGAATATATGAAGTGAATTGTATCCAAATAAAATAATTATGCCCCTATACACCTTATAGAAAGGTAGAAATATTTGCAAGTCATCTATCTTAGAAGTGGGTTGTAGCCGGGCTCGGTGGCTCAGCCTGTAATCCCACTCTTTGGGAGGCTGAGGTGAGTGGATTGCCTGAGCCCGCAGGTTCGAAACCTGCCTGGGCAACTTGGCGAGCCCTCATCTCTACAATAAAATAAAAAAATTAGCCAGGTGTGGTAGTGCACGCCTGTAGTTCCAGCTACTTGGAAGGCTGAGGCAGAAGGATCGCTGGAGCCCAGCAGGTCGAGGCTGCGGTGGCCAGGAGCGTGCCACTGCACTCCAGTCTGGGCAGAGTGAGACTCCAGCTCAAAAAAAAACAGTTGTGTCCAGAAGTTTCCTTATTGAAAAATTATTTCTATATTTATTCAATAATTTTAAAAATAGCCCAATTGAAACACTGAGAAAGAATCTAACTAATTTTTCAGAGAAGATATATAAATGGCCAATAAGTGTATTAGAAGATGCTCAGTATCAGAGAAATGCAAATCAAGATTACAGTGTGATACAATTTATACCAACTAGGATGGTTATAATAAAAAAGGAGACAATAATAAGTATTGGTGAGGATGTGTAGAAATTTGAACCTTCATCCACTGCTAGTGGGAATGTTTAAGAATGCAGCTGCTTTTGAAAACAGGCTGGCAGTTGCTCAAAAGGACACAGAGTTACCATATGACCTAGCAGTTCCCGTCTCAGACACATGTCCAAGAGAAATGAAAATGTATGTTCTCGCAAGGACTTGTACACAAATGTCCACAACAGTACTACTCATCATAGCCTCAAAATGCCTATCAACTGATGAGTAGCAAACAAAATGTAGTATACTCATAAAATTCTATATTCTTGAGCCATAGAATGAAATGAAGTACTGATACAGGCTATAGCACGGATAAATCTTGAAAACATGTAAAGTGAAATAATCTATAGAAAGGTTACATATTGTATGATTGCATTTACATGAACTCTCCAGAATAGGATAATATATAGACAGAAAGTAGTTTACTGGGAGCTGAGAGCTGAGGAGGTTGAAAGAAAACAGTAGTGAGTAATAATGGGCAGAGGGTTTTTTCTTTTTCTTTCTTTTTTTTTTTTTTTAATAAGGAAAATGTTCTAGAAGTGATAGTTGCACAATTCTATGAATATATTAAAATCCCTTTAATTGTACATGTTAAACGGGTGAATGTTTGACATATGGGTTATATAAAACATGGAATAGCATCTACAAAAGAAAAACCTTGTTCTGTGAAACACTAATACATTGGTACTAATTTGTTAATATCAAAACTGATTCTTCTTCCACCGCAAAGAGGGAGGCATAATTCAGGAATGTAAATGGGATCATTATAAATTCCGCAGCCACTAAAAAGATAATAAAAGGATATTCTATTCAATTTATACTACCAAATTTGAAAACTTAAATAAAACAAATTCCTAGTAATGTGCAATAAGCAGTCTGCCATGGAGAGTAATAGGCAATCTGCAGAGTACTATACTTGGTAGAGATTGAATCCATTATCAAAAACTTTTCCAATAAGATAATTCAGGGTTGGATGGTTTTTCTGTTGTATTCTTTTGTTTGTTTGTTTGTTTGGGTTAGTATTTTCTTTTTGTTGTATTCTACCAAACATTTAAGGGAACAAAAAACCAATTTGCTACAAGTTTTTCAAAGAATTGATAAAGGCTGAAACACACTCAAGTTATTTTATGCGATAAGGCAATCAAGAATACAAAACTTTACAAGGACACGCAAGAGAAAAATTCATAGGTCATTCCCACTGATTAACACATATGCAAAAATACAAGACAAAATAATAGCAAATTAAATACTACAATATGTAAAAAGCATAATCTATCATGATTAAGTTGGGTTTATTCTCAGAATACACAATAGGTTTAACCTATAAGAATCAATCAATATAATTTAACACGTTCACAGAATGAAGTAGAATCACCCTATATTATCACCTCAATAGATGGAGAAAAGACATTTCATAAAATGCATTCATTTAGCAAAGACAGAAAGAAAAACTTCTGCAGTCATATCTAGGGTAGCTATAAACTTTCTAATGAAACAGCATTCTTTTTTTTAAATGTACTTTACTGTAAAGATGCGGGGTACAGTTCAGGATTAGGTAAATAAGCGGTCATCATACACGTATAGTTTGGGCCTCCCTTTGGTTCCCCACTTTGCCTAGTTTGAGATCAGGTACCCTTATTGATGTTATGTGCTCTCCACGCCCTCCCTTGGCAGAGTCAATACCGCTACTCTCCTGTGGGAGAGTGGGAATCCCACAAAGGAGAGATCAAGGGATGGGGAGGGCATAGTCTTTGTATACAAATTTCTGACTGATTCCAAACTATGCAAGTGTGAGGCAGACTACGCAGCCCTGCTAAGGCTAAAACAACTGAAGAGAGACTTTAGCTTCTGACACTAACATGTAGAGAAGTTCATATTCAGTTCCAACAAAGTTTTTAAGCAAACAAAAATTCTAACATCTTTCAAAGGAATATAATAAAATCCAGAGTCTTTACAAAATATCATTTGTAATGTCAAGAATATAATCCAAATTTACTGAAAAGGGAAGAAACAGGAAAATGTTGCCCATACTTCAAATAAAAGAAAGTTGGGGTGATGGTGCTCACATGTAGTTCCAACTACTCAGAAGTCTGAGGAAGGGGGCAACCCCACTGGGTCCCCTCCCACTGTGGGAGCTTTTCTGTCTTCTCAATAAATCCTGCTTACACACACACACACACAAAGTCTGAGGCGGGAGGATCCCATCCCTTTGAGCCAGAGGTTTGAGGCCAGCTTAGGCAACACAGTAAGACCCCATCCTATGAAAAAAGAAAGGCAATCACTGTAGGTCAACCCCATGGAGACCCAGATGCAATAATTAGCAAATAGGCTTTTAAAAACTCTTATTATAATTATGCTCAAGGATGTAAAATATGCTTATAATAAATTAGCATAAGATATCTTGGCAGAGAGAGTTTTTAAAAGAATGAAATGAAATTTGAGAACTAAAAAATAGGATCTCTGAAATTAAAAAAAAAAAATCACTAGATAGCCTTGACAACAGATTGGGAATGACATAAAAGTCAGTGAACTTATTGGTCAAACTGAAAAATAGAAAAAGCTTTTAAAAATTAACAGGTCCAGTTCAATGACCTCTGGAACAATATCAAACAGTCTCACTGTGGGGTATTATTTGGTGATACCAGAAGGAGGAGAAACAGACTGTAGCCTGCCTGCCCCCACATTTAGTAGTAATAGGTAAAATTTTACAAGTTTGGTGAGGGACATAAATTTATAGATTCAAGAATCACCAAGAAACACAGGTGCAATAAATAAAAAGAAAACTATACTGAGGCTCACTATAGTCAAACTACTGAAAGCTAAAAACAAACACAAGTTAAATGGTAATTACTGGGAAAGAAGTGCATCCTCCTTTTGAAATTCCAAAGCAAAGAAAAGCACAGAGAGTGCTCAGAGTGGAACAAGGCAATACAGTCTCCTTAGAAGCCCAACTTTAAAAAGATACTACATTTCCTCTTGTAACTCAGGCATTTCCTAGTCAGGCCTTAGGATTTGAGGGGAAATTTCAGATTTCTTTTTTGTTGTTGTTGTTCTTTACAAGAGTGAAGCATTAGAAACACACAGACTGTCAATTTTTCAGATATTTCAAAGGTACCAACTCTTTGCTGATCTTTTCATTATTATCTGTAATGACTTCCATTCCTGTGATTACTATTGAGTAAGCTGAGAGATTTTTTTTTTTTTGTCTGATCCCTTGCAATTTCTGATGGATCCTTTCCTTGGTTCAAAGAGAAGATTAAGTCTAACTTAAAGATAAGGGTCTGCTTATGAGGAAATAAATGCTTATACTGAAGGTGTTCGGGATTCAAATCCAGTTCCTCACGGCAATTATATGAAGGAGAAATAGAGTGACACTCTGAAAGAGAGGGAAGACAAAGAACAAACTGCTCCCTCTTAAACAAGGAACAAAAATTAAGACAAGAGAACCCTATGTGGAAGAAGGCAATGACTACAGAGGGCAAATGCTACATGATTTGTAGATAGATACCTTAACTCAGAAAGACCAAGTTGCTGTATTCCTCTAACATCTCATCTTTGTATAAATTCTTCTGATCAGATAAATTCACATTTATCACTGAGTAAATGATTCTCAATGGGTGGTTATATCCCCTTCTAGGAAGGAATTGGAATTATGTGGTAACAAGTTGTGGCTGTAACAATAACAGAAGTGTGACAACAGACTGTCCAGTTCGAAGAGTCAGAGATGCTAAACACCTGTAATGGTAGGACAATCCCACACAACAAAGAATTGCCTTAATAAAAATGGTTCAGCTGTGAAACATACTAGCTAATATCATAAACATTTTTCCTACTCAAGGCAAACTGCTTTGATAAATATTTCATCTTATGATGGAAGAGAATTGCAAAAACTCTCAGCAGAAATGACTGCCGAAAAGCCTGCATGAAGAGGCTTGAGATGAAGCTTTACCATGGCTTTTAGTGGTTTAAGGTTGTGTCCTAAGGCTGACCTCAGCCCCCCTTAAAATACCTTCCTGAGAAAACTCAACATTGATATGCATATTTAGTGTTTGTTCCAGCCAA
Organism: Cephalopachus bancanus; assembly: GCA_027257055.1. Classification (NCBI taxonomy): domain Eukaryota; kingdom Metazoa; phylum Chordata; class Mammalia; order Primates; family Tarsiidae; genus Cephalopachus; species Cephalopachus bancanus. Next base: position 506,137 of record JAPVLO010000452.1, on the reverse strand, counting down.
AATATGAAGATAAGTGATAGGTCTTTAAGAAAGCTTGTAATTACATATCATTTCTTTGCCCTGTTGAGATGTAAATCTACCACCCAGAACTTTCACCCCAAGGCCTGGGGAGAGTAAGGACCTAACTCTGGTGCTTGTCTTGCTCTAACGTGCACAACTACCTGAGTCATAAAGATATGATAAGTTTGCTTGTCTTCTGCATAAGTGTCAATTAGTACCAAAACCCGGATGGTTTAGTCATATGAACTAAACACCCTTCAGTGTCTTTTCTCTAAAAGTACATCCAAGCATTTAAAACATCTCCTGGCTTTTATTTCCCAAAGTGGAGTTCAGTTTACCCTAGATTCTCCTCCCTACTGCAGTAGTTGTTACTGGATAAAATCTTTCTTTAGCCCAGGCAACTTCGAGGTTCGTCTCTACAATCAAAAAAAAAATTGCTGGCCATGATAGCACGCACCTGTAGTTCCGGTCACTTGGAAGGTTGAGGCGGAAGGATCACCGGACCCCAGCAGGTGGAGGATGCGGTGGCCGTGCGCGTGCCACTGCACTCCACTCCAGCCTGGGTGACAGTGAGACTCTGACTCAAAAAACAAAATTTTTTAAACTTCCTTTAACTAGTGTCCCACTTTGTTTCTCTTTGATAAGAACCATCCATTGTATTTTCTTGAACAACACTTATATCAGAAAAGGTTTTGAGTAAATGTAAATGAATACTGACAAAACCGTAATAGTATGCCAGGGAAGTTTCTAACAAAACATATGTAATTGATATCTTGTATTTTAAATCTAAGATAAGGGGATAAATGGAATTGAGTGCACTTTGAGAGTAAGAGTATTGATAAATTTGGCATTTTAAAGTAATGGCTAAAGCCTCCTACAAACTTACTAGTTTCCCTACTAGAAAATAATAATGATAATAATAAATAAATCCAACATTAGAAGAGAAAAGCTGGACACGGTGCTTGATGCCTGTAGTCCCATCACTTTGGAAGGCTGAGGCCAGGAGTTCAAGACCAGCCCCCCCTCCCCCGTCTCTACCAAAAATACATTAAATGTAAATAGAGTAAACTCTCCAACTAAAATTTTAGAGACAGACTTTGGAGTATATTTGCTTATATATTTCTTTTGGAGTCAGGGTCTCTCTGTGGCCCAGGCCGGAAAGCAGTGGCATGATAAAGGCTCAGGCGATCCTTCGGCGTCAGCCTCCGGAGTAGCTGGGACTAGAGGCGAGAGCCACTGCGCAGGCCCGGCTTGTTTTTCTGCATTTTTTTTTTTTTTTTTTTTTTTGGTGGAGACAAAGTCTCATCACGGCCTAGGCTAGTCCCCAAATCCCGAGCTCAAGCGATTCTCCCGCCTCGGCGTTCCAAAATGCTCGGATTACAGGCGTTAGCACCGCGGCCGTCCGGTTGTGTATTAAAAAGCCGCCGACACACAGGCTCTTCCGACCGCCCTATTTTAGACGTTCCCACCCACACAAGCCTGAGTGCCGGACTTCCCGGCTCGGGGACGAAATATCTCTCAGAGCCTCGAACCACCACAGTCCAGCGCCTGGGGGCGCTCCACCACCCCAGCTTCCGATCTAGAGGCGACTGAGCTCTCGCGCGAAGTCCGCCCGCCGCCGAGGCCTCCGGGAAATGGAGTCCCAGCGCTTCGAAACAACCGGAGCCGGTCGTTGAGTCCTTTTGCCACGCGCGTCAGCCGGGAACCAAGAACTCCGCTCCAGCCCGGAACTGGATCGTCGGGGAAGTTTCAGGGTCCTCTGCCTAGTTTCCGTGAGACGTCCCTAGGCAACTACGCTTATTTTCCTCCGAGATTGCCTACTCGTTGACGGAACTCACACTTCCCGTGACGTTACAGCTCTCGCGTGGAGTTGATTAGAGCAGCACGGCCTTCTGGGAAATGCAGTCCAGGATAGGACCTGGGAAACATGGCGGAAGCGATCGGGGGAAATTTTTCTGAAGCATCTCGGCGACCTACCTGAGCTCACTTGTGCTCGCCCAGGAAGTGCCCGGAGACTTGGAAGCCTTCGCTTGCTCTCGGAGTGCACAGACTCATCGGGTCGCGGTTTATGCTTTTGTGTAGGGGTGAGTCCGGCCACGGGTTCAAGCATCTTGGAGTGGGGAACTAAGGCCTGGGCGTCTGGGACACTGGCCTGCCTGCCTCAGGGGACGCACCCGGATTCTGGGATGGGGCTGGAGCTTTCCAGAGATAACACCGAGGGGATTCCGGCGAGTGTGACAGAGTGAGTGCAACCGCGTGAAGCATCTGATTGTGAGGGCGAGAGTGAGTGCGCGGGGTGGTGGGCACCTGAACGCGCGTGACAGGGATCCACTTCCCTCTTATCCTCCCTCCTGTGACTGTAAGATGGAGAAAGTGAGGATGCTTATTCCTGGACGTCAGATTACTCAAAAATTTGGGAAAGAAAAAGCTAAATAATTGATCTCATAGCTAATGTAAAACGTGATTTCTGGGCAAACACCTTCGGGTCCCCTCCCACTGTGAAAGCTCTTCTGTCCCCTCAATAAATCTTGCTTTCAAAAAAACCCACATGATTTCTATATTAAAGATTAAGTTACTATTGCATAGAATACCAAATCAACGTGACTTTTAAATATAGACCGGAAGGGCTGGAAGCAGGACAGCAAAAGTCGTCTTTTCTTATAATGTGTTTGTCTGACTTTGGTATCTGGATAATGCTAATTCACAGAATGACTTGTGAAGCATTCTTGTTCTGAAAGAGTTTTAGAATTGGTATTATTTATTCTTTAAAATTTCTCAGTGAAGCTAACCGGGCCTGGAGTTTTCTTAATGGAAAGATTTTTAACGACAGATTCAATTAAATAGATATAGGGTTACTCAAGTTATCATTTTCTTCTTAAGTGAGCTTTAGTAATTTGTATCCTTCAAGGAATTTGTTCATTTTATCCAGTTATAAAAATGTATTGGCATATGTTCTAAATACTTTTTATCTTTTCAATATCTGTAGAATTAGTTACTCTGTCTCTTTTCCTATTTCTGATGGTAACTTGTGTCTTCTCTTTTTTCCATCAATTTCATTGATCTTTGGCTTTTGGACTTTTTTTTTTTTCTTAGATTTTTTTCCCCTACTTCATTGATTTCTGGTCTGATTTTTTATTATTTTCTTCCTTCTAATTACTCTGGGTTTACTCTTTTTTTTTCCTGGTTTATTATGATGAAAGCTGAGGTTATACTGGTTTAGTTACAGGTTTTGACATGCTGTGTTTCCATTTGTTTAAATTTAAAATACTGATATAATTTTTCTATCTTTGATTTTTTTTAACCTATGCACTACTAGAAGTATATTATTTAGTTCCCGAATGTTTAGGAAATGTTTCAGATAATTCTGTGTTAATGCTTTCTAATTTAATTCCTTTGTGGCCAGAAAACAAGTTAATGAAACTTGTTTCTATCCTAGAATATGGTGTATCTTGGTAATGTTCTATGTATACTTGAATAAAGTATATACTGTTCTTGTGTAGAGTGTTCTATTAACATCAGATAAGATACATTGACTGTTAGAACTGTTCAAGTGTTCAGTATTCTCTTATTTTCTGCCTACTTCTAGCAATTATTGAGAAAGGAGTGTTAAAAAATCTCTAAATGTACAATCGTCCTTTCATTGTTACCAGTTTTTGTTTAATGAATTTTTTTTTCTTTTTAGAGTGGAGTATCACTCTTTTGCTTAGGCGGGGTACAGCCTTGAACTTTTGGGCTCAAGTGAGCCTCCCACCTCAGCCTCCTGAGGAGCTGGGATTATAGATGTATGCCTGTTTCATGAATTTTGAAACAAACTTTTGATTAGTGTTAGCAAGGTATGTACTTTTTATTCATTTTACTTTGATCATATTTGTGTCTTCGTGTTTAGATGTCTTTCTGTAGGCAGCACGTAGTTAGGTCTTGCTTTTTTAAAAAACCCAGTCTGATAATCTCTACCTTTTACTTGGCGTATTTGTTTCCTATGGCTGCTGTAAAAAATTTCTACCAGTTCTGGAGGCCAAAAGTCCAAAATCTTGCACTGGCCAAAAATCAAGGTGTCAACAGAACCAGGACTGTACTTCCTCTGGAGACTCTAGGGGAGAATATGCTTCATGCCTCTTCCAACCTCTAGTGGCTGCAGATTCCCTGGCTTGTGGCTGCCTCATTCCAGTCTTCAAGGCCAGTATCTTAAGATCTCTCTGCTCAGTCTTCACATGGCCTTTCCTTTGAATGCCTGTCTTATATTTCCCTCTGCCTCCTTACTGTAAGGACACTTGTGATAGCATCTAGTGGCTGTAAGATGATTCATCATCTTCAGATCCTTAATCATAGCAAAGTCTCTTACCATCATGTAATATTTATGGCTCCAGGGACTAAGACTTAATGTCTTTGGGGCCATTTTTTTCAGCCTAGTACACTTGGGATGTTTAGAACATTGTTCAGTGGATTTACTCATATGACTAGGTTGAAATCTACCATCTATTTGTTTTCTCTTTGTCCTATCCTCTTCTTTTTCTCCCTTTTTTTTGAAATTAACTGTGATTTTTATGATTATTCAGTTAATCTAGAGTGCTCATATATCCTTTATTGATTTTATTACTTCTCTGTTGTGTTATTAGAATAGTTGCTTTAGAGTTTAAATTAGAGGTTGGCAAAATTCCTCTGTGAAGAACCAGATAGTAAATATTTTAGGGCTTAATTGGCTATAAGGTCTCTATCACAACTACTCAGCTCCAGTGTTATAGGGAAAAGCATTCATGGACATTACATAAATGAATTAGCATGACTGTGTTCAAATACAACTTTATTTATAAACCTTCGAATTTTAATTTCAGATAATTTTCATATGTCATAAAATATTATTCTTTTTTGTATACTTTTCCCTCAGATTGAAATGGTGTTCTAAAATTATTTTTAGCTTTTGGGCCAAATATAACAGGCAGCAAGCCATTCTTGGCTTATGGGTCATAGTTAGTTGATCTGTGCCCTAGAGAAGTGAAGAAGAAAATAGCTTTTAAATATATAGTTGACAAGTTAATAGAGCAACTAAAGTGGTACACTAAAAAATATTTATTGAAGATAAAGGCAGTCACAGAGGAACAAGACCAAAAAAAGAAAAGAAACATTATTAAAACAAATGGCAAAATGTCTACTGCAATTCCAATTATATCAATAATTTTATTAAATATGTATGGTCTAGGCATCCTAGTCCAAAGCAGATTGTCAGACTGGATAAAAAACAAGCTCAAGCTATATGCATATGCTGTCTATAAGATATAAGATACATGTTTTGGACTCAAAGACACAAATAGGGGGAAAGGAAATAGAAAATACCATACAAACAGAAACTATAAAAGTGCTAGAGTAGCTATATTACCATTGAACAAAATGTATGTTTTTTAAACATTTATTATTTATTTTTAAGTTATTTTTATTTTTTGAGTCATCTCACTGTCACCCAAACTGGAGTGCAGTGGCATACTCATGGCCATTGCAGCCTCAGCCTTCTGGGCTCAGGCGATCCTTCTGCCTCAACCTTTCAAGCAGCTGGAACAGCAAGTGTGCACCACCAGGCCCAGCTAATTTTTTTGATTTCTTGTGGAGACAAGGTCTCACCAAGTTGCCCAGGCTGGTCTCGAACCTCTGGGCTCAGGCAATCCTTTCCCCTCTGCCTCCCAAAGTGCTGGGATTACAGGCATAAGCCACTGTGTCTGGCCAAAATAAGATTTAAGATAAGGAATGCTATTAAAGATAATAGAGATATTTTATAATGATAAAAAGGTCACTACATCAAGAGGATATAATAAATGTATATATGCTAAAGTTAAACAAATTTGAGCAATAAAATACAGTAGTATTGTGTTATAGCCTAAAGTATAACATAAATATCCATGAGCATCTTATTAATATGAATAAATGATTGAACAAGATGTAGAATAGACAAATCTCACAGAAAAATGAAAAATTATTTATGTAGATATTCCACCCACAAGGAGGTGGAACAGAACTTCTCATCTCCTAAGAGGGGGGTACATAAGTGATTTTCTTCTAAAGAATACAGAATGGAAAGGAGGGATAAAGTAAATTGGCAGTGGAGAAAGCTGACAAAGATCTCCTCAACTAGCTAAGCAAGGTTAGCATCAATAGCAATATGTCATATGAATAGTTTATCTTTAATGAGAATGGCACTATTCCTCTGTGGTCTTTTACCCCAAAACCTATAACCCTTATCTAATTCTGAGGAAAACATTAGACAAATCCAAGCCTAAAGACAATTTATTAATTACCTGATCAGTACTTTTCAAAACTGTCAAGGTCATCAAAAACCAGGACAGTTTGAGAATCTTTCGCAGTATAGAGGAGCTTAAAGGAGAAGCCTGCCAACTAAAGGTGATGTTCTTTCCTAGTGGTATCTTGGAATAGAAAACAGACATTAGATAAAAACTAGAGAAATGTAAATAAACTATGGACTTTAGTTAATAATAATATATCGATATCAATCAATTAATTAATTTGTTAATTGTGATAAATGCCCCATAATGTTAACAGTAGGGGAAACTGGGTGCAGGATATATAGGAACTCTCTGCAATATTCTTGCAACATCTAAGACTATTCTAAATCAAAAGTTTATTTTTACAAATGTGTATATGACCTTAACTAAATAACCCCATAATAAATGAAGCAAAACAGACAGAATTGAAAGAATAGTTTGATAATTATAGTTGGAGATTTTAATAGCCCACTGTACATTAGAACAACTAGATAGATAAATGATACAAAAAGCAAACAGCATCACAAGAAAACTATAGACCAATAATTTTCATGAACATAGATGCAAAAATCCTTCATAAAATGGAAGCAATTCAAATCCAGCCACATACAAAATAATCATGTATCATGATCAATTGGGATTTATCCCAGGGATGCAAGATTGGTCCAACATAGCATAATAATTAATGTGATTGTCTTAGTCTTTTTTGTGGTGCTATAACAAAATACCACAACTAGTTTATTCAGAAGAGAAATTTATTTCCTACAGTTCTGGACATTGAATGTCCAAGATCTTCACATCAGCATTTTGAGTCAGTGCCACAGGTATGCAAAGAATTGCACAGAAATTAGATTAGAAAGAAAAGTTTATTCAGCAAGTAGATTAGAAAAGAGTGTATTCACTTCTCAAGAGAAAGACTGGGCCTGATGCTTGAAGGAAATGTGGCCATGAATGCTTGAGAACTGGGGGGTTTTAAGGCTTTCATTTAGAGAAGCAGGTACACTTTCTTGAGTGAGATAACACAGGAGCTGTTGCCATGGTGATGGGGTCGTAGTCTGTTTCTCTTTTTTTTTTTTTTTTTTTTATGAGTGGGAGTCTCACTCTGTCGCCCAGACTGGAGTGCAGTGGCCGCTTCCGGCCACCGCAGCCTCGACCTGCTGGGCTCCGGCGATCCTTCCGCCTCAGCCTTCCGAGTAGCCGGAATTACAGGCATGTGCTACCACGCCCGGCTGATTTTTTGATTTATTGTGGAGATGAGGTCTCGCTGCCCGGGCGGGTCTCGAACCCGCGGGCTCAGGCAATCCACTCACCTCAGCCTCCCGAAGGCGCGGGATTACAGGCTGAGCCACCGAGCCCAGCTGTTTCTCATAACTCTGACGACTAGATAGATGGGGGTGGTCAGTCACACATGGTCAGTCACATAGATGAGAAGGGCCGGACTGGTAGCTGAAAGATAAATTCTTGGGACAAAGAGATGTTCATCTTAACCTCTTGTGACCAAGTAGAATTAAGTCCACCTGGGGGCCAGAAAACTGATTGTTCTTCTATCTAGTTAATGATTATTGCTGTGTATATATTACTGATATAATACATGACTGACTCTGTTCAAGATTGGTGACCAGAAAAATTCCATTTTGGGCTCTCCTTTCACACTGGGAGTTCTGTAGCTTTCATGAAGTCTCTAGAAAAGATAAATATATTAAGGCAGAAAACAAACCAGTGGTTGCTTAGGACCGAGTGTTAGAGTGGGTATTAACTGCAAGTGAGTATGGGAGAACTTTTTGTGCTGATGATGTATTCCATGAGTGGATTGTAAGTGAAGATTGTGCAAGTATGAATTTCCTGAAATTATTGAATTACGTGCTTATAATGAGTGAATTTTATGGTAGGTATATTTTATCTGAATAAAGCTGTTAAAAATATGTTTCCAATTGAGAAATGCCAAGAATGAAGAATAAGCTAATTTATAAAACACCTTATATCACTGTTTAATTTTCTTTTTAATCTATATATAAAAAACTGGTCTAGTAAAAGCATGGATATAATCTTAGATCTGATGAATCTAAGGATGGTGTTTCTTCTCAAAATCAAGGCAACAGACTACTTTTTGAAGCTTCCCTGATGTGCACAGTCTCAAGTCCTAATTATGTTTTGTCCCTGTTTTGCAAAATGAAAAAAAGAATCATAGAGAAAACAAATATAACTGCAAGCCCAAGGTCATGTAGAGTAATGCCAACCTCAGGGCATATACACCTGACGGATTCATTGAAGCTCAGTCAGGAAGCAATTGCCATAGAGTGTGCCTGTGCATTCTGAGTGAGCACTAGAATTCTCTGAAGCCTTGGAAACACAAGTGTTACATTCCTGGGCCTTCTTCACAAGAAAGCAACAAGCCCCTCTAGACCTGTTTGTGTCTCTCCAAAATTCAAAGTTGAAGACCCAGTCACCAATGTGGCAATTTTAGAAAGTGGAACCTTTGGGAAGTAAGTAGATCATGAGAGCAGAGCCCTCATGAATAGGTTAGTGCCTATATGAAAAAGGCCCCTCTTCCTCCGTGTAAGGACTTAGTGTGAAAGCACCATCATGCATGAGGAAACAGGCCCTCACTAAGCACTAAATCTGTTGGTGCCTTGATGTTGGACTTGTCAGCCTCCAACAATATGAGAAATAAATTGTTGCTTAGAAGCAGGGGATGAGGTATGGATATGTGGAGTGAGGTTAGGATTAGAGACTAGATTAGTATGAGATAGGTTGACGGCGTGGGGTAAGGGAAACTCTCAAGATCATTGATCCACAGGTTGAAAGTAACAACTAATAGTGATTAACCCTGAGCTACAGCTTTGATATTGGGCTAAAATTTTTAAGCTGAAGGAGATCCCATGTCATGAAGGGAAGACACCTGAGAGTCACCAGGATTAGGAATTCCCTTGTGGTGGATCCTTCCGTGAGTTGTATGGAGAAAATTATACGTCCTAGGAGCCCTACTCCACTAGGTTGCTGAGACCTCTGAGAAGTTGTAGCACCAGATAGCTTCCACCCTGACTTTTCATCTTGATAAAAAGATAAGTAGAGGATGCTAGGCTTTCTCTAACTTCCATCTGTGTACGCAGGTAGAGGGTCTGGCAACAGGTCTTAGTTTATTTTGACAAAGAACTGGTTTCTTCTCATTGCATTCTCCTTCTCCAGTTGTGTGTTTTTCCAGAAGTGCCGTGAGGAGCAGGGAAGCCTGACGTGCAGATCTAAAAACCATGTTCAAGGTGAGGTAAACTTTATTTCTTTATGACTTTGCTTTGTTTTTGTTCTCTGAAATGTACTTTCTACTTTGTAACAGTAACCAAGTCTGGCTGGAGATTTGCCATCATGATTTCATTTTAGGTCATATATCTGCTTGGACCATGAAAGGCGCTATGCTTTTCTTTTTTAATTCAAGTACCTCCTGGGCCATGTGGGAATTTTAATATCTGTGTATATTTGAGATACGTACTTAACTTCCCTACACTTCAATTTCCTCATGTGTAAATTGGAGAAAGTAATAGCACTTACTTGTAGGTTTGTTATAATGATTAAATTGATACATGTAAAGCCCTTAAAAACGTTGGCACATAAAATATATTCAATTTACATGAACTACTATGAGACTATTGTGTACTAAGTTATCTATGGATAAGGAAAATGAAAATATAAAACTAAATGTGATAGCTATTTATAAAGAAGAAAAGAGCTTGATACTCAAGTAACAAGAGGTTTTGTTTTTTCTTTGAGTTGGAGTCTCACTCTGTCACCCAGACTGGAGTGCTATGGCCGCTCCTGGCCACCACAGCCTCGACCTGCTGGGCTCCAGCGATCCTTCCACCTCAGCCTTCCAAGTAACTGGAACTACAGGCACGCGCTATCACGCCCGGCTAATTTTTTGTTTTATTGTAGAGATGAGGTCTCATCAAGTTGCCCGGGCGGGTCTCGAACCCGTGGGCTCAGGCAATCCACTCACCTCAGCCTCCCAAGGCGCGGGATTACAGGCTGAGCCACCGAGCCCGGCTTAACAAGAGTTTTTATCTGCAGGTCATTTACTTCATTGATTAGTTACAAATCACTTGAGCATTTTTTTCCGGTGGAAGAGGTCTATAATTTATTATGACTTGAAAGGTGTACATATATGTCCTAAAAAGATTTAGTTCCAGCCAGGCTCGGTGGCTCAGCCTGTAACCCCGCGCCTTTGGGAGGCTGAGGTGAGTGGATTGCCTGAGCCCGCGGGTTCGAGACCCGCCTGGGCAGCGAGACCTCATCTCTACAATAAATCAAAAAATCAGCCGGGCGTGGTAGCGCATGCCTGTAATTCTGGCTACTTGGAAGACTGAGGCGGAAGGATCTCCGGAGCCCAGCAGGTCGAGGCTGCGGTGGCCGGGAGCGGCCACTGCACTCCAGTCTGGGCGACAGAGTGAGACTCCAACACACACAAAAAAAAGATTTAGTTCCACTGTTCTAGAATAAAAGACTCTAATGCCTGGGATAATCATAGATGTGATGTTGGTCAAAATTAGTGTCCCCACAATGGAAATAATGAGAGAAACTGTCCTACATCCCTGTGATAGGATATTAAGTAATTTGCCCAAACTGGTACACAGCAGATCTGGATTGCACACACACATGTCATCATTTGTGTTCTTCCCTAGTCTGCTTTCTATTTCTCCATTTTGTGACTTTCTAAAAATCCACAGTACATGTCAAAAATCACATCACAGGCATCTATAAAACAGAGCTGCATATTTAGTTATTGCCTTATACATTCTCATCAAATTATAGGTCCTTTATAAAACCTGCTCCCTTGCTTAGAAATTCATCATGTGTATTTTTCCTTGTTAGTTAAAAATGTTTGTTAACTTGTTAGTTAACTGTTAATGCTAGCATAGTAATCTTTCATGTCTCTGTTCGCTGATGTGTGTATATGTATATATATATATATATATTTTTTTTTTTTTTTTTTTTTTTTTTTGAGCTAGAATCTCACTCTGTCACCCAGGCTGGGGTGCAGTGGCATGCTCATGGCCACCCCAGCATCTCCTGCTGGGCTCCGGTGATCCTTCTGCCTCAGCCTTCCAAGCAGCCGGAATTACAGGCGCATGCCACCACGCCCGGTTAATTTTTTTATTTTATTTTATCGTAGACAAGGTCTCACCAAATTGCCCGGGCTTGTCTCAAACCCGTGGGCTCAGGCAATCTACTCACCTCATCTTCCCAGAGTGCTGGGATTACAGGCTGAGCCACCGAGCCCAGCCTCTGATATATATTCTTGTGTTTACTAGTCTTTGCACTTTTACAGGTCTCCCTTGTTGATAACTGCCCGAGTAGGATTTTTATTAGGTCAAACATCAAGCATTTGTTTCTTTTCTTTTCTTTCTTTCTTTTTTTAAGAAATGAGGTCTCACTGTGTTGCCTATGTTGGTCTTGAACTTCTGGGCTCAGGCAGTCCTCTCGCCTCAGCCTCTCAAAGTGCTGGGATTCCAGGCGTAAGCTACTGCACCTGGCCCTAGGCATTTATTAAAGCCAGGAATGTCAGTGACCCTGTACAAATACTTGTGGGAAATTTAGTGATTAGTAAGACCTGGTTTCTATTCTTTTTTTTTTTTTTTTGAGTTGGAGTCTCACTCTGTTGCCCAGACTGGAGTGTAGTGGCCGCTCCCAGCCACCGCAGCCTCGACCTGCTGGGCTCCGGCAGTCCTTCTGCCTCAGCCTTCCAAGTAGCTAGAACTACAGGCGTGCACTACCACGCCCAGCTAATTTTTTGATTTATTGTAAAGGTGAGGTCTCTCCAAGTTGCCCAGGCGGGTCTCGAACCCGTGGGCTCAGGCTATCCACTCACCTCATTTTTTTCAATATAACAAGAGAGCTACAGTCCCTACAGGAACAGATTAAGGTGTGACAGGAACTAAAGAAACACAGATGGCATTCCTTGGGGATTCATAGGAAAGTGACAGCATTCTGACCATAGTAACCTCTTATATTTTATGATAAAATCATGCTGAATGCATAGAAACTCTCTGAAGATTCAGGAACTTTGTGTAGTAAACATTAATCCTTGTAGTTTTTCTTTGAACGTATTTTCTGCCAAGTAAGACTAATAGGGCGAGATGAATCAATAGCTGTGTGGAAGACTTTAAGTTGAAAAGGACTGGTTAAGCCGGGCTCAGTGCCTCAACCTATAATCCCACGCCTTGGGAGGCTGAGGTGAGTGGATTGCCTGAGCCCACGGGTTCAAGACCCGCCTGGGCAACTTGGTAAGACCTCATCTCTACAATAAATCAAAAAATTAGCCGGGCGTGGTAGCGCGTGCCTGTAATTCCAGCAACTTGGAAGGCTGAGGTGGAAGGATCGCCGGAGCCCCAGCAGGTCGAGGCTACGGTGGCCGGGAGCGGCCACTGCCCTCCAGTCTGGGCAACAGAGTGAGATTCCAACTCAAAAAACAAAAAAAGAAAAGTACTGGTTAAATAAGAAAAATCCGTGCTTAATAAAGACATAAATGAAAGCATATTTAGAACTCTCTCCAATGCATAGACAACGTATTTCTTTACATCTGTTAGGCATTTTTGTCAATAAGTTTTTAATTTTTTAAAATTCAATACAAATGTTTCTTGAGCACTTAAAACAGTGACTAGCCCATACATCAGTGACTAAGACACAGTTCCTATCTTCATAGGGCAATCATTGTGGTGGGGACATTTTCCAGATCATTAATCTGTCATTTTCTTATTAAAAGCCTGTTATCTTCTTGTTCTTCTCAAATCTTTGCTGATCTCAACTACTGTATTAGATTTACTTCTACTTTCTTTTGTGATTTTCCTTTGTTTTTGCTGTTATATTGCACTTTCCGACCCATGTTTTTGGATGCCTAACACTCTGGTCCTAGTTCACTGTCCTTCTTGATCAGGTACACGTCACCATTTTTCATGGTCAGGACCTGGGAATTGCTATGAAGAGATATCAATGAGTTCTGCTTGTAACCAAGATAGTGTAATAGGGACTGTATTTACCTTTCACCTAAAACATCTACAATCCTGGATGACATAGATGAAATAATGTTTTTTAAAGATAACACATTAGGCAGTACAGAACAGTGATCTCTGAAAGGGGAAGCAAATGAGATAAACTCTACTGTTGAACCAGCTTACTGCTTAGAGAGTTTCTAGACTTCAGTGCAGAGAGCAAGGACCAAGGTTGAACACAGTGGTTTCACTGAGATGATTAGATGAAACTAGGACTCCAGAAAAACCAAGGCGAGTAGAGTTCATAGCTGCACACAGAGCTTCAGAAATCTTCAAAGGTCTCCATTGAGTCTTTTTTATTTTTAATTAAAAATTGTTTTATATATTTAGATGTTACAAGTGTAGATTTATTACTTGCATATATTACATAGTGGTGATGTCTGGGCTTTTTCATATACCCAAATTTTAGATATAGAGTCATGCATTGCTTAACAGCAGGGATATGTTATTGTGTCATAAGGCGATTCTTATGTCATAGTGTGAACATTATAGACATGTACTTGACAAACCTGGATATTGTAACCTAAACCAAACCCTAACCTAAGGTATAAGCTACAACCTGTTGTTCCTAAGCTACAAACTGGCTACAGCATATTACTGTACTGAATACTATAGGAAATTGTAACATGGTGCTAAGTATTTGTATATGTAATCATAGAAAAGTGTAGTTAAATACTATATAAGGGATGATAAAAAGTGTATACTTATATAGCACTTGCCATGATTGGAGCTTATAGGGCTGGAAATTGTTCTAGGTGAGTCAGTGAATGTGAAGGCCTAGGACTATACACTTAGGCTACACTAAATTTATTTAAAATTTTGTTTTTCTTCAATAATAAATTAACCTTAGCTTACTATAACATTTTTACTTTAAGAACTTTTTAATTTTAACTTTTTTGCTTTTTAAAAATACATTTAGCTTAAAACACAGGCACATTGTACAGCTGTATTAAAATATATTGTTTCTTTATATCTTTATTCCACTTGCTTTTGTCCTGTTTTTTAAAATTGTTTTTATTTTTACTTTTAGGATTTTTTTTGTTTAAAACTAAGCACAGAAACACACATGTTAGCCTAAGCCTGCACACAAGATCATCAGTATTACTGTCTTTCACCTCCACATATTGTCCTTCTCAAGGTCTTCAGAGGCACTATCACATATGAAGCAGCCATCTGCTGTGGTAACAGTGCCTTCTTCTGCAATACCTCCTGAAGGGCATGCTCAAGGCTGTTATACAGTTAACATATTATTTTTTGTAAGGAATGCATTCTAAAGTAATGATAAAACATATAGTGTAATGCATATATGAATAACAGTAATTTATGATCATTATCAAGTACGTACTATACATAATTTTATGTGCTAGACTTTTACACAAATGGGAGTACAATAGGTTTGTTCAAACCAACATCACCACAGACATGCAAGCATTGCATTGTAGTATGATGTTATGATGGTGGCTATGATATCATTAGGCAATAGGAATTTTTCAGCTCCTTTATAATCTTGTGGGACCACCATCACGTATGCAGTCTGTCACTGACTGAAACACTCTTATGTGGTGTAGGACAGTACAGCAAAATTAGAAAGATGGTATGAGAGGTCTTATATACCTCATACTCCATTTCCTCTATTATTAACATCTTACATTAGTATGGTACATTTGTCACAAATAATTAACCACACTGATACATTAATTAATGTCTATATTTTATTCAGAATTGTTAGTTTTTACCTAATGCCCTTCTTCTGTTCCAGGATCCCATCCAGGATAGCACATTACATTTAGTCATCATGTCTCCTCAAACTTCTCTTGGCCTTGACAGTTTCTCAGTTTCCTTGTTTTTGATGACCTTGAGAGTTTTGAGAAAGACTGATCAAGTATTTTGTAGAATGTCCCTTAATTGAGATTTGTCTGATGTTTTTCTCATGATTAGACTAGGGCTGTGAGTTTGGATGACGAAACCCACAGTAGTAAAGTGCATTTTCAGCACATCATATCAAGGGAATGTATCAACATTTAATCACTGTTGATATTAACCTTGATCACCTGACTGATGTAGTGTTTGTCAGTTTTCTCCACTGTAAAGTTGCTCTGCCCTACCCCCGCATTTTAATACTGTACTCTTTAGGAAGAAGTCACTGTGCTCAGCCTACACTTAAAGTGTGGAGTTAAGCTGTACAACTTAAATGTTTTGATATAAATATATATTATGAAATAGTAATGCATAATATATATAAGTATACATTATGAAATAATTGTCACTATCAAGCTAATTAACATAGGACCCTTCAGTCTTAGGGTATCAGCAAGAACTCCAATTGGTCCTCCTGATGTCTAATCTAATAGTGGTGTTAAGACCTTTCTTTTGACCCCATCAATGTCCACTTTATCCCATTTCTTTTGTGTGTATGTGTGTGTGTGTGTGAGAGAGAGTTAGAGTCTCACTCTGTCACCCAGGCTGGAGTGCAGTTCATGGCTACCCAGCGTCGACCTGCTGGGCTCCAGTGGTCCTTCTGCCTCAGCCTTCCAAGTAGCTGGAACTAAAGGCACACGCTACCATGCCCAGCTAATTTTGAATTTAGTGTAGAGTGGAGGTCTTGCCAAGTTGCCAGGACTGGTCTCAAACCCATGGGCTCAGGCAATCCTCTCACCTCAGCCTTCCAAAGTGCTGGGATTACAGGGTGAGTCACCGAGCCCAGCCTATTTTTCCCATTTCTTAATAACCATTTAAAGATTTACACACTGCTGTGATGAGAGTTCCTTGACTATCTCCTTTGTCTTTCCCCATTTTTCTGTGAACCACTCTAATTTTCTTAGCTTCTGTAAGACCCAAGAGGGAAAGCTGAGACAACAAATCTGATATGGCTTCTTGGACATTGCTTGATTTTGCAGCAGTAAAGTTACATGTAGTACCCATGCAAAAGGGGTCCCCTTAATCTCAGTATTTGTCATGACCTGGTATAAGTGCATGAACACTGGATCATTCTAAAGCCAATTCCAGTATCTCAAATATGCAGCATATCAGCTGCTTCATCTGAGGAGTTTCACATGACATTTAAACTAAGAAAACAATTTTTTATCGCAGAGTATATGAACTTTTTTTGTGTGTGTGTGTGAGTTGGAGTCTCACTCTGTCACCCAGACTGGAGTGCAGTGGCTGCTCCCGGCCACTGCAGCCTCGACCTGCTGGGCTCCAGCGATCCTTCCGCCTCAGCCTTCCAAGTAGCTGGAACTACAGGCGTGCGCTACCACGCCCGGCTGATTTTTTGATTTATTGTAGAGATGAGGTCTTGCTGCCCAGGCGGGTCTCGAACCCGCGGACTCAGGCAATCCACTCACCTCAACCTCCCAAAGGCGCGGGATTACAGGCTGAGCCACCGAGCCCAGCTGAGTATATGAACTTTATGGCAGTTTTTATCCACTTGACTAAGCTAATTATTCCCTCAAGAATGATCTGGCTCCTATCTGGTTCATATACAGCCAACTGTGATTGTTCAATATTAACCCATGGGTCCTGCATCAAATCAAACATAACTTCTCCCTTCTGTAGTATTCCAAAGTGATGAGATTACTCCTAAGTTAATCACTTTCACAGTTCATTTTGGCAAAGGTTCTTTTGGAAGCAGATTATATCAGTCTACAAAAGGAGACCCACTCTTTGATTCTACACTCTTCGGTTCAATCGTTTCTTGGATTTACCCTTTCCTCTGCCACCTAGGCTACCTTTTTTGGTAGTCAGAGGTTATAAAAGTGCTGTTGGAATGTGTGGAGTTTAAACTCAAAGCTCCAAGCTGCTGAGTTAACCCTTTACTGCACAGAGGCATATGGTATTTAATGTGTTTATAGAGCTATTCAATTTTAACTTATATTGTTTACCTTACATTTTTTGCTTCCTGACTTGTTCTGATTAATAGAAGTTTTCCATAGTAGCAGGAGGCTGTATCCACCCCACAACACCGGATTGTTTGGCGTTGGTTGTATATTAATTTCCTTATTGCCCTCTCCTATGTTATAACATCCAGTTCCAACCTATTGCTTAATATAGGAAAGAGATCCCCTTTTAACTGTAGTATTTGTCAGAGGGATTTTTTTGAAAACGCCTTTTTATATTCTTATTGCTGACTGGAAATATATGTTCTTTACTATTCCATATATTACACAGAATTTCCCTTTCAGGGGTTGGTGACATTCGGGGATGTGGCTATAGACTTCTCCAAGGAAGAGTGGGAATACCTAGGCCCTGCTCAGCGAGATTTATACAGAGATGTGATGTTGGAGAACTACAGCTGCTTTGTATCACTGGGTGAGGTCTTGTGTTCCCTGTAATTCTGAAAATGTTTTCCCTACTGGAAATTCTAGGGCTGCATTAAAATTTCTAAACCTCTCTTCCCTGTTCCAAAAAAATTGGTTTGCGCTTTGTGTTGTTGAAATAGCATGCTTCTCTCAGGCACCTTCATGTTTTTTCACTGACCTTTCATATTTGTCAGAGGGATTTTTTTGAAAACCCTTTTTTATATTCTTATTGCTGACTAGAAATATATTTTCTTTACTATTCCATGTATTACACAGAATTTTCATATAATTGACTTTCCCTCTTGAGTTTTAAAGAGATAGGTGATGGTGGAAGGACATTGATAGAAGAGACTACGGGATTTAGAATATGATGGCTTATCTGAAGTGTAGGACAACACATATCTTCATGTTTTTGTTTGAAAGCTACAATCTAGGGATTTTGTATTTAATGTTGAGGAGTTTCCTAGGAAAAACCATTCGTTGTGTCTTGAAGCTTCTTGTTTTTCTTACCAAATCACTAAAAATAGAGCTCATGTATATTTAAATTTAATTAAGACCTTTCTCCCCTCATTTGTATTTTTGTTCCTTGTGCTCTTCAGGTCAGCTTAATGTGAATATATTCTAACTTCCTCATTCTTTATCCAAAAGCTTTTCTGGGGCCCGTTTAAAAATCTTTTTATTTTGAAATGATTTTAACAACTAAAACTCATCGGTATACCTAGTGTCTATATAATCTTCAGCCATTTTTTTTCTAATGTTAACAGTTTACACAAGCATAGTACACTTATCTCAACCAGAAAGTGTACACTGGTGCAGTCTTATTGAATTATTTACATTCTTCATTCAGATGTCATTAATTACCTTGGTAGTGTACTTACCTGGGACCCCACATTGCAGCATGTCTCTGTAGTCCTTTCCAACCTTGGAAGTTTTCTTTTATGACCTTAACACTTTTGAGCTGTGCTGGCCTGTTATTACATATAATATTCCTGGATTTGGGTTTATTGTATTTTTGTGATTTAAGTGTATATATTTTCAGCAAGAATACTACAGAAGTGATGCCTTTTTCAGTGCGTCATATGACAAGATAATATATAGTCCATATAGTTTTTGTTGATGCTAATTTTGATTATTGGGTTGAAGTGGTATCCTCTAGAGCTCTGCATTGTAAAACCACTGTCTTTTTCCTTGGAAATCAGTAAATAAATAGCTTGTTGTGAAGTACTTTGGGTGTCTGCAGATATCTGCTTTCTCATTATATTTTCCTCGCTTACTTTAGTTTTTATCAATGATTCCTGCATGCAGCAATTGTTTACTGTGATGTTTGGCAAATAGAGATTTTCTATTTTCATCATTCTTCTGAGGAACTGGAATTTACTTTAGGTGAAACCAACTTGAAATCAAAACTTGTTTGTATATATATTTATTTTTAATATCCTACTTCATTGAGCAGGACTTGCCACTTCTAAGCCATCAGTGATTTTCCTGTTGGAGCAAGGGAAAGAACCGTGGATGGTTGGAGAAGCAGGGTGGTATGCAGGTGAGTAAGGGTGTTGGGCAGCAACAGAAATGCATTTCAGGGAAGCCCAAACTGGTCAGAGTAGTGATGTCTTTCCTTTGAGATATTGTGTGGATATCTGCCCGCAGAGTCTCCAAGGTCTTGGTAGAAAAAATTTGACAAATGAAGAGAATATTAGAATTTTTACAAAGAACTTACTTTTTTTTTGGTAGTATGTATATGGAGGCATAATTGACATAGAATGAACTCAATATATTAAAGGGTACAATTTGACCTATTTTGATATATGCGTATACACTCGTGAAAACATCACCATAATTAAGAATAAATATATTGATCACTCCCATTGCTTGTGGTCTAAGGAAAAAAAGACTTCAATATTTTATCATTGAATAGGCTGTTTCTTACATCTTTGATTAATGTCCTTTATTGGAGAAAGTAAATTTCCCTTCTATACTTAACTTGGTAAGAATTTTTATGATGACTCTGTTGAATCTTGTCAAAAGTATTTTCTGCCTGTATCCAAATGATCATATTATTTGACTTTGTAAACGTATTAGTATGTTAACTTATATTAATTGATACTTAAATATTAAACCTACTTTATTCATGGAGGAAACTCCAGTAGGTCATGTTATATCGTGTATTTTATATATGTTATTGGATTATATTTGCTAGTATTTTTAAAGGTTTATTACGTTAGTTGTCATGAGGAAAATTTGTACTTTTCTAATGTCCTTTTCCAGTTTTAGTAGCAGGAGACTTGGAGTTATTTCTGTATTCCAGAAGATTTTTTTTTAGAGTTAGCATTATCTTTCCTTGACTGGTAGGATTTAGTGGTAAAACTATTTGGGTCATGTGTATCCTTGGGGCAATGTGTGTACTACAAATTCAGTTTCTGTGATAAATGCAGTTTTTTGTGTTAACTGTTTCTTGAGTGATCTTTGTTAGTTTGTGACTTTCAAGGAATGTATCCATTTTATCAAATTTGTTGTTTGTTCTATTAAGTTTTTTTGTTTTTTTAGATTAGAAAATATAGTGTATTTAGAAAGTAAATTAGAGAGGGAGGGAAAGGAAGTTCACCTCCCTAAGGTAGGGGAGGGAGCCAAAGCTTAGAAAAACATGGCAGCCCAAATTTATTGTTTTTATAGGGATTTAATAGTTCATAATTTCTTATTTAATTGTTTAATTATTTATTATTTGTACTGTTTAATTTTAAATTTATGTGGGATTTGTAATTAGGAATGCTTTTTTCCTGATATTTGTATTTTTTCTACTCTTTTTTCCTTGGTAATTTGGCTGTGGGGTTTTTTAAGCTTGCTGATCTTTTCAGTGAACCAGCTTTTGGCTCTGTTAATTGTCTTTATGATGTGTCACTTTTCAAATTCATTGATTTCTGCTCTTATCTTGATTACTTATTTTCCTCTACTGACTATGGGTTTATTTTGTTCTTTTTTACTGTTTTTTCAGTAGAGTCTTAAGTCATTTATTACATTGTTCTTCTTTTCTAATGCTTTTGTAATACAAGCATTTAAAGCTATAGATTTCACACTAAGTTCTACCCTTGCTACTTCAACACATCTTGATATGGTATTTTTTTATTATTGTTCATTTCTAAATGTTTTCTAATTTCCTGTGTGTATTGTTTATTTTCTAAAATTTTCTGCATGGTTTTAATATTTTTAGTGTATTAAGCTCGTTTAATAGCTCAGCACATGGTCTGTTTTAAATGTATATGTGCATTTGAACAGAGTGTACATTCTGCAGTTGTTGATGCTGTGTTTTGTAAATATCAACTAGTTGAAGGTAGTAGACACTGTTATTTATATCCACTATTCCTTTACAATTTTGGTGAGGAATGCTGGTTTTTCTATCAATTATTGAGAGATAATTTTTAAATCTACAACTATGACTATAGAATTGAATATTTCTTTCTTTATTTTGTATATTTTTGCTTTATATATTTTCAGCCTCTGTTGCTATTCACCTGCACATTTCTGATTATCAAGACTTCCTGATGAACTGGCCCTTTTATCACTATTATAACAAAATTATGTTTGATAATATAGAGTATCTTGAAGTCTTTTATATCTGATACTAACATAGCCATTCTAACCATTTTTCTCCAAATTGAATACTAATATTTGAAAGTCATCTGAGCCATTTATTTATTTATTTATTTATTTTGAGTCGGAGTCTCTGTCACCCAGGCTGAAGTGCAGTAGCATGCTCACAGCCACCCCATCGTCGACCTGCGGGACTCTGACAATCCTTCTGCCTCAGCCTTCCAAGTAGCCAGAACTGCAGGCAGGTGCTACCACACCCGGCTAACTTTTTATTTATTGTAGAGACAAGTTCTCGCCAAGTTGCCCGGGCTGGTCTCAAACCCGCGGGTTCAGGCCATCCACTTGCCTCAGCCCCCCAAAGTGCTGGGATTACAAGCTGAACCATCAATCCTGGCAAAAGCCTTTTATTTCGAAAGAGCACTATTGTCTGTTTGCTTCTGACATGCAAATTTTATTTCTCCTAAACAAAATATAATGTTTAATTTTCTTTCAGATTTGCCATCTAGACATGAGACTGAGGAATTACCTCTCAAGAGGTTCATTTTTGAGGAGGAATTATTAAAATGGAAAATCATGGAAAGAGGCAGAAGTTCTTGCCTTGAGGATTCTTGTTTTGGAAATGATAAGAAATGCAAGGGACTCTTTGAGACACAACAGGAAACTAAAGAGGAATATTTCAGGCATGTAACAGTCCCACTTGAAATAATATCAACTGAAAAGAAACTCTATGAACATAAACAATGTGAAAACCTTACTCAGCAGGTAGGAATTCATACCAGTGATGAATTCATACCAGTAATGGAACTTGATGGAATGTGTGGAATGGACTCTATATTTTACACAAATCATATGCAACAACAGAGAAACTTTATTGACAACAAATTCAATGATTTTAAGGCATATGACAGAGATTTTTCTTATGACTTTCACCTAACTCAATATCAAATAAATCATACTAGTAACAAACCCTATAAATGTCAGATATGCTGTAAGACCTTTAGAACGCTTCCCAACTTTACTCAACATAATCAAATCCACACTGGTGGGAACCCATATGAATGCAAAGAATGTGGGAAAGCTTTTATGTCTTCTTCAAGATTAATTCAACATAAGAGAACTCATAGTAATGAGAAACCCTATGAATGTCAGGAATGTGGGAAGACTTTTCGATGGAACGCACATCTTACTCAACATCGAAGAATTCACACTGGTGAGAAACCCTATAAATGTAAACAATGTTGGAAAGCATTTGCTTCTGCTTCTAACTTTAAGAGACATCAGAAAATTCACACCGACAAGAGAACTTATGATTGTAAAGAATGTGGGAAGGCATTTAATAATTGTTCATCTCTTATTCAACATCAGAGAATTCACACTGATAAGAAACCTTTTGTTTGTAAGGAATGTGGCAAGGCATTTAATGACTGCTCATCACTTACTCAACACCAGTTAACTCATACTAATGAGAAGCCTTATGAATGCCAGGAATGTAAAAAGGCTTTTAAGAAACGTGCATACCTTACTCGGCATCAAAGAGTTCATAGTGGCGAGAAACCATATGAATGTAAGGAATGTGGGAAGGCCTTTGCTGGTGTTTCTGCCTTTAGTACACATAAGAGAATTCACACTGGTAAGAAACCCTATGAATGCAAGGAATGTGGGAAAGCCTTTAATTATGGTTCAACTTTTATTGAACACCAGAGAATTCACACTGGAGAGAAACCTTATGAATGTAAGCAGTGTGGGAGGGCATTTTCCTTTCTTTCATCATTTTTTCAACATAAGAGAACACATACTAATGAGAAACCCTATGAATGCCAGGAATGCAAGAAGGCATTTAGGCTGAGAAAACATCTAACTACACATCAAAGAATTCACAGTGGTAAGAAAACCTTTGAATGTAATGACTGTGGGAAGGCCTTCACTTGTGTTTCTTTTTTTACTAGACATCAGAGAATTCACACTGGTGAGAAACCATATGAGTGTAAGGAATGTAAAAAATCCTTTGCTGATTGTTCAAGTCTTAGTCAACACCGGAGAATTCACACAGGTGAGAAACCCTATGAATGTAAGCAGTGTGGGAAGGCATTTACCTCTTTATCAACATTTTGTCGACATAAGAGAATACATACTAATGAGAAACCATACGAATGCCAAGAATGCAAGAAGACATTTAGGCAGAGAGGACATCTAACTACACATCAAAGAATTCACAGTGGTGAGAAACCCTATGAATGTAAGGACTGTGGAAAAGCCTTCACTTGTGTTTCTGATTTTACTAGACATTATAGAATTCACACTGGTGAGAAACCATATGAGTGTAAAGAGTGTGGAAAATCCTTTAGTGATAGTTCAAGTCTTACTCAACACCGGAGAATTCATACTGGTGAGAAACCTTTTGAATGTAAGCAATGTGGGAAGGCATTTACCTCTTTTTCAGGATTTTTTCAACATAAGAGAATACATACTAATGAAAAACCCTATGAATGCCAGGAATGCAAGAAGGCCTTTAGGGAAAGAGGACATCTAACTACACATCAAAGAATTCACAGTGGTGAGAAACCCTATGAATGTAAAGACTGTGGGAAGGCCTTCACTTGTATTTCTACTTTTACGAGACATTATAGGATTCACACTGGTGAAAAACCATACGAGTGTAAAGAATGTGGAAAGTGCTTTAGTGATAGTTCAGGTCTCACTCAACACCGGAGAACTCACACTGCAAGAAACCTTTTGAATGTCACAGGTGAAAAAGCACCAGAAAATATGCATATGAGCCGATGAACCCTATGTATTTGAATGTTTTTCTCTATTTAACAGTCCTTATCTAACATCACCAAGTTTATACTGGAGAGAAACTTGGGAAATATAAGATGTGGAAAACACTTTTATCTGTCCTTCGACTTATATTGTTACATAAAATAGTTTGTACTGATGAGAAGTCTTGTGAAAGTTAGATGTGTATATAGATCTACTCTTAGACTATATTCAACAGTATATAACTTATAATATTGGTATGGTATAGTCAACCCTGATTTTGCAGTTATCCACCATGGAACAGCAAATAGTTTGTAAGTGAAGAAAATCCAACGAATGGGTAAATTTCTTTTGCCCCATAACTCACAGTTTGTTCTGTATCAGAATTTATACATGAAAAATAAAATAGTAAATAGAAATAAAATATTCTGTTACCAGTAAAACATAGTTATATTTGGTGACATCATTGGCATAGAGAATTAACATATGTAGACAATAGCCATGTTGACTTTGTGAATGTAGAAAAATCTTTACCTATAATATGAATATTTTCAGCATCATTCTAGTTTCACTGTATTTTATTACCAAGTAATTTGAATTTTGTGTACTACAGACTACCAATTTTTTGCATTGTGGTATTATTGTGGAAATTAGTGAGTTAATTCAGGCAGACATCTTTGAAATAGTTACTAGAAAATAAAAACTATTCAGTAAATACTGGCTTTCATCATTGTTTTTATCACCTTTATTGCTACTCTTGGGACATTCATATAAAAACAATTTTATAAATCTTATTTTTTGTTTTAGAATCGGGGTACAAGTGCATGTTTGTTAAATGGGCATATTATGTAGTGGTGGGGATTGGGTCTCAGGTGGCCAATTCACCAAATAGTGAATAATGTAACCAGTATGTAATTTATGATCCCTAAACCTCTCCCTGCCTCTCCCCTTATTGGTGTCACCCTGTCTGTTATTTCCATCTTTGTGGCCATTTAGCTCCCATATATAAATGAGAACATGTTGTGTTTGGTTTTCTGTTTCTGACTTAGTTCACTTAGGATGATGTTTTCCAGTTCCACTCGTATTGCCTTAGAGGATGTGATTTCATTGTTTCTTTTGACTGCATTGTATTCCTTGGTGTATCTGTACCACATTGTCTTTATCCAGTCATTCACAACTGTGAATAGTGCTGTAATGAACAGCTGAGTACATGTATCTTTTTAATTTAATGACTTGTCTTCCTTTGGGTGTATCCCTAGTAGTGGGATTGCTGGATCAAATGGTATTTCAGTTTTTAGTTCTTTAAGAAATCTGTATACTTTTTTCCATAGAGGTTGAACTATATCCCCACCAACAGTAGGTAAGTGTTCTTTTTTCTCTACTACTGTGCCAACATCTGTTGTTCTTTGACATTTTAATAATAGCCATTCTAAGTTGGTATTTCATTGTAGTTTTAATTTACATTTCTCTGCTGATTAGTGATGTTGAACATTTTTTCATAAGTTTGTTGGCCATTTATATGCCTTCCTTTGAGAAGTGTCTGCTCATGTCTTTGCCTACTTTTTGATGCATCTGTTTGTTCTTTTTATGTTAAGGTGTTTGAGTTCCTTGTAGATTCTGGATATTAGTCCTTTGTATTAAGCATAATTTGCAAATATTTTTCCCATTCTACAGGTTTTCTATTTACTCTTATTTCTTTTGCTGAACAGAAGTTTTTTAGTTAATTAAATTTCATTTGTTTGTTTTTCTGTTGTCGCAATTGCTTTTTGGGAATATTTTGCTCTATATTGGAGAATATTCCTTGTAGAGAGGAGAAGAATGTATATCCTGCAGTTATTAGTTGGCAAGTTCTACAAATGTTTGTTAGGTCCACTTAGCAGTGTTTAAACCAACAACAGTAAAAAAGACAAAAAGGGACATTATATAATGATCAAGGGTTCAATTCAACAAGATTTAACTATCTTAAACATATAGGTATGAATCGGGTACGGTGGCTCATACGTGTAATCCCAGGACTTTGGGAGGTCGAGTTTATGTATTAATTTTCTGCTTCGATGATCTGTCTAATTATGTCAGCAGGGTGTTGCAGTCCCACACTATTGTATTGCTGTCAATATGCTTTCTAAGGTCGAGTAGTGTTTGCTTCATGAATGTGGGTGCTCTGATGTTTGACAATTTTTTTTTTTTCAGTTGTTGTCTCATTCTGTTGCCCAGGCCTCAGTGCAGTGGCACAATAGTGGCTCACTGCAGCCTCAACTTCCTGGGCTCAGGCAATCTTTCTGCCTCGGCCTTCAAATTAAAGGCACATGCCATAACATCTGGCTTATTTTTTTGGTAGAGATGAGGTCTTATTATGTTTTCTAGGCTAGTCTCGAACTCCTGGGCTCAAACAATCCTGTCTCAACCTCCCAAAGTCCTGGGATTATACACGTGAGCCACTGCACTGACTCACGCATCTATGTTTAAGATAGTTAAATTTTGTTGAATTGCATCTTTCTTCGTTATACAATGCCTGTTTTTGTCTTTTTTACTGTTGTTGGCTTAAAGTCTGTGTTATCTGATATGAGGATGACTATTGCTGCTAGTTGTTGTCTTCCATTCACATGATACATCTTTTTCCACGCATTTGCGTTGAGTCTGTGGCTGTCTTTGACCAGTATGCGGATCTCTTGTAGGCAGCAGATGGTTGGGTCTTTTTGTTTTTTTAATGCAGTTTGCATTCTGTGTCTATTAAGTGGCATGTTTAGGCCATTTATGTTCAGGGTTAATATTGATATGTGATATTTTGTTCCTGCCATAGTGTTGTAAGCTAGCTGCCTTGAGATTTCAAATGCATAGTTGCTTTATAGAATCTGTGAGCTTTGTACTTAGGTGATCTTATTATAATAATGAGTATAGTTGTTTCACTTCCATGTTTAGAACTCCTTTGAGCATCTATAGTGGAGCTGGTTTAAAATCTGTTGTTACAACTTGTCCTCTTGGAAATCTATGATATATTCTGGAATGAAAATTATTAGAATATAGAAAGTATAATGAACCATTCATTTAAACTAATTTAAGTTCAATCAGAAATTCATTTTGGAAACTGAGTGGATGTATTATGTAAATCTTTTTTAGAGTAAATGTGATATCAGAAGTGATACATCTCTAGCAGGTTTCAAAAAGTAATGGACATTTTCTGAGACTAGCTAAAGACAATGAGATATTAACAAAAGGTGAATTAAAAAAAACTTTACAGTTTATAAACACCCTTATATAATTATTGTATTAAGTGAAAAATGCCATCTGAAATAACAGAATTTTTAGTTATGAAAGAAAATGGGAGTCTTCCATAATAAAACCTGATCTGTTTACTTCATTTGGATAAATATGTAAATCCAAAGCAATTCTGGAAATATGTTACATAAATTAATTTGTTCATTCAATGAATTTAAGTGAATTAAGAAGAGAAATAAATGAAATTGATAGACAGTAGGCTTTATTTAAAAGCTGTTTGAAACAACCAGTAATATAGACTAGATTTTTCCTGGTGTGATTGAGATATATAAATTAAGGATGCAAATGTAGCAGTGCAAATGGGAATGTGGAAATTTTACAGGCAGTACATTTTTAATATTATGAAATATTTGAAATTTTTAGTTCTGTAATATTTCAATTAGATTTAAAATATCCATAGTAGGCCATTGCTTGGTTAAACTCTGCTGTCTCCACATGGTTCTTTGAGCTATAGCCACCATGTTTTCTTAGCTTGGCCCCCTCCCCTACTTTGGGGAGGTGAATCTTCTCTCTCTCTCTCTCTCTCTCTCTCTCATTTACTTTCTACCTAAACTTTGCTTGAAAACTTTGCTGGTCACTCTAAAATTCATTTTGGAAACAAGCCAAAGGATCTGCGGGCTTGCATCATACCCTACCCGGCATCAATTGTGATATCTACTAAAATGATTCCTATTTTATAATTTTGGAGTTGGCTCAGTTTTCAACAATTATGAATAAAGCTGCTATAAACATCTATGTGCAGATTTTTATATGGACAGAAGTCTCCAACTCATTTGAGTAAATATCAAAAAGCATGATTGCTGAATCACATGGAAGGAGAGATCCCTGCTGTGTGGCTCTACCTGGCAGCCCTCATGAGCCTGTACTACCTTGTGCATTGGTACCCAGATAGGCAGGTAGTAAGCCACTCCCAGACAAGTTCCTGCTCATTATGGGCTGTGACTAGAGCTTCCGGAACCTGCTGGCCAGATAGCTGGACAGGACATTTCTGATTCTCCACCTGAGCAAGGATAATGCTGGAGAAGGACATCCCCTCACCATGTGGCTCTACCTGGTGACGCTTGTGGGACTGTACTACCTTGTGCACTGGTACCAGGAGAGGCGGGTGGTGAGCCACCTACAAGACAAGTACATGTTCATCGCAGGCTGTGACTCGGGCTTTGGGAAACTGCTGGCCAGACAGCTGGACGCACGAGGCTTCAGGGTGTTGGCTGTGTGTCTGACGGAGAAGGGGGCTGAGCAGCTGAGGAACCAAACATCAGACTGGTTAAAGACAGTGATCCTGGACGTCACTAAGAGCATCGCTGCTGCCAGAGTGCATCGCTGGGTGAAGGAGCATGTGGGGGACAGAGGACTTTGGAGCCTAGTCAACAATGAAGGCTTTGTTTACCCATTTGCCTGCACTGAGTGGCAGAGAACTGAAGACTTCATTACTGTCTTCAAAGTGAACCTCATTGGCTTGATCGAGGTGACCATGAGCATGCTTCTCTTGGTGAAGAGAGCATGGGGGAGGACTGTCAATGTCTCCAGCATTCTGGGTAGAATTGCTTTCTTTGGAGGAGTCTACTCTTCCTCCAAGTATGGAGTAGAAGCCTTTCCAGATGTTCTGAGGCCTGAGCTTCATTTTGGAGTGAAAATCAGCGTGGTTGAACCTGGCTACTTCAGAGCAGGAATGACAGGCGTGCAACAGTCCTTAGAGAAAATGAGGCAAGTCTGGAAGGAAGTGCTTATGCATATCAGGGAGGCCTATGGACTGCAGTACTTTGATGCCTATTACAACAACATGAAACAGCAGCTGTTGAAGTGTGGCACAAACCTGTACCTGGTCACCAGCTTTATGAAGCATGGTTTAATGTCTGTGCATCCCCACATTCGGTATTCAGGTGACTGGGATGTTCAGTTTTCTTCATCCCTCTGTCTTATTTACCAACATCATTGACAAACTACATATTGATGAGATCTTGGCCTAAAACAGCCCAGGCTGTCTAAAGAAAACTTGTTTGGTGGCTCTTGGAATTAAGACAAAAATCTGAAATTAGTTGTTAATTGTCTTAGTGATCCTTATTTAGAACCCAGCTTTTTTGTAACATTAAGCTTTCTTAACAAACTCATTTATCTGGTGTCACCAGAGAGTCAACATGTTTATAGTTCCACTATCCAAAGCTTTCTGCTTTACATATAAATCTTTACTGTCTTAACCATTTTTTATGGGACTATTTCCAGAATGAATCATTCTTTCTTGCCTTATTAAATGGAGTAGACTGAGAACAATCTATCCTAGTTTTATGTCAATTCTTTATGATGGTTTTTCTCTGCTGTGATAAACTATTACTCAGACTCCTGAGAAATATGTGGGTCTGTTTATGCATACCTGAAATGGCTCTGTATTATGGTATTTTAAATAAATATTTGATTATTCTTTCTCTTCCCTTTAAAATATAGATAGATCCAGAGTAAACTTTGACAGGAATATGTAAATTTTTCTAATTGATTCATCAAGCTGTAGAAAGTTTGAGTGAAGCCATTATGCCTTTCCAAAGAACTGAAAAATTTGTCAGATAGTTACCTTAAAAAGTATGATGTACCAAGGATATTTTGAGGAAGCAGATCATTCCATAAAAGCATATCAATTCATTCTACAAGGTTAAATTACCCATACAAAAAAAAAAGGATAGTGATAGTATCCCAAATGTCCATGATATAATAGTCTTTCTGAAGGTAGCTGTAGAAACATACCCATAATCAATTCAAATTAAAAGGCAAGTAAGAACAGAAAAATGAATATAGAATGCACAAGTTAAAAGGAAATTACATAGCAGGATGATAGACATAAACCTTAACAGTAACTGCAAAAAATGTGAATGCAGTGACTGTTACAGTTGAAAGAGAAATGTTTTCTTTCTTGGAGTATCACTCTGTGGCCCAGGCTGTAGTATAGTGACACAATTACAGCAGCCTCAACCTCCTATACTCACGAGATCCTTTTTTTTTTTTTTTCCTGAGTTGGAGTCTCATTCTGTTGCCCAGACTGGAGAGCAGTGGCACACTCACAGCCATCCCAGTGTCAGCCTGCTGGAATCCGGCAACGCTTCTGCCTCAGGCTTCCAAGTAGCCAGAACTACAGGTGTGCGCTACCATGCCCGGCTAATTTTTTATTTATTGTAGAGACGAGGTCTGGTCTCAAACCCGCAGGCCTAGGCAATCCACTCGCCTCAGCCTCCCAAAGTGCTGAGATTACAGACTGAGACACCAAGCCCAGCTAGGAGATCCTTTACCTCTGTCTCCTGAGTAGCCAGGGCTACAGGCACACACCAGCACACCTGGCTAATTTTTTTATTTTTTGTAGAGATGTTATATTGCCTACACAGGTCTTGAACTCAGGCTCCTCTCACCTAGCCTTCCAAAGTGCTAGTATTATAGCTGTGAGTCACTGCTCCTGGCCTTGTTTTCGTATTTAAGCAAAATATTAATCTGTTTACAAGCCACGTAACACAACATAAAAGCTACAAAAAGACTGAAATGGAATGGGAAAAAAGTATGCCGTTGAAATACTAGCAAAATAACTACACATGGAGAGCCAAGAGACTTGGAATAATTCTTTGGAGGGTGTGCCCCTTGTAGTACAGGCCTCCTAGGTAAGTGTTCTAAAAACCCATCAGCATCAGTGTACCAGCTAGCATTGTGAGAAGCTACATTTGACTTCAGTGAATTTTTTTGGGGGAGTCTTTCAATGTGTTTGCCCGTTTCATTATGGATGATTTACAGGCATACCTGCCCACACTGCACAGAGTGTTCAGCAATTTTGACTAAAGATGGCATAACCCCTGTGCCCCACCTTCCCCATTTGCCTATCTCTCCCCAAGTGACTTTTTTTTTTGTTTGTTTCCCAGGATGAAAAGAGTCCTCAAAGGAAAATGATTTCCCTATGTGGAAAAGGTGAAACAAACAATGGCAGAAGCACTAAAAGGCATCAAAATTGACAAGTTTAAAAACATTCGAGTAGTGGAAAAAAGCATCTTGATAGGTGTATTACATCAAAAGGAGAGTACTTTTAAGGTGACTGAAGTTTAAACATGTAAGAATAGACAATTTTCTATAAATAAATGTGGGAGTTTTTTACTCCCCCCTTATACTTCCAAGGAGATTTCAAAGACAAAAAAAAAGTTTATCAAAAGAACAGAACCAATCATTATTTCAAAAGATTCATTTCATTAGGAGGATGTGCATATGAGTAATCTCGATTTTTATGTAACTAATAACATGTCCTGCAGCAGACAGCAGACACTCTTGTTATTATCCTGCCCATTGTAAAATTATTGCATTATATATTACAATGTAATAAAATAGAAACAAAGTACAACCAAAAAAAAGAACATGCCCTCCATCAATAAAAAGCAAAAGTTGACAGAACTGCAAAGAGGAAAGATAAATCTACAGTCAGAGTTGGGTTTTAACATACCTCTCAAGTACACAGATAATTAGTAATAGAATATTTGAATGAACACTGTTTACGAATCTGACATAGTAGATGTACATACACTACACAGGAGTTACAAAATACCATTCTTTTATATAAGAAATTACTTACTATCTTGGACCATAAAACAGATCTCAACAAATTTCAGATCATTGATACAAAGATACAAAGTATCTTCTCTCATACTACTAGAAGTGCATAGCAAAAGTCTCCATATGTTTGGAAATAAATTTTTCTTTTTTTAATTTTTAATTTTAAAGATGTGGGGTACAATTCATGGTCAAGTATACAAATATTCATTATGCAGATACCCTTGTTGATGAGGTGTGCCCTCTCCCTCCCCTGGCAGAATCCCACAAGAATATATATTTTTTCCTTTCTTTTCTTTTTTGAGTTGGGGTCTCACTCTGTCGCCCAGGCTGGAATGCAGTGGCATGCTCATGGCCACCCCAGCATTGACCTGCTGGGCTCCAGCAATCCTTCTGCCTCAGCCTTTCAGGTAGATGGAACTACAGGTGTGTGCTACCATGCCCGGTTAATTTTTTGATTTTTAGAGATGAGGTCTCACATGTTGCCCAGATTGGTCTCAAACCCACGAGCTCAGACAATCCTCTCACCTCAGCCTCACAAAGTGCTGGGATTACAGGCTTGAGCCACCATCACCACAAGGAACATACTCCAAGATTGATCATATCCTCGGCCATAAATCAAGCATAAATAAATTCCATAAGGTTGAAATCCTGCCATGCACCTTCTCTGACCACAGTGGTATAAAAATAAATATCAACACCAACAAAGTTTCCCCAAAGCCCACAAAGACATGGACGCTAAACAGTATGATGCTGAAAAACTACTGGGTCAACACTGAAATCAAAACAAATTAAAAGATTCCAGTAAACAAATGAAAATGAAGAAACATCTTACCAAAACCTCTGGGATGCCATGAAAACAGTTCTAAGAGGGGAATTTATATCTCTATGAAGACACATCAAGAAAATGGAAAGATCACAAGTTGACAGCCTAACAAATCACCTAAGGAAGCTGGAAAGAGAAGACCACCAAAGTCCTAAACTTAGCAGAAGAATCCAGATCACCAAAATAAGAGCTCAAATATGGGACATAGAAGACAAAAATATCATAGGAAACATCAACAAAACAGAAGGCTGACTGGGTGCAGTAGGAGTATTCCCATGCATTTAAGTGTGTTTTATATTCTTATGCTGTGTCATTATGTTGATTTCACACATTTATGAATTTGAAAATTTCTGAGCATTTTATATTTGCTCTTTTTCTTAAAGAGCATTTTTTCACTGTAGTTTGTAACTGGTTGATTGCACATGGGAGAGCTATTTATATCTGTGTATATTTTGCACTCAGTTCATTATAGTATCTAATTTTTAATGTTAGTCTCTTCAAGAGATCCTTTTAGATTACCAGACATACAATTACATCATCTACAGCAAATAATTTTTCTTACCTCTTCCAGTATTTCACATCCTTTTATTTTCTTGTATACTTACGTTGGCTAGGAACAGAATGATTTTTTAACATAAATATAAATTACTCAAACAGCAGATAAATGAGAAACTCAAAGCAGTCATAAGAAATCAAGTTTCTGAAACACCATTCCCTCATTCTCACACACACACACCCTCAGAAATAACAATCAATAGAACTTTCCCAAATGAATACACTCATACTATTAGAGAACTGATCATTTATGCTAAGGATTTCTATAGCAATTCACATCAGAGATGAAAGGAAATTTATTAAATACCTATCATAAATCCAACATATGCTATTAAAATCTGACAAATACAATAACTACAAAAAACTGAAGGAAGTACTGTAATATTATGGTGTGTGTGTGTGTGTGTGTGTGTGTGTGGTTTCATTCAGTGCTCATGGCTCCCATAGCACTCATTATCTTGTTGGGGCACTGCAGATATCAGAAAACAGGGGAAGAAAAATCATTCTAAACTGAAATGTGGAACCTGGTTCACAAAAAGGACATTAATGAAAACTAGTGGTTTTTCAATAACGTCTGTAGTTTAAGAGTGATGTAAAAACATTACCCTGCCATTCTTGATAATTTTACTATAGTCAGATAAGATAGTAACATCATGAGCAGAGGGGATTATGGGTTATGAATAAACTTTGTGACCCCTTTTTGTCCCTTTTATGTAAGTAAAAAATGAGATCACAACAAACTTTTCTGACAGATGGTGATTTGCATCTCATAATTTGATGTATTATCTTACAGACTCACATTCCTACAGAAAAATTTTTTCTTGAAGCTTCCAACATGCTCAGTTTCAAATAACAACAAATTCATGCACATTTCAGCAAAACTAACCAATCATACACACAGCTATGCAGCAAGAGGAGACACATGAATAAAATCCAAGGAGGTGGCCCTGGGAACCCTGATTTATTAACCAGTTAGCTGAAGCTCAGTAAAATAACCTGAAGCTTGCCATTGGCATTTAAAGTGAGGGTGGGAGGAGTCGTCTTGGGGACTGAGTCCTCAACCTTAGGGATCTGACTGTATCTCCAGGTAGACAGTGTCAGTATTAAATTAGAGGACACCCAGCTGGTGTCTACCAGAGGCCTGATTGCTTGTTGGCGGGGAAAAAACCACCACACATTTGGTCATAGAAGTCTTTTGTGTTGATTGTTGTGGAGGGAGAGCAAAGACAGTTTAAAGATTTTTTTCAGCTCAGAAGCATACAAGGGGTGACCCAAAAAAACCCAGAATTTATTCTTACATGTTTAAACTTCAGTCACCTTCGAAATACTCTCCATTTGATGCAATAAACCTATCCAGATGCTTTTTCTACTGCTCAAAACAGTTTTTGCATGCATCATTTTTTAAGCCTTTTAGTGATTCTACCATTTTTGATTTCACCTTTTCCACATAGGCAAAACATTTCCCTTTTTCATCAGGAAAACAAAAAAAAGTCACTCGATTGGGAGCGTGGGCCATTTTGGTTCGAACACTGGTGAATGCTTAGCACAATGTGGGCAGGTACACTCATAAATCACCCATCATGAAGTGGGCAAGGGCACTGATAGAATTTTTTTTTTTAATCTTTTTCCTAACACCAAATGCAGCCTTTCACAATGCTAGCTGGTACATTGATGTTGATGGGTTCCTAGAACACATACCTAGAGGCGGAAGCCCATACCACAAGGGGCCCACCCTCCAAAGAATACAATTCTGCTTGTATTGGGGTCCTCCCATATTGTCATCAAATATGGTTATGTCAGGCAGAAAATAATGAATCACTGCCCTTATATCACGTCATATAAAGCACAGTACTAATGAGAAGAATCAATTATCTACATCTACACAAAGGCATCTGATAAAGGCATTCTGCAGTCACTCCGTTTTTAAAAAATGAAACATTGCAAAATGTGGGCTAAATTAGTACTTACTTGAAATGGTAATTTATGTACTTTTATCAACATATAGAAAAATATGGAAGTAAGTCTACTGAATTCAAAGTATAAATGATAATTTAAGATATCTGCAGCTGGGCTCAGTGGCTCAGTCTGTAATCCCAGCTCTTTGGGAAGCTGAGGCGAGTGGATGCCTGAGCCCGCGGGTTCGAGACCAGCCCAAGCAACTTGGTGTAACCTCATCTCTACAATAAATCAAAAATTGGCTGGGCGTGGTAGTATGTGCCTGTAGTTCCAGCTACTTGGAAGGCTGAGGCAGGTGGATCACCAGAGCCCAGAAGGTCGACGCTGGGTGACTGTGAGCATGCCACTGCACCTCAGCCTGGGTGAGAAAGTGAGACTCCAACTCAAAAAAGAAAAGAAAAAGTTATTTGCTATAACTAATGTGACATGAAGATATCTGACACTTCATTACAAAGTCAGTATTTCTAGCAACTTTGGTTTGTTGCTCACATTCACTATTGAAAGACATGAAATTTCATACACTAAGAAAATAAATCTGTAATTTCTTCCAGCATTCAAAGACTCCCTTGAGTTTTATGGACAGATCCTCAAGAGTAAAATATCTCATCATCTGATTCTCTATTCATGGGTCACAGGCACAGCACCTACCCCAAGTAGAGCCCAATATGGAAGACACTTGGATTTCTAATCCTTAGTAAACTCATGCTAGCTCAGATGATCT
This sequence comes from Cephalopachus bancanus, assembly GCA_027257055.1. NCBI lineage: Eukaryota > Metazoa > Chordata > Mammalia > Primates > Tarsiidae > Cephalopachus > Cephalopachus bancanus. The sequence continues at coordinate 470,291 of JAPVLO010000452.1, read as the reverse complement.
AGATCTGGTCTGTAACCAGCCTAGGTGATTTTATTTTTTGTTATTTATTATAAGGATTATTATTTGAGTTGAGGGTCTTACTCTGTTGCCCAGGCTGGAGTGGCATGACCGCAGCTAACCACAGCCTTGACCTCCTGGCTTCAGGTGATCCTTCTGCCCTCCTCGGTAGCTGGGATGACAGGTGCACGCCACAATGCCCAGCTAATTTTTCAAATTAGAGAGAAGCTTTTGCTATGTTGCCTAGGCTGGTCTTGAACTCTAGGGCTCAAGCAATCCTCCTGCTTTGACCTTTCAAAGTGCTGAGATCACAGGCCTGAGCCACTGTGCCCAGGCCTGGGTGATTTTAGAATGTGTAAGAGTAAGAAGCCACTGAAGCAGATTAATTCCTAAATCATTCGTAAAGGAATTAAAGGACTGTGGGGACTGGAGAGAGCAGGTATGCACATAGAAAATGGCTATTAAAACCTAACAGTCATACATTTTCTCACTGTGATGATAGCAGTGAATGTTGGTTTAGTCACTAACTGAGCTCCACTTGTATATGTCTGAAAGACTTGATTTTTACCTTGCAATAAATAAGATTCAGAGTAGGTACTTAAACAGCATTTAAGCCGGGCTCAGTGGCTCAGCCTGTAATCCCGCGCCTTTGGGAGGCTGAGGTGAGTGGATTGCCTGAGCCCGTGGGTTCGAGACCCGCCTGGGCAGCGAGACCTCATCTCTACAATAAATCAAAAAATCAGCCAGGTGTGGTAGCACATGCCTGTAATTCCAGCTACTTGGAAGGCTGAGGTGGAAGGATCGCCAGAGCCCAGCAGATCGAGGCTGTGGTGGCCAGGAGCGGCCACTGCACTCCCGTCTGGGCGACAGAGTGAGACTCCAACTCAAAAAAAAAAAAAAAAAAAACAGCATTTAATGAACAAGCAACAATTTGTTATGATCCATGCATTTTTCTCTTCAACTTTTTATCTTTATGTATGTCATAGCTTTACTCCACTTGCATACTTTAGTAATGTTGAAAAGCATGCTTTTGAGTTTCCTAGTGTTTTCTGTAGATATCTTTTGTTTTCTGAATAAGAATTTTCTAATTATCCTAAAGTTAGATTTTCTTTGCTCATGCAGCTAGAATTATTCCAAGAAGTCCTTGGGTTAATCCTACTCTATAATTCCCTATCTTCATCCTCAAACTACCCAAATTACAGGGGGAAAAACTGTCACATTGGTACCATCACCAACCAATATCACTGCTTCTGCACTCCCCAAATTGAAAAAGCAGTAGGAATTATTTCCTAAGAAACCTACAGCAGCTCACAGTGAGGATGTGATGATAAACACTTTATGCATTTTGTGTTATGTTGCCATGTAAATTACATTGAAATACTGGAAAGGAATTCCCCACCCTCAATACTAAAGCTCCAAGATGTGTGTTTTGAAGCTCACTCTTAGCTTATGTGCTGGAGCATGGAGCCAAATGTATTGAAATGAGTTGGGATCCTGTGGTCAGATGACACAGGAGCAATGGAAAATGAGTTCCGAAAAAACCTCATGCTAAAAAAGCCGTTTAATTTTCTCTGCTTTGCTGTGATCCACCCAGGACATTTGTCTCAGGATTTTTTTTCTTCTGGGTAGGGTTGTTACGTAAAATACAAAAAAAAAAAAAAAAAACACTCAAATATGAATTTCAGACAAACAAGTAAAGTTTTAGTATAAGTATGTCCCAAATTATGCATGGAACATACTTATACTAAAAATAATTTAGTTATTTGAAATTCAAAGTTAACTGGGGATCTTGTCTTTTTATTTGCTAAATCTGGTCTATTTTTATTATAATATTAGAAGCGTTTTGGTGTTCTAGGTCACTCTTTACCTCACTTTTGTGGTAGATCTCGTAGTATGCCCTTGTTTTTAAAAAAGCATTCACTTGGCTGGGCGCAGTGGCTCAAGCCTGCAATCCCAGCACTTTGGGAGATCAAGGTGAGAGGATTGGCTGAGCTCAGGAGTTCGAGGCCTGTCTGGGCAACTTGGCGAGACCTTGTCTCTACAATAAATCAAAAAATTAGCCAGGAGTGGTAGTGCATGCCTGTGGTTCCAGTTACTTGGAAGACTGAGGCAGAAGGAGCACCTGAATCAAGCCCGGAGGTCGAGGCTGCAGTGGCCATGAGTGTGCCACTGCACTCCAACTCAAAAAAAAAGCATTCACTTTATTTAAGGACATGGTTGTGTCACCTGCTCAGTCAATGCCAGGGTGGGGGTGACGGGCATCAATGCAAGCTCCTTGGAGTATCCCACATCATCCTAGGTACAGCAGCCTGCAAGTAGGTTCTGCTGACTATAAAGAGAAGCTATTGTCAATGTTCCCCATCATTCACTGGCAGCTGCTGCTTGACACTGGGTAGAGAAGCTGCCAGCCAAAGTCCAGATGATCATTTCTCTGTGACACTCATCTGCTAGCAATGAATTCTCAAGCACCCCATTTTTGGCACAGTGATCTTTAAAACAATCATAGAAAATTCATTTTCTGGGCATCTATATAGATTGTACTTCTCATACAATGCCCAGTGCCCAAAGCTGAATTCATGGACTTCTCTCAATCCTGGTTATCACCTGGCGATCCCACTAGATGCAACAGAAGCATCTTCCATCCAGCTGTGCACCTCAGAGACCTGGAAGACATCCTGATACCCACCATGTTCTTCCATCCCCACACAACCTGTCAGCATGTTGTATTGATCTTACTCCTTGATTAGCTGCCAAATCCTCCTCCTCACTTCACGTCAGTTTTCATCTCAGGCCACGTTTCCATGATCTCATACCCTGCCTGGCACCACAGGTTGTTTTCTCTGCCTGAAGCACTGAATCACCTCAGAGAGCAAAGCAGCCCAAAAGCACACATGAAATTTCATACTCACAGTCACCATGCAGACACTGGGGAAAACAGTTAGGTACATACTCTCAATGCAGGTCTGATGCTCCAATGGCATACCTCAGCCCTACACTGGTTCTCAATCCTGCCTCTTTGGCCTGGCTGGACCCAGCCACCTGCTTTGACCCTCTGAAGTTCACAGGTGCAAGCTGAGTGTGGGTGCAACGTCCACAGCCCATCCTTAAACACTGCCAGAGAGGGCTCAAACTCCACATACCCTGAGTGATTCATGCTTTAGCATGGCTGGTGATCACTGTGACACAGATGCTTGTCCTGCCGGGTACATGTGCACATTCGAACTTCCATAGGCATAGGTGGGAGGCTGATGTTCTCTCTCCACAGAGCCATTTATCAGACTTGTGAGTCCATGCCATTGTCATCATAGTTGCTAGACTTGTGATGTGAAGTGAGCACCTGGAATATCTCTGTGGATCTGAATCCAGAGCCTGGTGGGTGGGAATGAGGTCACATGTGGCAGTGATGTAATCTGGCGGCAGGGGTGGTGTGAGAGCTGGGGTGGAGGTGAAGTTCGATGAGTTCAAGAATGAAGATGTCCAGTAAAAGCTCCTTGCCTGTGACCCAGGATTGCCTTCAGATGGGAACAAGTACATTTCCCTTAAACAAAACGTAGAAACCCCAGTGACCTCTGACTTTTAGAGTGCCTTCTTATAAATGTTCACAGGCCTCCTTTGGGTGCCTGGGCCTGGCTCTGGAGGGCACAACCTTTTGAGTAGGTCATAGCTGTTGTCAAGTGGTGCCTTACTTCCTTCACAGGGGCAGATGATTAAACTCGGGGAACTTCTGCCAAAGGATTGTAGTTTCCTAAAGCCTTTCTCTTTCACCCTTTGTGCCTTTCTCCAGAAGTGCCCTAGGACTAGGAAAGCATGGCTGCTGCCCACTTAAAAGCTGTTGGGAGCCGGCCACAGAGGCCCACTGAGCATTAGGGATCAGGAAGGGCCATTGACCCCGAGACCACTAGAATGCGTTCGGGAGCTGTTGGCCCCATTCCTCTCCCTTTTCTGCCTAGCACTACAGCCAGAAAAAAACTCCTGCAAGCTCAAGCATATAACTCTGAGACCGGGACGAACACAAACTAACTTCAGAAGCTCATTGTTCCCATTTTTCCACAGACTGAGGTTTTGGTTTTCATACTACTTACAGTTCAAACTTGGGTCACATCGAGGAGCCTTAGTGTTGGCCACAGGCTTTTTGTATGTGATCTTAAGATTATAGCAATATAAGTTTTGGAAAATAGGCTATAGAGATAAGTTTTTAAGTAGCCATTTTGTTAAAAGAATGCAGTCAGCCTACTTCAGGTTGGGCCCACCCTGAACTTTGGACTGGGCCACATTCTAAACATTCTGCGTTAGGCCGCCTCAGGTTGTAAGAGTGATTAAGTTTCAATAGGATTCTTTAGCTTGGTATTAGTATAAATTAGCATAGAATGAAGAAGGTTTATAGGATAGGTTAGTCATAGATTAAGGTTAGCGCTTGTAATGGGTTTTTTAGGTTATCGATTATAGAAACATTGTGCTTTAGGAAGGTATAGTTTCATTGCCTTTGAGGAACATTAACCAAGCATGAGGAGCAGAAAGACAATTTGGGGTTTGTTCTTCCTCATGCCTGAAGGAACATCTGGTGGGCGGGGGACGCCCCTCATGCACCTGGCATTGTGTTCACGTGAAAGACATGTGAGAATGACTTTGTAGATTTTGGGGATAAAAGCCCACTGTAAACCTTCAATAAATGGCTTCTGCTCATTCTGAACAGTAGTCCAGTCCCTTTCTTTCTTCTCCCCAGTTGCCTACTCTGTCTCACCTCCAGGAACCTCTGAACCTTGCAGGAACTGGACTCCCGCAAAAAGCCATGTTTCTGGTCATGTAACATTTCATCATTTTGCTGATGTAGGAATGGCTTCCAGAATACTACGTCTCCTCACTGTGCTGACTCCTGAGTTGAGACAGAAAGGTACAGAGCCAGAGGCTGTTTTGTAACATGCTTATGGTATGGTTCCCTATACCATAAGCAAGTGGGAAGTTGAGAAGGAACACCTGAAATGTCTGGTGCCAGAGACTCTGTTTTTGTTCCCACCACACTATGTATAGAGTCATAAGACCCAGATTTTAAATCTGCTTGATGCCGTGTTAAAAATGGAAACTCTCTCCACTAGAATATAAACAATAGTTCAGCATATATGATTATAAATGCATCAAACAATGAAAGTTACAGCAAAACTTTTTTGTTTTATACCAAAAGCCTAAGAGGAAGAGATAAATTTCAATTTGGCTCAAAGAATGAGTTCTTGGATTTTGTAACAGGAAAATTAATGAAGACAAGTAAATCACATGAACATATGGAATAATGTTTAAAGTGCTTACTTATTTGGCACAAAACAATGATAACATAAAACTCTTTACAAGTTTTCATTGGCAACAAATTGGTTAAGACATGACATTAGTTCAAAGAGTAGTTAGTCACCATACAAAGAAAACTCAAAATTCCCAGAAATATGGCAACTCCTAAGATAAAGGAAGTTTGATAAAGACTTTCCTAAATTTGGCAGCCCCCCCAAATTTACATGGAACTGCAAATGAGGATTTATGGCACTGAACATCATTAGTGTAAAAAAAATTATCACCCATTCTGTAGGAAGGATTGCAACTTCTTTTTAGTTCTTTCTATATAAAATCATGTTATAAAATTGTTGTCATATGTAAAAGTGATCAATGGACATGGAGAAAAAATTTTAAAACTCACAAAACCGAAAATAGTATAGAATGGTGTTAGGCAGTGAACAAAATGACATTAATTTCTGCATTTGTGATGTCAGTAATATTGTGAAGCTTTCATAAATTGGTAGTTTTTGTGGTTTATTCTTTCACTGCAAGGAAATTTTTTAAAACTGAAATTTGTATTTGTAATCATATATTCTTTTTCGTTTTTGTTTTTGTTTTTTTTTCTGAGTCAGGGTCTTACTCTTTCACCAAGGCTGGAGTGCATGGTATGATCTCAGCTCACCATGACCTCCACCTCAGTCTCCCAAAGTTACAGATGTGTGCCACAGCTAGTTAATTATTTGATACTTTGTAGATATAAAGTCTCTCTATGTTGACTGGGCTAGTCTTGAACTACTGGATTCAAGCAGTCCTCCTATCTTGGCCTTCCAAAGTGTTGGAATTACAGGCACTTTGCACCCAGCTTTCTTTTTCTTCATTTTACCAGCTTCAGCTCCCACAAAGCATGAATTGGCCTTTGTGGTCATCTAGCTTCTTATCCTGCCTGCTAACTACACCTCATTCTGCTTCCAAAGGCAGAAGAATCTCATTCATTCCACATTCTCAGTGTTCAGCACATAGATGCCAAAGGAAAAAAATTTTTTTTTGATGTATTTTTGGTTAGTTTTTAATCCATGATAAATAAATATATATATTATATATAATTATATACAATTTACCATTTTAGGCTGGGCACGGCTCACACCTGTAATCCCACCACTTTGGGAGGCAGAGAAGACTGCCTGAACCCAGGAGTTCAAGACCAGCCTTGGTAATTTGATGCGAACTTGACTGTACAATAAATCAAAAAATTAGCTAGGTGGGTGGCACATGCCTGTAGTTCCAGCTACTTGGAAGCCTGAGGTGGAAGGATCTCCTGAGCCCAGCAGATCAAGGCTACAGTAGCCATTAGCATGCCACTGCACTCCAGCCTGGGCAACAGAATGAAACTCTGACTCAAAAAAAGAAAAAAAAAGAAAAATTCCATTTTAACCATTTTTAGTGTACTGAATTTAGTGACATTGTTTACACTCACAATGTCATGTAACCCTCACCACTATTTCCAGAACGTTTTTATCATACCAAACAGAAACTTTGCACCCAACTCTGAACCCCCCCATTCCCTAATAATGCCTATTCAATTACTGCATCTATGATATACCTTTTCTAGAGACCTCACTTAAGAGAATCATACAGCATTTTTTCTTTGTAAAACTGTAGTAAAATATAGATAACTAAATTTGTCATTTCACCACTGTAAAGTATACAATTCAGTGGTGCATTAAGTACATTCACAGTGTTATGTAACCATCACCACTATCCATTGCCAGAAATTTTTCATCATCCTAAACAGAAATTTTGTATCCATTAAATATTAATTCCCCCTATTCTATTTTCTGCCTCCATGAATGTGCCCTAGATCCTCCATCTAAGTAGAATTATACAATTTTTGTCCTTTTGTGTCTGGCTTCACTAAACATGTTTTCAAGGTTCATCCATGTTGCCACATATATAACATATGTACGATATATGTTGTAACATACATAAGAATTTAATTGTCTTTTAAGACTCAATAATATTGAATTATATGCATAGTCCACACTTTGTTCATTCATTCATCTCTTTTTTTTTTTTTTTTTGAGTCAGAGTCTCACCCTGTCACCCAGCTTGAGTGCAGTGGCACACTCACGACCACTGCAGCCTCAACCTGCTAGACTTAGGTGATCCTTCCACCTCAATCTTCCAAGTAGCTGGAACTACAGGCATGCACTACCACACCCAGCTTAAGTTTTTACTTATTGTAGAGAAAAAGTCTCACCAGGTTGCCCAGGCTGGTCTCAAACCCCCAGGTTCAGGCAATCCTTTTGCCTCAGCCTCCCAAAGTGCTGGAATTACAGGCTAAGCCACCGTGTCCAGCTGCCAATCCCTTTCTTATAGTATTACAATAGTTGTTCAAGGTCTGCTTATGAATGAGAACTTGTAATACTCAGTTCTTTGTTTCTGTGACAGATCACTGAGTAGTATAGACTCTAAGTCCATCTAAGTTGCTGCAAAGTTCATAATTTTGTCCTTCTTTGTGGCTGTGTAATATTCCATCATGTATATGTGCCACATTTTTCTAATCCAGTCCTCTTTCAGCACAGTTGATTCCATGTTTTTGCTATTGTGTGTAGGTCTTAAAACACTATTTGAGACAGAGGCAAGATAGCGATGGAACAGGTCAGAGGGTGAGAGCCTTCACAAAAGCAAGTGTCCATAAAGACTCTGTGTGAGCGAGTGTATGCCGGTGGGTGAGTGAAAGCCTGTCTGAGGGAAAACTGGGGTTCATGCACCTGGGACCCTCCTCCAGAGGTGACTGCAACCCACCACCAACCTGAGCTTGGAGCCCCAGCATGCAGGATCATCTGCCATTCTCAGGGCTCACTTGAGAGGAGGCAGCAGAGAGCAGCTCCTCCTCACCACCTGACCCATGTCATCACCTGAAGATGGGGCATGAGCAGACTGAGCATGGGCAGCAGGAACTGTGGAGAAGGCAGAGTGTGGAAATCTGGAATGGAGTCCCACCACCAGTGAGGAGACTGACCGGCACCATCTTCTCTGTCCCAGGACTGGGCCGAGACATGCATTGCCTGCCCAGCTCTGTCTAGCTTTCAACCTGGGGTGGGAGGGAGTAAAAACTACACAAATAAAGAAAAACCAAAGGAAGTGTATGGCTCTCATACAGACCCCTGGGAGGACAACAAACTGAGAAAATGAACTTCAGGACTCAAATAATGAAGAGCACCCAGAATAACTGGTCTCAAACCATAAACCCAGATATCAAGATATTAGTAGAGAGAATAAATGGAAATGAGGAGAGACAGGAGGAAATGAGGAGCCCCAGAGGCTATCCCCTCATTGGACTCAGAGAGACAGACACCCCTCTCCCATGCTGGTACAGGCACAGGCACATCAGGTCCGAGTGGGAGACTTGACAGCAGCAAAAGTAGCAGACGGGTTACGTGAGTCTGGATCTGACCCATCCTCCTCCCACAGTAGTCTGTGGGGCATCTGACCCATGATGAGCACAACCCTATTAGCCTGCACTGAGAGTGGAGGGGCAGGCTGGAAACAAGAGCCACTCCTTAATGCAGCAGTTACAGCTGAAAGGAACCTGTAGTTGCAGAAACAGCCACAGAGTGAGGTTTTTTGTTTGTTTTTTGTTTGAGTTTTGGGGGTTTTGCTTCTCTCTTTTTTTCTGTTTTTGTTTACATTTGTGTACTTGCTTTGTTTCTGTTATTTTAATGTTTTTGTAGATTTTCTGTTTGTGTATGGGTATTTTAGAGGGTGAGTAAATCAACAGAGGGGTTTGTTTGTTTATTTGAATGATTCTCTGTATGTTTTTGATTTTTTGTTTTTACTGTGTTTGTTGCTCTATTTATTCTTTAGTTAGTATGCCTTACTGTTTTCTCTCTTCTTCTTCTCTCTCTCCACCTTATTTTCATCTTCTTCCTTTTCCATTCTTTTCCTTTTTCTTATCTCATTTTGCTTTCAGGAGGTAAACATACACCCCACACTGCACGGACAGATTGTAAGGCAGTGAGAAGTGGGTTCCAGGGGGCCCACACACCTGTCAGTGGATACTGGGATCTGCAGATAGCTTCTGAACCACAGCTCTCCTCTTAATTAAACCTTAAAACTACAAAAAGCACAGCTCCCCCACCCCCAGTTCAGCTTCAAAATTTAACAAAGTCAGAGGATCAACAGAAGCAAGAATAGGAAGTTGAGCAAACAGAAGTAAAAGCTATCCCCTGTATCACTGAAAAACAGAATTAAAGAAGAGGTTTAAAAGGCAGGGGGGAGGAAAACCTACACAAATAAAGAAAAACCAAAGGAAGTATATGGCCCACATACAGACCCCTGGGAGGGCAACAAACTGAGAAAATGGACTTTGGAATTCAAATAATGAAGAGCACCCAGAATAACTGGTCTCAAACCATAAACCCAGATATCAAGATATTAATAGAGAGAATAAATAGAAATGAGGAGAGACAGGAGGAAGCAATGAAAGAGTTGATAACTGAAATAACAGCAATAAAGAACACAGCGAATAAAATATATAACAAACTGATAAGCATGCAAAGCAGAATTAACCAAGCAGAAGAAAGAATCTCAGAGTTTGAGGACCAAAATATGGAACTAACCCAAACTGTTAAAAATATAGAAAAGAAACTTAAAAAGACAGAACAGAGACTGAACCTAAGGTTAATTGTAATCCCTGAGGCAGATAGAGAGATATAGACCATGCCAGTACAAACATTCCATGAAATTATCCAAGAAAATTTCCTTCACCTTACTAGATATGTGACATTCAAACACAAGAGATTCAGAGAACCCCTGCAAGACAACAAATGAGAAGACCAACTCCTAGACACATAGTAATTTGCCTCCCCAAAGTAGATATAAAAGAAGACATCTGAAAGGTAGCAAGAGAGAAAGGCCACACTACCTACCAGGAAAGACCCATTAGAATAGCAGCAGACTTACCTACAGAAACACTTCAGGCTAGGAGAGATTGGAGTCTAATCTTCAAAGTTCTCAAAGATAAACAATTTCAACCAAGAATTACCTACCTGTTAAGCTAAGTTTCATCAGCAATGGAGAGTTAAAATCCTTCCTAGACATTCAATCCCCAAGAGTTTACCGCCTCCAGGCCAGCTCTACAAGAAACACTTAAGAAATCATTAAAAACAGAGAAAGAAAAAAAAAAGAATGACCATGCCCTTCCCAAGAATGCAGGAAAATGATTGAAAACACACAGAAATCAACCCAAAAATCAAAAGAAAAACAACAAACAAATAAAAAAATAGCAGCAACAACAACAAACTCTATAAGAACTGCATGACAGGGATAAACTCTCACATCTCAATAATTAGGCTGAATGTGAATGGACTAAATGCATCACTGAAAAAACATAGAATGGCAAATTGGATAAGATGTCATGGTGCAACAACATGCTGTCTCCAGGAGACTAATCTCACCAAAAAGGACCCTTACAGACTCAAAGAAAGAGTATGGAAAACAAATTTTCAGGTGAATGGAGCACAAAAAGAAAGCAGGAGTTGCAATCTTAATGTCAGAAAAAAATACCCTTTAAGTTATCAAAAATTTAAAAAGATATAGAAGGTCACTACATAATGATAAAAGGTTCAATCCATCAACAAGATATATTCATCCTAATCATATAGGCACCCAACATAGGAACACAACTTTCATAAAGCAGCTTCTAGATAAACTTTAAAAAGATGTTGGCTCTAACACTGTCATAGCTGGGGACTTAAATACCCCACTAACAACCCTAGACAGATGATCAAGATAAAAAATCAGCAAGGAGATCCAGAACCTCAATGTGACACTGGACCAAATGTACTTATTTGATACCTACAGAACACACCACCCCAAAGTCACAGAATACGCATTCTACTCATCACCACATGGAACACAATCTAAGATCAACCACATCTTTGACCATAAATGAAGCATAAACAAATTTCATAAGATTGAAATACTGCCATGCACCTTCTCAGACGACAGTGGAATAATAATAAATATCAACACCAACAAAGTTCCCCCAAGACCCACAAAGTCATGGACACTAAACAGCATGATACTTAACAACTACTGGGTCAACATGGAAATCACAACAGAAATAACTAAAAGATACGTGGAAACAAATGAAAATGAAGAAACATCTTACCAAAATCTCTGGGATGCCATGAAAACAGTACTAAGAGGGAAATTCATATCTCTATAAACACACATCAAGAAAATGGAGGGAGTTCTGGTAAGATAGCGATGGCACAGGTGGGACTGTGAGATTCTCCGAAAGTGAGTCCAATAAAGACTCTTGGTTCCCTCCCCCACCCCCCACACCCCTGCCAGCCACACCAGTCTGAGGCCTGGAGGCCCTTGGTCCCACACACCACCCGGCTACCATGGCCCTGCCACTACCACTGTTCCCTGGCAAGCAGCCCCAGCCCGGCTGCATGGAGCTCCTGTCTCCCTCCCTGGGAGGGAGAGATCTGGGTTCACCTCGTGGAGATCTGGGTTCCCTCGCTGGCTACACTGCTCTGCCCAGCACCCAGCTGCTGCCGACTCCCTCCACTGGCTACTGGCTCCATCCCTGGCTAAAGCGCTCTGCACCTGGCCCAAAGCCACCACCAGTGCCTGCCCCTTGGAGCTCCGGTCCTGCCCTGGCTGAGGCACCCAGCCTCATCTCAAGCTGCCATCACCCAGATATAGATAAAAAGAGAGGCCCTGGGCACCAGCCCAGAGAAGCCCTGGGCACCAGCCCCTCAGAGCTGTGGGCTCCATCCCTGGCTGGGGCACCCTACCAGGCACAAGGCTGCCACTGCCCATGCAGGCCCCCAGTGCCCACACCTCAGAGCTCTGGGACCCGCCTGGGCTGAAGTGCCCAGCCCCACCTCCAGTCACTGCCCCTGTGGAGGCCCCTGATGCCCGCACCTCGGAGATCTGATCCCTGCTGGGACTGAAAAGCCCAGCCCTGCCTGGAGCCACTGTTGCCTGCAGAGGCCTTTGGCACCTAAGCCTCAGAGCTCAAGGCCTCCCCTTCCTGGCTGAAGCACCCAGTCCCGCCTCAAGTTGCCACCCTGGTGAAGGCCCTTGGCAACCATGCCTTGGAGCTCTGGGGCCCCACCCTGGCTGAAGCACCCAGTCCCACCTCAAGCCACTTCCCCCATGGAGGCCACTGGTGCTCACGCTTGGAGCTCCAGGCCCCTGCCCAGGTTGAAGCACCCAGCCCCGCCTTGAGCTGCCCACTGCCCATGGAGGCCCTATGCGCCTGCCCCTTGGAACTACGGGCTCCCCCCCAACTGAAGTGCCCCATCAGGCCCAAAGCCACTGCCACCCACACAGGCCCTCAGCGCTGCCTCCTGGAACTCTGGGCCCCCTACCTGGCTGAAGCACCCAGCCCCACCTCAAGCTGCTGCCCAGGTGGAGGCCCTCAGTACCCATACCTTGGAGCTCCTGGGTCCCTCCCTGGCTGAAGCACCCAGCCCTGCCTCAAGCTGGTGCCCACCCCTCAGAGGAATAGGCTCCATCCCTGACTGAAGCACCCCACCAGGCCCTAAGCTGCCGCTGCCTGTGGAGACCCTCAGTGACTCCCCCTCAGAGCTCTGAACCACCTCCCTGGCAGAAGCACCAAGCCCCACCTCAAGCCACTGCCACCTGCCCACAGAGGCCCTTGGCATATGCCCCTTGGAGCTCCTAACCTCCTCCCAGACCTAAGCACCCCACCCTGCCCCAAGTCACTGCCACCCATGGAACTCCGGGCTCCCTACCTGACTGTAGTGCCCACCCCTGCCCCAAGCCTCCACCGCCCAGGGAGGCCCAAGTCTCCTTCCCCATGGAGCTCCAGGCTCCCTTGTTGGCTATTCCATCCCGACCTCCAGCCACCCTGACCACTATGCTGACCAGCAATGCCCAGCAGTCTCCCACTCCACCTCCCCTGACTCGCCCCTGGCCACAGCAGGACCAGAGAACAACTGGAGCTCAAGACCAGGCAGAGACCCACATTGCCCCATGAGCTCCACCCAGCTCTGCACGTCCTCCAGTCTGGGACCTAAGAACAAAGAAAGAAAAAGAGGCCCAAGCTGCATGTGACACGCCGACCTACAGCACCCGGCTGTCTCACATTCTGCCCCCTCCAGCTGGATCTGGCTGCAGTAGAACCTGGGATCATCTGGAGCCCTGTGACCAGGCAGAGACTTGCAGTGACTCACCCATCCAGCTCTGCCCATCTTCATGAACAGATTATAAGGCAGTGGGAAGCAGGATCCAGCATATCCAAACACCTGTCTGTGGATACTAGGATCTATTTTCATTTATTAGTGGGTACCTCTGTCTGTTCTCCCTTTTACTCTCCTGTCTCCACCTTCTGCTTCCTCCCTCCCTGTTCCATTTTTTCCCCTTTTCTTACATCATTTTACTTTCAGGGAGCAAACCAATATCCACACTTCATGAACAGATTACAAAAAAGCAACTTGGGAGTTAAGACCTTATGGTTGTGTAAGGGAACAATACATCTTGAGGAGGTTGGTCAGCCTGTGTGTCTGTATGATTGTATGTCCCAGTTTGTTTGTTGTTGTCACTGTTTTTTTTTGTTGTTGTTTGATTGTTTGTTGGTTTTTATTTTTGTTTTCTCTTACTCTTACCTGTCTTCGGGTCTATTTTCATTTATTAGTGGGTACCTCTGTCTGTTCTCCCTTTTACTCTCCTGTCTTCACCTTCTGCTTCCTCCCTCCCTGTTCCATTTTTTCCCCTTTTCTTACATCATTTTATTTTCAGGGAGCAAACCAATACCCCAACTTCATGAACAGATTACAAGGCAGTGGGAAGCAGGATCCAGCATATCCAAACACCTGTCAGTGGATACTGGGATCTGCAGATAAATTTTGAATTACAGCTCTCCCCTCAAATAAATCTCAAAACTGCAAAAGGTATAACCCTCAACCTAAAGTTCAGCCTCAGAATCAAACAAAGCCAGAACATTCACATAAGGAAGAATAGGAGATTGAACAAACAGAAGCAAAAAGCAGCCCTGCCACCCCGAACAACAGATTTAAAGACGACAGAGGAAGAAAACAAGGAAAAAGCGGGGAGGCAAACCTACACAAATGAAGAAAAATCAAAAGAAGAATATAGGTCTCACACAGACCCTTGGGAGACCAGAGATTGAGAAAACAGATTTTAGAATGCAAACAATGAAGAGTCCCTAGAGTGACTGATCACATATTACAAACCCAGATATCAAGACATCAATAGAGAGAATAAAAAGAATGGAGGAAAGAGATTGGAAGGAAATAGGAAGGAGCTGATAACTGAGATAACAGCAGTAAAGAATACTGTGATTGAAATAAATAACAAACTAATAAGCATGGAAAGCAGAATCAGCCAAGCAGAAGACAGAATCTCAGAACTTGAAGACCAAAATGTCTAAACAAACTGTCAAAAACATAGCAAAAAGTTTCAAAAGACAGAACAAAACCTTCAAGAGATGAGCAATTACTTCAAAAGAACAAACCTAAGAGTAATTGGCCTTCCTGAGGCAGAAAGGGAAACAAAGACCACCCTGGAACAAATATTCCATTAAATTATTCAGAAAAAACATCCTTCACCTCATTAATAATGTGAAAATTCAAACACAAGAAATTCAGAGAACCCCAACAAGACAACAAATGAGAAGACCAACTCCTAGGCACATAATAACCTGCCTGAACAAAGCAGGTATAAAAGAAAAAATCCTAAAAGCAAGAGAAAAAGGTCAGACTACCTACCAGGGAAGACTAATTAGAATAGCAGCAGATTTATCTACAGAAACACTTCAGGCTAGGAGAGTTTGGAGTTCAATATTCAAAGTTCTGAAAGATAAACAATTTCAACCAAGAATAACCTACCCAGCCAAGCTAAGCTTCATCAGTGAGGGAGAATTAAAATCATTCCCAGACATCCAATCCCTAAGAACTTATGCTGCCTCCAGACCAACCGTACAAGAAACTCTTAGGAAAGTATTAAACACAGAAGAAAAGGAAAAAAGAACAACAACGTTCTTCACAAGAGTGCAGGAAAAAGATTGAAAACACATATGAGCCAACCCAAAAAACCAAAAGAAAGACAAAAAAACAAACAAGTACAACAGCAACTCTATGAAAACATCATGAAAAACACTCACATTTCAATAATTAGCCTGAATGTGAATGGACTAAATGCACCACTGAAAAGATACAGAATGGCAAAATGGATAAAATATCACGAGGCAACAATATATTGTCTCCAAGAGACTCATCTCACCAGAAAGGACACTCACAGGCTCAAAGTAAGAGGATGGGAAACAAATTTTCAGGTGAATGGAACATAAAAGAAAGCTGGAGTTGCAATCTTAATCTCAGACAAAATACCCTTTAAGTTATCAAAATCAAAAAAGCCGGGCTTGGTGGCTCAGCTTGTAATCCCATGTTTTGGGAGGCTGAGGTGAGTGGATTGCCTGAGCCCATGGGTTCGAGACCTGCCTGGGCAACTTGGCAAGACCTCCTATCTACAATAAATCAAAAATTAGCCGGGCATGGTAGCGCACGCCTGTAGTTCCAGCTACTTGGAAGGCTGGGGCGGAAGGATCGCTGGAGCCCAGCAGATTGAGGCTGCAGTGGCTGGGAGCGGCCACTGCACTCCAGTCTGGGCAACAGAGTGAGACTCCAAATCAAAAAAAAAAAAAAAATCGCCGGGCTCGGTGGCTCAGCCTGTAATCCCGCGCCTTTGGGAGGCTGAGGTGAGTGGATTGCCTGAGCCCGCGGGTTCAGACCCACCTGGGCAGCGAGACCTCATCTCTACAATAAATCAAAAAATCAGCCGGGCGTGGTAGCACATGCCTGTAATTCCAGCTACTTGGAAGGCTGAGGCGGAAGGATCGCCGGAGCCCAGCAGGTCGAGGCGCGGTGGCCGAAAGCGGCCACCGCACTCCAGTTTGGGCGACCGAGTGAGACTCCAACTCAAAAAAAAAAAAAAATCAAAAAAGATGAAGAAGGTCATTATATAATTATAAAAGTTTCAATCCATCAACAAGAAATATCCATCCTAAACATATATGCACCTAACATAGGAGCACCAATGTTCATAAAGCAGCTTCAAGGCAAACTTAAAAAAGAGATTGACTCTAACACTATCATAGCTGGGGACTTTAATACCCCACTCAGAACCCTAGACAGATCATCAAGACAAAAAATCAGCAAGGACACCCAGAACCTCAATGAGACTCTTGAACAAATGGATTTAATTGATACAGAACACTCCACCCAATGACCACAGAATACACATTCTACTCACCACATGGAATGTACTCCAAGATTGACCACATCATTGGCCATAAATCAAACATAAACAAATTTCATAAGATTGAAATCTTGCCATGCAGCTTTTCAGATCACAGTGGAATCAAAATAAATACAACACCAACAAAATTTCCCCAAAGCCCACAAAGACATGGACACTAAACAGCATGATGCTGAACAATAACTGGGTCAACACTGAATCAAAGAAGAAATTGAAAGATTCCTGGAAACAAATGAAAATGAAGAAACATCTTACCAAAACCTCTGGGATGCCATGAAAGCAGTTTTAAGAGGGGAATTTATATCTCTACAAGCACACATCAAGAAAATGGAAAGATCAGAAGTGGAGAGCCTAACAAATCACCTAAGGGAGCTAGAAAGAGAAGACCACCAAAACTCCAATTTTAGCAGAAGAATTCAAATCACAAAAATAAGAGGCCAAATATGGGACATAGAAGACAAAAATATCATAGAAAACATCCACGAAACAAAAAGCTGGTTCTTTAAAGAATTAACGAGATTGATGGGCCCCTAGCCAGAATGACCAAGAAAAAGTCCAAATAAACACAATCAGAAATACAAAAGATCAAATCACAATGACCCTGAAGAAATACAAAAGATTATCAAAGATTACTATGTACACCTATATGGAAAAAAACTTGATAACCTAGATGAAGTGGAAGACTCTCTGACATCACACAACCTATCCAAGTTGAAACAAGAAGACATTGAGACACTAAATAGACCAATAACTGCCCAGGAAATTGACTCTGTCATACAAAAACTACCTACAAAAAAAAACCCAAAACCCTGGACTGGATGGCTTTCCAGCAGAATTCTACAAAGCATACAAGGAAGAGCTGACACCAATCCTATTGAGAGTATTCCAGGCAATTGAGAATGATGGAATTCTCCCCAAGTCATTTTACAAAGCTAACATTACACTGATACCCAAACCGTGTAAAGATGCAGCAAAGAAAGAGAATTACAGACCAATATCCCTTATGAACATAGATGCAAAAATTCTCAACAAAATTCTAGCAAATCGGATTCAAAAACACATCTCATAAGTCATCCACCGTGACTAAATAGGCTGCATCCCCAAGATGCAGGGCTAGTTCAACATTCACAAGACCATAAATGTCATTAAATACATCAACAGATATAAAAACGAGAACCAAATGATTATCTCATTAGAGGCAGAAAAAGCTTTTGATAAAATCCAACATCTCATCTTGATAAAAACCCTCAAACACTTAGGTATAGAAGGAACATACCTCAAAATAGTAAGTGCCATCTATGACAAACCTACAGCTAACATATTGCCAAATGGACAGAAACTATAAACATTTCCCCTGAAAACTGGAACAAGACAAGGCTGCCCATTCTCACCCATCTTATTCAATATTTTGTTGGAAGTCCTAGCTCGGGCAATTATTAAAAGAAGAAAATCAGGGATATCCAAATAGGAAAAGAGGAAGTCAAGTTATCCCTCTTTTGCTGTTGATATGATCCTATACCTAGAAAATCCAAGAGAATCTGTCAGAAACCTGCTCGCACTGATAACAGACTTTGGCAAAGTCTCAGGGTATAAAATAAACGTGCAAAAGTTAGTTGCATTCCTATATACCAACAACAAGCAGGAAGAGACCCAAATAAACAGCACAATCCAATTCACAATAGCCACAAAAAAATGAAATACCTCGGCATCTTCCTAACTAGAGAAGTGAAAGAACTTTACATTGAGAATTACAAAACACTGCTCAAAGAAATCCAAGAAGACATAAACAAATGGAAAAACACATCATGCTCATGGATAGGAAGAATCAACATTGTTAAGATGTCCATTCTACCAAAAGCAATCTACAGATTCAATGCAATACCCATTAAGTTATCAACATCATTCTTCTCAGACCTGGAAATGACAATACAGAAATTCATATGGAAACATAAACTACCACGAATAGCTAAAACAATCCTCAGCAAGAGATACAACGTGGGAGGTATCACATTTCCAGACTTCAAACTTTACTATAAGGCTACAGTAATCAAAACAGCCTGGTATTGATATAAAAATAGGCACATAGACCAATGGAACAGGACAGAGATTCTGGAAGGAAAGCCTCAATTCCACAGCCAACTCATCTTTGACAAAGCCTCCAACAGCAACCGCTGGGGAGAGGAGAACCTAGTCGGTAAATGGTTCTGGGAAAACTGGCTGACCACATGCAGAAGATTGAAACAGGACCCCTACCTATCACCATACACAAAAATTAACTCTAAATGGATCAAAGACCTAAACATAAAACCTCAAACTATAAGAATCTTAGAAAATGCAGTGGCCAGGCTTGGTGGCTCAGCCTGCAATCCCATGCTTTGGGAAGCTGAGATGAGTGAATTGCCTGAGCCTGTGGGTTCAAGACCCACCTGGGCAACTTGGCAAGACCTCATCTCTACAATAAATCAAAACAATTAACCGGGTGTGGTAACACGCGCCTGTAGTTCCAGCTACTTGGAAGGCTAAGGCTGAAGGATTGCCGGAGCCCAACAGGTTGAGGCTGTGGTGGCTGGGAGCGGCCACTGCACTCCAGTCTGGGCGACTGAGTGAGACTCCAACTCAAAAAAAGAAAAGAAAAGAAACCACAGGAGACACCCTTATGGAAATTGGAACTGGCAATCAATTCCTATTCAAAACCCTAAAGACCAATACTTTAAGAAATAAGATAGACAAGTGGGATCTCATTAAACTAACGAGCTTCTGCAAAGCAAAAGAAACCATCAAGAGAGCAGGGAGACAGCCCACAGAATGGGAAAAAAAATATTTGCCAACTGTATATCTGACAAAGGCCTAACATCTAGGATCTACAAGGAACTCAAATGCACCAAAGGGAAAAAAAACAAACAGCCCCTTTAAAAAATGAGAAAAAGACATGAATAGACACTTCTCAAAAGAAGATATATGGGCAGCCAACAGACACATGAAAAAGTGCTCAGCCTCACTCATCATCAGAGAAATGCAAATCAAAACCACATTGAGATGCCACCTAACCCCTGTAAGAATGGCCATCATTAATAAAAATTTTTTTAAATATGCTGGTGAGGATGTGGAGAAAAAGGAATGCTTCTACACTGCTGGTGGGAATGCAAACTTGTACAACTTCTCTGGAAAACAGTCTGGAAATTTCTGAAAGAACTAGAAATTGACCTTCCATATGACCCAGCAATTCCCGTATTAGGAATATACCCAGAGAAACTCAAATTATTCTACAAAAAAGATACCTGTACATGTATGTTTGCTGCAACTCTATTCACAATAGCAAAAACATGGAACCAACCGTGTTGCCCATTGAAGCTGGACTGGATAAAAAATGTGGTACATATACACAATGGAATATCATGCAGCCATAAAGAAGGACAAACACTGGGCTCGGTAGCTCAGCCTATAATCCCACACCTTTGAGAGGCTGAGGTGAGTGAATTGCCTGAGCCCGCGAGTTCGAGACCCACCTGGGCAACGAGACCTCATCACTACAATAAAAATCAAAAAATCAGCCAAGCATGGTAGCGCATGCCTGCAATTCCGGCTACTTGGAAGGCTGAGGCTGAAGGATCACCAGAGCCCAGCAGGTCGAGGCTGTGGTGGCCGGGAGTGGCCACTCCACTCCAGTCTGGGCAACCAAGTGAGACTCGGACTTCGCAGCAACCTGGATGGATTTGAGTTGATCATACTCAGTGATTTATCACAAAAACAAAGAACAGAGTTCCATATGTTCTCACTCATAAGAGGACCTTGAACAATTATAATGCTACAAGAAAGTGATTGGCAGTAATGGGAAACTGTTGGGGGGGATTGGCAGTTGAGGGAAACTGCTAGGAGAGGGAGGGGCATACCTCATTAACAGGGTTACTTGCATGATCAATGTTTGTATACCTAACCCTGAATTGTACCCATCTCTATAATAAAAATTTTAGAAAGAAAAAGAAAAGATCACAAGCTAACAGCCTAACAAATCACCTAAGGAATATGGAAAAGCAAGACCACCAAAACCCTAACTTCAGCAGAAGAATCCAGATCACTAAAATAAAAGCCAAATTCAGGATATAGAAGACAAAAATATAATATAAAAAATCAATAAAACAAAAAGCTGGTTCTTTGAAAGATAAATAAGATTGACAAACCTTTAGCTAGACTGACTAAGAAAAAGAGAGAAGGGAGGCTGAGGTGAGTGGATTGCCTGAGCCCACAGGTTCGAGACCCACCTGGGCAACTTGGTGAGACCTCATCTCTACAATAAATAAAAAAATCAGCCAGGTGTGGTAGCGTGCACCTGTAATTCCGGCTACTCGAAAGACTGAGGCAGAAGGATCGCCAGAGCCCAGCAGGTTGAGGTTGCAGTGACCAGGAGCAGCCACTGCACTCCAGTCTGGGTGACAGAATAAGACTCCAACTCAAAAAAAAAAGAAAAGAAAAGAAAAAGAGAGAAAAAGCCCAAACACAATCAGAAATAAAAAAGATGAAGTCACAACTGACCCCAAATAAATACAAAAGATTACCAGCGATTACTATGTGCACTTGTATGGAAACAAACTTGAAAACCTAAATGAAATGAAGCACTTTCTGACATCACACAACCTCCTCAGGTTGAAACAAGAAGAAATTGAGACCCTAAATAGACCAATAACAACCCAGGAAATTGACTATGTCATAAGAAAACTACCCACACACAAAAAAGCCCTAGACCAGATGGCTTTCCAGCAGAATTCTATAAAACATACAAGGATGGACTGATACCAATCCTACTGAAAGTATTCCAGGCAATTGAGAAAGATGGAACTCTCCCAAAATCATTTTATTAAGCTAAATCGCATTGATACCCAAACCAGGTAAGGATATAACAAAGAAAGAGAACTTCAGGCCAATATCCTTGATGAACATAGATGCTAAAATTCTCAACAATATTCTAGCAAACTGGATCTAACAAATCATCTCAAAAATCATCCACTATGACCAAGTAGGCTTTATCCCTGGGATGCAGGGCTGGTTCAACATCTGCAAGATCATAAACATAATTGAATACATCAACAGATGTAAAAACAAAAACCATATGATTAAATCATTGGATGCAGAAAATTTTTTGATAAAATGCAGCACCCCTTCTTGATAAAAACCCTCAAACATCTAGGCATAGATGGGACATACCTCAAAATAGTAAAAGTCATCTATGAGAAACCCACAGTCAAGATACTCCTAAACAGACAGAAATTGGAACCATTTCCTCTGAAAATCAGAAACAAGGATGCTGTCTGTCACCCTTCCTTTTCAACATAGTGTTGGAAGTCCTAGCTAGAGCAATCAGACAAGAAAAGGAAATCAGGTGTATCCAAATAGGAAAAGAGGAAGTTAAGTTATCCCTCTTTGCAGACAACATGACTCTAAACCTCAAAATCCCAAGAGAATCTGTCAGAAACCTCCTTGACTGATAAAGGACTTTGACAAAGTCTCAAAGTATAAAATAAAAGTGCAAAAGACAGTCGCATTCCTATACACCAACAATAAACAAACAGAAACCCAAAGAAAAAGCACTATCCCATTCAAAATAGCCACCAAAGCCTGGGCTCAGTGGCTCAGCCTGTAATCCCATGCTTTGGGAGGTCGAGGTGAGTGGATTGCCTGAGTCCGTGGGTTCAAGACCCACCTGGGCAACTTGACGAGACCTCATCTCTACAATAAATCAAAAAATTAGCTGGGCATGGTAGCATGCACCTGTAGTTCCAGCTACTTGGAAGGCTGAGCTGAAAAATTGCTGGAGCCCAGCAGGTCAAGGCTGCGGTGGCCGGGAACGTGCCACTGCACTCCAGTCTGGACGACAGAGTGAGACTTCAACTCAAAACAAAACAAAACAAAATAACCACCAAAAAAATGAAATACCTTGGCATCTTCCTAACCAGAAACATGAAAGACCTTTACAATGAAAACTATAAAACAATGCTCAAAGAAATCAAAGATGACACATATAAATGGAAAAATATTCCATGCTTATGGATTGGAAGAATCAACATTGTTGTTCATCCTACACAAGGCAATGTATGGATTTGATGCAATACCCATTAAATTACCAGCAGTATTCTTCTCAGAACTGGAAACACCAGTATAGGAATTCATATGGAAACATAAACAACCACAAATAGCCAAAACATTCTTCTTAAAAAAAAAAAAAAAAAAAGGCAGGCAGTATCATACTCCCAGACTTTAAACTTTATTATAAAGCTACAATAACCAAAACAGTATTGGTACAAGAACAGACATATAAACCAAGGGAACAGGACAGAGATTCTGGAAGCAAAACCTCAATTTCTCAACCAACTCACCTTCAACAAACCTTCCACCATCAACCACTGGGGAGAGAAGAACCTATTCAGTAAATGGCGCTGGGGAAAAATGGTTGACCACATGCAGATGATTAAAACAAGATGCCTACCTATCACCATACACAAAAATCAACTCTAAATGGATCAAAAACCTAAATGTAAAACCTCAAACTATAAGAACCTTAGAAAATGCTTGAGAAATCTTTATGGAAATTGGAACAGACAACCAATTCCTGATCAAAACCCCCAAGTGCCCGTGCCATAAGAAATAAGGTAGACAAGTGGGACATCATCAAACTGGTTTCATCTGCAAAGTCAAAGAAACCATCAAGACAGCAAAAAGACAGCCTACACACTGGGAAAAAATATTTGCCAACTCTATATCTGACAAAGGCCTAACATCCAGGATCTACAAGGAACTCAAATGTGCCAAAAAGAAAAAAAAAAAGCAGCCCTATTACAAAGTGGGCAAAAGATATGAATAGATACTTCACAAAAGAAGACATACAAACAGCCAACAGATATATGAAAAAATACTCAGCCTCACTAGTCATCAAAGAAATGCAAATCAAAAGCACACTGAGATACCACCTAACTCTGGTCAGGATGGCCATCATCAATAACTCAGAAAACAACAGATGCTGGGGAGGATGCAGAGAAAAGGGAACACTTCTACACTGTTGGTGGGAGTGTAAACTGGTACAATCTCTGTGGAAAACAGTTTGGCAATTCCTAAAAGATCTAAAAATTGACCTTCCATATGATCCCACAATCTCCCTACTGGGTATATACCTGAAGGAATTCAAATCACTCTATGAAAAAGATACCTGCACATGCATGTTTATTATAGCATTATTCACAATAGCAAAAACATGGAATCAATTGTGCTACCCATTGAAAGAGGACTGGATTAAAAAATGTGGTACATATACATGATTGGATACTATGCAGCCATAAAGGACAAAATTATGAACTTTGCAGCAACTTGGATAAAACAGTCTATAATACTGAGTAATCTATCACAGAAACAAAAAACCAAGTACCACATGTTCTCACTCATAAGTGGACCTTGAACAATTATCATAATACCATAAGAAAGAGATTGGCAGTAGTGGAAAACTGCCAGGGGAGGTGGGCACACCTCATCAACAAAGATACCTGCATAATGAACATTTGTATACCTAACCCTGAATTATACCCCACACCTTTAAAATAAGAAATTTAAAAAACAAAGAAAAAGACTTTTCTAAGTAAATGAAAACTTTAAACATTTAAATCAGTAAGAAATTAAAATTTAGACTATCTTTAGTCCTAAGGTAAGGACTATGTAAGTATTTTAAACTCTGGTACATAAAAGAGAAACCTAGTGGAGAGAAAGGTAATGACAACTCCCCTCGTCTTCCTCATAAAGGAGCAGGAAAACATTTTTTCCTCACCAATCTAGGTTCATGGCTGAGGCCTCTATAACAAAAGATAAATTAACAAGAGAAAAGCAGGCCAGGTGCAGTGGCTCACTACTATAATCCCAGCACTTTGGGAGGCTGAGGCAGGAGGACTGCTTAAGCCCATGAATTCAAGACCAGCCAAGGCAACATAGTGGGACATTGTCTCTACAAAAAAAAAGAAAGAAAGAAAAAATTAGATGTGCATGGTGATGGGTACCTGTTGTCCCAGCTACTTGAGGGGCTGAGGCGGAAGGATCACCTGAGCCCAGGAGGTTGAGGCTGTGGTGAGCGGTGATAATGCTGCAGCACTCCAGCCTGGGTGACAGAGTGAGACCACAACTCAAAAATATTTAATTATAGAAAAGCATATTAATTTATTTAATATAGGTTTTATGTGACATGGGAGATTTCATAAGGAAATGAAGACTCAAAGAAAGAGTTAAATCTATTTATTTTTGTTAGGTTTGATGAAGAGTGGACAGTTGTAGAGAATATGATTGGGCAACAACAGTGTGATCTAATGGTAATAAACTGGGGGAAATGTAAAAAAATACATGATTTATGTGGATATATATATTTATGTAATAACATATCTATATTAATTTTTTTAAGTAGGTTTCTAAAGGTGACATTATAGATGCTCCAATTTAAAAATATGAATAGGGCAACCCCTTCAGGTCCCCTCCCCCTCTGGGAGTTTTTCTGTCCTCTCAATAATCCTGCTTTTAAAAAATGAATATATATGTTAGGGCACAGATAGGGTAAGGGTGGAGGGATGGATGGAGAGGAGAGGCACTGCTGGAGCCAACATGCCAGAGGTGTGTACTGGCAAACCAGAGATCTAAGTAATGCAAAGAATTGCAACACACAAAGAGGGAGAGAAGAAAATATTTATTTAAGATAAGTTCACTCCCCACAGACAGGGAGTGGACCTACACTCTAGATGAGTACGGCACCACAGCCCCTGAGTCCTGGCTTAAATTCTTTCCTTGGAGATATTGCAATCAGGTAGACATGACTGCCATGACTTCCTTATCGACCACCTGTGAATGTCTTGAAGAACCTGTGACACAGAGATCCATTAATGTCTGTCCATATTATCATAGCCCCTAGAGAAGTGTGTGACAAGGATTCTAATGCTCCTGTACTTTCCCAAACAACATTCCTTAGAGCTAATAGAGGGTCCACTTCCTCTTATCTCCGAGGCATTTCTAATGGGTAGCTCCGAGGGATCTTTGACTTCCCTGTAGATAGGGCCCATTCTACTGGAAGATTGAATCCCCACCTGCTCCCTCTCTGAGCAGTCATCACTTTTGTAATTACAACTTTCATGACTTTTACAATCCTTGCCCAATGTATGATGTCTTAGGCCTTGTAAATTCCCTTTACTCTAGGCAAGTTTGATTGCCACTATGAGATACCTCTGATACCTGGCACCAGGAAGTCTGTTTCTAAAGAGACAAAGTTGACAAAGTTAATTTTACCTAAAGTGTGCATTTCTCCAAAAGCATAGCTTCTACTTTCTCATCATTGTATTAAGGTTTAGGAAGAAGACTTAAAATGGTTTTTGGCTCTTGGTCTGTCCTTTCATTCCCCACTCTGCTCTTGGAAATATTCTTATGACCCTGGGAAATGGGGCAAAGATCATTCTTCTGTAACTACTTCCTGCTGAGGTGGGCCATAGAGATGTCCCTACCTATCTATTTTCAAGGGCATGAATTGGAAACAGTGGAACCTTAACCGAATACTATTTGAATCTAATAAAACATCAAGCAAGAGCACAGGTAAAAATTATTAAGCAAATGATGGTGAAAAAGGCTATGGCCCCCCAAAAAAAATATTGGAAAAGTTAAAGTAGTCCTGTACATTACATGTATGATTAACTAAAGCCTCTAATTTATCAATGTAAGTTGACTTTTTTTTATAAATTATCCATAGTTGTACTTTAACAAGGAGATACAGCCACTTTGACAAAGTCTAAAGAAAGAAAAATTGAAAATATTAGAGACATGTAGTTAGGTCGTAGCTTAAATGAAGAATTTAAAACAGGTAAACATTGGCAAAACAAAACAGTTTCTTTTGTTTTTATAATAGGTGTGATATACTTTCACAACGATTGATATGCTAGAGGGCAAAGCCCAGGTTATTTTGCCATTCATCCTGTGTTGGATAGTAATCCTTGTGACTGGTCTGCAGGAAATTCAGGAGGAGGGTGTGGAGCAGGTGTGGTTCCTGGAGCTTGCTTATTATTTATAATTATGAACAGGCAAAGTTGTTAAAAACCCTTATGAATTGAGAACTTGAAGAGTTTAAATATTAAAATTTTTAAAAGCATAATGCTATTACACAAGATTACAGTAGTATTATAAAAGTTACTTACTTAGCCAAAGTGATAGTCCAAAGATTTTGAAAAGAAAAAAAAACCTCATTTTTTTTTTGTAACAAAGACAGTGGAAGAGAAAAAATCTCGCTTTTTTAAACAAAGATAGTGGGGGGGGTTAATTGAATTTTGTCTCTTTCTTTCCCCTCTGTTTTTTAAAGGAGAAGATTCTTTTGGATAAGCCTATATGATTTCAACATGGATGGCCAGGACCAAAAGGCTGGCACCTGTGTTAAATTAAAAAATTATTCTGGGTTCCAGCACCCTCATATTTACCTGGGGGGTTGTTGGGGGGATGGTGAGCCAGTCTCAGGCAGTTTAGCAGATGTGCAGGCCTCCATAAGTGGCTACCATTTGTGAGCCAAGCGTTCTCTCTTCTCTTCAGAAGAGAGTGCACCTGCTTCCCAATGGCTTTCTGGCCTGCATGGTGGACAAAGTTCAGGAGTGTAAGACCTCTTTGGGGCTACTAAGCTTTCAGTGTCCCCACAGACTGTACCCATAAGCAATGGGCACCATCCCCTTAGCAGATTTGTTCTTACCAGGTATGTGATGGGCAGTTGGAGTTTTGTCACTAATGGTGACTGCCATTTGGGGTGCCTCTGGCCCTTTGGTGCTGCAGCACTCCATAATGGCACCCTGTTGCTTTTCTAGTGTCTCAACCAGAAAAAACTCAAAAATTCTTTTTAATAGGGTACACATAAGACATTTTGATCATTTCTGTCTGTAACAATTTGATGTAAAACAAATTGTTTAGAGTGAACACACCACATGGAAGTGAAGTGATCTGTGCCTACTTATTATTTATAATTATGAACAGGTAAAGTTGTTAAAAAACCCTTATGAATTACTAAATTGTAGTCTTAGTTGTAAAGTGTGGACAATTAGGTGAGAATGATCAGTTCTTATCCTCATTGTGCTCAAAGTACCCAGTATTTTACCTGTCCGGCAGGAGAAGTACTAGGCTTAATAAAAGTAATGTAAACAAGTGGGAATAGCCAGTTTTTAAACCTTATCATGTAACACAGGGTGTCTAGCATTTAAAGTTTTACCTTTATAAGAGGGTGCTAGTTAGGCACAATGGGTGATCTAACCTTTTGTTTATAAAATACAATGTTAGCAAGCCTGATATAACAGATTAATGTTATTTAGCACTAATGTTAACACATAGTAAAGTAGGAAGTAAAATTTTTACGAGAGCACTTGCAAGTTCAGTTGCAAAAACAGATTAAAATTACAATTGATAGCCGGGCTCGGTGGCTCAGCCTGTAATCCCGCGCCTTTGGGAGGCTGAGGTGAGTGGATTGCCTGAGCCCGCGGGTTCAAGACCCGCCTGGGCAGCGAGACCTCATCTCTACAATAAATCAAAAAATCAGCCGGGCGTGATAGCGCATGCCTGTAATTCCGGCCACTCGGAAGGCTGAGGCGGAAGGATCACCGGAGCCCAGCAGGTCGAGGCTGCGGTGGCCGGAAGCGGCCACTGCACTCCAGTCTGGGCGACAGAGTGAGACTCCAACTCAAAAAAAAAAAAAAAAAATTGACCTTTTTGTAGTTAGTTAACAGAATTAATTTACATGATCCCTTTACTTTCTTCTGGGAAGAAGGTTGATATAGTCCCAGTTTAGATATAACTTGAGAGAAATTTATCATAAGAAAACAACAAACAAGAACGTTAATATCCTTTTGTCCCGGCCACCCCCCTGAGAAGAAACCTGTTAAGCCATGTGGAAACCTGAATGGGATTCCCAAGTACACGTGGGGGTAGTGACTTACTGCAGCTAGTAGGGTTGCCAGCAGGGGGGTTATCAAGCAGTGGGGAAAAGGGGATGAGAAGGTTGGAGGTAAAAGAGAAAGACTGGAGGCTGGAGTCAGGTGCTGTGGCCTTTGGCGCTGGCCCCTCCTCCAAAGATAAAAGGGAAGAGAGACAGAGTGGAGTAGCAAAAGCAGATTACAAGAGAGATAGGAGAAGTTAAACCAACTGGGTCAGCATTTGAGTTGTTAGAGGGAAAGCAGGAATTGGAGTTGTAAAAGGAATAGGAGAGTATGAATGGGGTGAAAAGTCTTTTGAGGGAGGAGCAACCCAGTCAGTATCCTAATGAGCCTATGGGCAACGGGGTCTGGGGGGCCAACACAGAAATACGGCAAGAAAACAGATACCTGGGTGGCGAGCTAACTCATAAAAGGCCTGAATAGCCAGGCTCAGTTGCCTGTAATCCCGTGCCTTTGGGAGGCTGAGGTGAGTGGATTGCCTGAGCCCGCAGGCTCGAGACCCGCCTGGGCAGCAAGACCTCATCTCTACAATAAATCAAAAAATAAGCCAGGCGTGGTAGCGCATGCCTGTAATTCCGGCTACTTGGAAGGCTGAGGCGGAAGGATCACCGGAGCCCAGCAGGTCGAGGCTGCGGTGGCCAGGAGCGGACACTGCACTCCAGTCTGGGCGACAGAGTGAGACTCCAACTCAAAAAAAAATAAAATAAAATAATAAAAAAAATTTTTTAAAGGCCTGAATATATGGGATCTCAAGGTATTTGTCATTTCTTGTGAAGTATAAATTAAGCTGCAGGAGTGCATTAGGAGTTAAGGAACCACCTTCTGGTCAGGTTTCGCCACCCCCCAACTTATATTGTGGAATTTCCCTGTACTTGTCTGCCAGATGAAAGAGTCAGCTGGGGCAAGGTGGGCCAGAGCCAGTGCCAGGGCTACAAAGCAGTATTGTAATAAAAGGAAACAGGGATATAGTTGGGATGGGCTCTTGGTTTTACGGATTTGTTTCTGGGCCATACAGATCCCATCCAAATCCCCTGCCAGGCGTCCCTAACAGGTTCAAAGGAATTAGTGCAAAGGATGTGAGTCAGCAAAGAGAGAGCGACCTCCCATCCCTGTGCCCACTGGAGTTTGTGGGACACTACGCTCCACCATGTCTTGGAAGGCCTGGTACCAGGACTTCCAGCAATTGGGTCCCAGACCCTTGCTAGGAATCTCCCAAGACAGAAACTGGGAAAAGCCTGAGAGACCCAGAAAGTCATCCACACCAAGGGGGTCCAAGAGTGCGCATGTGATAAATAGGAGATGACTCACCAGAGGCAGAGAAAGGCATGCCCTGCAGCTGTTCGAGTCTCAAGGTCCTTCATGGAGTTACTTCACCAACCAGAGAAGAAAGGAGCAAAGAAGCCAAGCACTTTGTATCCCACCGTACAGGCGCTGGCAGTCCGAACTTTCCTTCGGGTGCCTTCTTGCCTCCCTAGGGAGTAGCCCTAGGCAGAGACTGTCAGTCGTCCTCCAAGATCCAGCTCGGTCCACGGAGAAACTCAGAGACCTTGGCTAGAAAGAAGTAAAGAGTTAACCTTAGTCCCTCATCCTGTCAGGCCCCAGCGGTCTGACATCTTTCCTTGGGACCTTCCAGCACAGTGAAGTGTAGCCTCAGCCAGAGCTTTCAGTTGCCACCAGGTTCCAACACAGTCCACAGAGGGTCACCAGTTAGGAAATATGGAAGATGAGAGAGAGAAAGAGAGATAAGAATCTCGGTAGATACTTACCTGGCAGGGGAGATACCATGATCACAAAGGTGGTTTACCCAGGGTGAGGATTATCTATTGCACTCCGGATGTGCTGACCCCTGCAATTTCCTCAAATGTGGGAAACTTGACTGCATAATTTGTGGTAGTGGGGGACTGCGTTTGCACTCTCCCCTGAGCTTTGTCATATAAAGAAAAGTTCACCAGTTAATAAAAAAGTAATAATCACAGTGGAACCTCCAAAAAACATTAGGGCACAGATAGGGTGAGGGTGGATGCATGGAGAGGCGAGGGGAGGCGCAGCACCACTAGAGCCAGCAAACCGGAGGCGCGCGTTAACATCCAGAGATCCAAGTAATGCAAAGAATTGCAACAAACAAAGAGGTGAGAGAAGAAAAGATTTATTTAAGATAAGCTCACTCCCCACAGACAGGGAGAGGACCTACACTCTAGATGAGTATGGCACCATAGCCTCCGAGTCCTGGCTTAAATTCTTTCCTTGGAGATGTTGCAATCAGGTAGATGCGACCTGACTGCTGTGACTTCTTTATTGACCACCAGCGAATGTCTTGGAGAACCTGTGACACAGAGACCCATTAATATCTGTCCATATTATCATAGCCCCTAGAGAAGGGCATGACAAGGATTCTAATGCTCCTGCACTTTCCCAAACAACATTCCTTAGAGCTAATAGAGGGTGCACTTCCCTTTATCTCCTAGGCATTCCTAATGGGTAGCTCCGGGGGATCTTTGACTTCCCTGTAGATAGGGCCCATTCTACTGGAAGATTAAATCCCCGCCTGCTCCTTCTCTGAGCAGCCATCACTTTTGTAATTATAACTTTCATGACTTTTACAATTCTTGCTCAATGCATGATATCTTAGGCCTTGTAAATTCCTTTTACTCTAGGCAAGCTTGATTGCCACTATGAGATACCTCTGAAACATGGCACCAGGAAGTCTGTTTCTGAAAAGACAAAGTTGGCAAAGTTAATTTTACCTAAAGTGTGCATTTTCCCAAAAGCATAGCTTCTAATTTCTCACCACTGTATTAAGGTTTAGGAAAAAGATTTTTAAAATGGCTTTGAGTTTTCGGTCTGTCCCTTCAATATACACCACAAATGCCCAAATGTAAGATGACCTGAAATATAAGGCAATATCTCTAATATGGTAACATAAAATACTTCACAGCATGCCAATAAAGTTTTTTGGTGCTCACCTGATTATATAAACATTTAGGGAAATGAAATGTGTACGTGTAACATTTATTACTTTATAAGCAATTTCATATTTAAAATACATGTGTAATATATAAGCATTGGTCTTTTCCAATTTTATATTTCAAAAAAATTGTTTTACATGAACTCTGTATTTCCAATGGCAGTGTTTTTCTCATCCTTAAGGTGATTCTTGAGGCTGCTAAGCCAGTTTTCCAGGGTCCATCATCTTCTCTAACATCTAAGTGGAATATTAAGTGAAACAGGATCTTACTGACAAATACACTGATGCAGTCACATAAGTACATTTTAAAATTCCAATGTGGCCAGGCTCGGTGGCTCAGCCTGTAATCCCGCACCTTTGGGAGGCTGAGGTGAGTGGATTGCCTGAGCCTGCGGGTTCGAGACCCGCCTGGGCAGCGAGACCTCATCTCTACAATAAATCAAAAAATCAGCTGGGTGTGGTAGCACATGCCTGTAATTCCAGCTACTCGAAAGGCTGAGGCGGAAGGATCGCCAGAGCCCAGCAGGTTGAGGCTGCGGTGGCCGGGAGTGGCCACTGCACTCCAGTCTGGGTGACAGAGTGAGACTCCAACTCAAAAAAATAAAATAAAATAAAATCCCAATGTGAAGAATAATGAGGACTAATATCAACATCATTTTTCATATTCGAGATCCAGCTCTCTGAGTCCCATGGAATCTAGTGGAATAGATAGCAGGTCTTATAATAATTATGCTTCTTGGCATCTGGTTTAAGAAATATTTCTGACTGGGTTCAGTGGATCAGCCTGTAATCCCAGCACTTTGGGAGGCCAAGGCAAGTGGATTGCCTGAGTCTGCAGGTTTGAGACCAGCCTGGGCAACTTGGTGAGATCTTGTCTCTGCAATAAAATAAAATAAAATAATTAGCCAGGCATGGTAGCGTGCACCTGTAGTTCCGGCTACTTGGAAGGCTGAGGCAGAAGGATCACCTGAGCCCAGCAGGCAATGCTGGGATGGCCATAATGTGCCACTGCACTCCAGCCTGTGTGACAGAGTATGACTCCAATTTAAAATAAATAAAAGCAATATTTCTTTACCTCTGAAGTTATAGATACACATATCTCTTCTAAAATTACAGCTATGGTTATGTTACAAACTTCCTAGTGATTATGTAATAGCAGAGAATATTTTATGGGTTTTTAAGGAATGACAATAGAATTCAACACCTATTTAGCACATGGCAGCCACCAGGAAATAACTTATTTAACTTTCAACACATCATGCTAAATCAAAGTGACTCAACCATAAGTCTAGATATTTTCATGTTGCTACAATGAAACTAAGCAATTCTTTGTTGTTGTTGTTGTTGTTGTTGTTGTTGTTGTTGTTCTTTTTCAGCAGTGTCTCCCTCTGTCACCCAGACTAGGTGCAGTGGCATGATCAGAGCTCATCTCTTAATTAAGCAAATCAAGCTTTACCTTGAAGTAATAATGGTTGTTAAGTATGAGATTGAAAAGGAAGGGTACACAGACTTAAAGGAGCCTTAATAGCAGAAACTAAAGACTGGGGAGACAGCAGGAGCAAAAAGTGAGCCTACATAATAATACAATATAAGTTCAAGAAATTCAAGCTACTGTAGTTGTCTAGAAAGATAAGACTCTGCTCTGACACTCCACCTGCCTGAACTTTACAAAGTATTTTCTTTTAGGCACCAGAAGCTTCATCTCCTTCTGCTATAGGTATGTCAGTGCCCTTGCTCTCTGAATCTAGGAGCAAAAAAAAAAAAAAAGAAATCCCCATTACACACAGGAAACATATTCTCTCAAAAATGGGTTTCAATGTGCTCAAATATAGTAACATGTATTCTAAATATTCTCATTGATTCAAATGTGCAGTGTTTCAACAGAAGATATCCCATTTAAGGTACTACAAATACCTAAATCTGAAGATCCTTGTCCTACTTTTATATCTTTTTTTTTTAATTGGAGTCTAACTCTGTTACCCAGACTGGAGTGCCGTGGCATGCTCACGGCCACCTCAGCCTCAACCTGCTGGACTCAGGCAATCCTTTTGCCTCAGCATTCAAGTAGCTGGAATTACAGGTACCCACTACCACTCCCTGCTTATTTTTTGATTTATTGTAGAGACACGGTCTCACCAAGTTGCCCAGGCTTGTCTCGAACCCCTGAGCTTAGGCAATCCTCTCGCCTCAGCCTCCCAAAGTGTTGGGATTACAGGCTTGAGCCTCCGCGTCCAGCCTATGAGTATATCTTATATTGGATAGTATTTGTCAAAATAAGAAAAAAAATTACTTTTTTTCTTCTTTTTTTCGTGATATCCATCTCCAGAAGTTGAAACACCCTTAAACTAACTATCTTCAACTATTTTAACAAGAATGGAAAATGCCCAACACAAAGTATGTATGGAGTAAAGACCTTATTTTTAAAATATTGGCAAATATTTACTGGCAACGAACACACACCATGTTTCTGTTTCTCTGGTAGGAGGAGGAGGATATATTGTAATAATGCACACCATTCAACATTTCCCTCTGCTTTTCTCAACCTTGTTAAGAGCTAGTTTTTCTTAATTGTATTAAGCTATTCTGGTTTCTTCCATTCATATAAGAGGAAATTGATGTGTTTTTCTAGAGTTCAATGTGACTATTCCACTTGATTTTCTACTGATTCAGGCCAAGGGACTCCAAAGTTGGGGTCTCATCTCACCAGAGTCACCAAGGAAGATGATGCAGGCCAACCCCAGAATTGAGCTTCAACCTGAGAGGTCAAGTGTGTTCTTGGCTTTGTGCAGGAAGGAATTCAAGCGTGAACCATAAGTAGGAGACAAAATTAAGTTTATTAAATAAGTGAAGAAAATGGAAAATGGTTTCCTTATATACAGATTAGCCCATGTGTATTGCTGGGGTCTCAGCTGGAAAATAAAAGTAAGTTTATTAAAAATAAAAGCTTATTAAAAATGACAGAACACAGGCTACACCCGTAAGGCAGAGCAGACCTCCTACGTTACACAGTTCCCACACCCCTGCCTGATCTCTCAGTCAGAACAGCTTTTGGACTTAGTCCCTCAAGGCTACTATCTCCTGGAATTTCACTAGCAAGCAAGAGCTTAACCATGCTTAAATATTCAGTTCAGTATTTTCTTACCCAGCATCTTGTATTGTTTTCTAATTGTTTTAAGTGTACTATTTCTACCCTTGAGGGCAGAAACATTGCCATCCTTGTCCTACATATATTTTTCTTTTTCTTTTTGGAGTCAGGTTCTCACTTTTGTCATCCAGGCGATCTTTCAGCCTCAGCCTTCTGAGTAGCTGAAACTACAGGCATACACTACCCCACCTGGCTACTTTTTTGATTTTCTTTTTTCTTTCTCTTTTTTTTTTTTTTGAGTAGGAGTCTCATTCTGTCACCAAGGCTGGAGTGCAGTGACATGCTCATGGCCACCGCAGCCTCAACCTGCAGGGCTCAGGCAATCCTTCTGCCTCAGCCTTCCAAGTAGCTGGAACCACAGGCATGCGCCACCACACCTGGCTAATTTTTTTATTTATTGTAGAGATGAGGTCTCATCAAGTTGCCAAGGCTGGTCTGGAACCCCTGGACTCAGGCAAATCTCTCACCTTGGCCTCCCAAAGTGCTGGGACTACAGGTGTGAGCCACATACCCGGCTAAGTTTTTGATTTTTTTGTAGAGACAAGGTATCACTATATTGCCTAGGCTGGTCTCAAACTCCTGGGCTCAAGCAATCCTCCTGCCTCAGCCTCCCAAAGTGCTGAGATTATAGGCATGAGACACTGTGCCTGGCTTGTCCTATACATTTTAGAGAGAATTAAATGAAAGGATGTTTGTGAAAGTGACTGCCATGGAAAAGCCTTCAAAAATGTAAACTCCCTCTGCTTTTGTTTCCTTTCCTAGAATTTAGCCCTGAAGTGCACCTTATTTCTCCATTTCTCCAAGTCTTCAAAATTCTAGCAGTTTGAAGTCTACTTTCTCTTTGTTAAATCAATCCTGACCACCCAATGGGAAATGATTTATCCAAATTTCCTCTGTTGGCATGAGGGTTGTTGTCCTGATTTTATACTTCTTTGTGTCTCTAGGGCTTAGTCCTTAATATATCTTCTATACATTAAAAAAAATTATCAAGGACAAAAATTTACTTTCTTTCCCAACTCTGTATCTATAACCATTAGTTTTAGTCATCATTTCCATTCCTTTAATTATCAAACAACTTAAAAACCTTCAAAGTAGACAAAGTTACTTTCCTTTAACAAAAAATCATATTCCCATGCCTTCTTATAACTTTTTACCAAAATATATCTTATTTTTCTTATACATTTTATACTTAAAATTGGTTTTCTTATATCTGATAATTTTAAGTATATATGTGATTACAATGTGAATTCTTAACATCTCTTATTTTTTGTGAAAAACCTAGGAGGCAAGCAATATTAATTATGTGCCCAATGTATAGTCTAGGCCTCATTGTCTTATAGGTAACTCTAAAGACATAAGTTTAGGGGTACCTGATCTCAAACCAGATGAAGTGAGGACCAAAGGAGGCCCAAACTTTACCTGTATGATAACTACTTATCTACCTAATCCCGAATAGCAGATATAGTATCTGAATAATAGACCAACAGACTCAGACAAAATATCTAAATTCTGAAAACATTCCTATGTTATCCATAATTTTAAAACTGTATTTATTAAAGGTTGTTAAAGTCAAGTAAATTAAGACAATTGAGTTAAAGTTTTTATTGGTAAATCATTTTGTTAAACCCAAGAGTTAAATCCGAGAGACCACAAAGAGCCAGCTCAGATGCAAACACACGAGGGTCTTTATTCAGGCTCGAGTCTGGGCTCACGTATGAAGCCAACTCAGTGACTTCAGGGACGAGAGCCTCGATCCAGTATGGCAAGCAGTTTTTATGCATAATTACAGAGGGAGGGGAAAGAAACTTTAAACTTGATTTTACACGATTAGGTAGTTTCTCCTAATGGAACACTTGAGATTGATAGGTTTCTTTTCTGCCTTGCATGGGCTTTAGCTCATCTGCCTGTGATTGACAGAAACCAGAGTGGAATGTCAGATAAGTTAGGTTTATACAGTCACTGCGTGTAAATTCACTTGCGCAAGCAGGCAGGATGTTGCTAGCGCCACCAAGTCTGCTGATCTAAACAGAGGACTGCTTAGGAGGGCGTGTTTGCTTAACATTTACATAACATAACATAGTCATTATGGGACAACAAAAGCTAAACTTAACAAAGTCTTAAATACAAATACTGCAAACAAATACAGTGAACGTGGGGTAGGAATTCATATAGTACTAGTTCTAGGGATTTATAAAATACCGTAAACATTTTCTCATAGCAAGACAGTTTTTCTAAAAGTCTTTTGATTCTCTCAGGTTTACACAGCCACTACATGTAAATTAACTTTGGCATGGGAGCCGGAGGTTTGAACCAACATAGAGCCCACCTGGAAAGCGGCTAGCGCCTCAGAGTCTACTGCAATAGCAAAGGAATGTCTGAAAGGGGCTTATCGCTTTAACATTTACATCCCATTGTAAAAGCAGAAGTCAGCATGGCAATTAGGACAAGAGCTCTAAATACAAACAGTACTTAAGACATTGTATAACTACACAATCAGTCACTACCCAGCACCCAACATGTGCCTAATTCTATGGGGTCTGAGGTAGGATTTAAAGTACTAAGAATTCATAAAATACAATGAACGTGAGGTAGGAATACACAAAATATATAGTGAACATGAGGTAGGGATATATAAAATATAGTGAACGTGAGGTAGGGATATATAAAATATAGTGAACTAAACACTACTTTTACAGCAAGTATGGCTTTTTAAGTTTCTTGGTTTCTTGGGTCCCTCACATTTAAGTGCTTATTTTTGCTTTAAGTAAATTATTTCAGTCCTTACATATATTTTGGCAATTAAGTATTGTTTTAGGCAACTTGAAGTTTGCATTTTTTTTTTTTTTGAGTTGGAGTCTCACTCTGTTGCCCAGACTGGAGTGCAGTGGCCGCTCCCGGCCACCGCAGCCTCGACCTGCTGGGCTCTGGTGATCCCTCCGCCTCAGCCTTCCAAGTAGCCGAAATTACAGGCGTGCACTACCACGCCCAGCTGATTTTTTGATTTATTATAGAGATGAGGTCTCGCTGCCCAGGCGGGTCTCAAACCCACGGGCTCAGGCAATCCACTCACCTCAGCCTCCCAAAGGCGCGGGATTACAGGAAGTTTGCATTTTTAAAGAGACAATTCTTAGGTGAAACAAGACAGCGAATATATATATATTAAAATGTGTGTGTGTGTGTGTGTGTGTGTTGTGTGTGTGTGTGTAGTATATATAGATAGAGAGAGAGAGAGAGGGAGAGTTTTGTTGTTTTTTTTTGTTTTGTTTTGTTTTTAGTCAGTGTCTCACTCTATCACCCAGGCTGGAGTATACTGTTATGGTCAAGGTGGCCTCAAACCCCTAGGCTCAGGTGATCCTTTCGCCTCAGCCTCCTGACTATAGGCATATTCTACCACACCTGGCTAATTATATGTGTGTGTGTGTGTGTGTGTGTGTGTGTGTGTGTGTGTGTGTGTGTGTAGAGACAAGGTCTTGCTATGTTGCTTAGCAACGTCTCAAGGTCTCAAACACCTAGGCTCAAGCAATTCTCCCACCTCAGCCTTCCAAAGTGCTGGGATTACAGGTGTAAACCATCATGTTTGGCCTAGAATTTATTTTAAAAGCACAAAGTTAATTTGCTCTTCTTTTTCTAAGTCCTCAGGTAGAAGCTTAGGTGACTTAGATCTTTCTCCTTTGCTAATATCTTTATTTAATGCTATAAATTCCCTCTAAGGAATGTTTTGGTGCATCTTACAACTTTTCATAAGTTATATGTCCTTTTCCTTTGATTTGAACTATGTTTACATTTCTCCTGAGATTTCTTTTCAGACTCATACATTATTTGTGTGTGTTGTTTAATCTCTACACATTTTGGGAATTTCCCGTTATCTTTCTGTTATTGATTTCTAGTGCAATTCCACTGTGGTCCTAGTGCACAAACTGTATGATTTTTATTCTTTTAATTGGTGAAGATGTGTCTTGTATTCCAGAATGAAAAAATATGTATTCTGCTGTTGTTGGATGAGGCAGTCTATGCCTGTCAATTATATCCAGTTAATTGATGGTGCTGTTGAGTTCAATTATGCCTTGATTTACCTTTTTCCTGCTGGATCTGTCCATTTCTGAGAGAAGAACATTGAGATCTCCAACTAAAATAATAGATTCACCTATTTCTCCTTAAAATTCTACCAGTTATTGTGTCATATATTATGACTGCTAGACACATATACATTAAGAATTACTCTATCTTATCAGAAAATTGATCATTTAATCACTATGTAATACCCCTGTTTATTCCTTACTCTGAAATATGCTCTGTCTAAAACTAATATAGTACTTGCTTTGGCACCACATATGCTAAAATAGAAA
Source organism: Cephalopachus bancanus (assembly GCA_027257055.1). Classification (NCBI taxonomy): domain Eukaryota; kingdom Metazoa; phylum Chordata; class Mammalia; order Primates; family Tarsiidae; genus Cephalopachus; species Cephalopachus bancanus. The sequence continues at coordinate 431,297 of JAPVLO010000452.1, read as the reverse complement.
CAATACAGAGAAGATTAGCATGGCCTCTGCACAAGGATGAAATGCAAATCTGTGAAGCAGTCCATATTTTTGTATACAATACATAAAACATACAAAACTTGTGGTAATAAACTGTTTATCAGTAAGGCATCCCATCAATTGGAGACTTTTCTTACCAGTGTGATGTGCTCACTGATTTGTCATTAAGTTGAAGGTATGACTTTGTCATTAAGTTGAAGATATTCTATATAATCAAATCCACATGCAGAGGACCTCTGTGCTGATGAGAGGCATTTATGTCTTACTTTTCCTTGTTCAGTCTTACAAGTCCTCTCCTTTCCTAATACTTGTCTTTTTTTCTTGAGTTGGAGACTCACTCTGTCACTAGACTGGAGAGCAGTGACATGCTCAGGTCTTCTGCACCCTCGACCTGCTGGGTTCAGACAATCCTTCCACCTCAGCCTTCCAAGTAGCTGGATCTACAAGTGTGTGCCACCTGATTTATTGTACAGACAGTTCTTAGCCAAGTTGCCCAAGTTGGTTTCAAATCCCTGGGCTCAGGTAATCCTTTCACCTCTGCCTCCCAAAGTGCTGGGATTACAGGGGTGAGCCACCATGCCCAGTCTCCTAATACTTCTTATTATATTTTTCAAGTTATTTTTGCTAGATGTGAAGTACTTAATTTGTATTTTTATACTGAAGTTATGGAAATGCTTTTTGATTTATATTTAGATATTTAAGCCTGTTGTCAAATGACACCTGTATGTTTGAACGGGTTTTTTTCATTAGTGTTAGCATGTTATGTCTTTCTATATGCCACTTCTTTTAATTTATTATGTGTCTTTATGTTTAAAGTGGGTTTCTTGTAGACAGTATATATAGTTGTGTTGCTTAAAACAGGGGTGTGTCCTGAGAAATGCATCATTAGATGACTTCATCACTGCACAAACATCATAGATGTTTGTGCACTTAGTTACACAAACATAGATGCCATAGCCTACCACACACCTATGCTATATATAGCTTGTTGCTCCTATGCTACACACTTGTACAGAATGTTACTATATGGAATACTGCAGGCAACTGTAACACAATGGTAAGTATCTGTTGTTATTTAAGCAGATCTAAACATGGAAAAGGTCAAGTAAGAATATGACATAAAAGATTTTTAAAAGGCCAGGTGCAGTGGCTCATGCCTGTAATCCCAGAACTTTAGGAGGCCAAGGCAAGAGAATTGCTTGAGTCCAGAAGTTAGAGACCAGCTTGGGCAACATAATGAGACTTCATCTCTAAATTTAAAAAATTAGCTGGGCATGGTAGCATGTGCCTGTAGTCCCAGCTACTTGGGAGGCTGAGGTGGAAGGATCCCCTGAGCCCAGGAGGTCGAAGCTGTGGTGAGCTGTGATCACGCAACTATACTCCGGCCTGGGCAACAGGTGAGATCCTGAGTCAAAGCGGGGGGGGGGGGGGGGGGGGGGGGGGGGGGGAATAAAAAATGGTACACCTGTGTCTTAGTCTGTTTGCGTTGCTATAAAGGAATACCTGAGGCTGGGTAATTTATAAAGAAAAGAGGTTTATTTGGAGCATAGTTCTGCAGGCTGTATAAGAAACATGGCATCAGCATCTGCTTCTGGTGAGGGACTCACAAAGCTTCTACTCAATGGTAGAAGACGAAGGGAAGCCAGCCTCACATGGTCAGAGGAAGTAAGCGAGAGATAGGGAAAGGAGGTGCCAAGCTCTTTAACAATCACTTTTTGTGAGAACTAATACAAGAACTGTCTCATTACTGTGAGGATAGTGCCAGGAATCTGACCCCATAACCCAAACACCTCTCTTTAGGCCCCACCTCCAACACCGAGAATCGGATTTCAACATGAGACTTGGAGGGAACAAATATCCAAACTATATCAACCTGTATAGCACACTTACCATGAATAGAACATGTAGGACTGGAGTGGCTCTGGATGAGTCAGTGAGTGAGTGTGAGTGGATGTGAAGGCCTACAACTCTAAAGCTACCTAAAACCAAGGAAACCCCACTGAGTCTATGTAATCCCCCTGTCCAACCCCATTTGAACTAGTGCCTGTACCTGCTGCGAAACCAGAGGCCTGGTCAGTTTGACTTAGTTCCATCTAACATTGCCCCTCCATCCCCCATGGGAGATAACAACAAAGGCCATGTCACCGCACATCTCACAGGCTAGTCCACAGACCGAAGCATCAGAGAGCGTCTCCAGAGGATTCCTCCATAAACGTCAGTGACCAACTCTCTTTAGAATTCAACCCTTATACCTTCCCATCACCATATCACCTGCAAGTACTCTTCAGTATCAGCTGAACTGCAGCAGCGTCATAGGGCAACTAGACCCAGAAAGAGCAGCCACACTCAGAGTGGCCCTCATGGATTACCACTCCCAGGAGAAGGGGGAGTGCACCACCCACAGGGAAGCACTCTGTGGTGGGACAAAAAATTAACAAGACCTCAGTGAATTTCACTGGGAGCTTCCCTATGCGCCTCCATCATGGCCTATAGAGGGGTTACTGCCCTGTGCTGCCTCAGGGTATGAAACTCAAAGTCAACCCAGAAAGAAGTACTGGGAAAGAACAAAGAGCACACCACCCACTGGGAAGCAAGATAGTCCTCTGGCATTCTAGACCCACAAAAGACATCAAACATACATACCCAGTACCTGTTTTACCACAAACAGCATCTGAAAAAGCCAATGCACAAAGATCCTCTATAACCAAGGAACACATTCCGTCTACAGAACTGAAAGCACCAAGAGCCGAATCCAGAGGTGTATAAAGTGTACACATTAAAGTCATAGTCCTAGGAGAAAGAAAAATAAAGTAAAAAAAGTTAAATAAAAACAAACTAAATGGTAATCAGAAGAAACAATTACAAAAAATGAGAAAGAACCAGAAAAATAATCCTGGAATGAGAAAAAAAAGAAGTTTTTCAGTCCCCCTTAGAGACCACACTAACTCTTCACCAACGGATCCCAACCAAATAAAATCACTGGCAGTACAGAGATGGAATATATTTTACAGTAGTCTCGCTTGTCTCACCCGAAAACATGGCTTTGACATTAACAGGATGAGTGAACGCGTTATGTAATATCTTCTGACCTCTGATGTTCAAAAACTAAAATGGAAAAACAGTAGGAAGCACCTGTGGCATTCCAGGTGAAATGAGCATTTCAAAAACGGGATATACACACCTGCATTTGCAAACAAACACAGAATAGCAGATTATGTGCCCATCAAGCGCGATCCCCCAGGTTCACAGCACAGACTCTCCAGAGCGGACTCCCACACAAAGCCTGAGTTCTCGGACGAGAAAAGCTCCGAGGTTCCCTGCCGGAGGCCACCCAAACCCGCCCCCTCTGGCCCCAGAAAAGCACTGGAACCGCCCTCGGGCTCGGGGCAGCGCGGCCAGCGTTCGGGCGATCTGCGCTTGCGCACTCCTGGGACCGGCGGCGACTCCCAGAAGTCTCCGGGCTCGAACAGTGGGCGGGGCGGGCGGTCCCTGGCGCTTTTCTTCAGGCTCCTACGACCCTGGACATCATTTCCCGCGATGGACTGCCGTCCTGGGCGTTCAGGCCTGGACTGCATGTCCCACGGGCGACGGACAACACTTGGAGCTCTGGCTCCGTTCCGGCTCTCTGGGCGCTGCGCGGGTTCGGGTCCCGCCTGAGGAACAAGCCGGCGTGGGCGCTGCGGGACACGCCCCGCAGACCTGGACTGCAGCCCGGGGGTCCCTGCGTGGCGGCGAGGGTGGGGCTGGGGGGGGGGCACTCAGAGCGCTCAGGGCTGGCGTGTCTGCCGCCTCCTCGGGCCCGTGGGTGCTGCAGCTGCAGAGGCGGTGCTCTTATCTCTGGGCGACAGGCGGGGAGGCTGAGAGACCCCGCGACGGTGACAGGGCCGGGCGTGCCTTTGTGTCGGGGGAGCGGTTGTGGGACCGAGGGAGGTGCGTGGCTGTCCTTGTGCGAGCGGGACCTGCGGTGCGTGTCCTCCGCGCGAGCCCGCGTCGCTGTGGTTCTGGGGCGAGTTCACGGACCCTGGCTCCGAGTTCCCGGCTGCTGCCTCGTCTTCCTCTCAGCCAGTTTTGACGGCCGCAGAGAAACGATCCGAATGGGAAATCAGATATCGAATCCTACCTGACCATTTCCAACAAGGAGGGCAGACCTTGAGCTACGAATTGTAGTTCAGGAATTGCCCCGAGGCAGGCTCCTGGGAACAAACAGACCCTGGGAATGGGGTTCCTTCCTGGAAGGGTCTGCCCTGGAAGGTCCCTGGGCTTCGTTACGTGTTTGATAACCACAGCATTCGATCCCCAGGAACTCCTGGGAACCCTGATACAGATACCACCCTCTTGTTTCCCCTGGTGATATGTATCAGGTGAGGTGTAGCTTTGGCGGGTGTGACATGAATGCTTAGCGTTGTGGTGACTCTAAATCATTCCCTTTCTGTTTTCCGTATCTCAGAAGCAATGAAAATATGAAGTTCTTGTGGTGTGTCCTGGCAAGTTGAGAGAGTGAGGCAGACGCCCAGGTGTTCCCAGATGGGAGTTCTTATACAGGAATTCTTTGTATTTATAGGTTTACAGAAGACCTCAAACTTAATTAAATTGTAGGGAATTACTGTCTATCTTTGTAGAAATGCATTTTTCATAGGCGTGCATAATTCAGAAGATTTGAAGCTTAATTTTTGATGTGGAATTAAAGATTATTAAACCATCTGAGAATGGTTTTACACAAAAATAGTGATCAAGGTTATGGGAATGGTTAAGAACGTCACAAGACATCCATGGATAGAATAGTATGCAGAGCCGGGCTCGGTGGCTCAGCCTGTAATCCCGCGACTTGGGAGGCTGAGGTGAGTGGATTGCCTGAGCCCATGGGTTCGAGACCCGCCTGGGCAGCTTGGTGAGACCTCATCTCTACAATAAATCAAAAAAATCAGCCGGGCGTGGTAGCGCATGCCTGTAATTCCGGCTACTCGGAAGCCTGAGGCGGAAGGATCGCCGGAGCCCAGCAGGTCGAGGCTGCGGTGGCCGGGAGCGGCCACTGCACTCCAGTCTGAGCGACAGAGTGAGACTCCAACTCAAAAAAAAAAAAAGAGTAGTATGCAGATAATAAAAGTTGTGTTTATGAGAATTGATCATTATAAGGAGCAGTGGCTATGAGCTTATGTTAAATAGTCTTCATGTTTTGGGTAATGGTAGTCAAGGACATTTTAAATTATATGTGTAGATTTTTTTTAAAAATAGATTTTTGTAAGAACCTTTTTGCAAGGACTTTGTCCAAAATTACATTTTAAAAATTTGTTTGTTTGGAGTTGGGGGTCTCATTCTGTTGCCCAGGCTGGAGTACAGTGGTACGAGCATGGCTTGCTGCAGCCTCCACCTCCTAGGCTCAGGCAATCCTCCTGCCTCAGCCTCTGGAGTAACTGGGACTACAGACATGTGCCACCACACCCAGCAAGTTTTTGTTTGTTTGTTTAAGTGTAGAGACGTGGTCTCACTATGTTGCCCAGGCTGATCTCAAACTCCTAGGCTCAAGCAATTCTCCCACCTTGGCCTTCCAGAATGCTATAATTACAAGCATGAGCCACTGCTCCCGACCTCAAAATGATATTTTAATTGGTTATTCAGTGAATAATGGACGGTGTGTATCCACATTTATTGAGCATACTTTGTGTACTTTCCTATTAGGCAAATATTCTCATTAATATGTAAAGGCAATTTTTCTTTCCATTAATGTAAAAACATTTATAGTGAAATGTATCTAATTATATCCAAGCAGTACAGCCAAAATATATTCAGGAACAAGTAAGGGTTATTTGTGCCAATCAAACTTAGTTTTCTTCACAAGCCTATTTATAGATTTTTTCCCCCAATGGCAAAAATATAGCCTCTCCCTGAATTGATGTCTGTAAATACTTTTAATAATTTGAAATATCTTTATGTTGAACTGATGATGATGGAGTTAATGTAGGCTCATTGTAGAAAATTTTCGTTTCCTAAAAAATGTATAAAGAAGAAAAAATTCATAATCCCTCTGTATAGAGATAATCAGTTTTATATTGTGGTGTAAGTATTTACAGATTTTAATGGATTTACATTTTTAACTGCTCTTCTTTTGGCATAACAGAATTGATCAAATAAAGGAGACAGAGAGTCTTAGTTTGAAATAGAAATCTAATCCAGTCATAGGTTTCCTTATATCTCTGTGCATGTAGGGAAAAGTGGGAAGGTCCAGGGATCTCCCTCTTTGAAAAGCGTTCTAAGTATTGGTACCTCTTAGATATCAAAATTGTTACTTAATACTTAATTACCAGAATGCCATATTAATAAGATATGTAAAATAAAATAGCACTGACCGCTGATTTTTCAAGTGTCTTACTAGTACAGATATTTCTAAACATAGTTATTATAACACAAAATAAAATATATTGATGAATGTTTTCATAGATCTCCAGATTGTGAAAAGAAAAAGATTCTCTGGTTAATATTCTCAGTTTTATCATTCTCTTTATTTGCTATGTCTTAGGTTTATGATGCTGAACATCGTTTTTCTTACTCTCTATACCTGCTGGGGACTGATTAAAGAGACACTTCTCCTTTTCTGTCTGATAATCGCTTTCTTATTTTTTTTCTTATAGTAGTGATTTTATTAAGTGTAGTTTGTAATTCTATTTTCTCAAAGGTAGGCACTAAAATTTTAAAAATTAGAATTACAGGAAAGAAGCCAGTCATGGTGGTTCATGCCTATAATCCCAGTACTTTTGGAGGCTGATGCAGGCGGATCCCTTGAGGCCAGGATTTCAATACCAGCTTGGACAACATAGCAAGACTCCATTCTCTTAAAAAAAAAATAATAGCTGGGCAAAGTGGTATGCACTTGTGTCCCAGCTGCTCAGGAGGCTGAGATGAGAGGATCGAGGCTGTTGTGAGCGGTGATTGCACCACTGCACTTCAGCTAGGCTACAGAGTGGGACCCTGTCTCAAAAAAAAACAAAAACAAACTTCTAAGCATAAATTTGACTAGAAACACAGGAGAGAAAAACACGTAGCAACAGAATTAACATAATTAGCTTTCTTTTCTAGTAGTGGATTAAGGGGCATGTAATTATTTTCACTTTAGTGATGATACATAAATTATATTAGCCATCTTGATATACTTTCAGTGTTTATGTGGATTATCTTGCTTTGGCTTCAACATAGTCATATAGCATAGGTGATATTCTGTTGTTGTTTTTTGTTTTTTTTTAACGTGAATTTTTTTTTTTTTTTTTTTGAGTTGGAGTCTCACTCTGTCACCCAGACTGGAGTGCAGTGGCCACTTCCGGCCACCGCAGCCTCACCTGCTGGGCTCCGGCGATCCTTCCACCTCCGCCTTCCGAGTAGCCGGAATTACAGGCATGCACTACCACGCCCGGCTGATTATAGGTGATACTCTTATCCCTACTTTGCTGATTACAAAACAAGCACTGAGATTAACTCATAAAACTGAGCTCAGTATCACTTCCTGGAAGTCTCACAACAGTGCCTGTGTTCTTAATTTCTACAGGATACCACCTCCTAAATTATGCATACACCTTTAAATCTGCCTTCGTCGCTGAGTAATTCTTTTTTTTTTTTTTTTTCTTTTGAGTTGGAGCCTCACTCCATGGCCCAGGCTGGAGTGCAGTGGCACTCTCACAGCCACCCCAGTGTCGACCTACTGGGCTCTGGTGATCCTTCCATCTCAGCCTTCCAAGTAGCCGGAACTACAGACGTGTGCTACCATGCCTGGCTGATTTTTTTATTTCTTGTAGAGATGAGTTCTCGCCAAGTTGCCCAGGCTGGTCTCGAACCCTCAGGCTCAGGCAATCCACTCACTTCGGCCTCCCAAAGTACTGGGATTACAGGCTGAGCCATCGAGCCCAGCCACTAAGTAATTCTTTTAAGGTTGTTTTTCATCAATTATATGGTTTAATAGTATCCTTATTAATAATGGAATAATATGTCACGTTATAGCTGACTGTAATATATATATATATATTTTATTAATTTATTTATTTATTTTTATTTTTTTTGAGTTGGAGTCTCACTCTGTTGCCCAGACTGGAGTGCAGTGGCCGCTGCCGGCCACCGCAGCCTCAACCTTCTGGTCCCCGGCGATCCTTCTGCCTCAGCCTTCCGAGTAGCCGGAATTACAGGCACATGCTACCATGCCCGACTGATTTTTTGATTTATTGTAGAGATGAGATCTCGCCAAGTTGCCCAGGTGGGTCTCGAACCTGTGGGCTCAGGCAATCCACTCACCTCAGCCTCCCAAGGCGCAGGATTACAGGCTGAGCCACCGGGCCCGGCTGACTGTAATATATTTAACCCATTGCCTACTCACATATTCTCTGATGAACATCCAGATGTTCTATATTTTTGTATTTTTGTATTATTCTATATTTTTGTATTTTTGTATTATTTTTAGTTTCTAGAAGTGGTATTTTGTGATCAAAATTATACTTTCATCAAGTGTCTACAATATGCCAGACCAAGAAATTGTAGTATTTGGGCTGATACAATAACTAAGTAGATGTAATTGCTTCCTACAAAATACTTACAATCTATGAAGAAATGTAAAATGTAAATAGAAATAAGTTTAAGGCAGTGTGTGATAAAGTCATTGAAGAGATGTAGATGACTTGGTTTGTGAATTTATAAGAGATATCAAACTAGAGTTAACAAACAGGATATGAACAACTTATACTGAGCAAATGAGAACTCTATGGAAATAAGTGAATTGTATTCTATAACTTTTATACCATATAGTTTTCTTTCTGATGATGATAGATGCATAGCAAAATTAATTGGAAAAGAACATTCAACAACTGGCTGGTTTAGGAACAAAATAAATACTTTTGTCAAAAAGACCTGAAATAAATCTGCACTGAGACAGTCATCCATTTATATAAGAGATTACTCGGGGACTGTGCCACATTTTTTTTGTCAGACAGAATTCAACATACTTGAGAAGTGATAAGGTGAGTTCAGGTATTAGAATCCAAAGTAAACAAATAAAATATAAGCCATTCAATAAAACAGTCTTTATATAAAGAACAAAGAATTTTGTTGAATTTCCCCACACATATTTTGATTTACTGTGTACATTGTTGCGATGATGATGAAGTAAACTTTATTAAAGAAAAAAAGCAACAAAAAAAATAGGATATGTTGATGTTAGATTTTGATCATGGCAAAAGTATATTTTACTTCCACTTTAGCCTTATTCAGTTGTCTCATGTTATTGAACAAAAACAACTGTATACACAGTGATTTATTTCTAAATCCCCAAAGAAGCAAAAACAACACTAAACACAACCAAAAATATAAGCATTGCTAATGTATGTATAAACATATAATTTCCAGATTTTGTCTACTGTTAGGATTGTCAGTCTTTCTCTTGGTATTAATATATTCATGTATTTAACAAAATTAAATGTATTGGTCAATCTGATTTTTTCTGTTAACATTATTTTGGAATACTTCTCATGTCCTTAAATATTTTTCTCAACTTTACATTTCATGACTGCTTTGTAGTTATTGACAGTGATAGCTTCTCATATATTGAACTAGTAATTTGCCACACTTCAAATGCTGAATATTCCTTGCTTATCTCCAATATTCTGATCAACTTCATCTAATTTCCAGACCACAGAAAAGTGTCTTGTTTTCATCCTTGAAGGTAGGAATGGAAAGAAGTAGATCTGCTCAAAGGAGGACAGAGCTTCCCAATTATAGGTCCACATTTGCTTAACCAAAATGGTACATTGGCCAGAAATTTTCCTGCTGAAGCATCTGAGTCTTAGATATGACTCTATGTAGCTGAGACCCCTGGGAGTTGAGGGAGGAAGTGGGTTTATTCAGAATCTCAATCTTTCCAAATTGTATGTAATTTGGAGATAATTTGGAACCTGGAACCGGAAATGTAAGAACATAATGGTAATATTAACATAAGTCTTGCAGGGAAAATTAAAGGAGCTGATTTTGGGGTCTTTCTCTTCTCCCAGGTCTAGGTTCTGTAGAATTTATGCTTTTCTGGTAGAGGAACCCTGAGGACTGATCTGCTCTTACAGGTCTAAAACCATGGCCCATGTAAGTGGATGTTTATTTCCTTGAAATATATGTGTGTTTTAGATCCTAAAAGTATTTTCATTCATTTTCCTAAAATTTCCCAGTATCTTCCCTATGCAGATCACTCTAAACTAACTAGTGTTTGTGTCATTGCTAACCACATTATTTACATATCTTAAGAGCCTATACTTCTATTAAGGGCAGTGATGGAGCATTTTCCTTGAAAGAGTTTAGTCCTTGGAAGTAAAGATTTATGCTTTAAGGGTCAGGTCTGTAGTTTGGCAAGGTAAGGACAATAGATCTATTTGATCATCCATGAAAAGACTCTGAAATTTTCTGCAAATCTGAGATCTCTAGGTAGATAAGATGGTATTTGGCAATGAATGACTTGAATCTTAATGTAGGGTAAAATCTCATGCTTTCTAATTAGTGCATGATTTGGGCTTCTAATATTGAGGTCACAGATTTGATAGGAAAAACCATGAGAAATAAATACCAAGGCTATTTTGTCATTGCATGGGACATGCTAAGCTTGGATGACGTCTATGTAACTGATCAGCCTTCCTCAGTATTTTTAATTCAGTGTGTTAGTTATCATTTTCTCCCTAAAAATTACCCTGAAACTTACAGGCTTCAAATAAACATTTATTAAGTCACAATTTCCAAAGTAAAAAAATCTAGATATGCCTTAGCTTCTATGTCTCTAACAAGACTGCAATTAAGGTGTTTCTTAGTGCTATAGTTATCTTAAGGCTCAGTCAGATTCCAAGCTCATTCAAATGGTTGTTCGCAGAACCTCATGGGCTATTGGGCTGAAGTTCTTAATTCTTCACTGACTGTGACTAGAGGCTGCTCTCTGTTTATCATCATGCTGTCCTCTCTATAGGACCACTGAAAATATGGTAGCTGGCTTCATCACAGTGAGCAAGTGAGACATCAAGATAGAGCAATATGGAAATCAGAGTATTTTGTATTGTAATATTCAAAGTGACATTCCATCACTTTTGCTATATTCTGTTTGTTATAAGTAACTAGGTTTAGCCCACACTCAAAGGGAAGGGATTATACAAAAGCATAAATACCAGGAGGTGGAGAACATTGTTAATCATCTTTTAAGTTCCCACCACACTCAAAATAAGTAGTGTTCAGTGAAAGATAGTAGAAGACAACAAAAATGAATGTCATTACATGTAGTAGGTGAACACAGAATCCTATAATTGGGGAAGACCTTACAAATGTTGTGCAACCTAATTTATCAATGATTAAATATAAATCCATAAAATATGATGTTATACACCAAAAAAAATGCATGGATTTGTTGAAACAACTAAAAATGGTTATGATAAGTTCAGACATAATGAAGTACTTCGAACTTGAAGAAATTCTTAATTTTGCGCAAACCCAATTTTCTAAAATTTGCAGGAAAATATCCCATGATTAAATTTTTCTCTTCTCTTAAAAGGAAAAATTTTGGCCAGGCTCAGTGGCTCAGCCTGTAATCCCAGCACTTTGGGAGGCCAAGGCAGGTAGATTGCCTGAGCCCACGGGTTCAAGACCAGCCTGGGCAACTTGGTGAGACCGCGTCTCTACAATAAATTTTTTTAAAAAAATTAGCTGAATGTGGTAGCATGCGGCTGTAGTTCCAGCTACTTGGAAGGCTGAGGCGGAAGGATTGCCAGAATCCAACAGGTCAAAGCTGGGCTGGCTGTGAGTGTGTCGCTGCACTCCAGCCTGGGCGACAGAGCGAGACTCCAGCTCAAAAAGCGGGGGGATTTTTATTAAACTCATATTTATTGAGAATTTATAAGGCAGATACCACTTGGGCATTATGCTTATGTTTACTGTTGAGTTTAGTAGGGAAACATTATTTTGTCCACTCTCTAAAGGTTCATATATTTAGAGGTATCCCAGAGTACATAAAAAGGTTTGCTTATATCAGTGCCTTTTTCAAAAATATGTATTCATTCTGCTTCATTCCTCTTCCAGATCATAGATTTCTAGCCTACATGCTTCCCACATTGCTCTTTTCCTGCAGTGCAGTTCAGTCCTTCATCCCCTCTGCTTCCACTTTCAAAATATTTTCTTTAATTTCCACAGTAATTCATAGGTTTGCCATTTCAGGAATCAATGACATTCAGTGATGTGGCCGTAGACTTCTCTCAGCAGGAGTGGGAATGTCTTAACCCTGTTCAGAAGACCTTGTACCGGGATGTGATGATGGAGAACTACAACTTGGTCTCATTGGGTATGACTATCATCCTCAAGTAGTCTAGAATAATTTAGAATCTGTTATCTAGGATATGTGTTCTTTTCACTGTGATTTCTAGGGCTTTCAGGAAACTAATTAAATTTATTTTCCTTGATCCTGTCAAAGTGGTTTGAGCTTTGTTGGGTTGGAAACGGCAACTGCATTAAACACCTTCATTTTCTCGATCCTTCAGTGACATCCATACCTCCCTCTGGTCCTTCCTGTATTTTCTTCTCTACCATTATGACCAAGGAGCTAGATTAAAATTCTTAGGTATATAATGTATAGCTATTGTTTAAAAATCCAGTTTTCTTGTTTATTTGTACTCAGAATTGCTGTAGTACTACATTTTATTATCTGATTCCCTTGCAGAGATATCAGTTTGACACAAGGTCTTGGATTACTCTCATTGTTAAATGATCCTCTATGATTAATATGGTGGTAGATTAAATAAATGAAATTTATTTAAAGCTGAAGCAAAAACAGTTCATTTCCCAAGACAGAGTTCCTCTGTTTTGTGGTTAAAACTTGTAATTCATGAAAATTACATTTAAGATGGAACAAATATCTTATAGCTGTCTCTTCTTGTGTTCATAAGAACAATAATGATAATATCAATAATATCAGTAGTTAACATTGTGGTTACTATGTACTAGTTAGTGTTCAAAGCACATATATAATTTAACTGGTTTAAATAACAGAAGATTAACTAATCTAATCCTTCCAACAGTCCTATTATTATCCCCATTTTATAAGTTAGAATACTGAGGAACAGTGAGAATACTGAGAAACCTTACCCAAGGTCACACACAATGTAAGGTTGCAAAGACAGAAATTTATTCCGGGCTCCAGAATCTGTGTTTTCAACCACATTATACTTCCTCTCTAGAGTTAAAGGACATATGAGTTAAATTTTAAAGAAACAAGAAAACAATAACTCTACCATATTTAATAGATCTCTTGTTCTTTAATCCTTTCACTTGTCTCTTCTATAAAATTTTATTCAATGGTTTTTGGCCTTTATTATAATTTTTATTTTACAAGTCAAAATTAATTTTCATATCTTGTGACATTTCTTTTCTTTGTAAGCAGGACATTCCATTTCTAAGCCAGATGTAATTGCCTTACTGGAGCAAGGAAAAGAGCCCTGGGTAGTTATGAAGGAAGAAACCAGAAGATGTTGTACAGGTAAGTACGAGGAAGTCAGGCAAGGGAAGCTATCTCTGTAAGTAAAAGCCAAAGTGGTTAAGAAGGATACATATTTTTGAAATGTTGGTTGGAAAGCTTCCTTCTCAGTAGAGAAAAGGCTTGCATTGCGGCGAGGAAATGCGTATCTCAGCATGAGATACATCCAGTGAATTTAATGTTTACTTCATTAACCACTTACCATGTTATTTTTCTCTTATTTCCCTACCAATTCAGTGACAGTCACTCTCCTCCTTCTGTAGTGCAGCCGTTTTACCTTGATAAAATTATCTTGGCTCCTAATACTTTTCAGATTTTCTTTTACACGTAGATTTATATATGTGGCTCCATTCACTAAAAATATATTCATTTTTTATATCTGGCAAATATTTGAGTAGTCTGATTTTAGCACTTGCTTAGACAATCCAATAATACTGAATTAGACAGATCATGTTTTTGCACTCATGGGGATTATACTTATTAAGAAAGATGGGGCAACCCCCTCGGGTCCCCTCCCACTGTGGGAGCTTTTCTGTCCTCTTAATAAATCTTGTTTTCTCAGTTAAAAAAAAAAAAAAAGAAAGATGTAAACATGAAATATGTGGATAAATAATATTAGGTAGTGAAGTGTATCATGAAAGATATAAAACAAGGATTTGCCAAGAATATGACATATTTAGGTAAGGTAGGATACAAAAAACCTTTTCTTAGAAGATAATGTTTTTGCAGAAACATGAAGTAACAGCTCAGGACTTTGGAGTGGATAAGCAAAAGCATTCCAAGGAGAGTGAACTATCCACACTTGCAAAATTCCTTAAGGGGGAATGAGGTGTTTGTGTTTGAGGAGTAGCAGGTAAATCTGAACAGCTAAGTGAGAGGTGATTAATGGGACATGAAGTCAGCATGTTAGGAAAGATCCTTTAAGTGTGATTCATCATGAAGAATTAGGTTTGTTTCTAAAGGTAATTAGGAACCATAATGTGATTTAAGCCTTTTATCTTTCTTTATATTTTTTTAAATTACACCTTTTTATTAAATCATAAGACTTATACAGACATCTAAATAAAACTAGTATAGATTGCTGAGTTACTCTTATATCCTTTGCAAATACCTCTTAATTCTTATTTGTCTTAACATTTGTCTATTGGACTTATTCTTGAATGTCTTTCAAGGTTGGTATTTTGAGATTATTTTTTCTTTTATATCTATTTATACATTCTGTCACTTAATTTCTTGTTTTTTCTGATTCTGATTTATGCTCTTTCATATCTCAAAGTATTTATATCTGGCATATATTTGAGTAGTTTATAAATAGAATTATAGAGTTGTTCACTGTTTTGGGGGCATTTATTTCAAATGTCTTTATATAGTTTTTGTAATTGTCATTAACTTTCTTCTTTATATAATAATTTCTTGTGTGGAAATTGGTCTTAGGCCTTTTTTGGGTCACTTATATGTGAGATTCATTTTTTTCAACTTTGAGAAAGCAGTAGATTCAGGATGCCATTTCTGAGTTTATAGCTTTAGAGCTCCCTCTTTTGTGATTTTTGTATGAGTTTTCAAATTATCTTGGCTGAGAGAAGAAATAGCGCTATTTAGGAGTACAGTTTTATATACTATTGTAATTAAGTTGGTATTAATCTGATTTAGGTTTTTATAAATTTAGATGTTAATTGTAATCTTTAAGAAAACCATTAAGAAAAAAGTTTACAAAATATACAGCAAAAGAAAGGATAGGGGAATTCAGGTGGTATCCAAGAAAATATCTATTTAACACAAAAGGAATTAACAATGGAAAAATAAAGGAAATAAAAGACAGAAGAGACATATAGTAAATAAGTAGCCAAATTTCAGATGTAAATTTCACCAGTAATAACACTAAATGTAAAGTGAATATACAATTAAAAGGCCTAAATTGGCAGAATAGATTTTATAAAAGAAAGCATGATCTGTTTATCTAACAAGAAACACCTTTTGGAGTCATAGATACAATAAATAGGTTAAAAGTAAAGGATGGAAAAGATATAGTATGCAAAGAGTACTTAAAAGAGTAGAGTGGCTCTGCTTATATCAGACAAAATAGACTGTAAGGCAAAAAAAAAAGGAAAAAGATATAGTCTAAAAACAGTAACTAAAAGAGTGGCTGGAGTATCCACTCTTACTAGAAAAAATAGACCTTAAGTATGTTCCCTGACCACAATTAAATGAAATTAAAACTTAATAACAAAAGGGAATTTTGGCAACTTAATAATATGTGGCAATTATACACACACCCTTAAGCAATTGCTAAGTCAGTAGAAATAATGAGAAATAAATACTTTGTGATGGATAAAAATGAAAAAACAATGTACCAAAATTTATGGGATGCAACTAAAGTCATGCTGAGAGGAAAATGTATAGCTGTAAACCCCATATTAAAAAAAGATCTCAAGTCAGTATCTAAGCTCTCTCTTAAGAAACCAGAATAAATAAATAAATAAACAAACAAATAAAATGAAGAAACCAGAAAAAAGAACAAACTAAACTCAAATCAAGCAGAAGGAAAGAAATAATAAAGATCAGAGTGGAGATAAATAGAATAAAAAAATAGTAGAGAAAAGTAATAAACTAAAAGTTTGTTCCCTGAAAAGATAAAGAAAGTTGGCAAATTTTTAGATAGAGAGATGAAAAAAAAAAGAGAAGTCTCAAATTACTAAAATGAGGAATGAAAGAGGAGGCATTTTTACTGACCTGTTGTTTTATTTGTTTATTTTCTGGTTTCTTAAGAGAGAGCTTAGTTACTGATTTTGAGACCTTTTTTAAATATGGGGTTTACAGCTATACATTTTCCTCTTAGTAAAAACGTATTATAAGAGAAAGTTATGAATAACTGAATGCCAACAAACTGTGCAACCTGGATAGAATAGATTTAAACAAAGATCTAAATTCCAAAAACTGAATAAAAAAGAAATAGAAAATCTGGAAAAAAAGTACATAGATGCATTTATAGAGATTAAATCAGGAAGTGAGAAACTTCCTATAAGAAACAGGTAGTCCTAGATTGCTTTTTTGGTAAATTTTTTTTTTTTTTTGGGTCAGGTCTCAGTCTGTTGCCCAGGTTGGAATGCAGTGGCATGATCATGGCTCACTGCAGTCTCAACCTCCTGGGCTCATGTGATTTTCCTACCTCAGCTAGGATTACAGGCTGAGCCACTATGCCTGGTCCCTCTTTGGTAAATTCTACCAAATGTTTGAATAAGTATTTACACCATGGGCTGAGCATGGTGCTCATGCCTGTGAGTCTACACTTTGGGAGGCCAAGGCAGGATGATTGCTTGAGCTCAGGAGTTCCAGACCAGTCTAGGCTACATCTCTACAAAAAATTAACTGAGCATGGAGGTGTGCGTCTGTAGTCCCGGCTACTCAGAAGGTTGAGGTAGAAGGATTGCTTGAGCCTAAAAGGTTGAGGCTGGGGTGAACCATGATCATGCCACTGTATTCCAGCCTGGGTGACAGAATGAAACTCTGACTCAAAGAAAAAAAAGAATTCAAGACCTGGCATGGTGGCTCAGGCCTATAACCCCAGCACTTTGGGAAGCCAAGACAAGAGGACCGCTTGAGCCCAGGAATTCCAGACCAGCTTGGGTAACATATCAAGACCTCATCTTTACACAAAACATCAAAAAAATTAACTAGATGTAGATGTGCATGCTTGTAGTCCCAACTACTTGGGAGGGTGAGGCAGGAGGATCACTTGAGCCCAGGAAATTGAGGCTGTAGTAAGCTGTGATCTTGCCACTACATTCCAGCCTGGGCAACAGAATGAGATGCTGACTCAAAAAAAGGGGGAAAAAAAGTTAACACCAGTCATTCAGAAAGTCTTCCAAAAATAGCAGATGAGGGAACACTTCCACACTTATTCCTTGAGGCCAGTATTATAATGATACCAAAACCAGACAAACACATCACAGTGAAAGAAAACTATGAACCAATATCTTTTATGAATATAGATCCAAAAACATCCATTATACTACTAGCAAACCAAATGCAGCAATATATAAAAAGAATCATGACCATTATCATGACCAGGTGGAATTTATTCCAGTAATGCCAGGTTGGTTTAACAATGGAAATCACTTAATATAATACCTCCTGTCTCTAGAATAAAGGATAAAAACCACACCATCATCCCAACAGATGCAGAAAAGGCATTTGACAAGTTCTATACCCTTTTATGATAAAAGTTTAACAAAATAGGACCAAAAAGGAACTTCCTCAGCCTGTAAAGACAATCTATTTAAAAAAAACCTTAGCTAACATCATATTTAATAATGAAAAATTGAAAGCTTTCCCCCTAAAAGCAGGAACAAGAGGATATCCACTTTAACACCGCTTTAGCATGGTACTGGAGGTGGTAGCCAGGCTAATTAAACAAGACAATGAAATAAAAGGTATGTAGATTAGAAAGGAAGAAGAAAAACTATGTCTGTTTCCCAATGATATGATCTGATATATAGAAAATGATAAGTAATCCTCAGAAAAAAATATTATAGCTAATAAATTTGCCATGGTAACAAGATACAAGATACGTAATTAAAAATCAACTGTATCTTTCCATACGTATAATTAATCCCAAAATGAAGTTAAGAAAACAATTCTATTTATAATAATAATAAAAATGCAAAACACTAGCAGATTTAACAAAAAAGTGCAGTCTTGCTCAGTGAAACCTACAAAATATTGGGAAATAAAGAATATCTAAATAAATGGAGGGATATTTCATATTAATGAATCAGAATACTCGCTATTGTTAAGATGGCGATATTCCTCCAAATGATGTAGCGATACACTGCAATCCCTATCAAACTGTGAGCTGACTGGACTGTAGAAATTGACAAGCTGAATCTAAAATGTATAAATTAATGCAAAGGATCCAAAATTGAGGAGGGAGAAGCTTTAAGATGAGGAAAATAGGAAGAACCACACTTTACAGTTTCAAAATGTACTGTAAAGCTATAGTAATCAAAGCTACTAGCATATAGGATTAGCATAAGGATTGGACTCATTCATAAGAAGTTCATATTTTTTTTTTCTGATTGGGGCCTCAATCTGTTGCTTAGGCTGGCGTGCAGGGACAGGATCACAGCTCACCACAGCCTTAACTTCCTGTTCTCAAACCCGTGGGCTCAGGCAATCCAGTCACCTCAGCCTCCCAAACTGCTGGGATTAAAGGCTGAGCCACTAAGCCTGGCCCTTCCCCACTTTTTAATGGGGCTGTTAGGTTTTTTTTTTCCTTTTAGCATGTTTGAGTTCCTTGTAGATCCTGGATGTTAGGCCTTTGTCAGACATACAGTTGACAAATATTTTTTCCCTGTGGGCAGTCTCTCCTCTCTTGATGGTTTCTTTTGTTTTGCAGAAGCTTTTCAGTTTGATGAGGTCCCACTTGTGTATCTTATCTCTTATGGTGTGGGCACTTGGGGTTTTGATCAGGAGCTGGTTGCCAGTTCCATTTCAGTAAATCTATCTCCTGCATTTTCTAAGTTCTTATAGTTTGAGGTTTTATGTTTAGGTCTTTGATCCATTTAGAGTTGATTTTTGTGAATGGCAATAGGTAGGGTCCTATTTCAGTCTTCTGCATGTGGTCAGCCAGTTTTCCCAGCACCATTTACTGAATAGGCTCTCCTCTCCTCAGTGGTTGTTGGTGGAGGCTTTGTCGAAGATGAGTTGGTTGAGAAATTGAAATCTTGCTTCCAAAATCTCTATCCTGTTCCATTGGTCCATATGCCTATTCTTGTACCGTTACCAGGCTATTTTGAATACTGTAGCTTTATGGTAAAGTTTGAAGTCTGGAAGTGTGATACCTCCCGCTTTGTTTCTTTTGCTAAGGATTGTTTTGGCTATTCATGGTCATTTATGTTTCCATATGAATTTCTGTATTTTCATTTCCAGGTCTGAGAAGAATGGCATTAGTAATTTAGTGGGTATTGCATTAAATCTGTAGATTGACTTTGGTAGTAGGATGGACATCTTAACAATGTTGATTCTTCCTATCCATGAGCATGGAATGTTTTTCTATTTGTTTGTGTCTTCTTGGATTTCTTTGAGGCATGTTTTGTAGTTTTCATTGTAAAGGTCTTTCACTTCTCTGGTTAGGAAGATGCCGTGATATTTCATTTTCTTTGTGTGGCTATTGTGAATGGGATTCTGCTTTTTATTTGGTTTTATGCCTGCTTGTTGTTGGTGGTAAGAATGTGATTGGATTTTGTACCCCGAGACTTTGCCAGAGTCCTTTATCAGTGAAAGCAGGTTTTTGACAGATTCTCTTGGGTTTTTGAGGTATAGGATCATATCGTCAGCAAAGAGGGGTAACTTAACGTCCTCTTTTCCTATTTGGATACACGTGATTTCCTTCTCTTGTCTGATTGCTCTAGTTAGGACTTCCAACACAATGTTGAACAAGAGGGGTGAGAGTAGGAGCCTTGTCTTGCTCCAGTTGTCAGGGGAAATGTTTCCAGTTTCTGTCCATTTAGCAATATGCTAGCTGTGTTTTCACACAGAAGAGCTTTTGGTTTGGTATATCATTAGTTTATTTATTTATTTCATTTTTTTATTCATATGTGTATAATATATATATATTTTTTGAATCAGAGTCTCACTGTGTTGCCCAGGCTGGAGTGCAGTGGTATGCCTTGACCTGCTGGGCTCAGGTGATCCTTCCACCTCAGCCTTCCAAGTAGCTGGGAACCACAGGCATGTGCCATTATGCCTGACTAATTTTTTTATTATTATTTATTGTAGAGTCAAGTTCTCATCAAGTTGCCCTGGCTGATCTTGATTGAACCTCTGGTCTCAGGCAGTCCTCTTTTCTCCACCTCCCAAAATGCTGAGATTACAGGCATGAGCCACTGCACCCAGCCATATTTTTGTTTTACTGAGTGAGGGTCTCACTCTGTCATCCAGGCTGGAGTGCAACAACATGATCATGGCTCACCACAACCTTTACCTCTTGAGCTCAGACAATCCTTCCATCTCAGCCTTCTGAGTAGCTGGGACTACGGATGTGCACCACTATTCCTGGTTATTTTTTTATTTTTTTGTAGAGATGAGGTCTCTCTATGTTGTTCAGGCTGGTCTTGAACTCCTGGAGTCAAGCAGTCTTCCTGCCTCAGCCTTTCAAAGTAGTGGGATTATAGGTGAAAGCCACAGCGCCCAGCCAATTTTCTATATTATTAATTTCTATTGTTACTCTATTTTGATGTGTGGTATTCATACTATTTCAACTTTTTGTACATATACCATACTCATGTTACAAGAAGATAACTTTTGTCGCTAAGTTATATCCTGCTAATTCATCACTTTTAATTTTGCTCAACATATTGCTTGCTTCATATACACAATTACCCTCTAGCCCACAACTGCCAAGTATTTGTTACATACTTCTTAGCTGTCTTCTTTTAGACTCCTTCAAATATTCAGGGTCCGGTTGTCCCCTCTTTTGTCCAAAGTCTCTAAATACCAAAAATGCCATAATATTTGTATGTAAAACCAGTACTTATCACAAAGCCGATTGGAATACTCTCATAGGGATTAACAGAATGGTTGGCCTTGGTCAAAAGAGAAAAAATAGAAAAGAATAAAACAGGTGGAACTTTGTAGATGGTAAATAATAAAAATCTCAGGTGATGAAAACTAAATAAAAACTCGCAGTAACTTACTTGTTATGAACATCCAAGACAAAAGCACATGGCTATGCATAGGTGGGCATAAGCTATACTAGTAAAAATGTATATTTTTAAATAGGAATTGTAATTAAAAAACAGTCAGTTGTAGTTACTTCCCTTTTTCATTTTATATAGGTGTATTTTTGTATGTTACATGGAAATGGTGTGATAGAACTGGCTAGTAATTGCTCTCTGAAGACAACTGTTTTTATCTCATCCAAAGTTTGGGTTCAGTTACCTTATTTGATAACTGAAAAGTGCCTGTGCCAGGAGTATTTACACCATAGACACAAGACAGGGCTCTTTCTCTGTGTATATGCATGTGTGTGTAGAGCTGGTTGTTAAACATTTAATAGCACTCCACTACATGCACTTTTATTTTCTGTGCTCTCCTTTCATGTCTTCAAATTTTATACCTTTTTTTTTAATTTAATAACTTTTTATTGGGGTAAGATACATACAAAATTACAATTTAAAGTGTACAATTTAGTAGTATTAAGTACATACAGATTGTTGTGTAACCATTACCACCACCCAGCTAGAAAACTCTTTTCATTTTACAACACTGAAACTCTATACTCACTGAACAATAACTCCCCACACCTCTCTTCCTCCAA
This sequence comes from Cephalopachus bancanus, assembly GCA_027257055.1. Classification (NCBI taxonomy): domain Eukaryota; kingdom Metazoa; phylum Chordata; class Mammalia; order Primates; family Tarsiidae; genus Cephalopachus; species Cephalopachus bancanus. The sequence goes on along the minus strand of JAPVLO010000452.1, from coordinate 409,449 downwards.
TTCTAGGCATCCACCATTGTACTTTCTGTCACTATAAACATGAATGCTCAATAGGATCATTCAGTATTTGCTTTTTTATGACTGGCTTATTTATAGCCACCCCTGATCTTCTTTTCCATCCTTTCCCTTTTAACCAACATGTGTCTCTAGGTCTCCAGAGAACCTCTTGTAGACAGCATATAGTTGGAAATTTTTTTTTTTTTTTTTTAATGAGTTGGAGTCTCACTCTGTCACCCAGACTGGAGTGCAGTGGCCGCTCCTGGCCACTGCAGCCTCGACCTGCTGGGCTCCGGCGATCCTTCCGCCTCAGCCTTCCGAGTAGCCAGAATTACAGGCATGTGCTACCACGCCTGGCTGATTTTTTTTATTTATTGTATAGATGAGGTCTCACCAAGTTGCCCAGGCGGGTCTCAAACCCACGGGCTCAGGCAATCCACTCACCTCAGCGCCCCCAAAGCGCGGGATTACAGGCTGAGCCACCGACCCCAGCTAATTGGAAAATTTGTATGTACCATTCTGCTAATCTCTGTTTTCTGATTGGAGAGTTTAATCCATTTATATTCAAGGTAATTACTGATATAAAGGGACTTGTATCATTTTGCTATTTATTTTCTATATGCCTTAGGCATTTTTTATCCTTCATTTCCTATATTACTCTCTTCTTTTGTGCTCAATTCACTTTTTTTTCAGTGAAATGTTTTAGTTACTTTCTCATTTTCCTTTAGTTACCATGGAGATACATTTACCATCCCAATGTTATGACACTCTAATTCAAATTGATAGCAGTTTAACTTGAATGATATACAAAAACTGCTCATTTATAGTGCTATCACCACATCCTTTTAGTAGTTGATGTTATACAATTGCATCTTTATACATTGTGTCCCCCCAAAAATGAATAACTTTTTATTGCATTAACCTCTTAAATTATGTAGAAAACAAAATGCAGAATTACTAACCAAAGTTGAAATAATGCTAGCATTTTTTAAAAACTGAGATAACTACTTCACAAAACTTCATTTTACTGTCTAGTGTTCTTTTATTTCAACCTGAAGGACTTTTTTTACTGTTTCTTGCAGGACATTTCTAGTGGTAATGAACTCTTTTAACTTTTCTTTATCTGAAATGTCTTCATTTCTCTGTTTTGTTTTGTTTTGTTTTTTGAGTTGGAGTCTCACTCTGTTGCCCAGACTGGAGTGTAGTGGCACACTCCCGGCCCCCGCAGCCTCGACCTACTGGGCTCCGGCAATCCTTCCACCTCAGCCTTCCAAGTAACTGGAACTACAGGCACGCGCTACCATGCCTGGCTAATTTTTTATTTTCATTGTAGAGATGAGGTCTCGCCAAGTTACCCAGGTGGGTCTCGAACCTGCAGGCTCAGGCAAGCCACTCACCTCGGCCTCCCAAAGCGCAGGATTACAGGCTGAGCCACCGAGCCCGGCCTCTCTGTATTTTTTTTAAGAGACAAGGTCTCACTCTCTTGCCCAGGTTGGAGTATAGTGGCATGCTCATAGCTCACTGCTTCCTCAAACTCCTGGGCTCTGGTGATTCTCCAACTTTAGCCTCCTGAGTATCTGAGACTACAGGTGCCTGTCACCACACCTAACTGATTAAAAAAGAAATTGTTTTTGTAGAGACATGGCTGTGCTGTGTTGTCCAGGTTGGTCTCAAATTTCTGGGCTCAAGTGATCCTTCTACCTTTCCTTCCCAAAGTGCTGTGATGATAGGCATGAGCCATCACCCCCAACTTCTCCATATGTTTGAAGGATGAGTTTGTTAAATAGGATTCTGGGTGGACAGGTGTTTTTTGTTTTTTGTTTTTGTTTTTTTTTCTTATGGCTCTTTGAATATATTAGTCCACGGCCTTCTGACTTTCAAAGTTTTTGAAGAGATTTCTGCTTATCATCTCATTGAGGATCCCTTTTATGTGATGAGTTAGTTGCTTCTCTCTTGCTACTTTCAAGTATCTCTCTTTGTGTTAGCTTTCAACAGTTTGATTATAATGTATCTTGGAGTGGGTCTCTCTAAGTCCATCTTTTTTTTTTTTTTTGAGTTGGAGTCTCACTCTGTTGCCCAGACTGGAGTGTAGTGGCCACTCCCGGCCACCGCAGCCTAGACCTGCTGGGCTCCGGCGATCCTTCCGCCTCAGCCTCTAAGTCCATCTTAATTGCAGTTTGTTAAGCTTCTTGGGTATTTATATTCATGTCTTCTATCAAATTTGGGACATTTTTGGCATTTCTTCTAATCTCTCTGTTCCTTTCTCCTTTCCTTCTGAAATTTCCATAGTGCATATATTGTTATGCTTGATGGTGTCTTTCTTTGGGGAAAATTTCTGTTGGTTTATTTTTTTCCCTTTGAATGGGCCATACTTTCCTGTTTCTTTATGTGTCCTGTGATTTTTTTTGTTGAAAACCAGATATTTTAGCCCAATAATGAACAGGAAATTGGATTCTTACCTTTTTCAGAATCTGTACCACCAAAATTGAAAACAGAACCTAGAAATCAAATATCCGAGTTTTGGAGGACAGCATCCTTATGCCCCACCCTGGCTCCCTTAGGCTGCCTGCAAACTGCTCCAGGAACACATGTATGGTTGCTGACCTCAGGACTAGGGGATGGGTAGGTGCTTTGAGCTGAAATTAACCAAAATTCACCACAAATTACCATCCATGTCTTTCCCCAGAAGCTAAACCTTTTAATATACTCCAGAGTTCCAAAATGGTCACATCAGATTCTGCCAGTGTGATTTTTGACTAGGTGGGGTGACAGGTTTCTAGTGTTTCCTACTCTGCCATCTTCCTAAAACCCTCTGTCATTATAACTTTATTTTAGAATTCTTTATGTCATTTCTAATAGATGAGCTTTTCAGTTTTCTCTTAATTGTACCATATTACTTCTTCTGATCAAGGAACAAAATGTTTTTCTTATTTCTTTTAGATTTGGAGTCAAGGTATGAAATAATCCACTATGGAAAGATGTATGTTTATAATAAACATTCATCTCTTAGTCTACATCAGAGAATTCAATATGGAGAGAAACGCTATGAATGTAAGGAATGTGGAAAGGCCTTTAGTCGTCATACAGAACTTCGAGTCCATCAAGTAATTCATACTGGTGAGAAACCCTATGAATGTCAGGAATGTGGGAAAGCATTTAGTCGTGTTACAGACCTTCGAGTCCATAAAGTAATTCATACTGGTGAGAAACCCTATCAATGTGAAGAGTGTGGGACCACTTTTAGTCGTCTTACAGACCTTAGAGTACATCATAGAATTCATACTGGTGAGAAACCCTATGAATGTGAAGAATGTGGGAAGGCCTTTAGCCGTGTCTCAAACCTTGCTCAACATGGAAGAGTTCATACCGGTGAGAAATCCTATGTGTGTCATGACTGTGGGAAGGCCTTTAGTGAAGTTGGAGGACTTAGAATACATCAGAGAATTCATACTGGTGAAAAACCCTATGAATGTAAAGAATGTGGGAAGGCCTTCAGTCAAGCCTCAAACCTTATACAACATGACAGAATTCATACTGGTGAAAAACCCTACGAATGTAAAGAATGTGGGAAGGCCTTTAGTCATACCTCACATCTTGTTCCACATGAGAGAATTCATACTGGTGAGAAACCCCATGAATGTAAAGAGTGTGGGAAAGCTTTTAGGAGTAGTCATCAACTTACTATACATTATAGATTTCATACTGGTGAGAAACCCTATGAATGTAAGGAATGTGGGAAGGCATTTAGTGTGTACGGACGGCTTACCCGGCATGAGAGTATTCACAGTGGTGAGAAACCCTTTCAATGTAACAAATGCAGGATGTCCTTTAGACTCAGGTCAAGTCTGAAAGTACATCAGAGTATTCATACTGGTGAGAAACCCTTTGAGTGTGACAAATGTGGGAAGTCTTTTAGACTTAGTTCAATCTTTAAAGTACATCAGAGAATTCATACCAGTGAGAGAATTTATGGCATATATATATAAACAGACAATGTACAGTACATGAATGAATTTATACCACTGAGAAACAATTTGAGCAAAGAGAATGTGAGAAGGCTTTTACATGCGGTTCATTCAATTTTTATAAGACATCAGATCATTTATACTGGTATGAGCGCTTTGGAATATAAAAATTTAAAGTCTTTTAGTTATGACCTAGTTGTTCAGATTGAGAGAACTTGTATTTTATATAACAAAGTATTTGATAGTATTCCTGTATGTTTCACTCTTCACTGGGTGGCCAGACGGCAGCCAAGATCAAAAGGCCAAAAAGTGCCATCCAGAGAAGAGACCGGTATATGGCTTGAGGTTGTGAAAGACGGACAACAAGTACACCAGGCTCAAGTGGTGCAGCATTTACTTAAAGCAAGAGAGAAAACAGAGTGCACAAGCTTATACCCCTTGCAATATGTCAGTCAACTGCACACATTTACAGGACCTCAACCTCAACATGGGGTCTGACATACAGAATGAAGGGGACCATTGACATGTGCTTAAGCAGAACAAAGGAGTGCACAGTGAGTCTGAAACAGGGAAATATAGTCCCACACAAGTTGATAGATCCAGTACAGGCTGCAAGGGCTATTTAATCTCATGAGGGGGAAACATTCCAGGCCTACAGTCCAATCTTTTTTTTTTTTTAATATGGAATGCTTCACGAATTTGCGTGTCCAATCTTATGTGGCCATGTGGGGGCTGTAAGACATGCACAAGACTGTCTTTCCCAACACTATGTATTATCAGATATTTATACAAAAAAAAAAACCTTAAGAGACTATACGAAACCCTTGTTTCTTTATGTTTTAGGCATAAAATCTTTCCAGCACAAATCAATTATTATTAAACTTGAGTAAATTTATGGCACAGAAAATCTCTGCTAATCTAACAGACATGGGAGACCCTTTAGCTTCTATATGTGTCTTAACAACCCTGATTGTCTTTTCACTCCTTATGGCTCATTTGTAAATGATGATAATAATACCTACATTATGGAGCTGTTACTAGAATTAAATCAGTTCATTTATGTGGAAAACTTGGGAAAGTATCTGACATGTAGTTTATGTTCAATAAATATTAGCTGCTATTTCTAGTATCATTATTTGTGTTATTACTAGAAGACTATTATAAGATAAAAACCTTATAGGTTTAATGAATTTAGGAAAGTTTTATGTAACTTCTTACCTCTTTTTGAATTTGAACTGTTTCTTACTGAACAACTCTGATAGAATGTAAAAACCCCAAGAGCATCTTCAGTCACATCTCTTAAGGTGAATCAAACAATCCTTTAGAATGTGTGAAAATTTGTAAATCAGCCAGTACTTTACATTCCACAGCTACAATTCCATGTTGATTAGAAATTAACCAAAAAATAGTCATTTTGCAATTTTTCTCAAATTTATGAAAAACTGAAAACATAGATAAGTTAAAATAACAGCACAAGAAATATCTGTTAATAATAGTCATGTAAGCTTTCTGTTTTGTGTGTATTTTACTATATAATTGACAGTGTTAGAAATATCATGATGCTTCCATCTTACATATATGTCAATGCATCCTCTTAAAAAAAAGAGAAATTCCTACTTACCCAAAGTGCCATATAATGAACATATAAGGAACATAATAATTTCAAATTCTAGTATCTAATCCATATTCAGATTTTTAAAGATATACAAGGAATGTCTTTTATATGTATCTTCAAACTAGTTTCTATTCTAGATTTGTGCATTTGGTTATTATAACACTTTAATCTGTTAATTTACAGCAGTGGCTGGGAAACTATGACCTGCAGGCTTTATTGCAACCTGACACTGGATTTTGTAAAATTTTGTTGTAATATTGTTATACTACTTTGTTTACATGTGGTCTGCACCTTTTTTCTTACGTATTTTGGAGAGTTTTTGTTTGATTATTTGAGTCATTGTCTTGTCATATTGCCTTGACTGGCCTCCAACTTCTGGACTCAAGTGATCCTCCTGCCTCAGCCTCCCCAGTAACTGGGACTACAGATGAGAACCACTGCAAACAGGTTATTTTTGTAAGACAAGGTCTTTTTTTGTCCAGGCTGGTCTCGAACTCCTGGCCTCAAGTGGTCCTCCCACTTAGACCTCCCAAAGTGCTGATTATAAGCATAAACCACTAAGACTGGCCTGAAACCGTTGTTTTCAGCAAAGTTGTGTCATTGGTCTACAAGATCACTAGGGCTCAATGATTTTGTTGGAAGGATTCATGGGATTTAGAAGAGTTGCCATACTCAAGATTATGATGTATTACAGTGAAGGGTACAGATTAAAATGAGCAAAGGAAGAAGGACATGGACAAAGTCCAGGAGAAACCAGGCACAAACTTCCAGGTTTCCCTTTCCGTTAGAATCGCATGGGGACAGCACTTAATTCTTCCAACAATGATATTTGACAACGTGTGCCAAATAAGGAATCTCATCTAAGCCTTGGTGTCCATGGTGACTATGTGACTAAACTTTAACTACTGAATTTAACTGCTCAGTTTACAACCTCCCAGAATTCCAGCTTGCATAGCATGGTTGAGAGCCTTAGGCACACAAAATAACCATTCACCATAAGTTGCATTTTGACACTGATACAACATTTGAAGTCAAGGACTCAGATTATTTCCCAGGGGCCAGTGAAAATACAGGCCATTTGTTAGAATGTACAGGACTGGAGCACTGTGGACCTGCTGAGTTAACCCTTTGCTGCACAGTTAGGCAGTATTGAGCAAATTTTTATTCCAGAAGACCCGATTACTTAAATATAAAGTATCCATGTAATAAATGATAGGTAGAGAAAATATACTGAAGACATGGAAAATATTTCAGAAATACTACTGGTAGAAAAAAAATCAAGTTACAAAACCACATTTGCAATATGATTCTATTTGTAAAATATATGCATAATTCAAAATAGAATTACAGACCCTTAAAACTAATTAGACTGAAAACAATCTCTATAATACACCCATATATTAACAGTGTTTATCCTTTTGTTTTCATTTTCATCGAGTCTTTTGAGTGTATATAAAATAATTTTAGTGTAGTTACCATGCCTTACTTGAAACATATACTAGGGTGCCAAAAAAATGTATACACATTTTAAGAAAGGAAAAACTATTAAAATCATAATACTCAATATATACCAATGGTAAAAGATGAATACAAGTCACATCTCACTTCTGAAGTTACAACAGGTGCTCAAAATGGTTACCATCAGCATCCAGACACTCCTGACTACAGCAAACTAAAAGTAATACATAGGTGACATCTCTTAAAATGTGTATACATTTTTGGGGTCTCCCCAGTATATATATGAACTTTGTTTTATGGGAAAGCTATTTTCCAACAAGTAAATTCATCTTTAAAAACCATCTCTACTTGGTCTTAGAGAAATATAGTAAGTTCAGACTGTTTTGTTTACTGGTTGTATTTCCTTTAGTTTCCCTGAACCTAAATTCCAAGATTCCTGTGTGTGTTTGTACATATTGGATTTCTGTCCAAAAAAAGCGAATAGCATCCCTGAGTAGAGTTTGATGTGTATTGATGCTAGTCTCCTAGCTACATCCTTTTCTGTCTCCTTTTTTTTTTTTAAGTTGGAGTCTCACTCTGTTGCCCAGACTAGAGTGCAGTGGCACACTCTCAGGCACCGCAGCCTTGATCTGATAGGCTCCAGCAATCCTTCCACCTCAGCCTTCCAAGTAGCCGGAACTACAGGCACATGCTACCAGGCCCTGCTAATTTTTGATTTATTGTGGAGACAAGGTCTCGCCAAGTTGCCCAGGCAGGTCTCGAACCCGCGGACTCTCAAAGTGCTGGGATTACAGGCTGAGCCACTGGGCTCAGCCCTTTTCGGTCTTCTTTACAAAACTATTTCCCACCCTGTTAGTCATGATGTTCTCTGGAGAACTACACAATTATGTTATCCCATTAGTCTCACTTTGCATCCAATATCATTAAAATAAAAATGTGTGGTTAAGGTGTACAGCATAAATTCCTTTTCTTCACCACAGGCTCACTAGTTGAGTATAATTTAATCATAATCAAATAGTGGTAATGCCAAAATGACATCAGTACCCTATAAAATCCCAAGTCACATCACCTGAATTTTGGTAGTGGTCTTTAATACATTTATTTCTATTCAGAGTTTACCTTATTAGATTATAAAATACTTTGAGGTAGCAACCATGTCATTTTTGTCTTCTCAGATTCTATGATTACATGGTCTGTTACACTGTTGGCACTTAGTAAAGCTCTGATTATTTTAACTCAGATTCTACTTCTAGAAGTTACCTTAAGGAAATACACTCATGTGTTGCTTAACAATGGGAATACATTCTGAGAAATGCATCATTAGGTGATGTTATCACGCAAATATCAGAAAAGTACTTAAACAACCCTAGATGGTATAGCCTATTTCTCCTAGGCTACAAACCTATATAGCATATTACTGTACTGAACACTTTAGGCAGCTGTAATACAATGGTGAAGTAATTGTGTATCTAAACACAGAAAAGGTAAGGTATAAAAAATGTATTAAAAAATTTTACCAGCCCAGACAACTTGGTGAGACCTCATCTCTACATTAAAATTTTAAAAATAATTAGCCAGGCATGGTAGGGCACCTGTAGTTCTGGCTACTTGGAAGGCTGATGCAGAAGGATCACTGGAGTCCAGCACGTAGACGTTGGGGTGGCCGTGAGTGCACCGCTGCACTCCAGCCTGGGCGAGGGAGTGAGCCTTGGACTCAAAAAAAAAAATTTTTTTTAAGGGTACACTGTGTACTTTTTTAAAGGTACCTGTGTAGGGTATTTACCATGAATGAAGGTTGAAGGACTGGAAGCTGCTCTGGGAAGTGGAAAAGGGGCGAGTTAATGTGAAGACTTAGGACATTTCTGTATGCTACTGTAAACTTTATAAACACTGTACACTTAGGTTACACTAAATTTATATAATATTTTTCTTTAATAAATTGAACAGCCTACTGTAACATTTTTGCTTTATGAGCTTTTTAATTTTAAAAAAACTTTTGGACTCATAACACAGGTTAAAATACGACACATTGTACAGTTGTAAATTTTCTTTATATTCTATAAGCTGTTTTCTATTTCAAATGTTTTTACTTTATATTTTTACCGTTTCCTTTGTTTCTTTCTTTTTTTTTTTTTTGAGTTGGAGTCTCACTCTGTCACCCAGACTGGAGTGCAGTGGCCACTCGCGACCACTGCAGCTTTGACCTGCTGGGCTCTGGCAATCCTTCCACCTCAGCCTTCCAAGTAGCTGGAACTACAGGCACGTACTCCCTCACCCGGCTAATTTTTTATTTATTGTAGAGATGAGGTCTCGCCAAGTTGCCCGGGTGGGTCTTGAACCTGCGAGCTCAGGCAATCCACTCACCTCAGCCTCCCAAAGTGCTGGGATTACAGGCTGAGCCACCAAGCCTGGCTCTTTTTTTTTTTTTTTTTTTCCATCAGGGGTTCACTCTTTCCCAGGCTGGAGTACAATGGCACAATCACAGCTCACCACAGCCTCAACCTCCTGGGCTCAGGTGACCCTTCCACCTCAACCTCCTGAATAGCTGGGACTACAAACATGCACCACCATGTCTGGCTAATTTTTAAAAAATTTTTTGTAGAGATGAGGTCTCGCTGTGTTGCCCAGGCTAGTCTCAAACTCCTGAATTCAATCAATCCTCCCGCCTCGGCCTTCCAAAATGTTGGAATTACAGGCATGAGCCACCATGCCCAGTCTTACTTTTATTTATTTATTTTTTTTACTTTTTAAACATTCTTGTTAAAAACTAAACATAAACATATACGTATTAGCCTAGGCTTACACAGGGCCAGGATTATCAATATCACTCTCACTTCCACCTCTTAACTCATTGGAAGGTCTTCAGAGTCTATAATATGTATGAGCTGTCACCTATGATAATGATGCATTCTTCTGGAAGGGCCTGCCTGAGGTTGTTTTACTGTTAACTTTTTTTATGAGTAGTAGGAGTGTGCTCTAAAATAATGATTAAAAGTATAGTAAGTCCATAAACCAGTAAAATAGTTGTTTATTTCAAGTGTTCTTTACACACCAGCATCACCACAAACACATGAGTAATGCATTATGCTATATATGACGTTACCACATCACTAGACAATAGGAATTTTTCTGCTTCATAATAGTCTTATGGGACCGCCATCATATATGTAGTCCATCGTTGACCAAAATGTCATTATGCACTGCATGACTGTATTTGTAAAAATGTATACAATGCATGCCCAGTGATGTTCAAAAAATATTTTTGATAAACAAAAATTTAAAACAAATCTAATAGTAGGAACAATGCGTTAATTTGGGTCTGCTACATGATGACAAATATACCGTTGTTAATCATTACTGATTTTAGTCTGAATTAACTGGTGGAAAAATGTATCCATAAAGAACTACTGAGGAAGGCAGTTGGAAGATAAATTTCCATAATTTGGAAGTTATATCCTGTAGAAATTAAGAACATAGGGTCTGTTGTCAGATTTTCTAAATGTGAAACTCGTAGAGTTCATGACATCTGTTCTGTTCAGCCTAACCAAGGCTGGGGTCACCCTAAAAGTGGTGGCAGGGGAGATACCACAAGGAGCTCTATTCCAAGACAGGGCCTGTTGGGATTCCAAAAAAAGAAGTGCTGGGCTCCAGGGTGATCAGTCCAGAGCATTTATTAGGGGAACTTACATTTACAGGTCTGCAGTCTTGATCGGGAACAGCAAGAAAAGACTTACCACTCAAAAGGGACAGAATAATTCAAAGTAAAAGTGATCTGGAGAAAATCTTGCATATATTTTGTGATACTGATTTGGAGACAGACTTTTGCAAGGATAACCAACAAGAGAAATGCTAAAGAAGTATTTGGATGTAGCCTTCTAAATAATGTGGCGATCAGTAAAATAATACTAGACAAAATGTGACAGACTTACTTTAAACATATATAATGAACATACAGATGCGACCCTAAATGTTTTGTCACTCAATAAAATAAAGATCAATAGTCTAAGATTAAAGGGAGTGTTAAAAGAAAAACTTGACAAAATGGTGCATAAGATCTATAAGGAATGCTACAAAACTATGAAGGAAAAATAAGCGATCTAAATAAATTGAGAAATATTCCATGTTGATGAATATGAAGATACCATATTGTCAAGATGTCATTTCTTCTCAACTTTATCTGTACATTCAGTGTAACCCCGTCAAAAGCCTGCAAGTTATTTTGTGGATATTGAGGCCTAGTGACTCTAAAATTTATATAGAAAGGCAAAACATCTTGAATAGCCAACGTGATATTGAAGAACAAAGTTGGAGGATTGACCACCTGACCTCAAGACTTCTTTGAAGCTACAGTAATCAAGACTGTAGCTTGATTTGTCAAAATAACAGCTAATAGATCAATGGAGCAGAATAGAGAGCCCAGAAATAGATCCACATAAATACAGTCAACTGATCGTTGACAAAGGAGCAAAGTTAAGACAATGGAGCAAAGATAGTATTTTCAACAGATGGTGCCAGCATCACAACAATAGGCCAACCATTATAAAACCCTAGGCTTCCCAGCTTGTAATTCTGTTATTTCAGAACTATATTCTTATTTTACCTACCTCTGCTATTATTATTAAGAACAATGTTTAATGAATCACCTCATCTTTAAAAAATGAAATTCAGGCTGGGTGTGGTGGCTCATGCTTGGGAGGCCAAGGTGGGAGACTGCTTGAGTCCAGGAGTTCAAGATCTTGTCTCTACAAAAATTTTTCAAAAAATTAACCGAGCATGATGGCCTGCACCTGCAGTCCCAGCTACCCTGAAGGCTGAGATGGAAGGATCACCTGAGCCTAGGAGGTCAAGGTTGCAAGTGAGCTGTGATTGTGTCACTGCCCTCCACCCTGGGTGACAGAGCAAGGCCCTAACTCAATCAACCAATCAATTTCATTCAGAATAGTATGTTCTTATTTCATGTAGAAAATCTATAAGTGGGCTGGACGTAGTGGCTCAAGCCTTTAATCCCTGCACTTTGGGAGGCCGGCCAAAATGAGGGGATTACCTTAAATCAAATAATTAGCCTGGCATGGTAGTGCATGCCTGTAGTTCCAGCTACTTGGAAGGCTGAGGCAGAAGGATCGCCAGAGCCCAGCAGGTCGACGCTGGGGTGGCCGTGAGCATGCCACTGCACTCCAAGCTGGGCAACGGAGTAAGACTACAACTCAAAAGAAAATCTATGTGTCTTATAGATGTATAAGACAAGACTTCCCCCTTGCCCAAAACTAATTCTTTTAAGCACTTTCCTCTCAACATTTAGAAACTATAACAAAAAGGTCAAAGGAAACATTTATTCCTACAGGCTGAGTGCGGTGGCTCATGTCTGTAATCCCAGCACCTTGGGAGGCCGAGTCAGAAGAATTGCTTGAGCCCAGGAGTTGGAGACCAGCCTGGGCAATGAAGTGAGATCTTGCCTCTACAAAAATTTAAAAATTGGCCAGATTTGATGGTGTGCACCTGTAGCCCTAGCTACTCAGGAGGCTGAGGTGGGAGGATTGACTGAGCCCAGAAAGTCAAGCCTGCAGTGAGCCATGAGCATTCCACTACACTCCAGCATGGACAGCAGAATTAGACCTCGACTCAAAAAAAGTATTACTATAATAAATTTATACAGGAATGTCTGTATTAAGTGCCAGAAAATGGAAAAGAACAATTTCACCTGCTAAACAAACTAAATTCTTAGAGGGAAAGAAGAGAGATATTTCATACACTGTGAACAACCACTTGGTATTCCCTGTGGCTCTGAATGATGCCCAAAGCTGTCTACTCTTTCTTCAATGCCAAAAGTTGCACGAAAAAACCCTGTAGATACTCTAATGTAAAGACCTGTAACTCATTGCATAAACTCTGTAATCTTGAAGGATATTCAAAACAGATTTTTCTGTCCCATGCATCCTGAGGTCACAGTTATCAAGGAGGAATGTATGAGCCCTTAGCTCTCAGTGGTCAAATAGCCCAAGTGCATCAACTGAGCTTGATGGTGTTGACTTGGAAAACTCCCTTCAACAGCAATAAAGATGCAATAGGTATGCAACCTGGATGCTTTGTGATGTAAGAGATACTGAGATCTCGCTCTCTCTTTTTCTTTTCTTTTTTTTTTCTTTTCTTGAGTTGGAGTCTCATTCCATCACCCAGGCTGGAGTCCAGTGGCACACACTCTCATGGCCACCCCAGCATCGACCTGCTGGGCTCCTGTGATCATTTTACCTCAGCCTTCCAAGTAGCCAGAACTAGAGACGCACCTACCATGCCTGGCTAATTTTTGATTTATTGTAGAGACACTGTCTTGCCAAGTTGCCCAGGCTGGTCTCGAACCCATGGGCTCAGGCAATCCACTCGCCTCAGCCTCCCAAAGTGCTTGGATTATAGGCTGAGCCATCAAGCCCGGCCAAGATCTCTCATTTTCTGATGAAAGCAGGGAATCTACCACACCAGGGAGATATTACACTCACGTAACTGCTTCAGTGATTTTGTTTAGTTAGTTGGTTTTTATCATTGAAGTATTGTTTGCCTTGGTTCTCATTTAAAATTTTATTGCAATGCCAGGTTCGGTGGCTCAGCCTGTAATCCCGCGCCTTTGGGAGGCTGAGGTGAGTGAATTGCCTGAGCCCGTGGGTTCGAGACCCACCTGGGCAGCAAGACCTCATCTCTACAATAAATCAAAAAAATCAGCCGGGCGTGGTAGCGCATGCCTGTAATTCCGGCTACTTGGAAGGCTGAGGTGGAAGGATCACCGGAGCCCAGCAGGTCGAGGTTGCAGTGGCCGGGAGCGGCCACTGCACTCCAGTCTGGGCGAGAGAGTGAGACTCCAACTCAAAAAAAAAAAAATCTTATTGCAGATACATTCCAACTTTTTAACAGAGAAAACTCCTATATTTCTACTAGATGTGGACATATTCACAAGAAAATTGAATTTCCTGCCAGCTCTGAACCTTGTCATGTTAAGGAAGTCTGAGGACAAAAAGTTTTCCTCAGCAAATTGCACTAAAGCTCTACTGTTAATTGCTTCTGCTTCCAGTGTATGGTTATACGTATCCAATTTGGGCTCCTCAAAAGTAAATAAGTTCTTCAAACTGATGTAAGATTAATAAGAATTTTTACCCTTGGAATATTATCCCTACTGTGGAATCCTGTACTAGGAAATCTTGTGAAACAACTTAATCCTTCTGTCTCTTTTCATTTCTCTGCAGTTGAGATAGAAAGCATTCTGTAACATACACAGTATCACCTTTTGGTCCCAAGGTCATTTTTTCTAATTCTGGCAATTACTGGGGCTCTGGAGCCTGTGACTGTTATCTTGTTCTCAAGGTAGGAGTAAATAAATCAACTAGCTGAACATGATATTGATGAGATTAAGTCCTCCTGATGTTTAACACAACCTGATAATATATGCCCCTCTTGTAAAATAATCAAATAGATGCAGCAATTTTGTGAATATCTTTTGGCAGAAGAATGTCTCTGTTAAACAATGTTGAGGGTTATTTTTCTTTTATACTTAAGCTAATCAGAGTAGTGAAATAAAACATTGAATTGGTGTAAAATAAGAGAGGGGCTGGGCTCAGTGGCTCAACCTGTAATCCCGTGCTTTGGGAGGCCAAGGTGAGTGAATTGCCTGAGCCCACGGTTTCAAGACCCACCTGGGTAACTTGGCAAGACCTCATCTCAACAATAAATCAAAAAATTAGCCGGGCGTGGTAGCGTGCGCCTGTAGTTCCAGCTACTTGGAAGGCTGAGACAGAAGGATCGCCAGAGCCCAGCAGGTTGAGGCTCTGGTGGCCAGGAGCATGCCACTGCACTTCAGTCTGGGTGACAGAGTGAGACTCCAACTCAATAAATAAATAAATAAATAGAGAAATAAAATAAGAGAGGAATGGGCTTTTCTTTGGCTTTGGGCATAGTTCTTGAAATCTATAGGAAAGAAACTCAGGTTTCCTTCCCTGCAATGATTCTATTAATCAGTTGTGGTAACAGATTGAAGTCAGAATTTCTTTAGAGTTCTGGTGGAAATATTAAGTCATTAAAAATTATTTTTCAAGTCATTTTCTTTTCTTTCCTTTTCTTGTTTTTTTTTTTTTTTTTTTTTTAGTTGGAGCCTCACTATGTTGCCCAAGCTGGAGTGCAGTGGCACGTTCACAGCCACTGCAGCCTTGACCTGCTGGGCTCAGGCAATCCTTCCACCTCAGCTTCCAAGTAGCTGGGACCATAGGCATGTGCCACCACACCCAACTAATGTTTTTATTTACTGTAGAGACTAGGTCTCACCAAGTTGCCCAGGCTGGTCTCGAACCCCTGGGTTCAAGCACCATTTTCTATCATAGGTTAGCAGTGAGCAAGCGAGTGAAACTTCATCTGTATTTATGGCCACTCCCCATCAGTTGCATTACTGCCTGAGCTCTGCTTCCTTTCAGATTAATGGCAGTATTAGATTCTCATAGTAGCAAATATAGATTAACATTAGCAATGAGGTTTGACTGCCCACATACCACAATACATTAATTGCTTGCAGACTCATATGAAACCCTATCAGTGAGTGGCAAATGAGTTCATGTACTTCAATTGTACAGCTGCATCTGGTGGCAGACTTTAAGCCAGAATCCAACACTTATTTTAGCCATGTGTGGCCTGCCCATTATTTTATTTACCAATTCTATCTGCACCTCTTTTTTTAATGGTGAGTTGTATAATTATCTCATTATGTATTACAATGTAATAATAATAGAAATAAAGTACACAATAAATGTTATACATTTGAATCATCCCAAAACCATCTCCCTTGACCCCCATCTGTGGAAAAGTTGTCTTTCACGAAACCAGTCTCTGATGCCAAAAAGGTTAGGGACCACTGCCTTACCATGTTATGAATGTGTGATTGCTCTCTTCCTGCTATACAGTCCTTATCTCCTCCCCACCCATCTTTAAAATATGCCTTTATTTTCTCCAGTAATACATGGATTTGCCATTTTAAGGATCAATGACATTCAGGGATGTGACCATAGACTCCTGGCAGCAAGAGTGGAAATGTCTTGATCCTATTTAGAAGACCTTGTACCAATATGTGATCATGGAAAACTATGGTAATTTGGTCTCACTGCATACATTTTCTGCTTCAGATAACTTAGAATCTACTCTCTAGGCTATGTTTGTTCCACTGTATTTTGGGGGGCTGCCTTTCAAAAAAACTAGTTAAATTTCTTTTCACTTTTTCCCAAAGAGATGATTTGAGCCTTGTTAGGTTGGAAATGACAACTTCATTAAATACCTTTGTCTTCCCTGTCCCTCCATGATGTTCACACCCTTTTCTAGTCCTATGTGTAGTTGCCTTTATGAAGAAGGGCTAGATTAGGATTCTGTGGTACATACTGTATAACCATTGTCAATGGATCCTGGTTTCCTATTTATTTATGCACATAATTACTATGGACATTCCATTATATCATCTGATTCACTTTCAGGGAGATCAGAGCAGAGTTATTGAAGGATAATTAACATGATATAAAGTAAGTATGTTATGAGTGATTATATCATATAAGGTGCCATTCATCAAGAACTACTATTGTTTGGCTTGGCACACACCAAAAAGGAAGATCTGTTAGGAGAGAAAGAGAGCTGAGTTAGTTCACTCCCTCCCAGCATGTGTGAAACATCAGTTGCACATGAGGGGAAATGTGGTCAGGGTGCCAGAACCCAGGTGGAATGGGGAGTGGTTCTCGTGTGAGAGGGCCCATCTGCAGAGTGAATCCGACTGACAAGTTCACCACTGGTACCTGGTGGAACAGCTGACTGGTGCTTCTCTTGCAGGGCAGGGCAGAGAGTGGGGATTCAGCTCTTGATTAAAGGAGGCACCCTGAACACTTTTGAAGGGGTGAAACTCCTTGCCACCAGCAGGGGTCTCCTTGATCACACAGAGAACAAAAAGACAGGCGTGGAATTCAGGTTTTCCTCCCACCCCCTGCAGTGAGCTAGGCACATAAAGGAGCTGAGGTCACACCGGGAGAAGAAGGGGGGCAAGCAATTCCAGGATGTGCTGAATCTAGTCACCATTCCACCTCCCTGGTGCTGACCATCAGTCACATGCATTGGGACGAGTTTAGCCTTGGAGAGTAAACATGAAGTAACAGAATCTGCCACAAGGTGGAGCTCCCCCTTTCACCGAGATAAATGAGGAAAGAGAAGAAAACCCAACTCTCAGAATTTTAGAGAGCCAGCTTATGGAAAAGTTGCCACCAGACTACAAATAATGATAACCTCCCAGAGCTACCTGTCTCAACTGACAACCACAGAAATCAGAGAATGGATGGCACATGTGAACATAAACCAAGAGAAACATGAAGTGAAACTAAAAGAAATTGTAAAGGAAGTAGAAGTGGAATTGCCCAACTTTTAAAAAGCCACTCTGAAGTAATGGAAATAAAGAGCTTCAACCTCAAAATCAATAACACAGTAGCAAATATTTGGAACAGGCTCAACCAAGCAGAGAAAAGAATCTCAGACCTTGAAGACCAAAATGTGGAATTACCAATCTGTTAAAAACATAGGGAAAAAAAAAACTCAAAAAGAAGGAAGCCTCAAAGGGCTGTCTGACTTGTTCAGAAAGCTAAATCTATGCCTGATTTGTATCCCTGAAACCGAAAGAGAAAATGAAAACACCATGGAACAAATACTTAATGAGATCATTCAAGAGAACTTCCCCCATCTTGCTAGAGAGATGACCATCCAAGTGCAAGAAATTCAGAGAACCCTTGCAAGATATTATGAGAAAAACATCTCCAAGACACATAGTAATTTGCCTTCAAAAGTAACAATGAAAGAAAAAAATCACTAAGGCAGCAAAATAGAAAGGCCAGACTACCTACTGGAAAACCCATCAGAATTGCTCAAGACATCTGCAGAAACAATACAAGCCAAAAGAGATTAGAATCCAATTTTTAATGTCCTTAAAGATAAGCAATTCCAGCCAAGAATTTTCTACCCATCCAAGCTAAGCTTCATCAGTGAGAGAGAATTAAAATCCTACCCAGACATCTAACCACTAAGACAATATGCCACCTAGACACTTAAGAAGGTGTTGAACACAGAAGAAAAAAAATGACTATGCACACCACAAAAGTACAGGCAAACACAGAGTCAACAGATCAGACAGAGTATCCACAAAAATGGAAACACAAATGTATAAATGCAAAAGTTAAAAGGAAACAAAGCAACTCCATAGGAGCTCTATGACAATGATAAATTATCACATATCAATAATCAACTTGAATGTGAATGGACTAAATGTGCCACTAAAGAGACATAAAGTGGCACTGGATAAAATAACATGATCCAACAATCTGCTACCTCCAGGAAATACATCTCACTGCAAAAGACACACACAGACTCAAGGGTGGAGGCTGGAAAATGACCTTTCGGGCTAATGAAAAACAAGAAAGCAGGAGTATTCTAATATCTGACAAAGTGGTCTTCAAGCCATCAAAAATTTAAAAGGACATGGACACTACATAATGATAAAAGGCCCAATCTACCAGCAAGAAATTTCCATTCTAAGCATATATGCACCCAACACAGAAGTACCAGGCTTTATAAGAAAACTACTAAACAAACTAAAAGAGGACACTGATTCTCACACAATCATAGTAGGAGACCTGAATACACCACTAACATCTTTAGGTAGATCATTGAGGCAAAAAAACCAACAAGACCTGGAACCTCAACTCAACACTTGATCAAATGAACTTAGACCTCTACAGAACACTTCTTCCAACAAATACAGAGTATACTTTCTACTCATCAGCACATGGAACATACTCCAAGATCAATCACATTCTCAGGCATAAATTAAGCATGAGCAAATTTCAAAAGATCAAAATAATACCATGCATTTTCTCAGATTATAGTGGAATAAAAATAAATATTGCCACCAACAAGTTCCCTCCAAAACACACAAAGACATGGACTCTAAACATTCTGTTGAATGACTTCTGAGTCAACACAGAAGTCAAGACAAACATAAAAAGATTCCTGGAAACAAACAAAACCAAAAATACCTCTTACCAGAATCTCTGGGATGCCATGAAAACAATGTTAAGAGGAAAATTTCTAGCATTGTAAGCACATATCTAAAGAACAAACAAACAGAAAGAGTACAAGCAGACAGCCTAACTTCACACCTAAAGAAGTTGGATAGGCAAGAGCACCTAAATCCTAACTTCAGCAGAAGAATCCAGATCACTAAGATAAAATCCGAGTTACAGGACATAGAAGACAAAAATATCATAGAAAGGATCAACAAGACCAAAAGCTGGTTCTTTGAAAGGACAGTCCTCTGGCCAGATTGACTTTTTAAAAAGAGTCAGAAAGCCCAGATAAACAAAATTAGAAACATAAAGGACGAAGTCACCACTGACCCTAAAGAAATTCAAAAGACTATCAGAGATTACTACAAAAACCTGTATGTAAATAAACTAGAAAACCTAAAGGAAATGAAGAACTTTCTGACATCACACAACCTCCAAAGGTTGAAACAGGAAGAAACTGAAACTCTAAACAGGTCAAAAATAATCCAGGAAATTGACTCAGTCATAAAAAACCTACCTACCAAAACAAGTCTAGGACCCGATGACTTCCCTGCTGAACTCTACAAAACAAACAAGGAGGAACTGATGCTAACCTTACTGAAAGTATTCCAAGCAATCAAGGAGGATGAAGTGCTCCCCAGCTCATTTTATGAAGTCAACATCATACTGATACCCAAACCTGGCAAAGACCCATCAAGGGAAGAGAAATACAGGCCATCTCCTTGGTGAACATAGATGCAAAAATTGTAAACAAGATTCTAACAAATCAGATCCAACAACACATTTCAAAGATCATCCAGCATGACCCAGTGGGCTTCATTCCTGGGATACAGGACTGGTTCAACATTCACAAGACTATAAATGTAATACAGCACATCAACAGATGTAAAACCAAGAACCACATGATTATATCATTAGATGTAGAAAAAGAATTTGACAAAATCCAGCGTCCCTTCTTGATAAAAACTCTTGAGCACCTAGGCACAGAAGGAGCATTCCTCAAAACAGTAAAAGCCATCTATGATAAACCAACATTTTGCTCAGTGGGCAGAAATTGGAAGCATTCTCCCTGAGAACAGGAACTAGACAAGGATGCCCACTCTCACTCCTCCTGTTCAACATAGAGTTGGAAGTTCTAGCCAGAGCAGTCAGGAAAAAGAAGGAAATCAGAGGTATCCAAATAGGAAAAGAAGAAGTCAAGCTATCTCTCTTTGCATACAATATGATTCTATATCTTGAAAGCCCTAGGGAGTCTATCAAAAGCCTCCTTGTACTGATAAATGACTTCAGTAAAGTCTTGGGGTACAAAATCAATGTGCAAAAGACAGTTGCATTTCTATACACCAGCAACAAGGAAACTGCCAAATGGAAAGCACAATTCCATTCACAGTAGCCACACAAAAAAATGAAATACCTTGGCATCCACCTAACCAGAGAAATAAAATACCTTTACAACAAGAATTACAACATGCTGCTCAAAGAAATCAAGGATGACACAAATGGAAAACATGCTCATGGACTGGAAGAATCAATATTGTAAAGATGTCCATCCTACCCAAGGCAATCTACAGATTCAATGCAATACCCATCAAATTATCAACAACATTTTTCTCAAACCTGGAAACAATAATACAGAAATTCATATGGAAACAAAAAAGAGCAAAAATAGCTGAAACAATCCTCAGCAAAAGGAACAAAGCAGGAGTTATCACACTCCCAGAATCTAAACTTTATTACAAGACTACAGTAACCAAAACAGCCTGGTATTTGTACAGGAATAGGCACGCAGACCAATAGAACAAGACGGAGATTCCAGAAGCAAAAACATGGTCTCTCAACCAACTCATCTTCAACAGAGCCACCAGTAACAATCACTGGAGAAAGGAGACCATATTTGGCAAAAGGTGCTGGGAAAACTGGCTGACCACATGCAGAAGAATGAAACTGGACCCCTACCTAATACCATATACAAAAATCGACTCATAGTGGATCAAATGCCTAAACATAGAGCCTAAAACTATAAGAATCCTAAAATAAAACATAGGAAACACCCTTATGTACATTGGAGTAGCAAGTTCCCAAAAGTGAATGCCATAAAAACTAAGATAGATAAGTGGGAACTCATCAAACTGAAAAGCTTTTGCACAGCAAAAGAAACCATCAAGAGAGTAAAGAGACAACCCACAAAATGGGGAAAACTATTTGAAAATTATACATCTAACAAAGGCCTAACATCCAGGATCTACAAGGAACTCAAATGAAGTGCAAAGGAAAAAAATCCATTAAAAAGTGGGCAAAGGTCATGAACAGACACTTCTCAAAAGATGTTATACAAGCATCCAGCAGACACATGAAAAAATGCTCAGCCTCACTAATCATCAGAGAAATGCAAATTAAAACTACAATGAGATACCACCTAACGTTAGTAAGGTTGACTATCATTAATAAGTTTTAAAAAAAAAAAGCAGCAAATGCTAGCACAGGTGCAGAGAAGAGAATGCTTCTGCACTGTTAGTGGAAGTGCAAGCTAGTTAACCTCTATGGAGAGCAGTGTGGTGATTCCTAAAAGAACTAAAAATTGATCTTCTATACAATCCAGCAATCCCTCTCCTGGAAAAAGGACACCTGCACATGCATATTTATTTCTGCACTGTTCACGATAGCAAAAGCACAGAACCAACCCTGCTGCCCATTGAAAGTGGACTGGGTAAGGAAAATGTCATTCATACACACAACAGAGTTTTACACAGCCCTATAGAAGAACAAATTAATGGACTTTGCAGCAAATTGGATGGAGTTGGAGACCTTAATACTAAGTTAACTATCACAAAAACAAAGAACTGAATACCACCTGTTCTCACTCATAAGTGGGCCTTGAACATTAGTCACATTAGCACAAGGGAGGGATCAGCATTTGCTGGGCACTGCTAGGGGAGGGGGGTCACATGACAACAAAAGGGTAGCTGGTCCACTCTTGGGGAGTGAGGGCCAGTTAGAAGCCCAAACTTCACCTGCTTGCAATCTGTTTATGTAGTTAATCCTCACACTTGAACCCCACAACTCTATAATAATGTGTTTTTTTAAAAACTAATTAGAACTTCTCAGAATATAAATAATATTTCTTTCTTTTTTTTTGAGTTGGAGTTTCACCCTATTGCCCAGGCTAGATGCCGTGGCATGCTCACAACCACCCCAGTGTCAACCTGCCAGGCTCCAGCAATCCATCCACCCAGCCTTCCAAGTAACCAGAACTACAGGTGCACACTACCACCTCCAACTATTTTTTTTTTTTTAATAGAGATGAGGTCTCGCCAAGTTGCCCAGGCTGATCTCACACCCATGGGCTTAGACAATCCACTCGCCTCAGCATCCCAAAGTGCTGGGATTATAGGCTGCACCACCAAATCTGGCCATAAATAATATTTCTAAGTGTTTTAGTTATGACCCAAATGTTGTTAATATCCAGAGAATTTATAATATATCTTCATATAGCATAACAAAGCCTTTACAAGGTGTTTTGTCAGAATATTCACATTGGAGGAAAATTCAGAGAATGTCAAAATGTTCTTGTTTTATATGCATTATTCATAAAAAGCCTTCCAGCTCTGATCAGTAATCGTTAGACTTAAGAAAACATACCACTGAAAACCCCTGTTGATTTAACAAATGTGAGAAAACCATTGTGGTTGCCATTTCATTCTTTATAACTTGCTTGACACTGAACATGATATTTATCCTTAGAGTCTTCTGCAAATGATAATAATAGTACCAACAATAGACTGGGCATGGTGGCTCACTCCTGTAATTCCAGCACTTTGGGAGGATAAGGCAGGAGGATTGTTTGAGCCTAGGAGTTTGAGACTAGCCTAGAAAACATAGTGAGACCCCATTCCTACAAAAAAATTTTTTTTAATTATCTGAGCATGACTGCATGTACCTGTAGTCCCAGATATTTAGAAGGCTGAAACAGGAAAATTGCTTGAGCCCAGGAGTTCAAGGTTACAGTGCACTGTGATTGTGCCATTGTACTCCAATCTAGGCAACAGAGTAGGACACTGTCTCTTAAAAATAAAAATAGTACTACATTGTATTGCTATTAATTGAAATGTAGAAAACTGAAAGCTATCTCACACATAGTCTGTGTATTTGATATTGTTTTTAGTATTATTTATGTTACTATTAGTGAATTACCATGAGATAAAGTTCATATACATTTAATGAATTTAGAAAGCTTCATGTAATTACATGCCTTTTTTAGTTTTGAGTAATTCTTTCTAATTAAAATCTAGTCGAATATAAAAAACTTAAGCGGACTTAAAACATGAGTTTTACTGGAGCACTGCCATGTTCATTTGTTTACATATTGTATGACTGCTTTCACCCAATTCTAGCAGAGTTGAGTAGTTACAACAGAGACCCTAGGGTCCACAAAGCCTAAAATATTTACTATCTGGTTTGTTCGGTTTTTTAATTGCCAACTCCTGATTAGAACAACATCCCCACTATTGTTTCATGACTTTGAATTTTGGAGAGTACAGGATAGTAGTCTTATTGAATGTTCCTAAAACTGTTTCTTTATGGATCATTTATGGAAGGGTACCCTCAGAAACCTGGAATTTATCTATTAAAAATTTGTATTTATTCTTCCATGTTTAAACTTCAGTCGCCTTAAAAGTACTCTGTTTGATACAATACACCTCTCAAGACACTTTTTCTACTGCTCAAAAGTTTAAACTCATCAATTTTGATGCCTTTTAGTGCTTCTGCCATTTTTGTTTGTATGTTTCGCCTCTTCCACATTGGCAAAATGTTTCCCTTTGAAGACTTTTTTTTTAATCTGGGGAAACAAAAAATTTACTTAGGGTGAGATCAGGTGAATAGGGAGGTTGCAGCATGGGGGTCATGTCATTGTTGGTCAAAAACTGCTGAACATTCAGCATAGTGTGGGCAGACATGCTTGTATCACCCATAGTGAAATAGGCAGATGTGTTGAAGACTGCAAAAAAATTCACTGAAGCTGAATACAGCCTCTCACATGCTAGTTAGTACACTGATGCCCATGGGTTCCTAGACCACTTATCTACTGGGGGAGGCCTGTACTACAAGGGGCCCACCCTCCAAAAAATAATTCTGGGTATTTGGGGGAGTTCCCTCCTTATATCTTGTTGTATTACTAATAGTTTCAGTATATCTGCAACTAAACAGAGGTTTAATTGAGTAGATGTTGAGTTTTTTCAGTATTAATGATGCTAGATGTTATCACTTGGTTAGAGACATGACTGCTAGATTTCTACATTATAGAAATCCACTTTACCGTTGTTAATCAGCATGGTAATATTTTTTCGACTCCTTTGTGAAATTTATAATCTCATGTATAAGTCGTTTTTGTTGTTGTTTTTTTTGAGTTGAAGTCTCACTCTGTCACCCAGACTGGAGTGCAGTGGCCACTCCCGGCCACTGCAGCCTCGACCTGCTGGGCTCTGGTGATCCTTCCACCTCAGCCTTCCAAGTAGCTGGAACTACAGGCGCGTGCTACCACACCCAGCTAATTTTTGATTTATTGTAGAGATGAGGTCTCATCAAGTTGCCCAGGCGGGTCTCAAACCCGTAGGCTCAGGCAATCCACTCACCTCAGCCTCCCAAAGCGCGGGATTACAGGCTGAGCTACTGAGCCCAGCTTGTATA
This sequence comes from Cephalopachus bancanus, assembly GCA_027257055.1. NCBI lineage: Eukaryota > Metazoa > Chordata > Mammalia > Primates > Tarsiidae > Cephalopachus > Cephalopachus bancanus. The sequence goes on along the minus strand of JAPVLO010000452.1, from coordinate 384,619 downwards.
AGTCTTAAATAGAAAATTAATATTGAAAAATAGAGACTGTTCAGAAAGGAATGATAATGAAATGCCTAAATATCAGAACTTTGGAATGTTATCTGTCCTCCACTCCTTGGAAATTTAATACTCTTCAATGCATGCAGGAAACCAAAGTGAAGGTTAGAAATTTATTTCTGTGCCCGTCACTTAGTAGACATTGATAAAATTGATAATATATTAAGCATTTGGTATGCAAATCTAGAAAAAATAAGCCAAGTCCATGTAAGAAAGCAATTGATATAACTAAAATTGTATTATTCATTGGTAACTTAGAAGTTTTGCATTCTGTGAAAGCTATGATTACATATAGAGATATAGTTTAGTGACTTCAAAATGAAATAATATTCTTGAACTAATTTTGTAAATTTTTTCTGTTAAAAGTATATTAACATCAAATAGAGATCATTAAATTTGATTTTAAAAATTAGAATAATTACATTACAGCACCATTAGAAAGAAAGGGGACATCTACAAATATAGAAGAGATGACTGCATTATAGCATCATTAGTAAGAAAGGGGACATCTACAAACACAGAGGAAAAATTTTATATTAAAATAATGCTGCTGGGAATGGTGGCTCACGCCTGTAATCCCAGCATTTTTGGAGGTTGAGGCAAGAGGACTGCCTGAGCCCACAGTTTCAAGACCAGCCTGGGCAGCATGGCGAGACCTCATCTCTACAATAAATCAAAACATTTGCTGCTGGGTGTGGTGGCACACACCTGTAGTTCCTGCTACTTGGAAGACTGAAGTGGAAGGATTGCCTGAGCCCAGCAGGTTGAGGCTGTGATGGCCATAACCATGTCACTGCACTCCAGTTTGGGTGACAGAGTGAGACTTCTACTCAAAAAAAAAAGTAATGCTGAGGCCTACATTAATAAGACTGAAAGACTGCATATTGACAACCTAACATCATACCTCACAGAACTAGAAAAACATGAACAAACAAAATCCAAATGTAGCAGAACAAAAGATATAGAGAAGGCCAGAGCAGAAGTAAATGAAATTTAAATTTAAAAAATACAAAGGATCAGTGAAGTAAAAAGTTGGTTCTTTGAGAAGATAAATAAAACTAATAGACTGCTAGCTAAATTAATTAAGAAATAAAGAGACGCCAGGTGCGGTGGCTCACACCTGTAATCTGAGTACTTTGGGAGGCAGAGGTGAGAAGATTGCCTCAATCTAAGGGTTTCAGACCAGCCTGGGCAACATGGCAAGACCTCAACTCTACAATAAATAAAAAAATATATAAGCCAGATGTGGTGGCACATGCCTGTAGTTCCCGTTACTTGGAAGGCTGAGGCAGAAGAATCACCTGAACCCAGCAGGTTGAAGCTATGGTAGCCATCAGTGTGCCACTGCACTCTAGCCTCAGTGACAGAGTGAGACTCCAATTCAGAAAAAACTGAAATTCAGAAGATCATCTGAGAATTTTTTTTTTTTTTTTTGAGTTGGAGTCTCACTCTGTCGCCCAGATTGGAGTGCAGTGGCCGCTCCCGGCCACCGCAGCTAGAACTACAGGCATGCGCTACCACGCCTGGCTGATTTTTTGATTTATTGTAGAGATGAGGTCTCGCCAAGTTGCCCAGGCGGGTCTTGAACCTGCGGGCTCAGGCAATTCACTCACCTCGGCCTCCCAAAGTGCTGGGATTACAGGCTGAGCCACCAAGCCCGGCCCATCTGAGACTATCAAGAACAACTCTATGCAAACAAACTAAACAATCTAGAAAAAATGGATAAATTCTTGGAAACATACAACCCTCCAACCTTGAATCAAAAATAAATAGAAACACTGAATAGGCCAATAATGAGTAGTGAGATTGAAATAGTAATTAGAAGTCTCCTAACAAAAGACTCCAGAACCTGATGGACTCACAACTGAATTCTACCAGACCTTCAAAGAAGAACTAGTGCCAATTTTACTGAAGCTATTCCACAAGATTGAAGAGGAAGGAATCCTCCCTAAGTCATTCTACAAGGTCAGTATCTCTCTGATACCAAAGGCAGGAAAAGATACAAGAAAAAAAAACTACTGTCCAATATCCCATAGAAACATGGACACAGAAATCCCTCAACAAAATATTAGCAAACCAAATTCAACGGCACAGAAAAAAAATACACCATGACCAAGTGGGTTTTATCCCAGGGATGCAAGGGTGGCTCAACATATACAAGTCAATAAATGTGATTCACTACATAAACAATTAAAAACAAAAATCATATGATCATTTCAATAGATGCAGAAAAAGTGTTTGATAAAATTCAGCATCACTTCATGATAAAAACCCTCAACAAAACAGGCATAGAAAGAACATTCCCCAAAGTAATAAAAGCCATATATGACAAACTCACAGTCAATGTCATCCTGAAGAGAGAAAAGTTGATCACATTCCCCCTCAGAACTGGAACAAGGCAAGGATTCCCACTTTTACCACTCATATTCAACACAGTACTGGAAGTCCTAGACAGAGCAATCAGGCAAGAAAAAGAAATAAAGGGTAACCAAATTGGGCAAGAAGAAATCAAACTATCTCTGTATGCCGATGATATGACCTTATACCTTGAGAATCCTAGACTCCTCCAAAGGACTCCTGGTCTTGATAAATGAATTCAGTAAAGTTTCAGGATACAACATTAACATACACAAAGCAGTAGTACTGCTGTACACCAACAGCCACCAAGCTGAGAATCAAATCAAGAACTCAATTCCATTTACAATAGCAGCCAAAAAGCTAAAATATCAGGAATATATTTAACCAAGGAAGAGAAAGATCTCTACAAGGAAAACTACTAAACTCTGATGAAAGAAATTATAGAGGACACAAACAAATGGCTAAATATACCATGCTCATGGGTTGGAAGAGTCAACATTTTTTAAATGATGATATCACCCAAAGTAATCTACAGATTCAACTCAATCCCTATCAAATTACCAATGTCATTTTTCATAAAATTAGAAAAAAAGATTCCTAAAATTCATAAGGAGCTAAAAAAAGAGTCAGAATAGTCAAAGCAAGCCTAAGCAAAAAAAAACAAAGCTGGAGGCATCACATTACCTGACTTCAAGTTATACTAAGCAAAACAGATGGTACTGGTACAAGAACAGACACATGGGCCAATAGAACAGAAGAGAGAATCTAGAAATAAACCCAAATACCCACAACCAACTAATCTTTGACAAAGCAGACAAAAGCATACCCTGGGGAAAGGACATCCTATTTAACAAATGGTGCTTGGAAAATTGAATAACTACATGCAGAAAAATGAAACTTGATCCCTATATCTCCCCATATACAAAAAGTAACTCAAGATGGATTAAAGAATTAAATGTCAGACCTAGCCGGGCTCGGTGGCTCAGCCTGTAATCCTGCGCCTTTGGGAGGCTGAGGTGAGTGGATTGCCTGAGCCCGCGGGTTCGAGACCCGCCTGGGCAGCGAGACCTCATCTCTACAATAAATCAAAAAATCAGCCGGGCATGGTAGTGCATGCCTGTAATTCCGGCTACTTGGAAGGCTGAGGTGGAAGGATCGCCGGAGCCCAGCAGGTCGAGGCTGCGGTGGCCGGAAGCGGCCACTGCACTCCAGTCTGGGCGACAGAGTGAGACTCCAACTCAAAAAAAAAAAAAAAAATGTCAGACCTGAACCCATAACAATCCTAGAAGAAAACCTAGGAAGAACTCTTCTGGACATTGGCCTAGGCAAAGAATTATGGCTAAAACCCAAAAGCAAATGTAACTAAAACAAAAATAAATAAGTGGGAATTAAATTAAAAAGCTTCTGCACAGCAAAAGAAATAACCAACAGAGCAAATAAGCAATCTACAGAATGGGAGGATATATTTGCAATTTATACATGTAATAAAGAACTAATAGCCACAATCTAGAAATAACTCAAACAAATCAGCAAATAACCCCATTAAAAAGTGGGCAAATGACATGAACCACCATCTTTCAAAAGAAGACATACAAATAGCCAAAAACATGAAAAAATACTCAACATCACTCATCATCAGGGAAATATGAATTAAAATCACAATGAGATACCACCTTATACCAGTCAGAATGGCCATTACTTTAAAAATAAAAAATCAATAGATGCGGCACAGTTGCTGAGAAAAGGGAATGCTTATACACTGTTGGTGAGAATGTAAATTAGTACACACTCTATGGAAAGCAGTATGGAGATTTCTCAAACAACTAAAAGTAGATCTACCATCTGATCTAGCAATCCCACTACTAGATATCCACCCAAAGAACAGAAACTGTTATATAAAAAAAAATTTGCACCTGCATGTTCATTGCAGCATAATTCACAATTGCAAAGATGTGAAATTAACCTAAATACCCGTCAACTGATCAGTGGATAGTGAAAACGTGGTATATATAAATTGTAAGATACTATTGAGCTATCAAAAAGAATGAAATAATGAATTTGCAGCAACTTGGATGGAATTGCAGAACATCATTCTAAGTGAACTAATTCAGGAACAGAAAACCAAACACTGCATATTCTCACTTATAAGTGGGTGCAAAGACATAGTGAATGGTATAATGGATGCTGGAGACTCGGGAGGAGGAAGGAAGGGGTGGAAGGATTTTAAAAATCACCTATTGGGTACAATGTGCACAAGTGGGGGTGGTGGGTACTCTTAAAGCCCAGAGCAAAAACTATTTATATGCCTCAAAGGTATTGAAATTTTTAAAAAAGTTTTAATGGAAAAAGTAATGCTTAAGTTTATTCTTTATTATTTAGAAATCTGGACAGAATGGATTATTTTCCTAGAAAAAAAATGTAATTTGTAAAAATTGACTTAGGATGATGTTAGATACTTTTAAAATTTAAAAATATATTTTTTAATCAAATGAAAAGAACCTCTCCCTTTTAAAGCCAGCACTTACACTATGGCCTATTCTCAGGTAAGACTTAAAGAAGGAAATTATTTGTAAAAAAATCTCTTCAGTGGCCGGATTTGGTGGCTCACCCTGTAAGCCCAGCACTTTGGGAGGCTGAAGCGATTGGATTGCCTGAGACCGCGGGTTTGAGACCAGCCTGGACAACTTGGTGAGAACTCGTCTCTGCAATAAATAAATAATCAGCTGGGCGTGGTAGCACACACCTGTAGTTCCAGCTACTTGGAAGGCTGAGGCGGAAGGATCTCCAGAGCCCAGCAGGTCGAAGATGGGGTGGACATGAGTGTGCCACTGCACTCCAGCCTGGGTGACAGAGTGAGACTCCTACTCAAAAAAAAAAAAAAAAGGAAGAAATCTTTTCAGCTCATTGCAGTGTGGATTACATAAATAAAACAAACCTCTATGAGAATAGCCCCTAAAAACCAAAAACTAGATTCCCCTACAAAACTAAGCATTGAAAATCTATATCATTATCTACCAACTGAAACTAAGTATCTACCAAAAGAACTACAATTATTTTTAATTATCTAGAATATCTAAGACTTAACTATTCTAGTTTAATTATAAATCTTGATAAACGGCAAAACTACTAATCCAACTCTGGTACTTTCAAGATTAGAGGTCAGCAATTAATGACTCATGAACCAACTACTTGTTTTGTAAATGCAATTTTATTAGAACACAGCTATACTCATTTATTTATATATTGTCTGTAGCTGCTTTCTCACTTCAACAGCAGAGTTAAGCAGTTGTAACAATATGACCCACAAGCCTAAATTATTTACTTTTTAGTCCTTTACTGTTGACTCTTTAAGAAAAAGTTTGCCAACTTGTGGTCTAGATTCATTCATTTTTCTAATGTTTGTTTGACTTTAGGAAGGGTTGCATTACACATAATTGATTTCTTTAGTACTAAAAACATTTCCACACTTTGCCATTTTCTAAATCAGGATGCTACTTAGAATTGATAACTACTTTCATTCACTTCCAGCTAGATAACCATTATAAATTAATCATTTGAAATACCTTCCACAGCATATTCTATCTTAAGAAAGTTCTAGCATCAGAGCATATTAATTTTGATGAAATACTGTGGTTTTGCACAATTAGAATTCAACCCCATGAAAGAATTTTTTTAATAAGAAAAATCAAAGAAAATAACATTATATAATGTTTATCAACCATCTATGATGCCAGTGTGATTGTCCCTTATAATCTACATTTTTACATTTCTGTATTCATTCATTGCAGATAGATAATCCAATATCCTGTTCATTTATTCTCAATTTGATAGTTAACACCATTGTCCCAAGTTTTACGATAAAATCTAACACAAGACAGAATAATGAGTTCTATAATAAAATACATCATTGCATTGGGTTGTTATTCCTCAAGGTAATTGTAGATGCATGTTAAATGTAGAGACATATCTTTACCCAACATTTTACAAATTATGCCCCCAGAAATACCATTAACACTTGATGGTACTTTTATGAAGGTTTCTGTGATTAAACAAGTACTGAATATTAAATCTCTACCTTGGAACAATGAAAAGCTCATATTGGTCAAACAGATAAATAAAGAGTCCGGGGGTAAAGAACACTTTTAAGTGTTAGCATGGATCCTTCATTCCAAATGCCTGTTAACATCTTTGGGAAAGATTGCCAAGTTTCCAAAGAGAGTGACTCTAGGGTTGGAATTTTCAGTCATTTCATGTGAATAGCCATGATTGGATGGCAGACAGCTCATATCATGACCTGTAATTAGCTGCCTTTTTCTGAACGTAGTGTTGCTGTTTTTCTACAAAAAGCAGTATCTTTCAGCCTAATCTTTCTATAAGTATGCCTCAGTGTATTTAAATTCTTTTTTTACTTTGCAACTGGCAAACATGCAGTTGCTTACAATTTTCACTATAATAAAAAAGTAACTAGCTTTATTTTTGTTTTCTAGTATAAGCGTAAACAATAGTCTCTAATTGCTCAGGTGTGGGTTATAAACATTTTCAGCTTTGGTACATATAGCAGCCAACTTGTTCAGTTTTGTTACATATGTCCACTCAGTCAAAACTGAAATGTATCTTGTATTTTTCCCTCTGGTATGTGTTTTAGTTTTTATTTTTCTAATCACTAGTGAGTTGAGTATTTTTCACATATTCTTTTTTGGCCAATCATGTTATTTATTGTGATTTTCCTAGTTGTGTTTTTGCCAATTTATTTATTTTTTCTACTGATATATGTGTTTTAAAAAGTTACATTCAGAGTCCAAATTCTTTGCTTGTTTCATATGATAGCCTTTATTTTTTTCCAGACTTATGACTTATGCTGTTTTACTGTGTTCAATACCTCTCATGCCATCATTTTAAGTTTTAGTATACAGTAAGGTTTCAGTCCTATCAAATATTCTTATTATTTCTATTCATAATCTTATTGCACATTTTGGATTTCTAAATATCAGTCAAATTATCTGCAAGTCAAAACGAAAAATCCTTTTATTATATATATATTTATTTATTTACTTTAATGGAAATAGCTTGGTAGTGATACCAGGTTTTCAGTGTTTTCCTTCAATTTAATGGAAATTGCATCAACACTTCTCAGTTATCTAATGTTTGCTTTTGGTTGTGGGTAAATAATCTGTGTTGTATGTAAGTAGTTTCTCTTGTTAGAAATGCCTTATTTTTTTCCAAATGCCATTTCAGTATCTGTTACTATAGTCATATACTGTTCTCCGTAATTTATTGGTATATTAATTGATATTGATATATTTCTTTATTTTAAACATCCCTGGAATAAACCCTGGTTAGCCATGGTACATTATTCTTTTGACATCTATTCAATTCCATTAATTAATATTGACATAGAATGTTTACATCCATATTTGCATGTGAGATTATATTCTAATTTTCTTTTGTATTATATTTTCATGTTTGATATTTTGATTATCAGCTCTTTAAAAATGAGAAAAAACTTGTCTTTGAAAGCATATGGAGCTTTTTATATCTTTTTATTTGTTTTTAATGTTAGATTTTTATTAATCTTAAAGGAAGCATCTTTTTATATAAGCCACTAAGTAAAAGTCAAGTATTCTGTGTTTTTGACAATACTTGACAGATACCTAAGATCCTCTGAAAGGGCATGAAACGTAGTGTTAATAAAAAGTGTTGATACTTCTCAGCAACCACATTAGCACTGATAGATTCTTTCATGTCTGAGGTTTTAGAAATAGTTAATATTTCACAATATCCACTAACTAGACATTCTCACTAATTTAGGAATATTTAATATGGAGAAAAACTAATATTTATCTTTGCTTAAAGCCAAGTTTTAATGTTTTGATCTATCAATTAAGATTAAACATTCAACAATCAGCATTCATTAAATACTTGCTTTATTTAGACATTTAATAAACAAAATCTTAAGGATTTAACAAATCAAATGTTTCTATTTCTTTCTTCCTTGTTTTCTTTTTTAACTGGATCGGGGTCTCATTCTGTTACCCAGGTTGGCGTACAGTGGCACAATCACAGCTTACCACAGCCTCAAATTCCTAGACTCAGGTGATCCTTCCATCTCAGCCTCCTGAGTAGCTGAAACTACAGGCGTGCACCACCACATCTGACTGATTTTTTAATTTTTGTAGAGACAAGGTCTCACTATGTTGCCTAGGCTGGTCTTAAACTCCTGGGCACGAGCAATCTTCCCACGTCAGCTTCCCAAAGTACAGGGATTATGGCAGTGAGCCCCTGTGCCTGGCAGTCTCTATTTATTGATCAATTGCAAACCTAAGCTCCTTGAACATCTGCTGAAAGTCAGAATCTTTATATATTATTCTTAAAAATCACCTAAAAATCTGTCCAAGTAGAGACAACATTCACAAAATGTTGAAGTATTTACAAAACTGATCAATTTATAATAATGTGTTTTTCAAATATATTACCACAAATTAAAAAGCCTTTTTTATCTATTGTTATGCTCGTTGTTATTTATATTCTATTTCCTCCCAGTTTTTATCCTTTGATTTCCCCCCCCTTGGAACAAGTCTTATCATTTATAGTTTCAATATTCATACCTTATAGATAAGGTGGCAGGATTTTTTTAATATTCTATTTTGCATGATGGAGAGTTCTGGAGATGGGAGGTGGTGATGGTTGTACAACAGCATGAATGTACTTAATGTCGCTGAACTGTACACTTAAAAATGGTTCAAATGGTAAATTTTATGTGACGTGTATTTTACCATAACTTTTAAAAAAAAAGTAATTTTTTAAGTTATTTAAACATTTTATCAGTATTAGCTGATGTAAATTAATCAGCTATAAGTTCAGTTACTTCTTTATGGTTCTATTGTTTCTACAACTGTATAAAGATTGGTAAAACTCCTAGTGTTGAAGAAAAATAAATGTCCTCATCTTCCTGCTGTAGCAGACCTTATAATAAAGTAACTATAACAATTCTCCTCAAATTAAACATGATTTAATACCTTTTGTTTTGTTTTCCCTCCTAGAAGTATATGGGACATCTGAGGAGATATTTGTTGGAATGGGAATTACACCATAAACATATATTGGAATATGTTTTAAGTCTTTAGACTTATTCAACTTATTCTGAGTTTGCAGACCTCTTCTCTAGGCTCTGGCTCCTTTTCTGGAAGCTCACAGGCTTCCCAATCACTTAAGTTCTGACTTCCCTGGCATTTTGTCCCAAACTCCTCCCTTTTCTCCTCAATCCTTTCCCATTGCACTCTGCTTCCTTCCTTAACCTTCCAGGTATCTCTGCTAAGCCCTGGCTCCTCCAACTTCAGAATCTGCTGCTTCTACTGGTCTCTCTTATGCCTTTCCTGAGCACTGGATCTGTTTCCCAGACTTTTTAGCTTCTCCACCTTGTCAACTCTAGCAATTTTCCATGGACTCCCAAACCCTTTCCCTGAGTTCTGACTTCTGCCAAGGTTTCTTACCAGAACTCCCAGGCTTCTGATCTCCTGGGCTCCCAAGCTTTTCTTGGAATCTGTCACCTCCTTCGAGACTCTGATTTCTTATGCCCAAGTCTTCCAAGCCGTTCCTTCATGCTTTAACTCCTCCCTTGCTCTTGCAGTCTCTCTCCTTGAGCTCTGTCCCCTCTCTCAGGAGACGCACAAACTCCCTTTTGGTCCCAGGCCCCTCCTCCAGTCATTACTTCCTTTCCTGTGTTCTCCATACATTAAAATGGGCATAGACAGGATCTCATTTGAGCCTCACAATGAGCCCCCGTGGATAAAAACCGAGGCTTAGAGAGGTTAATCACTGGCTCAAGATTATACATTAAATTGGTGGGCAATTTAGTTATTCAAGTCCTGGTTTGGATTTACAACCCATATTTTCATCCACGCATTAAAATAGATACCAATTAGAAAGAGAATTGTATTCCAGGACTATATTAAGCATTTTACTGAGGTCAGCATTATTATCAACATATGACATTGAGGAAACCCAAAACTAAGACCAAATAGCTAGTAATTGACAAAACAAGGACTAGAATGAGAATTATTCTGAATTCAAAGTTGGGATTATTAACTGCAGTTTCACTTGATGTCCTCATTATATAGATGAGAACACTGAGGCCTAGAGATGTTCAGGAACTAGGTCAAGACCAAACTGTAAAGGGACAAAAATTAATGGACTGTCTCTGCTTCTTCTCACATTAACACTAGATAAATAAAAGCCCAACTGTGCCAGACATTCTCCAAGACCCTCTAAGCAAAGAAAATAGTATCCAAAGAGAAAAAGAGTGCCGGGACGTGCTTTCCTGTCAAAAGTTGATCACATACTGGCCCCTGCCCTCCAAAGGATGTATCCCACTGACTGAAATATTGTCCTCCTTAGAACAAAGGGCCTGCTTTCTCTGGCCACTTTCCAGGGAATTCTAGGCTTGTGGAGGAAGTGACACCAGAATTTTTGTTAAAATGAAAAATGTCATTTTATTCAGTGCATTATAGCAGGTTTCTGGAGCTGAATAAAGATGGGTCCTCATCTAGCTCCACCTCAAGGTAAGGAACAAGTAGGGAGGCTTAAAAATCTGTGGTCCAGGCTCATTTTCCAGTAGGATCCCAAAGTCTTAGCATTAGGCCAAATCAGAGAGTAGAAGTAGGAAGGCTGGGCAGCTTCTCAAAAGGGAGGCTTCACTTGCGGTAGGCTTTTCCAGGCAAGTTCTAGAAAGCCATACCGGGCAATGCCCACATGTTGGAGAGTATGCACATTGTTCTGCCCTGGAAGAGGTATCACATCCTGGAACTTGAGGGGACCTGCAGGGGAACAGGAACCACCACAAAAGAGGTGGTAGAACAACCGTTCACCATGTACCAGCTCCTTGGTCTTCAGGGCCTTTTTGTAGATGGTGTCTTGGGGTTGGAGTTCCTCTCTCTGCAGCAACTCTAGTAGAAGCCTCTGGATTTGGGGGGACTTAAGTTGGTACAGGTCCATGAGCTGGTAGAACTGTTCCATCCAAGCTGCCCTGTCTTTTCCACATCGCTGCTGCAGCATCCGCAAAACATGGTACAGTGCCACAAATGTCTCCCTTAGAGGCATCTCTTCATTTTTTTTAGACATAGGCTGTGTCTTCTTCTCCAATTTGGGCAATTTAAGGGGCCTTCCCTTCCCTTTGAAAGCCCTGAGGTCCTTCTGAAACATTAATGCGAGGGTTTGTTTGTCCACAGAGGCATGGGCACCTGTGAAAATGTCTCTTACAGCAGGATAAGAATGTCGCGTCTCCATCTCTTTGAGAGCATTGGCTAACCGTTGTACCCGCGCACTTTTGTATGGCTCTCCTAAAATATGCCAATTTATAGCCTTTGAAACTTGAATCCTCTTGGTGGTTGATGGTAACACTGGAGCAGGGATGGGCAATGTTTTCTTCTTTGCCTTGGGAAATTTAGGGATCTCACCCTTCCTCCCCAAGGCCAGGGATTTTTTATCCACAGAGGGATATGCAGCTGGAGGAATAGCCCTTCTGCCTGCATAAAGGTGCTTTATCTCCTCGACAGCAGTGGATAACTGTTGTGCCTGCTTCTTCCTGCAGAACTCGGCTAAGGGATGCCAACTGAGAGCCTGTGGGGTTTGAGTCCTCTTGGTGGCTGATGGCAACACTGGTTCAGGGATAGAGAATGGCTCCAGCCAGTTCTCTTTTTCTTTTCTTCTAATTGGAGGGACCATCCTTAAGTGCACTGGACACAAAACATCCTTATAGGGCTGTAACATATCAGTGTGACTTAACTTTAATTTCTGCCTGAGGTGTTTGGCAATGACCTGAAGATTGAAAAGAGGCATCCATTTCAAGCATCCCTTTGAAGTTAAGTCTTTTAAAAGCTGGCTCAGGTGATGGAAACTGTCCCTGGAAAGTTGCCCCCCGGCTTCCAGTCTTTTCAAGGCATTGTTAACCCAGTCCTCATTTGAGAAGCTTGCTTCTAAATAAGCTGGCCTTTGGTGTTCTTTAGGTGGCATTTCTGGTGAAGAGGCCGGAGGTGGGGGCGGGGCTGAGGCTGGAACCTGACCCTCAGTTTTTCCCATCAGAGAATCCTGACACTGTAAGAATGCCCTCCACCTGTCACCTTTGAATCTACATTCAGGTTTCTGTGGTTCCACGATAATATCAGATAATTGGAACTCTGGCCTATGGAGACCTTCTGGGATATGGGTCCCTAAGCCTGTTTTCATGGCTTGTAAAAACATGCTCCTGGCTTTCTCCAAGAGCACATTCTCTTGTCTTCCTAATGAACTTGTCGTGGGGTATACTCCAAGAGGTTGACTCCCCTGTATTTCTTCCAAAACCAAATGATCCTCTAACCTCTTCAAGGGCATTCCCTCTTTCTTCCCCAAGGCCAATTGGAACGGTGTTTTGGAGGGGCTCTTCCAAACCAGTGACCACGTAGTCTTGTCCCGAAGCCTGGTGTCTCTCTTTCCATCGAGCAAGCTCCCTTTCTTAAAATGCACGGCCCTTTGAGCTGTGCTCTCTCTTTCCTCAGTAAGATCCTCCCCTTCTATCGCGAGTCTAAACAAGCCCACTTCTTCCTTTGAGAGCTCTGTTTTCCGTACGCTCTCTTCTTGTGAGAGCATCGCCTCCCTAAGGCCGCTCTCCTTTTCCTTCTCTTTACTCAGGCTTTCCGCGTCCTTCTGCTCTTCCTCTTCCTCCTCCTCTTTCTCCTCCATCGTCTCCATTTCCTCCTCTTCGTCCTCTTGCTTGTGCAGACTTTCCTCCTCACTCAGACGCTCCTCCTCCTCACTCGGGCTCTCCTCTTCCTCGCGCAAGTTCTCTTCCTCCTGGCTCAGGTGCTCTTCCTCCTCCTCGCCCAAGCTCTCCTCCTCACTCAAGCCCTCCTCCTCCTCCTCCTCCTCACTCAGGCTCTCCTCTTCCTCGCTCAAGTTCTCTTCCTCCTGGCTCAGGCTCTCTTCCTCACCCTCCTCACTCAAGTTCTCCTTCTCCTTGCTAAGGCTCTCCTGCTCTTCTTCATTTGGGTCCTCTTTTTTCTTCTCACTCAGACTCTCTTCCTCCTTAGTCAATCTCTTTTCATTTTTCCTTTTTGGGGTTGAACTCTTTTTCTTTTGCTTCGTAATCAAATTCTCCTCCGATTTCTCTTCACTTGGGGTTATCTTCTTTCTCTTCTTAATCAGACATTTCCTTTTTTCTTTCTTGAGCAGACTCTTCTCCTTTGTCCCCTTGTTAGTTACACCTTCCTCTACATCCTTCTCAATCAAGCTTTCGTGTAAATCCTCAAAGAGTATATCTCCGATATTCTCTAATAACCACTTGGCCTGAGTCTTTTCTGCTTCGTGCTCTTTATTTCTCTTCTGTGGCTCCCCTAGCTGCTTTTTTTCTAACAAATTTTGCTCCTGAACCCCCTTTAACAAAGTCTGTACCTGGATTTTATCGAGTAGTATCTCTTCCTGGACCTTTCCTAATAACCTTTGGTCCTCCTCCAAGTTCTCTTTATTAGTAAGTGTTCTCTCTTTGGTGACCAGTCTGTCATCTTCTAGTTTTCTGTCTTTCTGAGCCTGTTCCTTCTCTTCTTCAGTTATTTCCTCCTGTTCCTTAAAAAATTCCCAACTGTGGGCATCAATTTCACTCTTTCCCTTAATGGATGATCCCTCAGTTATTTCTCTCTCTTCTGAAGGTGCTACACTCACTTCTCTTGTTGTTCCAGCCAGGATCTCAAACAGTTGCCTCTCTTTCATTCTTATAATTTTTCCCCTGGAACTAGCCTCTTTATCTGCAAAAGTAATCCTGTTTTTTATATCCAGTTGCCTTATTTCCTGTTTTCTTTCCTCTTTGGTTATTTTCTCTTTTTTCTTGGCAATGTCCCTCTCCTTGGTCCTAATGTCATCGGCCACTTTCCTCTCTTCCTGGAACAATTTACCCTCTTCTGTCATAATTTCTTTCTCTTCTTGTGTTATTTTTTTCTTTCTCTTAGTTATATCAGTTCCTTCTCTAGCTATTGCCTTTTCTTTCTCAGCAATATGACTCTCTTTCTTGACTGGTTTACTGTGTATTTGAGTCAACCTCTTTTCTAATGTCCTTTTCTCTTGTTCCTTGGCTTCTTCCTCTTTTCCCTGGAGCTGTTTCTCCATTTTACCAGCCTGTTCCCCCTCTTCTACAGACAACTTCTCTTTTTCCCAGGCCCAATGTTTTTTTCCCTCAACCTCTTTCTCCTCTTTTTGGGACCATTTCTCATCCTTCTGACTCCATATTCTGTCTTCCTGGGCCAGTTTTTCCTTTTGTATGGCTAGTTTTTTCTGGATACGTTTTTTTTCCTCAACTGCTTTCCCACCCTTCTCAACCCATTTCTCTCTCTTGGCTTGTTTCTCTTTTTCTATGGCATGTTTCTCTTCCTTTGGGGACCCTTTCTCAATTTCCTCCATTACTTTTTCCTCTTCTGACACCAGTTTCATTTTTTCTCTGGGCCATTGTTTTTTTACCTCAGCTTCTTGCTCCACTTTTTGAGGCAATTTCTCTTCTTTCTGATCCCATCTTTTTTCTTTCTGGGCTCGTCTCTTTTCTTCTCGGGTCCATCGCTTTTCTTCCCAGGCCCATTTCTTTTCTTCCTGGGCCAGTTTTTTTTCTTCCCAGGCCTGTTTCTCTTCTTTCTTTGACCATGTCTCCATTTCCTTAGCTGTTTCCTCCTTTCCGAGGTCCACTTTCTCTTTTTCCCAAGTTTGTTGTCCTATTTTCTCTGTTGTATTCTCCTCTCTCTGGGCCCTTCTCTTTTTCCAAGCTTTTCTTGACTTCTTCCAGGTCTGTTTATCTTCTTCTTGTGACAACTTCTCTAGTTCTCCAAACTTTCCATCCTCTTCTGGGTCCAGTTTATTTCCTTTCCAGGCTAACTGTTTCTTCTCCTTGGCCTCTATTTCCTCTTTCTGAGGCTGCCTCTCTTTCTGGTTTTGTTTCTCTTGTTCATGCTGTTCCCTAACTTTATTTTTCTTTAGGATTTGTTTCCTTTCATGGGTCTCTTTTCCAAATGATTTCTTTTGGGGGGGTGATTTATTCTCTTGCTCTGCTAAGCTCTCCCTTTCTAATGTCTGCTTTCTTTCTTCCTCAGATAGTCCTTCCTCTGTTCTAGACAAATGATCCTGGGCCAATTTCCCTGGCTTCCAGGCCTCTTCCTCCTCTTCCTCAACATCCATTCCCTGGATGTGTTTCTTCTTTTTGTGGGACTGTTTCTTCCTTTCTCCAACTTGTCTCTCTATGTCCAGGATTAATTTATCCTCTTCCCCAGACAGTTCCTCTTCTTCCCCGGCCAGTTCCTCCTCTTCCCTGGCCAGTTTCTCCTCTTCCCCGGCCAGTTTCTCTTCTTCCCCGGCCAGTTTCTCCTCTTCCCCGGCCAGTTCCTCTTCTTTCCTGGCCAGTTCCTCTTCTTTCCCAGCCAGTTCCTCTTCTTCCCTGGCCAGTCTATCCTCTTCCCTGGCCAGTCTCTCCTCTTCCCCGGCCAGTCTCTCCTCTTCCCCAGCCAGTCTCTCCTCCTCCCCGGCCAGTTCCTCCTCTTCCCTGGCCAGTTCCTCCTCTTCCCCGGCCAGGTCCTCCTCCTCCCCAGCCAGTTCCTCCTCCTCCCCGGCCAGTTCCTCCTCCTCCCCGGCCAGTTCCTCCTCTTCCCCGATCAGTTTCTCCTCTTCCCCGGCCAGTTCCTCTTCTTCCCTGGCCAGTTTCTCCTCTTCCCTGGCCAGTTCCTCTTCTTCCTCAACCAATTTCTCTTCTTTCCCAGCCAGATCCTCCTCTTCCTCACCCAGCTCTTTCTCTACCTGGGCCCTTACGCTTTCCTCCTGGGCCTGTATAATATTTTCCCAATCCAACTTTTCCCTTCCCAGGGTTGGCTTCCTCTCTTTCCCAATCACTTTCTTTCCTTTCCCTAGTAGTTTCTCCTTTTTTCCAGTTAGTCTCTTTTCTTGTAAGACTAACTTCTCTTCCGTGGTTAATTTCTTATGTGAGACAGCAAGTATTTCTTCTTTCCAAGCCATTTTTTCTTCTGGATTGGTCAGTTTCTTCTTATCTTTGGTCAGTTTCTCCTTTCCTTGCATTATTTTTTTCTCTGTCATTGTCAGTTTCCTTTCTTTCTCAGTCACTTTCCTTTCTTGAATAACCAGTTTCCTCACTTTTTTTTTAAATTTTCTCTTCTCTAAGACTAGGTGATCTCCTAAGAAAGCTACTTTCTTTTTCTTGACTTCTTGAGAAAATTCCTCATCTTCCTTTAATGCTTTATCCTCTTGCTCCCTTGATACTGCCCTCTCTTTGTCCTTGACAGCCCCTTTAACCACTTTTCCTGTTATGATGGGTGCTTTTTCCAATACCCTGACATCTAATTCTGATGAGAATGAGCTTGAGTCCTTTAAAAGAGGACATATCTTTTGGAAGAGATCCCAGCTGGGCTGTCGGTCAGCAAGCATCACCTGAGCCAGGTCTACCAATTCTTTACCCAAATCCCTTAACATTCCTGGATGAAAACTTGCTATCCTTGAGGTCACAAGATTGCAAATCTCATCCCTCCAAGACTTGGTGTCTGATCTCTGTGCACGTCCAGGGATCCCAGACAAACCACGGCTCCTCTTCTTTTCAGCTGTCTTTCTTGTATCTTCTTGCTCAAAAAGCTGTATGACTTCTTCCTTGGGCTCTTCTGTAGGAACCTCTGAAATATCTTTCACATCTTGTTTTCCTTCCCACTGCACACTTGCTGTCTTATGACCTTCTTTTAGTGCCTTTTCCCAAAGATTTCCAATATATTCTTGTCTTTCTTGCTTAGGGATAACTTCTTCATAATCTTTTGTGATACTATGATCTATGGCTTCCATGGCCTCTGTGGCCCCCAGGACTTCTGTGACCTCCATGGCTTCTGTACTTTCCAATATGACTTCCTTTGTTTCAGCATCATCCTGGGATTTAACTGGTCTCAAAGTGCTTTGTGGTAGCTCTGACTCTAAGGCAACACTCTGGGTTTCAAATTGTCCTGATTTCCTGGCCTCTCTTTGTTCACCTGCGTCCTCTGAAGGCACAAATACAGAACTAAATGTTTCCAATTTTGTCTTTCTCTGCTTCCTGGCAACTCTCAGGTTCCTTTTAACTGCAGAGATATTGGGGAAAGAATAGTTAAGAAAAATACAGAGGTTCTGAGTGAGATCCTTTGTAATATCTAATTCAGTGAACTGCCATAAGAAATACAAAGGCATAGGGGACTGACTTTATGATACAGAAATGCTCACTGTTTCACCCAACTTTCATATTCTAAAGAGATAAGACCTTGGTATTTGTCATGGAGTAGATCCTTCTGAGAAAGTTTACTTTCTGTAAATAAGACTTTCCAACCTAACTCCATTCCCAATAGTATCCTTCCTTTTATATAATGTGACCGTATTATCCCTGCCCTTTGGGGTCCCATATTCGGTTGGCCCCAAACAAGCCCCAAATGTCACCCCATACATACTAAGCTTTCTGCTCTTTGCTTGAAAATGTGTCTTTCTTTTCTTCCGTTTGGTGATATTTACGGATTCTGGCAAAGGTATGAGTATTTCTTCAGAAGAGGCCTCAAGTTCATCAGACCATGATGTCTCAAAAGAAAAAGGAAATGATTTGTCTTCATGTGACAAGGTCAGGTTTTCATTTAGCCGTTGCTCCACATGAGTAAGCAGGCACTGGATATCTCTAGCTTGAATACACAGCAGCTGGCCCAAAGAGGCTTCTCCGATAATTTCCTGTCTACAAAAATCAAGGAAAAAGAAAGACAATAGAGTGATTCAACAAAATTTAAAAATAAAAAGAAGTTGCAATGGAAGAGGAAGGGATAAAGTAGAAATTTAGAATAGAATAGTCTTCAGTAAAGTATGGTTAAAGAAGAAAGAATGAAGGATAACAAGGAAGGTAGTACAAGCATACTGCTTTCATTATACTTTGCTTTATTGCACTTCACAGATATTGAATTTTTTACAAATTGAAGGTTTGTGACAACCCTGAGTAGAGCAAGTCTATCAGCATCATTTTTTTCCGACAGCATGTGCTCACTTCTTGTCTCAGTGTAACATTTTGGTAATTCTCACCATATTTCAAACTTTTTCATTATTATATCTGTTATGGTGATCTATGATCAGTGATCTTTTTGTTACTATTGTGATTGTTTTGAAGCACTATGAGAAATACCCATATAAGATGGAGAAGTTGATCAACAAATTTTGTGTGTGTTCTGACTACTCTGCTGACAAGCTATTCCCCTGTCTCTCTCCCTCTCCTTGGGCCTCCCTATTCCCTGCGATGCAACAACATTGAATTTAGGCCAATTAATAGCCCTACAATGACCCCTAAGTGTTCAAGTGAAAGGAAGAATCATACATCTCTCACGTAAAAACAAAAGCTAGAAATGATTAAGCTAAGTAAGCCTGTCATGTTGCAAGCCAAAGCAGGCTGAAAGCTAGACCTCTTTATGCAAACAGTTAGCCAAGTTATGAATCTAAAGGAAAAGTTATTTTAAAAATTGAAAGCACTATTCCAATGAACACACAATGATAAGAAAGTGACACAGCTTTATTGCTGATAGGGTGATAAGGTAGTCTGAATAGAAGATCAGACCAGGCTGGGCGTGGTGGCTCATGCCTGTAATCCCAGCCCTTTGGGAGACTAAGGCAAGAGGATTGTCTGAACCCAACAGTTCAAGACCAGCCTGGGCAATTTGGCGAGACCTCATCTCTACAATAAATTTTTTTTTTTAATTAACCAGGCATGGTGGTGTGCACCTGTGGTTCCAGCTACTTGAAAGGCTGAGGTGGAAAGATCACCTGACTCCAGCAGGTCGAGGCTGCGGTGGTTATGACCATGCCACTGCACTCCAACATTCCCCTAAGCCAAAGCCGAATACAGAGCAAGGCCGTAATGCTCTTTAATTCTTTGATGGCTGAGAGGTGATAAAACTGTAAAAGAAAAGTTAGAAGCTAGAAGATGGTTTATGAGGTTAAAGGAAAGAAACTATCTCCATAACTTTAAAGTGCACAGTGAGGCGGCAAGTGCTGATGTAGCACATGTAACCCAGAAGACCTACCTAAGATCATTGATGAAGGTGGCTACACTAAAGAACAGATTTTCAATGTAGACAAAATAGTCTTATATTGTAAGAAGATGCCATCTAGGGTTTTCATAACCAGAGAGGAGAAGTCAATGTCTGGCTTCAAAACCTCAAGCAACAGGCTAACTCTCCTATTAGAGCCCCTAATGCAGCTGGTGTCTTAAGTTAAAGTCATTGCTTACTTACCATTCTGAAAATCCCATGACCTTTAAGAATCATGCTAAATCTACTCTGCTTGTGCTCTATAAATGGAACAACAAAGCCCGGATGACAGCACGCCTGTTTACAGCATGGTTTCCTGAATATTTTAAGCCTACTGTTGAGAACTGCTCAGAGAAAAATGTTCTTTTCAAAATATCCTTAATCACTGACAATGTGCCTGTCACCCAAGAAGTCTAATGGAGATGTACAGGGAGGCGAATGTTTCCATGCCTATTAACACAACATCCATTCTTCAGTTCATGGATCAAGGAGTCAATTTGACTTTCAAAACTCATTATTTAAGAAATTTCAGCCGGGCTCAGTGGCTCAGCCTGTAATCCCAGCACTTTGGGAGGCCGAGGTGAATGGATCGCCTGAGCACGCAGGTTTGAGATCAGCCCAGGCAACTTGGCGAGACCTCGTCTCTACAACAAATCAAAAATTAGCCGGGCATGGTAGCGCATGCCTGTAGTTTCAGCTACTTGGAAGGTTTAGGCGGAAGAATCGCTGGAACCCAGCAGGGTGAGGCTGTGGTGGCCAGGAGCGTGTCACTGCACTCCAGTCTGGGCAACAGAGTGAGACTCCAACTCAAGAAAAAAAAAAAATTTCATATGGCTATAGCTGCCATAGACAGCAATTTCCCTGATTGATCTGAGCAAAGTAAATTAAAAACCTTCTAAAAAGGATTCACCATTCTAGATACCATCAAGAACATTTGTGACTCATGAGAAGAAGTCAGAGTATCAACATTAGCAGGTGTTTGGAAGAATTTGATTCCAACCCTCATGGATGACTTTAAGGGGTTCAAAACTTCAGTGGAGGGAGTAACTGCAGATGTGGTATAAATAGCAAGAGAACTGGAGCTAAATGTAGGGCTTGAAGATGTGACTGAGTTGCCACAAGCTCATAATTAAGCTTGAAAAGATGAAGAATCTACTCTTGGTGAAGATACTTTGAACATTATTGAAACGATTAAAGGAATATTGGAATATTGCATAAACTTAGTTGGAAAAGCAGTGGACATTTTAAGGATTGACTCCAGTTTTTAAAAACGTTCAACTGTGGGCCGGGCACGGTGGCTCAAGCCTGTAATCTCAGCACTTTGGGAGGCCAAGGTGAAAGGATTGCCTGAGCCCATGGGTTCGAGACGAGCCTAGGCAACTTGGCGAGACCTTATCTCTACAATAAATCAAAAAAATTAGCCAAGCATGGTAGTATGCACCTATAGTTCTGGCTACTTGTAAGGCTGAGGTAGAAGGATCGCCTGAGCCCAGCGGGTTGACGCTGAGGTGGCTGTGAGCGTGCCTCTGCACTCCAGCCTGGGCGATGGAGTGAGACTCCAACTCAAAAAAAAAAAAGTTCCACTGTGAGTAAAATATTATTAAACAGCATTGCATGCTACAGAGAAATATCTCATGAAAGGAAGTCAATTGATGTGGCAAACTTCATTGCCTTGCTTTTTGTTTTTAAGTCAGAGTCTCACTCTGTAACCCAGGCTGAGTGCAGTGGCATGCTCACGGTCACCGCAGCCTCTACCCACTGGGCTCAGACAATCCTTCTGCTCCAGCCTTCTAAGTAGCCGGAACTACAGCTGTGCACCACCACACCCGACTAATTTTTTTTAGATTTATTGTAAAGACAAGGTCTTGCCATGTTGCCCAGGCTGGTCTTGATCCTGTGGGCTCAGGCAATCCTCTCGCCTCCACCTCCCCAAATGCTGGGATTACAGATGTGAGTCACCACTCCTGGCCCATTAACTTGTTTAAAGAAACTACCACAGCTACCCTCAACCTTAAGAAACCACCAGCCTAATCAAATAGCAGCCACCAATATCAAGGCAAGACCTTCCATCAACAACAACAAAAAATGATGATTCCCCGAAGTCTCAGATGATCATTAGCATTTTTTAGCAAAAAAGTATTTTTCAGTTAAGGTTTGTGCTATGATTTTCTTAGCTGTAATGTTATTGCATATTTAATAGACTACAGTGTAGTGTAGATATAACTTTTATATGTACTGGGAAACCAAAAAATTCATGTGACTTATTTTGTTGCAATATTCATTTATTGTGGTTGTCTGGAACTAAACTCACAATATCACTCAGGCATGCCTGTAGTGAGGGTGGCACATAATTCATCTTTAGTCGGGAGATTTGTGCACCTGAGTCTTGAGGAATCTTAAGGAATTTAGGAAATGAAGGAAGGACAGGTTAGTCAGTGCTCAGAAGAAAAGGAGTAGGTGTTGAAGAAAAGAACAAATAGAAACAAAGAACATTTGTATACCTAACCCTGAATTGTACCGCACATCTTCAAAATAAAAAATTGGGGGAAAAAGCAGGGAAAATAATTTTTAAAAGATTGTAGAAAAGGGGAAGAAGCAATCAGATTATAGAAGCTAAGAGATAGAAGGTACCAGAAGAAGGAACAGTCACCATCCAACTTACTGCCTTTCCCGGAGAATTTCTTGTTTCTTCAGCAGGTGTACCAGCATGGTCTTGGTTTGAATGCCCATGAATCTTACCATAAGGTATAAGGCCTTAGTCCTCACATTCTCATCATTATCCATCAGTCCTATAACCAGTGGAATAGCAAAATCATGGCTCATGAGACCTAGCTTCTCTAGTGCCTCCCAGGCTAGCTCACGGATATGTGGATTGGAATGGGTTGTATCTTCCAGGAGGCGTTGGACAGTCTCAGAGCGCAACCTTGAAGGTATCTGGTAAGTGGCAAAAAGTTGTGCCAGGACACGAAAATATTTCTTGTATTTCTCCACAGAGCAGCAGATTGTGAGATTAAGGATGGTCTCTATTAAATATTCCACAAACCTTTCACTAAATTTTCTTTTCTTCCAATTTTGTTTTGTCATGCTTTCAAGAATATCAAATGAAGTGCCTTTCTGCTGCTTGGATTTATCCTTCCATTTATTCATTAAGATTTTCTCTTCTGCTAGAGTCATAGATGACAATACCTGAGGTCTTAAGAGTTCAGTCATGCCCCAGTTCTTATCTCGGTAGAGTGAATACAAATCACATTGTAGGAAAATTGGGGTACCCTCAGGCCAAAGGCAGGCACGGATCACTGAGTTGGGGATGTGACCATCAGGAGCAAAGGGCCACTGCCGCCCTTGGCCAAAGAAACACTGTAACATGTGGTAGGCATGGAGTCTATCCCAGCCAGCCAGCTGTAACTGAGCAGGAGCCACATATGGGAGACGATTATGCTTGGAGTCAAGAGTAGACAAATCAATATCCTCATCCTCCAAAACATGGAGTTTGGATCTGTCTTTAATCACAAGGGACATATGTCTCTCTTCCTCTACAACATGGGGCACAGTATTGTCAAAGGCAATGACCCGTCTGTTGACAAGGGTTTCTAGCCCCTGTAATTCCTGCAGTCCTTTTCCAAGGTAGACAAACTTGGGTACAAATACTATTTCAAACATAAAGAAGAAGCTAGGCAGGAAGGGTTTAGGGACTTCTTGTATTTCATCTGCATTATTTAGGACACGCAGGTGAATCAGCTGAGCTGGAGGGAGCAATTTTAAGCATGATACCATGTAGATACTCTGGTTGAAAGTCAACAACAGGTCACCTCGATTACTGGCAAAACAAAGTGGGCCAAAATGCAATGCTGAGTCCAATTCTGTTATAAGCCTACCATGGAAGTCCCAGATCCGGACTGAGCCATCAATACCCCCTGTGACAAAAAGTTTCAGGGAAAGACAGACATCAAATGAAGTGATAGCACAGTCATGCAGGCGTTTTGTCTCTCCACATACACGGATTTGTTTTGAATCTGAAGATGTCAGAAAGTACCAGAGTCGCCAGCAGTCGCTCTCAGTGATGGCACCCACAGAACCTGGCAAGAGTATCACATATTTTAGAGGGCAACTGCAGAGAATTTGGTTGACAGGCTGCAGGATTACCTTGTTCTCCTGAAACACAGCCTCTGTCAGATGTACAGTGTAGTCCATGCCATAGGAACAGAGCAAGAAGTTTTCCTGGGGACCTTCCAGGGTAGATAATGCCAACACTGCCCCAGAGTGAATCATCTTCTCTATTCGGGCACAACTATACTGAGAGAGGATTCTCACAATGCCGCTCTCATGCCCACAGAACATCAACCCTTCTAGGCCCTTCCCCAGATGGAACCTCCCATAGGCTAGGCATCTTACTGTATCCCTAGGGTTTACTGAAGTGCACACAAGATACTTGGCTGTGCACGGAGAGCGTGTTGCATCAAACACCAGCACCTCTGAACTGCCTGTTGCCACAAAGAGCTCCTCTCTGTCTGAGTCATAGGCCCAAGCCACAGCATTATCCATGACAAGTAGAGGCCAGGTGATAACCAGGAGATCCCCTGTTACTGGAGACAGGAAGCGCAATAAGCCATCTTCAGTGGCACACAGGATCCTAGTCCAGTTATGGCTACAGCATACTCGCTGCACCTGCTGGGGAGCAGAACCACAGACATGGAAGAGGCTATAAAAGTAGGGTAGGTGGTGCAATGAAAAAGCATAGATAGTCTGACAGAAAAATGTGGCATTATCAATAAACTGCACTTTCTGCAGGCCCTCATCAATATTCAGCTCCCGTAGCAAGTTCCCAGAAGTAAGATTCCATTCCCTCACCATGCCTTCACTGCCTGCTGTCAGTAAGGTATGGATCTCTGGCCGGCTATGGATACATATCACTGATGAGGAATGGGCCTGAAAGCTGTGCAGAAAGGTCCCTTTGTCTAAACCCCAAGCATGAATCTCTCCAGCCCTATTTCCAGCATAGAAATTGCCCTGAGAGACACAAGTAAAGGAGCAAGTGATGGAAGAGCCACTAGATATGGGAGTGAACTTCTTGACTTCTTCCAGCTGGCCCTGACCCTGGTGGGTGAAGACTCTCACTGTGTTCTCACACAGAGCCAGCAGAGAGCCCTGGGGGCCATTCAGGGAAAAGCCCTGTACAAACTCATGATTAGTTATGGGCACTGTTTGAGCCATCTGGAGGCCCCGGCCATTTGGTAAGATAAGCCAGGTAACAACAGCTCCCAGGGTACCAGAAAGCAGCGTCTTGGTTTCTGGGTCATAGCAGAGGCAGCTGATGGAGAAATGACAGGGCACTATACCCAGAAATGTGAATGCTTGATGGTGATCTCCAAAAAGTCGCAGGCGCATGTCGCCACAATAAGCAATTAACATGTGGTAGGAACCTGTGTGGACCATTGACTGGATGGGTGGCACTTGCTCCATCATGTGAAACTTCATCTTCTCTATCATTCCTTTCATTTCTGTATCTTTTTTCAGTGTCCAAAGTACTGCCTAGAAGAGGATGAGACATGAAAGACCAACCATCGAGGCAGACAATTTTCCAAAAGTGTGGGTAGGGAAAAGCTGAATATTTAGATCTCTGTTTCCTCTTGTGGGACTAAGGAAAGACTGGAGACTAAGGAAAGACTGGACAGCTTGACTTTAAGATTTTCCTAGTACAGTAGTCCCCTTATACATGGCTTTGCTTTCTGCAGTTTCAGTTACATGCATGGTCAACTGCAGTCTGAAAATATTACATGGAAAATTCCAGAAATAAATATTCATAAGTTTTAAATTCCATGCCATTCTCAGTGGTATGAGGAAATCTCACACAGTTCCATTCTGTACTGCCTGAGACCTGAATATCCCTTAGCCAATGTATTGACACTATATAGCTACCTGCCTGTTAGTCACTTAGTAACCATCTTGGCTATCAGATTGTCACAGTATTGCTGTGCTTGTGTTTAAGTAACTCTTATTTTACTTAATAATGGTCCCAAAGCACAAGAGTAATGATACTGGCAATTCAGAAATACCAAAGAGAAGCTGCAAAGTGCTTCCTTAAAGTGAAAAGGTGGAAGGTCTTGACTTTAATAAGAACTGAAGTTGTTAGATCTATAGTAAGAAAAAAATCTTCTATACATGAAATTGTGAAGAAGGAAAAAGAAATTTGTGCTAGTTTTGCTGTTGTACCTCAAACTTCAAAAGTTACAGCCGCAGTGCATGATAAGCACTTAGGATGGAAAAAGTGTTAAATGTATGGGTGAAAAACATAAACAGAAACATGTTCCAATTGATTGCAATCAAGTTTGGTACTATCGGCAGTTTCTGGCAACCACTGAGTATCTTGGAATGTATACCCCATGGATATGAGGGGACTACTGTACTAGGAGTTGGGTATGTGATAGAAGCTCAAGGACTTCTGCTTCGCCTTCCATCTACTTTCTGGGAAACATGAATTTTTGTGGGCCTGATAACTAGAGATGAAGAAAAATCACTGCAGCCAAGGCAATGGAGATAGGTACTAAAATAAGCTAATTCAGAATGACCCCCATCATTCTAAAATGAGAATAGTTTAGGTAAGATGCATGTAAACTGGAATAAAAAGAAGGGGGCAAAAAGATAAGTGGCTTTACCTTACCTGCAATTGCTTTCCATTTGGTTCCACCCAGTTTAAGGAGACAAAACAGTTGATATTGATGGAATAGAAGCAGACAAAAGGCTTGTTCTGAGGATGATGAAACTCCTGGTATACAGTCTCAGGCCAGTCACTCAGTATAACCACATCCTCTGGCTCTTCATCAGTCTGAGGGAGAAAGTGACCTAAGCTAAGAGGCCTGAGTCCTCATTCATTCATTCACTTAATAAACATTTAATGAAGGATCAGTGGACATTTGCTGTTTTTTTAGCTAACCAACATTCATTCACAGTACTGCTAGAAAACATCATTTGGGAAGTCATTCCTCCCTCAGCCTCAGTTTGCAACAGAATGCATCCTTATTGATCAAAGTATCTTCTGGGCTTTCTCAGTCAAGTTTTCATGAGAAAAGTAAGCCCTAATGTCCTAAAGCATTCACTCTAGATAATGAATTAATTTCTCTCCTAGTCTCATAGAATGCTACTAGTTCTGTAACATTGAGAGAAATAAGAAAATAGCCCCTCTAATCATTCTCTGTGTTCCACGTTTCAGATGAGGAACCATAATTGAGAAAGGCTGAAAGGTTTTATGAAAGACACTGAAGATACAGTGCTCAGCAAAACAGGCATGGCTTTGGCTCTTAAGATCAGGCCAGTGAGGAAACAGACATTAAACACATAACTAACAACTGTGTATACAAAACAAATACATGCTTGGAAAGAAAGGAATACAATTCTATATGAGTATGACAAAGGAATACAACCTTAGCAAATATCTATAACTGTCGCAATTTTAACAACTCTCTAAAATTCCTGCCTACACCCAAAAGACCACTCCTAGTACAATCACATATGCCTATGGGAAACTCACACTTCACAAACATGTAACAGCAAGCCCAGCACATGTGACAGCTAAAGCCTGTGGCATACACTTCCATCACTATTCTTATCTGCATCCAAAGGAAATGTGTGCTACTAACAACATGGTCATTAATTCATTACCTAGGTCAATTTCCAGAAGAGTATTTCCTATGCTTTCTTCTAGGATTGTTATAGTTTGGGGTCTAACATTTAAGTCAATAATCCATCTTGAATTAATTTTTGAAACATGGTGAGAGGAAGGGGTCCTCTATATGGTTAGCCAGTTTTCCCAATACCATTTAATGAATAGGGTGTCTTTTCCTCAATGTTTATTTTTGTCAATTTTATCAAAGATCAGTTGATTGTAGGTCAGCAATTTTATTTCTGGATTCTGGATTCTGTTCCATTAGTCTGGGTCTATATTTGTACCAATATCATGTTGTTTTGGTTATTGTATCCTTGTATTTAAGCTTGAAGTGTGGCAACGTGATGTTTAAGCTTGAAGTGTGGCAACATGATGCCTCCAGCTTTGTTCTTTTTGCCTAGGATTGCTTTGGTTATTCAGGCTCTTTTTTCTTCTATGTGAATTTAAGTTGTTTTTGTTTTTGTTTTTTCCAAGATCTATGAAAAATGATGCTGGTAGTGTGATAGGGATTGCATTGAATCTGTAGATTGACTTCAGTGGTATAAACATTTTTACAATACTGATCCATCTAATCCATGAGCATGGAATGTTTTTCCATTTGTTTGTGTAATTTAAAAAATCTCTTTCTGTAGTGCTTTGTACTTCTCATTCTAGAGATCTTTCACCTCTTTAGTTAGACATATTCTGAGGTATTTTATTTATTTATTTTTGTAGTCATTGTAAATGGGGATTGTATTCTTGATTTGGTTCTCACCTTGAAAGGCTACTGATTTTTGAGTGTTAATTTTTATATCTTGAGACTTTACTGAAGTTGTTTATCAGTGCTAGGTGTCTTTTTGCTGAATCTTTAGGGTTTTCTAAATATAGAATTATATCATCTGCAGAGAGAAATAATTTAACTTCCACTTTTCTTATACCTTTTATTTCTTTCTCTTCTTGATTGCTGTGGTGAGAACTTTCAGTACTGTTAAATATGAGTGGTCAGCATGGATATCCTTGTCTTGTTCCAGTTCTTAGGGGAGATGCTTCCAACTTCTACCCATTGTTAGGAAGGAGTCCCTCCTGCTTGACTGAAATAATTTCAGGCTGGGCATGGTGGCTCAAGCCTGTAATCCCAGCACTTTTGGGAGGTTACGGTGAGGGGATCGCCTGAGTCCATAGGTTCGAGAACAGCCTGAACAACTTGGTGAGACCTCATCTCTACCATAAATCAAAAAATTAGCTGGGCATGGTAGCATGTGCCTGTAGTTCCAGCTACTTGGAAGGCTGAGGCAGAAGGATCATGAAAGCCCAGCAGGTCAACGCTGGGGTGGCTGTGAACATGCCACTGCACTCCAGCCTGGACAATGGAGTGAGACTCCAACTCAAAAAAAAAGAAAGAAAAAATTTCAGTAGGATTGGTACCAGCTCTTCCTTGTACATGGCTGTGAATCCATCTGGTCTAGGACTTTTTTGGTAGGCAAGTCTTTTATTACTGATTCAATTTCATGGCTTCTTATTAGTCTGTTCAAAGTTTTAATTTCTTCCTGTTTCAGTCTCAGGATGCTGTGTGTTTCCAGAAATGTATACATTTCCTCTAGATTTTCTAACTTTTACCCATACAGATGTTTATATAACCTTTGATAATCTTTTGTATTTCTTTAGGATCAGTTGTAACATCACCTTCTTCATTTCTGTTTGTATTTATTTGGATGTTCTGTCTTTTATTTTTTGTTAATCTGGCCAAGGGTCTGTTAATCTTGTTTATCATTTCAAAAAACCAGCTTTTTGACACATTGATCCTTTGTGTGGTTAGTCTGGTCTCAGTTTAGTTTTGCTCAGATTCTGGTTCTTTTTTTCTGCTAGCTTTGGGTTTAGTTTGTTCTTGTTTTTGTAGTAACCTTAGGTGAGACATTAGGTTATCTAAGACCTATCTTCTTGATGTGAGATCTGTCTTCTCGTACCGATTTTTGCAGCATCCCAGTGATTTTGTTATGTTGTGTCTTTATTTTCATTTGTTTCAAATAATTTTTATATTTCTGTCTTGATTTAATTGTTTACCCAAAGTTGTTCAGGAAAAGGTTAATTTCCATGTATTTGTGTGGGTTTGAGGGTTCCTCTTGGTGGAAGCCTTTCTCTTTTATTCTGCTGTGGTCAAGAGGATGCCTGGTATGATTTCAATTTTTTGGAATGTATTCAGGTTTGACTTATGACAGAGTATGTGGTCAATCTTAGAGTATGTTTCATATGCAGACGAGAAGAATGTAATTTTTTTTGTTTGTTGGGTGAAATATTCTGCAAATGTCTGTTAGATCTAATTTGCCAAGTGTCAAATATAAGTCCAGGATTTCTTTGTTAGTTTTCTGCCTCGATGATCTGTCTAAAGCTGTTAGTAGGGTGTTGAAGACCCCACTATTATGCAGTTATTTATGTCTTCTCTTAGGTTAAGTAGCAATTGTTTTATAAATTCGGGGCTCCTATGTTGGGTGCATATATATTTCAGATAGTTACTTCTTCTTGTTGAATCAAGCCCTTTATCATTATGTGATGTCCCTTTATTTCCCTCTCTCTTATTTTTACTTTTGCTGGTGTAAAGCCTGTTTTACCTCATATAATAGCAACCCCTGGGGTTTTTTTTGTTTTCCATTTGTGTGGAAGAGCTTTATCCATCTTTTTACCTTGAGCCCCATGGGCATCATTAAAAGTGAGATGGATCTCCTAAAGACAGAAGAAGGATAGGTTTTTTTGGTTTTTTTTTAATTTTTGAGTTGGAGTCTCACTCCGTCACCCAGGCTGGAGTGCAGTGGCTCACTCATGGCCACCCCAGCATCGACCTGCTGGGGTCTGACAATCCTTTCACCTCAGCCTTCCAAGTAGTCAGAACTACAGGCATGTGCTACCACACCCAGCTAATTTTTAATTTATTGTAGAGACAAGGTCTTGCCAAGTTGCCTGGGCTGGCCTTGTACCCACAGGCTCAGGCAATCCACTAGCCTCGGCCTCCCAAATTGCTGGAATTACAGGCTGAGCCACCAAGCCCAGCCAATTGTTTTTTTTTAAAAATCCAATTTGTCATACTGGACTTTTAAGTGGAGTATTTAGGTCATTGTCATTCAAGTTACTTATTGGCATGTGAGGATTTGTTTGTCATAGTGTTGTTAAAAAGTTGCTTTGTGTTCTCAGTTTTGTGATTTATTTGCTTATGTGGGCTTTTGTGTTAGGTGGTATCATGTTTAGAACTCCCTTATGCATCTCTTGTAGGGCTGGTCTAGAGGTAACAAATTGCCTTAGTGCATACTTATCCAGGAAGAACTTTATTTTTCTTTTGTCCATGAAGTTTCATTTGGTGGGGTAAGAAATTCTTTGCTGGCATTGCTTTTCTTTAAGAATACTAAAAATGATCCTGGCCAAAAGTTAGCACTCAAAAAAAAAAAAAAGAATGCTAAAAGTGCCACCACCACTCCCATCTCTTCTGGTTTATAAGGTTTCCGCTGGGAGGTCTGTTGCTATTCTGATGGGTCTTCCTTGGTAAGTAGCCTGTCCTTTCTCTCTGCCTTTAAGACTTTTTCATTCATACTGACTTTGGATAGTCTAATGATTATGTGCCTTGGAGACTGCCACTGTCTTATATATTACCACACAGAAGTTTTGCTTTGTTTTTGAGTTGGAGTCTCACTCATTGCCCAGGTTAGAGTGCAGTGGCACATTCACGGCCACCCCAGGCCATCGACCTGCTGGGCTCAGGCGATCCGCCTCAGCCTTCCAAGTGGCCAGAACTACAGGCGCACGCTACCACGCCCAGCTAATTTTTTTTTTTTAATTTATCGTAGAGATGAGGTCTCACCAAGTTGCCCAGGCTGTTCTTGAACCCGTGGGCTCAGGCAATTCCCTCACCTTGGACACCCAAAGTGATGGAATTACAGGCTTGAGCCACCACGCCTGGCCAGGAGTTCTTTTAATTTCTTGTATCTGTGTGGTGATCTCTCTAGCAAGATAGGGCAAGTTTTCTTGGATTATGTCTTCAAAAATTTGTTCTAGGTTGCTCTTATTTTCCCCTTCTCTCTCAAGAATGCTGATCAAACATAGATTTGATCTCTCTACATAATCCCATACCTCTTGAAGCCTTTTTTTCATTTTTTGAAATTCTTTTTTATTTTTGTCTGACTAGTTAATTTAAATGATCAGTTCTCAAGCTCTGAAATTCTACTCTTCCTGGTCCAGTCTGTTGTTAAGGCTTGGAACTGTGTTTTTAAATTACTGAAATAAATTCTTCAGTTCCGGAAGTTCTGTTTATTTCTTAGAATGGCCATATAAGCTTTCAGTTCTTGGGACTGTTTTTGTGGCCTGTTTGATTTGGTATCTACTTTCTCTTAAATCTCATTGAGTTTCTTTGCCATCCCTATTCTAAATTTGATTTCTGTCATCAGGGACAATTCATTCTGGTTAGGATCCATTGCTCAGCAGCAGGCAGGATCCTTGTAGGTGTTGAACACTCTGGCTTTTGGTATTTCTGGTGTATTTGTACTGATTCTTTCTCATCTGTGGGAGCAGACTCTTCTCTTTTTTATTTTTTAAATTTGCTATTGTTGGGGTGGGGCTTTTTAAGTGTTTCTTCATTTTTTTCTCTTTAGATTTGTCTGTTGTGTATGGTCAGTTTGCTTCATTGAATGTCCCATCTCTCCATTCTCTCCTTGACTCACAGACAGCAGGGGCAGAGGCAGTGTTGGTGGTGATTTGGGGGAGCCTAACAGCAACCTCTGGAGGTTTTGTCATCAGAGAGCACTGAGCCATAGCTGCAGAGTTCAGATGGGGTGAGGGTAAGCTGTATGGCCTCAGGAGGCCTCACCTGTTAGGGAGCTGTGGGTGCACAGAAGTGGCTTAGTCTCTCTGCTCTCTTCCTGACCTGCAGGCATCAGGGATGGAGGCAGTGGTGCTGGCCAGGAGCCATGGAGATGTCCTGCCTTCCCATTCCCTCTCTGACCTGCATGTGGGAGGGGCAAAGGCAGCTGTGGTGGCCAGCAGCAGCAATGCTGCCCCAGTATTCAGGGGAGGGTGGCATGGTTGCTATCTGCCTGTGGGAAGTCATGGCAGCAGGGGTGAGGTGGCTGCTCTCCACCTGGATGGAAGCCATGGGCACAGGGCCCTGTGGTGGCTGCACCTCACCTGAATGGAAGTCACAGGGGACAGGGGTCTGTGGTGTTGGTCCTGTGGATGCACCCTCTCTATCCCCCTAAACTACGGGTGGCAGGGGCCTTGCCTGGGTGGCAGTCACGGAAGTACTGCAACTCCCTGTTCCTTCTCTGACCTGCATACAGCAGGGGCAAAGGCCATGGCTGGGGGACTATGGGAAGCCTATCCACTGCCTCTGCAAGCTGGTAGCCTCCTGGAGTCAAGCCACAGCTGCAGCCTTCAGATGGGCTCAGGGCAGGGGCATGGGGGCCTGACTCTGAAGCAGGCAAAATGCCCTTTGTGGGGAGCAGGGGGGGCAACCACGTGGTACGGTCTGGCAGCAGGGTCTGTCTTGTAGGTGCACAAAAGTGCCTGAATCTCCTTTTCTGACAGGATTGCAGTAGCTGGCACTGGACCTCTCAGGGACCAAGAGCCTTCTGGATACCACATGGACTTGAGCGGGACCTCTGTCCAGACTCCAGGTACCTTTCTGCATTGGCTGAGGTTGGGGGCCCCAGAAGGGGGCTCTCCTGTGACTAAGGTTGTAGTGGTCCGTGGCAGATATGTGAAACCCCAGGGGATCTCTTAGTCACTCACTCACCCCTTCCCTTCATGGGGAACCCTCTCCCCATTCCATGCTGGGGCCAGGTCTGCAGACAGCTTCAGTTTGCTCTCCCTCACTCTCAGTGGCCCCAGACGCTCTTCCAATGAACTTCAATGTGGTCTTCCAGAAAGTTTCCTGAGAGTTTATATTCATTTGCTATTTCAGATCCTCTCCATGAGAAGGGAGCTCACTGGCTGCTTCTAGCAGCCGTCTTTGATCCCAAAATACCCGATTCCTTTTTTTTTTTTTTTTTTGAGTTGAAGTCTCACTCTGTTGCCCAGGCTGGAGTGCAGTGGCATGCTCATGGCCACTGCAGCCTCAATCTACTGGGCTCAGGTGATCCTTCCACCTCAGCCTTCCAAGTAGCTAGAACTACAGGCATGTGCCACCACACCTGGCTACCCGCTCCTCTTAATTGAATCAGAAAGTTCATTTACATACCTTCTATTCCATTAGTTAATCACCATTCCTTTTCTCCTTTCCAGTCTTCATGTACAAATAATTCATTCACTCGTTCAAAAATATTAACGGTTTTCTACAAAGGACTCTAACAGCCTAAGATTATCTTATACCCATGGAGTATGCTTGTGCCTGATATTACTGCCACCTACTCTGTATCAGTCCATCTACCTCCTCTTTCCCCTCCCTTCCATCCTTGTAAAACTCTGATTTTGTTTAGGGTGATCGTGGACACAGAAATTCTGACAACATGGAGTGCCACCATGGTACTCCAAAGCTGGCACAGCTCTGTGGCTGTCTATCTACTCTGTGGCCCTCTTCTATCTACTTGCAATTGAAGATGATACCTGGAAGTGTAAAAACTATTTTGTAACCTTAAGACAATAAGCGAATGTATTAAGAATGGTGGAAAAGAAAAAAAAAGAACATCAATACTTGACATGTAAGACCAAGATGCCTCCTATTTATTTAATTCATGTAAATTCATTTTCTGTTACTTGCAGCAGAAAGTATTCTAACTGAACCTAATGCTATCATGCTCATCTAGAAGGCGAAGTTGTTTAGGGATATGGAAGGGCCTTTCCAAAGACACCACATCTTGCCCATGCTACACCCTGCCTTGGCAGGGACAGATTTTACAAGCCCACCATGTGTAGCTCTCCTACACATTACCTTTATGTCCTTCAGGATATTATTTATGAGGCGTTTCAAGTCCTTCCACTCAGGAATAAGTCTGGGCGAAGACGATATCTGAGTGACATTCCAGTTCTTTACAGACATCTTGGATTACAGAACCTGTGGAAAGTAAAAGTGACATAATCACAACATCTGAAGTTAGATTGGAAATTAAGGGAATTTATGAAGAGGGAAGGGCAATAGGACAAGTTAGAGAAATAGGGAGCAGAAATACTCTTAAAAACAGGAGAAACACCTTTGTTTCTAAAAAGATAGAGATGAGAATGAACTACTGCTGCTTGCAACAACATGAATGAAATTCAAACATTATATTGGGTATAAGAAGGCAAACACAAAAGAGCACATACTGTATGACTCCATGAATATGAAATTCTAGAAAAGAGCCATCTACCCTATGGGGAGAGAGAGCAGATCAGTGGCTACCCTAACCCTAACCCTAACCCTTACCCCAACCTTGAGGACAAGATTTGGAGGGACTAAGTGGGTAGGGGTAAAATGTAACTTTTTTTAGTGTTGGTAATATTCTATATCTCGACTGTGGTAATGGTTACATGAGTATATAAATTGGTCACAACTCATCAAAATGCACACTTAAACTTGGAATATTTATTACATGTAAATTATACCTAATAAAATTTTTAAAAGAGAGTAAAGCCCAACATGGTGGCTCACACCTGTAATCCCAGCACTCTGGGAAGTGGAGGCGAGAGGATTGCCTGAGCTCAGGGGTTCAAGACCAGCCTGAGCAACATGGTGAGATCTCATCTCTACACTAAATCAAAAAATCAATTAGCTGGGCATGGTAGCACGCGTCTGTAATTCCGGCTACTTGGAAGGCTGAGGCGGAAGGATTGCCGGAGCCAGCAGATCGACACTGGGGTGGCCATGAGTGTGCCACTGCACTCCAGCCTGGGCAACAGAATGAGTCTCCACGTCAAAAAAAAAAAAAAATCAGCCAGGTGTGGTGGCACATGCCTGTGGTTCCAGCTACTTGGAAGACTGAAGCGCAAGGATCACCTGAGCCCAGTAGGCCAAGGCTACAGTGGCCGTGAGTGTGCCACTGCACTCCAGCCTGGTGAAAGAGTGAAACTCCGACCAAAAAAAAGCCGGGTTCGGTGGCTCAGCCTGTAATCCCATGCCTTGGGAGGCTGAGTGAGTGAACCTGCCTGAGCCCGCGGGTTCGAGACCCACCTGGGCAACTTGGCAAGACCTCATCTCTACAATAAATCAAAAATTAGCCGGGCATGGTAACGCGCGCCTGTAGTTCCAGCTACTTGGAAGGCTGGGCAGAAGGATCGCCGGAGCCCAGCAGGTCGAGGCTGCGGTGGCCGGGAGCGGCCACTGCACTCCAGTCTGGGTGACAGAGTGAGACTGCAACTCAAAAAAAATAAATAAAGAAAGAAAAAAGGAAAAAAAGAATAAAGTAGGAGTTTTATAAAGCAGGAAAGAATGCAGCCAGAAAAAGCTGTTAGATAAGTTTAGGCGAGCCAGTTGTGACATAGCTGAAATAACACAAAGGCTGGCTTCCTAGCCTCCCTTAATTCTCTCTATTGGGAAGCTCATATTTGTGGACATATTTATCTTTATTTGCCATTATCCCTTTTCCCTACCAAAGCTTTTCATGTATGTAAAAGTCACTCACTTGTTCAACAAATATTTTCTCACTGCTCATTATATGCCTAAAGTTGTACAACTAGTAAGTGGCAAAGCCAGGGTTCAAATGCAGGAGCATAACTTCAGAATGCATACTTTCAACTACTGAGCTACATAAACTTCCTAATCTTGGAGTTCTCAGAGCTTATATTAAGTATGTCCAAGATGAAATAGCATCTAATTGGCTGAGCTCAAATTTGATCCAGGTTTGTCTAGTTTCAAGATGCGAATTCCAAAACATTGAGGCTACAAATACTTGTTGAGATTCTACTGTATAGCACGTATTGTGCTATTCACTGGGTATCCTAATATGAAAAGCAGTAATTATCCTTAAGGAGCTTCAATTGTTAGATGTGGTAATTGTAATGAGACACCTCACACTGCCTGGGAGGAAACTGGCACTTAGCACAGGAGAAGCACCAGGAGACTGTCAGACAGACAAGGTTTACTAAGGCACTTCAAGAGGAGAGAGTATCCACTTAAAAGTATGATTGGTGGGTACCTGCATAATGAATATTTGTATACCTAACCCTGAATTGTACCCCACATCTTTAAAATAAAATCTTTTTTTAAAAAAAGTATGGGCCAGGTTCGGTGGCTTAGCCTGTAATCACAGCACTTTGGGAGGCCGAGGCGAGTGGATTGCCTGAGCCCGCGGGTTCAAGACCAGCCTGGGCATCTTGGTAGGACCCCGTCTCTACAATAAATAAAAAAATTAGCTGGGTGTGGTAGCATTCACCTGTAGTTCCAGCTACTTGGAAGGCGGAGGCAGAAGGACTGCCAGAGCCCAGTAGGTCAACGCTGGGGTGGCCGTGAGCGTGCCACTGCACTCCAGCCTGAGTGAAAGAGTGAGATTCCAGCTCAAAAATAAAATAAAATAAAATAAAATGGTATGATTTATGCCAGCAACTACATAGAGATTAAATATTCTAACAGCACAAAGTTCAAGATGGCAGAAGATAATATGGCTAGGTAGGTGGGCATCAATATTACGTGCCATACTTTGGAGTCCAATTTTTATCCTGAGTAGAGAGTAGAGAAACACTGAAAAGAAATTTAGCAGGAGACATGTTAAATTAACCTTTTAGAGCATTCACTCATCCAGACAGGTGCAGTAGCTCAAGCCTATAACTCCAGCACTTTGGAGACTGAAGCAAGAGGAATACTTGAGTCCAGGAATTTGAGACCAGCCTAAGCAACACAATGAGACCTCATCTCTACAAAAAAAAAAAAACAAAATCAAAAAAATTAGTCAGGTACGTGGCAGCATGCCTGTAGTCCCAACTACTCAGGAGGCTGAGGTGGAAGAATCTCCTAAGCCCAGGAGGTCAAGGGTGTGGTGAGCCATGACTGTGCCACTGCACTCTGGGAAGCAGAGTGAGATCCCAACTCAGAATAAAAAATGTTCATCTCAGCTGGGCTCGGTGGCTCAGCCTGTAATCCCGCGCCTTTGGGAGGCTGAGGCGAGTGGATTACCTGAGCCCGCGGGTTCGAGACCCGCCTGGACAGCGAGACCTCATCTCTACAGTAAATCAAAAACTCAGCTGGGCGTGGTAGTGCATGCCTGTAATTCCGGCTACTCGGAAGGCTGAGGCGGAAGGATCGCCGGAGCCCAGCAGGTCGAGGCTGCGGTGGCCGGGAGCGGCCACTGCACTCCAGTCTGGGCGACAGAGTGAGACTCCAACTCCAAAAAAAAAAAAAAAAAAAAATGTTCATCTCATTTCCATGCATGTAAAGACCAAATGATTGGCCTCTGTAAAGAAGGATTTTTTTTTTTTTTTTTGAGTTGGAGTCTCACTCGGTCACCCAGACTGGAGTGCAGTGGCCGCTCCCGGCCACCGCAGCCTTGCCTGCTGGGCTCCGGCGATCCTTCCGCCTCAGCCTTCTGAGTAGCCGGAATTACAGGCGTGCGCTACCACACCCGGCTGATTTTTTGATTTATTGTAGAGATGAGGTCTCGCTGCCCAGGCGGGTCTCGAACCCACGGGCTCAGGCAATCCACTCACCTCAGCCTCCCAAAGTGCAGGATTACAGGCTGAGCCACCAAGCCCGGCTAGGATTTTTTTTTAAGTGAGAAAATTAAACATGTTTAAACATCAAAAGGACACCACTAAGAAGGGAAAGTGAAAATACAGGAAAGAGAGAATGGGTTACTACAACAAGCTGATGTGAAGAAAAATAAGGGTTAGATCCCATAATCTCAGAGACTCCCTAAAGTTTCCTTTGGCAATTTAAGAACAGGAGCTCTAAACTGGGAAAATGGGGATTGCCTGAAACTTCTGTCTAAATTCTAGACTTGGACTCCATTCCATTAAGTTTGTGATGGGAGTCATATATTTCACTTTAACCCTCTTGGCCTCAGGAAGAAATACCCTTTTCTTTTTCCCTACTATAGCACTTAGAAAAATAAAGTAAAATAATGAAATTCAAAAGACTTTGAATAAGAATAAAATTTTAAATGCAATATAAATTCAGGGTGCTATTTTGTGAGAGAAGTGGAGGGGCATTTGGAGATTGAGGGAAAATAAGAGAAGTGAAACAGAAACCCCAGAGTCAAACATACTTACATTTATAATCCTAGGTTCTGTCCCTTGGTTTCTTTTCACTTAGATTTCTCAGACTGAGCAAAGTTTTATCTCATATATGGCAGATTTCTTAAAGAGTTCAGTGAGACCAGTGCCATTCAATATCCATTTTTACAACAGAGAAAACCTGTCACTAACATCCTGTGGCATGATAGGCTTTCCCATGCCCTCATGGTTCACACATCTTTATCTTTCACAGAGGATTACATGCCCCTAATTCTAGAAGGGAGAGACTCCAGTTACAACTCCCCATAGAAAGAGTGTCACTGACTCCAACATCATAATGCATCAAACTCCCCCAATCCCTTCCCCCAACACACACACGTTTGTCCAGTGATAGCGTCTACATTATTAAGAAACTGAAAAGCCTCACATTAATGTGCCAGGCGCTAGTAGGCAGGAAAAATCTGGCACATTATGATAATGGAAGGGGATCAGGCGCTAGTAGGCAGGAAAAATCTGGCACATTATGATAATGGAAGGGGATCAGTATATTGCAGTGGGATGGTGGGGGGATTTACACTGACCTTTTATGATTTTTTTTTTTTTTAAGTTGGAGTCTCACTCTCTCGCCCAGGCTGGAGTGCAGTGGCACGCTCACGGCCACCGCAGCCTTGACCTGCTGGGCTCAGGCAATCCTTCCACCTCAGCCTTCCAAGTAGCTGGAACTACAGGCACACGCCACCACACGCGGCTAATTTTTTGATTTATTGTAGAGATGAAGTCTCACCAAGTTGTCCAGGCTGATCTCGAACCCGTGGGTTCAGGCAGTCGGCAGATGACTTTCTGAGGGCTGACCACTTGAGATAGTTCAGTCAGCTGACTAAAAACCTAATATGTTGGGGCTGGGGGGAGAATTCAGCCTTTTTATATAAATAAACTTACTGTGTGTTTACACATGTTCATTGTTCTAAGGACTATCCATCCATGCATTGCCTCCAGACAATCCTTTAAAACAGCTTGCTAGGAAAAAAAGTTAAATTTGAATTTGATTTCCAGTTAATTTTGAATTTCAGATAAACAATATTTGGAACGCACGCATGCCTTTAAAAAAAAATCTACTTTTCAATTTGAAAACTATACTTCATTGGGTGTCCTGAATTTTTATTTGCTAAATAAAATGTGACAACCCTACTTAAAGCTACTATTAGTTCCCTTTCTCCAGGTGAAGAAAATACGGGCCACACAGCTAGAATGCGACAGGGCCAAAAGTCAGGCTCCAGGCTTGTTCCCGGCTATCGCGTCCATGTCCCTGGCCATGCAGGGACGTGCGTGTGAGGCTCTGGCCTTTATGACACAGGCTCCGCATCAGCGGCCCACGTGCTCAGCCGACACTTTAGGGTTGTAAGTGGTCTCTATGCGGCCTTTATGAGGGCAGCGCCAGGACCCCAACAAGCCCAAGGACCCCCCAGAGCAAAACCTATGATAAAAACAGTGGGGTCAAAACCGAATCCAGACGCTTCTCCGGCTTCCTTCCGCCCCACCCCCAAGAGACCAATGGGTGGGGCAGCGGGAAGGCGAATCAGAGCGTGGCCTCGGCTCCCCGGCCACTCTCGCTCCTCCCTCTGGCCTCCGTGCGGAGGACCTGAGCAAAGCGGTATCGCGAGCGTGGACGCGGGAGCAGGGTGGGTGTCTGGGCTGGACTCCTCGCTCCCTTCTGGCAGCCCCGCGCTCTGCCGGAGCCTCATTTCCACCTCGCTTTCCCAAGGGAAACGCCTACATTTTGGTGGGAAGGGCCACGACGCCGCTGAACACGCATGCGCGAAGGCAGGAGGGTGGGGCTGGCGCACGAAGCGGCTGGGGGCGAGGGGCGGTGCCACCCAAAGGGCCCTACCCGAGGCCACACCCCCCTCTCTGCCCTGGGCCCCCACGAGGCTCCTGCTGCCCGGGCCAGCCCCACAGTTATGGCCTGTCTTCTTGCCCTCTTCAGTCTTGTCCCGCTGGGTCTCGCGGTGTCCCCCTCTCCAGGTCCCAGGGCCTTGCGCAAGAAGGGAGGGACAGGGACAGCGGGGTAAAGGGGTGGTCAGGCGGGAGGAGGGAGGACCCCCTACACGTGTCTCTCCAGGGGCGTTTGCAGCCGTGTGCGCGTTGGCGCGTGCCTTGTGGTCTGGACCGCAAGGTGGGACTACATTTCCCAGCGTCCACCACGGCGCTTGCGAGGTGGAGGCTTTCTCCATCTCTCCAGCTGGCGTGGTGGCGAGAGGATTAGGTCTGCCACTACACACAACCGTGTCCGGCGTTGGGGAAACTGCGGTTTCAGGTATGATCCCTCGTTGCCTTTAGTCAAACCTGTTACCACGGTCCCCTGGTGAGGCAGGGAGCCCTTCCCCCAAGTCTTATAAGATAAGATAAGCCTTCTCAAAATAAAGAGTTCTTCTAGCACCATAAGATAAGAATTTTCTTAGATGATACATATTAAAAAGAAATGTGGCCCCAATCTGTAATGTGCAAGCGTAACTGCTGTAACCTTGAACTATGAAATACCCAATTAACCAGTATGTTACTAATAAGCAAGCTTTTGGGGGACAAGAAAAGTAAAAATGTATAAAAGACAATGCCCCTCTGCACTCAGGGCTCAGTCTCTGGATGCAAATCCACTGAGCTGGTGCTGGGCACAAATAAACGCTGTTGCCTGGCAAAGTAGCCTTGGTGTCTCATCTGTCTCGGTAGAGATTGCCGCTACAATAGTAGATAAGGGTGATGACAGGGACTGAATCTGCCTGGCTTTGGGAAGCTCCTTGGTCTTTACCTCCCCATCAGGCTAACGAACTTCCCCAGTGTTGCCTGTGAAAAGTGGATAGGAGATGGTATTTGGGAAGGTGACAAACATACATGGCTCCTAACATACATGGCATCAACCTCCAGATAGATCCAGATCTGCTCAGTACTTGCATTTCCACTGCTTCCTTCTCCCTAGTTCAAACCCACCATCTTCTTTCCCCTGGATTGTTCTAGCAGCCTCTTCATTCATGCTCCTGCTTCCACTCCCCTCCCCTGAACTTCTAATTCTGTCACTACAATTTGTTCTCCACACAGCAGTCAGGATGCCTCAGGGGGAAAAAAATTTCCTTCTCTCTATCGCCATAGCTTCTGCTCCAGTCCACCATCATCTCCTGCTCAAAATACTGCATCAACCTCCAGAATTTCTCTGTTCTATCTGTTTTATTCTTGGAAGTCAGAGGGCTTCAAAACAGATTTGATTATTCAGTTCTATGATTTCCCATTTTCCCCAGGACAGAGTCCAAACTCTTAAAGAGACCTACAAAGCCCTCCATTGTCCATCCCTTGAAGGTTGTAACCATCCCAGCTTTATCTCACTATCTGAATCTCCTA
Organism: Cephalopachus bancanus; assembly: GCA_027257055.1. Lineage (NCBI taxonomy): Eukaryota > Metazoa > Chordata > Mammalia > Primates > Tarsiidae > Cephalopachus > Cephalopachus bancanus. Next base: position 343,000 of record JAPVLO010000452.1, on the reverse strand, counting down.
ACTGGAGCTCTGTTGACCTCCTTTTTGTTTCTCCTACATGCCATGCTTTCTTTCACCTCTAGATCACATCTCAAGTTTTTAACTCCTCCATGCCCTTTAAATCTCATACTAAACTTCCCTCTCTCAAAGAGATCCTGCTGACCACTAGACAAGGTTACAGTTCCCTGATATATATTCTAGTAGTTCCCTGTCCTTCCCATCATAATAGTCATTGCCAGCTAAAATAACTCCAGAATAGCAGAAAGTTTGCTGTTCTGAATATTAGTGTGCCCTCAGCACTTTGGGCAATGTCTGACACAGAGTAGATACTCATCAAATATTTGTTGAGTCTTGGGAAAGATAATGTTGAGCTATCAATTTCCTTCATAAAGTTATTGGTGCCAACAATGTCAATGTGTATTGTAGTAAATATGGCTAATTCTGAATTTTAGGAAGGTGACATTTGCAGTTAGAAAATACCTTGTTGGAACATTTATTTGATCTGAGATTCAAGTCTTTCTGCTGCCAGAAATCTGGGGTTTAGTTAAAGTTTTGGCAAAACTCATAGTTGTGTTAAAATTTGCATTCACAGATGACAAAATTTTCAATGCATTTTTTTCAGACAAAATAGTAATTTTTTACCTCCTTTTTCAATGATGTAAGCATTTTTTAAAACTTCCTGTTCTACCAAGTTCTAAAAGTGAGTGACCTAGCCATTATCCTGGACACTGTTTTCCCTCACTTCTTCTACTTCACTCTTCATCCATTGGTATGTCTAGTATACAGCCATAGATAACTGCAAACATGTTTCTTTGAACCCACTGCTGCCTCCTTTAATTCAGTCTTTTCCTTGTGTATCTTGGGTATCAGAAGTATTTTCCAGATCACTAATTCCCCCTTCATCTGTGTCTAATCTACTACTTTTAATTTTTAACGTAATACATTTACTACAAAACTTCTGTTTGGCTCTTTCCAAATCTTGCCTCAAGTGTTCTCTTAGTGTTTTGTTATATGTAGCTGTGTGTGTATGTAATAATTTTCAACACCATTTTTTTAAAGTCTGTGTCTAGTAGTTCTGGTACCTTCAGATCCTGGTTGTCAAGATCGGCTGTTTGGTATTGAGTTTCTCAAGTATGTTATAGTTTGGGATTATGAGCTTCTTTTCTTTTTTTCTTATTTTATTAACTTTTTGTTTTTATTATTATTATATTAAAGATGTGGGGTACAGCCGGGCTCGGTGGCTCAGCCTGTAATCCCGCGCTTTGGGAGGCTGAGGTGAGTGGATTGCCTGAGCCCATGGGTTCAAGACAACTTGGTGAGACCTCATCTCTACAATAAATAAAAAAATCAGCTGGGCATGGTAGCGCATGCCGGTAATTCCGGCTACTCGGAAGGCTGAGGCGGAAGGATCACTGGAGCCTAGAAGGTCGAGGCTGCGGTGGTCGGGAGCGGCCACTGCACTCCAGTCTGGGCGACAGAGTGAGACTCCAACTCAAAAATAAATAAATAAAGATGTGGGGAACAATTCAGGATTAGGTATATAAGTGGTCATCATACAGGTAAAATTTGGGCCTCCCTTTGGTGATCCCCACTTTGCTAGTTTGAGATTAAGTACCCTTATTGATGTTGTGTACCCCCACACACACCCTGGCAGTATCCTGCTACTGCCAATCCCTTTCTTATAGTATTATGGTAAATGCTCAGGGTCCTCTTATGAGTAAGAACAGGTACTCTGTTCTTTGTTTCTGTGATAGATCACTGATAATGATAAACTCTAAATCCATCCAAGTTGCTGTGAAGTCCATATGTTTGTCCTTGTTTATGGCTGTGTGATATTCCATTGTGTATATGTACCACATTTTTTTAATCCAGTCTGGTTTCGATGAGCAGCATAGTTGTTTCCATGTTTTTGTTATTGTGAATAGAGCTGCAATAAACGTGTGTGCAGGTATCTTTTTTGTAGAATGATTTGAATTCCTACAGGTATAGTCCCAGTACGGGGATTGCTGGGTCATATGAAAGATCAATGTCAAGTTCCTTTAGAAATCACCACACTTTTCCAAAGAGATGGCACTAGTTTGCATTCCAACCAGCTATGTAGAAGCATTCCTTTTTCTCTGCACCCTCGCCAACATCTGTTGTTGTTTGTTTTATTAATGATGACTGTTCTTACTGGGGTTAGGTGGTATCTCAAGGTGGTTTTGATTTGCATTTCTCTGATGATGAGTGAGGCTGAGCACTTTTTCATGTGTCTGTTGGCCACCTCTTCTTTTGAGAATTGTCTATTCATGTCTTTTGCCCACTTTTTAAAATTTATTTATTATAGAGATGAGGTCTCTCCAAGTTGCCCAGGCTGGTCTCGAACTTTGCCCACTTTTTTTTTTTTTTTTTTTTTTTTTTTTGTTGGAGTCTCACTCCATCACCTAGGCTGGAGTGCAGTGGCACACTCACAGCCACCCCAGCGTCGACCTCCTGGGCTCTGTCAATCCTTCCACCTCAGCCTTCCAAGTAGCCAAAACTACAGGTGTGCACTTCCGCGCCTGGCTAATTTTTTAATTTATTGTAGAGACAGGGTGTTGCCAAGTTGCCCGAGCCGGTCTCAAACCCACGGGCTTAGGCAGTCCACTCGCCTCTGACTCCCAAAGTGCTGGGATTACAGGCTAAGCCACCAAGCTGGGCCACTTTGCCTACTTTTTAATGGGGCTTTTTTTTTTTCCTTTTGACATGTTTGAGTTCCTTGAGGATCCTAGATGTTAGGCCTATGTCAGATATACAGTTGGAAGATATTTTTTCCCATTCTGTGGGCTGTCTCCCCACTGTCTTGTTGGTTTCTTTTGCTTTACAGAAGCTTTTCAGTTTGATGGGGTCCCACTTATCTGTCTTGTCTCTTATGGCATGGGCACTTGGGGTTTTGATCAGGAATTGGTTGCCAGTGCCAATTTCCATAAGTGTGTCTCCTGCATTTTCTAAGGTTCTCATAGTTTGATCTTTGATCCATGTAGAGTTGATTTTTTTATATGGCGATAGGTAGGAGTCCTCTTTCAATCTTCTGCATGTGGTCAGTCAGTTTTCCCAGCACCATTTACTGAATGGGTTTGTGAGCTTATTTTCAGTGGAGTTTTATATTTGGAAAACTTTAGTTGAGAACCAGCCATTTCAGAGAGATTTTATTATTGCTTCTGTAAAGAATCTCAGGCTTATCAACAGCCCAAGATAATTTTTATGTTAACAGCTTGGGTTGGGTCCAGGTGTGATAGCTCACACTAATCCCAGCACTTTGGGAGACTGAGGCAGGAGGATTGCTTGAGGCCACAGGTTCAAGACCGGCCTGGACAACATATCAAGACCCTGTCTCTAAAAAAATTTTTTTTTAACATTTAGGTATGGGGTTCCAGTATTGTTTAGGAGTATAAGTTCAAACTCAAAGTCTGTGGGTGGGTAGGTTCATGCCTAAGAATCCTCAGAAAACATCCCCTTCCCCCACAAAAGAGACAAGCTTTCTTCGTGGGCAGGTGGGAAGATTTCATTCTGGTTTATCTGTTTGATTATATTACTCACCTCTTTATTCAGAGGAAAACTACCCATCTGGTTCTGGTGCAGAGTTTTTATCCTGTCCCCATAAAAGCTCATGCTCCCAAATTACTGTGACCACAAACTACTCTCCTTCCATTGCATTAGCAATAGATTTCATACCTACAATTTTAATTTTGTTTATCACTTCATATTTGGTTGCTGATCTTATTTATTGGCAGCTCAATTATACATTTAAAAGGATAATTATTATATTGTATTCAACAATGCTAGAAGATTTGTAGCAGAAGGATTTACTGATACCTGTTGACCACAATGCTAGAAATAGAATTGGCTCTAAGCCACATTAACTGAACTATCTCTGAATTTCAAATTTACTATCTCTAAATTTCCCCCATTTAAAAATCTGTAATTTCTCTTGATCATAAAATAGAGAACAAAATATTTAGTGTGATCCAAAACCCTTCATGGTTTGGTCCCAACTATCTTTTTCTAGAAATCTGTGTTGTTCAATAATCTTTTTGTACTGTGCTGCTGAGACTGGGAACCTCCCAACTGTATTTCTCCAGTACCCCTTTCCTGCTAGTGTCTGGCAGGTTCTTCCAATGAGAGAGACTCTGGTGAGAAATTAGAAAGTAGCCGGGCTCTGTGGCTCAGCCTGTAATCCTGTGCATTTGGGAGGCCGAGGTGAGTGAATTGCCTGAGCCCGTGGGTTCAAGACCCGCATGGGCAACTTGGCGAGCCCTCATCTCTACAATAAATCAAAAATGAGCCGGGCGTGGTAGTGCATGCCTGTAGTTCCAGCTGCTTGGAAGGCTGAGGCAGAAGGATCGCGGGAGCCCAGGAGGTCGAGGCTGCGGTGGCCAGGAGCGGCCACTGCACTCCAGTCTGGGTGACAGAGTGAGACTCCAACTCAAAAAAAAAAAAAAACAGAAATTAGAAAGTAGGTAGAAGGAAGAAGTATTCTTCTCCTGGTTGTGACCGTGGTGGAGGCTGTTTGCTGGCAATTACATCAGCAGTAGCAGGAATGGGGATGACTGGGCTCAAGCAATCCTAGTATTCCAATGTCTCCTTGTAGTTTCATCCCTGGTGCCTTTTTGACAATTCCATCACCAACTGTGGCAGTGCATTCAGCAGAAAAGCAGCAAGTTCAGGATGTTAACAGCTTCCTGATATGTATGTATCTCACCTCTTTCTTGTTGCTCCTCCTGCCTCTCCAGCACTTTTGCGACCAGTTCCCTATTTTGAAATATCTAGAGTAATTACCGTGTATCTGCCTTAACCAAGATCTTTACTAGACTCTTGGTAAAATTCCCTTTTATAGGTTGAAGCCTTCAACATTTACAATCATACAATTAGTGATTTTTTTTTTTCCTCCTATGGGGGAAAAATGTGATTATCAGATTTTGAGTGTTTCCCTTTTTAAATTTTTTTATTTTTTTTTATATATCAATATTTTTAATTTTGATATTGTGGGGTACAGTTAAGGGTTAGGTATACAAATATGCTTCTTTCTGGCACCCTTGTTGATAAGGGGTGTCTCCCCTTGAGTGCTTTCTATTGCAGTGGTCTCCAGGTTTTAAAAAAATTCTACACTCCATCAGTAAAACCATTTTTTAAAAAAAATCATTCACACCATATACACATATGATTATCTGCAAATTGTATATTTGTCTTACTTTCAAAATCCACCTTTTAAAAATTACGAATCTCCTTTGGCTTTCCTTTCGGGCGTGGGGGGGGAAGAGGCCGGAAGCTTGGGAAGGTGTCTGCGCCCCTCCCCCACCCGCCGCCTGCGGGGGCCCAAGCGCTCCGCCGGGCCGGGCGGCGCAGAGCCGGGCGGCTGGAGGACACAAGGCGCACGTCCCGGGGCTGCGAGTCGTCGGTGCCCGGGGCGCTGTCGGTGCCGCCCAGAGTTTTTGCTGCACGCTCGCGCTGGCCTGGAAAAAAAATTATTAATCATTAAATGTTTTCAGTTCATATTCAAACTTTGCTACTCTGAAATAATTGCCATTTTCAGAAGAAAATGTGAGTATATTTTGAGAAATAAAGCAGGACGTTGTAATGCATATAGAGTATCCGGGAGAAATCCCTCCATTTGGAGTAATGACAGCTGTTTAAGATGCTTCTAAAGAACAAAAGCATCTGCTCATTAAAACCACCTAAAACGTCAGAATTAGCCGGGCACAGTGGCTCACACCTGTAATCCCAACACCTTGGGAGTTGGAGGCAAGGGGATTGCCTGAGCCCATGGGTTCTAGACCAGCCTGGGCAACTTGGCGAGACCTCCACCCCACAATAAGTCAAAAAATTAGCCAGACATGGTGGCGCACACCTGTAGTTCCAGCTACTTGGAAGACTGAGGCAGAAGGATCGCCGGAGCTCAGCAGGTTGAAGCTGCCGGCCATGAGTGTGTCACTGCACTCCAGCCTGGGTGATAGAGTGAGACTTCAACTCAAAAAACAACAAAAAAAAGACAGAATTAAGTTGTGACTGGGTTTCGATTCATTTAGTTTCTGCCACAAAGCAGGTCATAAAGGACTTAACACCAATCATTTTTTAAACAAATGCCCAGCCCAGTTGTGAGGGAAAAAATCCTCTGGTTGTCCCCCCAAATACATGGGGGAGGGGAATGTTCAGATGTATTTTTGGACTTTAGAAGAAAGGAGAATTTTCATAAGCAAAGGATTAAAATTCAGCCCGCATAGTTAGGAATGTTATGGACAGAAGTTGCCCAGTTCCCCAAGTGCCTACCACATGTCCTCATTGCTCTGGGTACTGGGACCATGGAGGAGATGAGATCCCTGCACTAATTGGAGCGGTTATCAAAATGATACATAAGCAAATATGTGATATAGCCTCAAGTAGTGAGAAGTGCTATGAAAAAAATCAGAGAAATATCATCAGAGAGGGCTTCTGCAGTCACCTTTGAGAGGACAATAATAGACTTAGGAGCTATTGAGAGACCCAAGAAACCAAAAAACTTAAAAAGCCATACTTGCTGTAAAACTAGTGTTTAGTTCACTATATTTCATATATCCCTACCTCATGTTTACTATATATTTTGTGTATTCCTACCTCATGTTCATTGTACTTTATGAAATCTTAGTACTTTAAATCCTACCTCAGACCCCGTAGAGTTAGGCATATGTTGTGACTGATTGTGTAGTTATATAAAATGTTTTAAGTGGTGTTTGTATTTAGAACTCTTAGGTTAAGCATTGTCAGTCCTATTTGCCATACAGACTTCTGCTTTTACAATGGGATGTAAAAGTTAAAGCGATAAGCCCCTTTCAGACATTCCTTTCCTATCAGTAGACTTTGAGGCGCTAGCTCCTCTCTAGGTGGGCTTTATATTGATTTAAACCACCTGCTTCCATGACAGTGTTAATTTACACGCAGTGGCTGTGTAAACCTGAAGGGAACAAAGACTTTTACCAAAAAACCGCCTTGCTATAAAACGTTTGTGATATTTTATAATTTCCCAGAATCAGTACTATATGAATCTCTACCCCACATTCACTGTATGTGTTTGCAGCATTCATATTTAAAACTTAGTTAAGTTTGGCTTTTGTTGTCCCATAATGACCATGTTATGTTATGTAAATGTTAAGCAAACAAGTTTTCCTAAGCATACCTTGGGCTGGATCAGCAAACTTAAAGGGCTAATGTAACCCTTTACCTGCCTGCTCAGGTTAATTTACACGCAGTGACTGTATGGACCTAACTTATCTGACATTCCACTCTGCCCGTTAAGTGGGTTTCTGTCAATCACGGCAGTCAGGTTACAGCCACAAAAGCACCAACCAATACCAAGTGTTCCCGTACCCATTAGGAGAAATTACCCAATCATGTAAAATCAAGTTTAAAGTTCTTTCCCCTCCCTCTATAATTGTGCATAAAAACTGCTTACCATTGTGAATCGGGGCTCTGGTCCATGAAGCCTCTACGGGCTTCATGCGTGAGCCCAGACTCAAGCCTGAATAAAGACCCTCGTGTGTTTGCATCAGAGCTGGCTCTTTGTGGTCTCTCTCTCTCTCTCTGATTAGAGTCTCGGGTTTAACAACCTTAATCTAAAATACTACCCCCCTCCCACCTTGTTGTTCCTTATTTTGGTTTATTTTTCTTCATGGACTTGTTTCTACCAGACATTTTATATTTATTTGTCATTTGTCTTGCCAATTAGAACATGAGCTCTGTGAGTAGTAGGTGTTTTGTTTTGGCGACCACTGAATCTAGAGCAAGGGTTGGCAAACTAAGCCCACAAGACAAATCCAGCTCACCATGTTTTTTTAAGCCCATTTTTAAATGGTTAAAAGAAAAAGAAGACTATTTTCGATATATAAAAATTATGTAAAATTTAGATTTTAGTATCTGTAAATAAAGTTTTATTGGAACATAGCCATGTTGATTCATGTATGTGTTATCTATGGCTGCTTTTGTACTACAACAGTAGAGTTATGAAGGTGCAACAGAGTTTGCATGCCTCACAAAGGCTAAAATATTTACTCTCTGGCTTTTTACAGAAAAGCTTGGTGACCCTAGAGTGATACTAACTATACAGTAGTTGTTAGGTAAATAATTATTGAATGAATAAATGTTCATCCCTGCCAGTTATCTTTGATGATGAGAACCTGAGTTGCACAATATAAAACACTACAAGGAGAAAGAGAAAGAGTCAGGTGAATTGACACATGAGCTAGGCAGATACTCCCAAAGGTATACATTAAAATGTTGAGTAAGACTCTGGTCGGCCACAGTGGCTCATGCCTGTAATCTCAGCACTTTGGGAGGCAGAGGCTAGAGGATTGCCTGAGCCCAGTGGTTTGAGACCAGCCTGGGCAACTTGGCGAGACCTCATCTCTACAATAAATCAAAAATTACCAGGGCATGGTGGCACATGCCTGTAATTCCAGCTATTTGGAAGGATCGCCTGAGCCTGTGCCACTGCATTCCAACCTGGGTAACAGAGTGAGACTCCAACTCAGAAAAAAAAAAAAAAAAGACTCTGGTCTACCTACTCTGTGCCTCCTATAAAGAATATACATTACCTTCCCAGGAACTCTGGGTTTGGCCAATGGAATATGAATGGGGATGATATATGTTCCTTTAGCCTAGCTCCTATAATGAGAATATGCTGAAGCAGACCTGTAGTCAACTCACAGAGAGATCTGCAGCTAATCCATAGTCCTTAAACAACATGTGCGCGGCACATTATTGGTGATGCTGAATTTGGAAGCTACCATATCTCTCCATTGTAAAAGGACTTTTTCCCTTCTGTAATAAGTGATCTGTGGGATGATACTACAGTGGGTTAAATAGGGGTCTCCAAAAAGATATGTCTGTATCCTAACTCCTGGAGCCATTGAATGCAACTTTCTTTGGAAAAGGGGTCTTTGCGAATGTAGTTAACTTAAAGATTCTCAATATGAGATCATTCTGGATTACGTGGATGGGCCCTAACTCCAACGACAAGTGTTATAAGAATGAGGAAGAGGAAGATTATACAGAAAGAAGAGGGAACACATCGAGATGTGAAGGAAGAAGGATACGGGAAGATGGAGGCAGAGATTGGAGTGATGTGTCAACAAGGAATCCCAGGAGCCACTGGTAGGCCTGGAGCCACTGAAAGCTAGAAGGGGATAGGAAAGATTCTCCCTAGAGCCTTCACAGGGAACATGGCCTTGCCAACACTATGATTTCAGACTTGTGACTTCCAGTTCTTTTTTTTTTTTTTGAGTGGGAGTCTCAGTCTGTCACCCAGGTTGGAGTACAATGGCATGCTCACAGCCACCACAGCCTTGACCTGCTGGGCTCAGGCAATCCTTCCACCTCAGCCTTCCAAGTAACTGGAAGTACAGGCATGTGCCACCATGCTAAGCTAATTTTTCTGTTTATTGTAGAAACGAGGTCTCGCTGTGTTGCCCAGGTAGGTCTCTAAGCCGTGGGCTTAGGCAATCCTCTCGATTTAGCCTTCCAATGTGCTGGGCGTGAGCCACCATGCATGGCCAACTTCCAGTTCTGTGAGAGAATAATTTCTGCCGTTTTAAGACACAAAGTTTGTGGCAGCCCTAGAAAACTCATACAGATACTTTGAGATGTGAATAGCCTATTTTCCAACATTCCTTCACCCAGTGGTTATAATATTTATTGATGATCCTTAACTTATTTTTTTTCTTTTGAGTTGGAGTTTCACTCTGTCACCCAGACTGGAGTGCAGTGGCCGCTCCCAGCCACCGCAGCCTCTACCTGCTGGGCTCTGGCGATCCTTCCACCTCAGCCTTCCAAGTAGCCGGAACTACAGGCGTGCGCTACCACACCCAGCTAATTTTTTGATTTATTGTAGAGATGAGGTCTCGCCAAGTTGCCCAGGCAGGTCTCGAACCCGCGGGCTCAAGCAATCCACTCACCTCAGCCTCCCAAGGCACGGGATTACAGGCTGAGCCACCGAGCCCGGCTAACTTATTTTTTAATCTGAGTTATTTTATAAAATATTACCTTAGTTTCAAAAAATCTAGGAATATTTAGCTATTTTGTTATTCCTAATCCATTACATCATGATGGAAGAACATATAGTTTATGTAATAGTGATCCTTTGGGATTTACTAAAGCTGCTTTTATAATATAAACATGTAGACGAAGGTCGGAAAGATGGTGGCTGAGTCAGTTGGACTATGTGAGTCCCAGTGTGAGTGAGTGAGAGTATGGAAAACTTTGTGTAAGTGCTGGTGAGTGAGTGGGCGTGTGAGTGGCTGACTGAGTGAGGACTAGGGCGCTAGTCACCAGGGCTCTCCTGGTGCAGCAGCTGGTACCACAGCAGCTGGGCTCGAACCTAGTGATTCCCAGGACGCAGAAGCCGAGCGCCATTTTCTTTATTTTTTTTTTTAATCAACAAAACCTTTCCTGGGAAGAAAATGTGGGAGAGACTGTCTAAGTGGGGACTCGTGAGCAAGTGGCCAGGCCCCTAGTGCAGCAGCTGGTACTGTAGCTTCTCTGCTTGGTCCCTGGCTCTTCCCAGGTTGCAGAAGCTGAGTGCCACTATTTTTTTTTAAACAGACAACGTTTTCCTGTAAAAAAGCTATGGGAGAAACTGTTGCCCCAGGCGCTCCCTCACCATTGCAGCAGGAGAGACTGCCAGCTCCAGGCTTTGCCTCACCACCTCATCGCCTGGCAGGGCACTGGCAGCAGGGGCTGCAGTGGGGGTCCAGAGGCAAAGTCCTGCAGAAGAGGACGAGAGAGGCACCCCACCACCATCCGGAAGGCGGAGCAGGAAAGTGCTCTGACTTGCTCACCACAGAGCAACAGACCTGATCTCTGTGACTAGAGGATCAACTACTCAGGGACTGATCATGACCCAGAGGGAATATCCTGAAAGCACAAACTTCAGAGGGACCTGAGGACTGCTGAGTTCCAGGCGCCCCTCCCCCTATCCTGATACAGCATGGGACAACGGGTGTGGCCAGAAAAGGACAGGGAAGGACTCCGAAGAGATCAGTGATGAGTCTCTTGACCCAAAACCCCCTCTCCCCAGCAATCCTCTGAATGTCAGACCCGCATAGCTGGGCTACAACTGGGAGGGACAAACCCAGGCTGAGCATTAAGAGAATTCCATTCCAGGACAGGCCTGGCGGGGGCACACCCCCACCCACAAGTACGTACCTGGGGAAGAGACAATCCCACACCACCCCACCAGCGGAGATCTCCCTGACCATACGAGAGTGGGCGGGGAGGACTGCAGCCCCACCGACCTCCACTGCCCCTCCTTCTTCCTTGCTCCAGACGCTGAGGAGAGAATGAAAGAGGTGGCTCTGCAAGAGACCTGATTAGAGGAACAATTACAGAGCCGGCCACAAGAGGGCAGTTTTTTTTTTTTAATTTTCAATTTTTTTTTTTTTTTGAGTTGGAGTCTCACTCTGTCGCCCAGACTGGAGTGCAGTGGCCGCTCCAGCCACCACAGCCTCGACCTGCTGGGCTCCGGTGATCCTTCTGCCTCAGCCTTCCGAGTAGCCGAATTAGAGTGATGCGCTACCACACCTGGCTGATTTTTTGATTTATTGTAGAGATGAGGTCTTGCTGCCCAGGCGGGTCTCGAACCCGCGGGCTCAGGCAATCCACTCACCTCAGCCTCCCAAAGGTGCAGGATTACAGGCTGATTTCAATTTTTTTTTAATTTTTAAAATTATTTTGACTGTTTATCTATTTTTAAATATTTTTCCTTTGTGCATGAATGTGTATTTGAGGGTTTGATCTGAATTCCCCAAATTTTTCTTTTCTTTTTCTGTTTTTCTTCTTTTATTTGTCATTTTCTGTTTATGTGTGTATATGAATGACTGAGTGTTCATCTTTCAATTTTGTTGTTGTTGGTTTATTTTTGCTCTTTTGTTCTTCTGGTTTTTTAAATTTCATTTTTTATAGTTTAAAGTATGTGTCAATATATGTGTGAGGGTTCAACTTGATTCCTCCTCCCCCCACAGTCTTTCTGCTTTTCTTCTCTATTCACTTTGTGCTAGGTGTGTGTGTATGTGTGTGTGTGTGTTTAGTTTTCTTGGTTTTGTTGTTTATTTTGTTTCACTTTGTTGTTATTCCATTTGTTTTGGAGTGTGTGTGTATGTCTGTGTGTTGTGTGTTCAATTGTTTTTTGCATTGGTTTCTGCTTTGCAACATCATATAGAGTGGTGGTGGGGAGTGGGTCTCAGGGAACACATACCACAATCAGTGAACATTGTAATTTGCAAGTCATTTCTGAATCCTAGCACCCCATCCCCTACTTTATTCAACTTTCAAAAACTACAAGAGACAGCAAAGCTTCCATCCACCATGTTATTCAAAACAGAACAAATCCAGAGCCCGGGTCAGAGAAGAATAGAGAAGTGTGCAAACATAAGAAGCGAAAGCCTCTCCCGCTGACACTGAATAACAGAACTAAAGAGAAAAACAAGAGATCTGTCACAAATGAGGAAAAACCAAAGAAGGACCACAGGCAATTTCAAGTGTACCAAAGACAAAACTCCTGAAAAATCAGACCTTGGTGCCCAAACAATGGAAGTCACCAATGACTGGCCCCAGGATATGACAGGGATTAGGGAATGGATGGAGAGAGTGAATAAGACTCAAGAAAGACAAGATGCAACACTGAAAGAACTTGTAACAGAGATTTTGGCAATAAAAAATTTCATCCAGGAAATAAATAACAAGATGACAAGCATGGAAAGCAGAATTAATCTAGCTGAAGAAAGAATCTAAGAACTTGAAGACCAGAACATGGAATTAACCTGATCTGTAAAAAACATAAAAAGCAGACTCAGAAAGAAAGAACAAAACCTGCAAGAGATATGCAATTATATCAAGAGGCTGATCTATGCATGACTGGTATCCCAGAAGAAGAAAGGGAAATGGAGAACAACTTGAAACAAGTATTCCAGGAGGTAATCCAAGAAAACTTTCCCCATCTCAGCAGAGATGTGACCAGTCAAGCACAAGAGATACAGAGAACCCCACAAGACATCAAATGAGAAGACCAACCCCTAGACACATAGTAATTCACCTACACAGAGTAGGCACCAAAGAAAAAATCCTAAGGGCAACAAGAGAGAAAGGTCAGTTTACCTACCGAGAAAACCAATCAAAATAGCAGCAGACATATCAGCAGAAACACTACAAGCAAGAAGGGACTGGAGCCCTATATTCAAAGTCCTCAAAGATAAACAATTTCAACCAAAAATTTCCTATCCAGCCAAGCTCAGCTTCGTCAGTGATGGAGAATTGAAATCCTTCCCAGACATCCAATCCCTAAGAGATTATGCAACTTCCAGACCAACTCTACAGGAGACACTTAAAAAGGTATTAAGCATGGAAGAAAGAAAGAAAAGAAGGACCACACACTTCCCAAGAGAACAGCAGAACACAGAATCAACAGAGAATACAGCATAACAAGAAACTTGAAAACTCACATATACACCAACCCCAAAGCCAAAAGAAAATAAGTAAACAAAGAAAAAATTTTATAAGAACCTCATGACAGTGATAAACAATCACATTTCAATAATCAGCCTGAATGTGAATGGACTGAATGCGCCACTGAAAAGACACAGAATGGAAAACTGAATAAGAAACCATGACCCAATTATTTGCTGCTCTAGGAGACTCATCTCACTACAAGGGATGCACACAGACTCATAGTTAAAGGATGGAGCATAAATTTTCAGGTGAACAGATCACAGAAGAAGGCAGGAGTGGCAATCTTTTTTTTTTTTTTTTGAGTTGGAGTCTCACTCCGTCACCCAGACTAGAGTGCAAGTAGCCGGAACTACAGGCGCACACCACCACGCCTGGCTGATTTTTGATATATTGTAGAGATGAGGTCTTGCCAAGTTGCCCAGGCAAGTCTCAAACCTGCCGGCTCAGGCAATCCACTCACCTCAGCCTCCCAAAGCACTGGGATTACAGGCTGAGCCACTGAGCCCGGCTAGGAGTGGCAATCTTAATATCAGACAAAACAACCTTTAAACTATCAAAAAATTTTAAAAGGTTCAGAAGGACACTAGATAATGATAAAAGGTTCAATCCATCAACAAGAAATATCTATCATAAATATATATGCACCCAACAGGAGCACCAGATTTTATAAAGCAAATTTTATAAGCTACTAAGTAAACTAAAAAAAGATATAGACTCTAACACTTAAATACCCCACTAACAACCCTAGAAAGATCATCATGGCAAAAAATCAACAAAGAGATCTGAAACCTCAACTTCACATTTAACCAAATGGACTTAGAAGATGCCTACAAAACACTCCACCCAACAACTACGGAATATACATTCTACTCACCACCACATGGAATGTACACCAAGATCGATCACATCCTTGGCCATAAATCAAGCATAAATAAATTCCATAAGGTTGAAATCTTGCCATGCACATTCTCAGACCACAGTGGAATAAAAATAAATATCAACATCAACATTTCCCCAAAGCCCACAAAGACATGGACAATAAACAGCATGATGCTGAACAACTGCTGGGTCAACAATGAAATCAAAACAGAAATTAAAAGATTCCTGGAAACAAATAAAAATGAAGAAACTTCTTACCAAAACCTCTGGGATGCCATTCTAAGAGGAAAATTTATATCTCTACAAGCACCCATCAAGAAAATGGAAAGATCACAAGTGGAGATCCTAACAAATCACCTAAGGGTGCTGGAAAGAGAAGACCACCAAAACCCAACTTTAGCAGAAGAATTCACCAAAACAATAGCCCAAATACAAGACATAGAAGACAAAAATATCATAGAAAACATCAACAAAACCAAAAGTTGGTTATTTGAAAGAATTAACAAGATTGATGGACCCCCTAGCCAGAATGACCAAGAAAAAGAGAGAAAAAGCCCAAATAAACACAATCAGAAATACAAAAGATCAGCTGGGCTCGGTGGCTCAGCCTGTAATCCCGCGCCTTTGGAAAGCTGAGGTGAGTGGATTGCCTGAGCCCGCGGGTTTGAGACCCGCCTGGGCAGTGAGACCTCATGTCTACAATAAATTAAAAAAAAAATATCAGCCGGGCATGGTAGCGCATGCCTGTAATTCCAGCTACTTGAAAGGCTGAGGCGGAAGGATCACTGGAGCCCAGCAGGCGAGGCTGCAGTGGCCGGAAGCGGCCACTGCACTCCAGTCTGGGTGACAGAGTGAGACTCCAACTCAAAAAAAAAAAAGCATAAGTATGGAAGGGGGCTTAAAAAGACATGTACAATGTTAGAAATTAGGCTAAGCATGAATTCAGCCTTTGCACAGTTGAGCATGTACTCAGCCTTTGCACAATTAAAAGTTCCCTTCCTGGAAACTGGCAACAGCACCTGCTGGCTAAATTAAACTATTTAACAGCTTTTTTTTTTTTTGCTTCTGTGAACCCCGCTAGCATTGCTTGAAAAGTACCTAGGCTTCCAGGATGTTTTGGTTTGGCCCACTTGGAAAGTCCCAATATGGTTTTGCCCCATTTAAGCAAGCCCCTACAGCAAATGGGGGCCCTTACTGTGGGACTTGTATGTCCAGCAGGCAAGTGGCCGCCGGCCAGCTCTTGTCTAATAAACCTCTCCTTTTTATAACTTGTACTTTTGGTGTCGGTGTCTGTGAATTAAGCACTCGGTCCCTATTTCATAAGATATAAAGAAACTGCATGTGGTACCCCAGTACTAAGGGAGAATACCCGAAGAAGCGCAACCTTGGAAGGGGGCCCCTTCACCAGGGCTGGAGTTCAGACCTAATCAGAGAAGGTATAATCCACAGAATAGCAAAGAATTTGCTAGTTTTCCCACGGTAAAGCTGGTCTACAGTCTCTGGGCAAACAGGAAGCAACCCTCCTGAGAGTAGACAATCAACAACCTGTGGCATGGGTGTGTAAAGGAAGCAGGAGCTTGCTGGCCAACAGTGCACAGAAGTGGTCTACAAATTGTGACAACAGTGTGGGTAAGAGGCTTTGGGGGCCCTGGTTCCCATGTTAATGCAGGAAGGTAATTGTAAGGCCAGGCCAAAACTGCAAGGTCACCAAGAAACCACACACATTCTAGGTACATGGCTATGGCAGAATTCCATTGATGTCTTCTCCTCTGTACCCACCATGCAGCAGCCAGAAACAGCAGAGGAGCCCTTCCTCCTGTGATGTCCTTCCAGAGCTCTCTGCTGAGAAAGCTTCACATTGTGCTTACTGCAAATGAGACAGGCTTAAAGGGATTCTGTCCATTATGGAAGAGCATATACTAAAGGATGAGTGTGGAACTGAGAGGCAATGTGGAAATGTTCCAGATTAAAGAACATTAAAGAGACATGATAACTAAATGTAATACCTGATTCTAAATTGGCTCTTATCATGGAAGGGAAAGAATGCTTTAAAGACATTTTAAGTCAATAGACAAAATTGGAATATGGAGGGTAGATTACATTATTGTACATTTATGAAGTTGATAACTGCACAGTAGTTGTATAAGAAACTATCCCTATTCTTAGAAAATACATACTTAAATTGTGACTTGCCCGGCAATAGTCCCAATAGATGGGTGTGTGTGTGTGTGTGTGTGTGTGTCTATATGTGTATGTGTGTTGAAAGAGAGAATAAGAAAAGGAGATAAAATGTTAACAATAATTAAATTGGAAAGGACATAGAGGTTTTTAAAATTATTTTATTTTTGCAATTTTTTGTAAATTTGAATAACTTCCAAATGTGAAGTACAAAAACAAAAGACCCAATGAGCCTATTCCTTTTTTCCCACTCTTTTTTAAACCCACTGTAGTCAGACTGTCCCACATCTCCACTGAAATGTATTTGTCAAGATTACCAGTTATACCCAATTTGCCAACTCTGATGACCACTTCTTACTCTTTCTCTTACTTGACCTATAAGCAGTATTGGACATAGTTTCTATCACTTGCTCCTTCTTGAAATGTATGCATCTCTTGACTTCTGGATGCCACTCTTTTATGGTTCTTATTCTCCTCGACGGTTCCCTTGTATGTCTTCTCTCTTTTTCCAGGACTCAGTCCTCAGAACCAACCCATCTAGGAGTTTCTGTGTGCTGACAGGATCACTTTCTAGTCTTAATCTGGTGTCTTTATTCACTCACCTTAGTTTGAGTACATAATATTCTTCCAGGAATATAAGCTCCTGATCTCTTTGAGGTCTTACTCAGGGTCAACTTCCTGTTACTTCTATTCTGGTTCAGAGCAGTTGGTGGCTGTACATGGTAGGAAAAGTCCTCATATTTTATCCTGAGCATACTCATGCTAGGAGAAAGATGGGAGACTGAAAGTCCTTTCTAATATCCTGGAAGTATCTGAAGTGTAACTCTCTTCAAATGTTAGAAAACTAGGACCCAATGAAGGGAAGATACTTGCTGAAAGTCATTCAACTGATAATTGGCAAGGTCTGAACTAAAGCCCAGGTGTATATGCTTTCTCCTTAAGTGGTGATTTAATGTGTTGGTGTCAAGGGCCACCTTAAGAATCTGATTAAAGCTATAGACTTTTTTTCCAGCAGAAAAAAAAAGGCCTTATCAATATAGCACATATCAATAACTTTTTTCATTTTATTTTAGGAGTTTCATGGACCCTCTCATAGCACATCTAAACTTCAGGTTATGGAAACCCTGCTCTATTTTTTAAAAAATCCAAATCATGGAGAAATTTACAGGACAACTGATTTAGTATCCTCAGTAAATCAATGATGTGACAAAACTGGAGACAATGGAGTGTAAGTGTTCAAAATTAAGAGTTTTAGAAAGCATAACAAACATTGTTCACAGTAGCAAGAATATGGAACCAACCGTGCTGCCCAGCAAAAGAGGACTGGATTTTTAAAATGTGGTACATATACATGATGGAATATTACGCAGCCATAAAGAACAACAAAATCATGAACTTCACAGCAACCTGGATGGGCTTAGAGTCTATAATACTGAGTGATCTTTCACAGAAACAAAGAACTGAGTATCACATGTTCTCACTCATAAGCAGACCTTGAACAATTTATCATAATACTTTGAGAAGAGGATTGGCAATCACAAGAAACTGCCAGGAGAGGAGTGGGGAAGCAGGATTGGCAGTAGTGGGAATCTGCCTGGCGAAGAGGAGGGTGCACTTCATCAAGGGTACCTGCATAACGAACATTTGTATACCTAGCCCTGAATTGTACCCCACATCTTTAAAATTAAAAAAAAAAATTTTAAAGCATAACAGTAAAATGCACTGTATAGACTTTACTTGAATTCTCATTCAAACAAAGTATAAAAGGACATTTGGGAGCCAAGCATTGTGGCGTGCACCTGTAGTCCCAGATATTCTGGAGTCTGAGACAGGAGGATCCCTTGAGCCCAGGAATTCAAGTCCAGCCTGGGAAACAAAGCTAGATATCTTTTTTAAAAGAACAAAAAAGGACACTTGGGGGGAACAACCGGGGAAATTTTGATAGACTGAGTATTGGATGTGATATTAAGGACTTATATTAGACATAAAAATCATTATATAAACAAATTTTTTTTAGAGACAAGTAGCAAAGTATTTAGGATTAAAATGTGGGTTCTGAGATTTATTTTAAAATACTTCAATGAAGAAAATTAGATGAAGTAATTTTGACAAAATGTTAACAATGAATTATAGGTGATAGGGGTTCATTATAACACTGTCTTCTACTTTGATGATTGAAATTTTTTCATAATAAATAGAAAATACAAACAACCTCTCTTTGCCATTCTGACAAAGATAAGAAGATATTTGGGTTGTCACAGTCAGTACCTAGGTTCTAAGCCTCCCTGAAGACAGACTTTCTGACTCTGGGACCATAGTTAAACAATACTTGGTTTTGTTTGTTTTTACCAGAGGACCCACTGATATCCTGACTCTAACTATCTCCTATAATATAAGAGAAAGAATGCTATAAAGGATATTATTAGGTCAACTGACAAAATCGGAATATGGATGGTAGATTCAGAAATGAATTAGATAGATACTGCTATTCCCTTTCTGGATCTTTCAGTGAATTTATCCATTTCATCTCTGTTGTCAAGTATGTGGGCGTAGAGTTGTTCATAGCAGTGTCTTAGCGTTTTAAATGTCTGTAGGATCTGCAGTGATGGCCTTTCTTTTGTGCCTGGTGTTTGTAATTTGTGCATTATCCCCTTTTTGCCACAGATAAGTAAACAGAGGCCAAAAAGGAGAAATGATTCAGGTCAAGACTGCAGAGTCAGCTGGGCTAGCCTTGCTTCCACTGCCTTGCCTAGAATGTCAGAAGAATCATCTTTTTTGAGGCTTCCTGCTTCCAGCCCACAGCTCTCACTCATTTCATGTGGCCTGACATGTAGTCTGACATGGAAGAGCCCAAATGCAAAGCCAGGAAGCTCATTGCCCTTGGCCTCTGAGGTGAATCTAACTTCTCTGAATGTTCTCTTGCCCTCTATCCTCTGCTTCTCTCCCAAAGAAAATACAGGTGGAGGGGATAGAATAACACAGGAGAGGTTGGGTTGGGGAGTGGTAAATGGCAAAGATGAGCTACTTATTAGAAGCCGCTGGAAGGCCCAGCTTTCCTGGAAAGGGGCAGTTTTAAGTCGCCAGGGTACAGAGAGGAGATCAGGGAACAGACAGGATTACTGGCAGTGACAATGTCCTCCACTTTACTACTTATTTTCCTTTACCTGTTGTCTCCTTAGCTGCTACAGGGACGATTCATAAGCTCCTAGACAATAGGGGGTCCTAAGTGGGTCTACACCTAGTCTTCTAAATTCTCATTCTATCGCCCTCCCCAAACTGCATGTCCAGGTGACAACAAAAGAAGTGAAAAAGGTTGACACAGTGACTTGCACCTGTAATCTCAGAGTTTTGGAAGGCTGAGGTGAGAGGATTATTTGAGGCCAGGAGTTTGAGACCAGCCTGGACAACATAGTGAGACCTCATCACTACAAAAAATGTAAACATTAGCCAGGCATGGTGGCATGTGCCCAGCTACTCAAGCAGCTGAGGCGAGAGGATCATTTGAGCCCAGGAATTTGAGGCTGCAGTGAGCTGTGATTGCATCACTACAACCCAGCTTAGATAAGACCCCATCTCAAAAAAAAAAAAGGAAGTAAAAGACACAGATTTCTCTCATTTTCTGCTTTAACCTCAGATGGCCTTATCCTGAAGTGCCATCCATTGATTGTCACCAGGTGGTAATGACTAAAAAACTTGTTGAGGATTTTTCCTTTTTTTTTTGAGCTGGAGTCTCACTCTGTCACCCAGACTGGAGTGCAGTGGCGGCTCCTAGCCACCGCAGCCTCAACCTGCTGGGCTCCAGCGATCCTTCCACCTCAGCCTTCCAAATAGCTGGAACTACAGGCGTGCGCTACCATGCCCGGCTAATTTTTGATTTACTGTAGAGATGAGGTCTCACCAAGTTGCCCAGGCGGGTCTCGAACCCGCAGGCTCAGGCAATCCACTCACCTTGGCCTCCCAAAGGCACGGGATTACAGGCTGAGCCACCGGGCCCGGCTGAGGATTTTTTCTTTATTCCGAGGATTTCCTCAACACTCACTATGCCTGCTATCTGAGACTCAAGCCCTCTGCATGCAGAGTTAAAATCAGAGAAACAGTGTTAGCCCCACTCCAGGCCCCCAAATACTAAGGAGCAAAATGCTGAGTCTTCTGATTCTAAAACTCCTTGTCTTTCCAATATGTCATGTCTCTTACATTAATGTCAAACATACATTAGTTTTCTGCCATGCACTTTCCTTCCTATAGTTTTTGGGGGAGGATGATGGGAAGAAGGAAGGAAGAGCACAAGGAGAGACTCTTCTGCCTCAATGGTTCCACGTGGTAAGCACTGCCAGTTTGGGGGAAGTTTTTCCACCGTGGAAGTATGCATCTAGTTTCCCTAACTATTTTCCTGGAGAACCAAAGTTTGAGGAAAAGGGACTCATCAAAGTGCTTGTTGCAAACAAGGACCTCCACTTTATTTCACATGTGGAAGCTGGTTTCCAGAGCTGAGAAGGGAAAGGGCTTTGATCCAGCCCTTCCTCTGTGTGGGCCCTAGAGATGAAAGTCTAGGTTCTGATAACCAGGCCTTTCTCCAATTGGGAATGAGAAATCCCGACCACCAGTCAGTCCCAATTTAGGGAGTGGGAGCAACAATGTGGGACAATTCTTTGGTGAGATGAATGTCAGCTTGGGGCAGACTCTTCCAAGCCAGTTCTAAGATCCCATACTGGGCAATGCCCAGAGGAAGCAGAGTGCGCACGTTGTTTTGCCCAGGGAGGGGTACCACATTCTGGAATTCCTGAGGGCTTCCAGGACTATGAGAGCCACCACAAAACAGGCAGTAGAACAACCGCTCCCCAGGAACTAGCTCTGTGGCCTTTAGGGCCTCTTTGTAGATGATCTCTTGAGATTGTGGTTCCTCTCTCATTAGCAGCTCCTGAAGCAGCCTCTGGATTTGGGGAGACTTAAGTTGGTACAGGTCCATGAGCTGGTAGAACTGTTCCATCCAAGCAGCGCTGTCTTTTCCATATCGCTGCTGCAGCATCCGCAAAACATGATACAGTGCCACAAATGTCTCCCATAAAGGCACCTGTTCCTTTGTTTTAGAGGCAGTCTGTGTCTTCTTCTCCAACTTTGGCAATTTAGGAAATCTGCCCCAGAAGTCCTTTTGAAACATCAGTGCCAAGGTTTGTTTTTCCACAGAGGCATGAGCATCTGGGAAAATGTCTCTTGCGGCAGGGTAAAAATGTCGCATAGCCATCTCTTTGCGAGTAGTGGATATCTGCTGTGCCCGCTCACTTCTGTAAGGCTCTCCTAGAAGATGCCAATTTATAGCCTTTAGGTCTAGAATCCTCTTGGTAGCTAATGAGGACTTTGGTGTGGGGACAGCCAAAGGTTTTAGCCAATCCTCTCTTTCCTTTGTTTTTATAGGAGGAATCACTTTCAGGTGTTTTGGACTCATGGACTCCTTACTGGGTTCTGAGATCCTTGTGTGTTGTGAGTCCAGGACCTGCCTGTGATGGCACACAATGGCTTTAAGTGTGGCCAGATGCAACCAGTCTAAGTTTCCCTTTGAGATGAGGTCTTTGAGGAGGTGGCACAACCTGTGGAAACTATCCCTAGAAAGCTGTTCTCCTGCTTCCACCTGTTCTAGGGCATGATTGAGCCAATCTTCATCTGAGAGGCTTACACGTGGATATTGTTCCTCAGCCAGTCTTTGAGAGGGAGGTAATTGTACCTCAGTATCTTTCATCAGAGATGGACGCTGCTGCAAAAACCACTTCCACTGAGTAACTGGTGGTTTGTGTTGGAGTTTCCGAGCTTCCATGGTCTTCTCAAATATGCGGGACGTGAATGGGTACTTAAAGTCCTGTTCTTGGGACTCCAAAGCTGAATCCAAAACATGCAGAGGTATGGACTTATATTTCTCCAACAGTTCTCTTTCTTTATCTGTAAACCTTGTCCCTGAGAATTTCCTGGATGTCTTGAGTACTGCGGCCTTTCTGTCTTCCCAGGATATTTGTTTTGTCAACTCTGGCACTGATATCTCCTTTTCCATCTCTAGAGCTACTGAGATCAGTTTACTCAGAGGGGTTTTTAGAACTTTCGATTTTATAGGCCTGCCTCTGATGTGAAGGACTTCTTTTCCGATAGAAAGTACTCTTTCCCTTTTTCTTAGCTCCTTTCTTCTCTGTTCTTGTGTCTTAGAGGGTTTTTCTCTTTCTAAGATCTCTTTTTCCTTGTCCACCTCTTCTTCCAGGGAGCTTCTTTCCTCTTCCTCTTCCATCTCACTCAAACTTTCTCTCTCCTCCTCACTCATTTCTTCCTCCTCCTCAAACACTTCCTCTTCCTGCACTTTCTTTTTCGTTTTCTTCTCCTCCTCCTCTTCCTCCTTCTCCTCCTCCTCCCCTTCTTCTTCCTCCTCCTCCTCTTCTCCCTCCTCCTCCTCTTCCTCCTCTCTCTCCTCCTCCTCTTCCTCCTCCTCCTCTTCTTCCTCCTCCGACGAACTCTCTTGCTCTAGTTCATCTAACAGACTTTCCATTTCTTCAGAAAGGCGCTCTTCACTTTCCACCTCCGCCACTTGCCTGGAAAACTTTTCCTTTGATGTATCATCTTTCTTTGCCGCTTTTCTCTTTCTCCACCTTCGTTTAAGGAAGGGGATTCCCTTTTCTTCTTCTTCCTCTTCTTCTATTACTCCTTCCTCTTCTTCAACCTGTATGACTTCTCTTTGTTCCCTGGCTAATCTGCTGTCTTCCTCGATCACTTTTTCCTCTTTGCTGATCATTTTTCTCATTGCTTTGGCCAGTTTTCTCTCCTTATGAGCTAATTTCTTCTCCTCTTTGGCCATTTCTGATTGTTCCTCAGACAAATCCCACTCTCTGATATCAAGTTTATTCTGTTCCTGGCTCAGTCTTCTTTCCTTAGCAAAGAGTGCTCTCCTTATCTTTGTCATAATTAATTTTGCCTCAGTTAATCTCCTTTCATCATTGATGAGTTTTTGAAGTAACTTTAAGGTTTTGTTTACTTTTGTTGGCTCCTTGAAAGTGTCCCCCATTTTTTTAGCCAACTTTTGTATTGCCTTAGCTAACTTCCTTTCTTCCTGGACATATAATCTCTGTCCTCTAGTAAATTCTAATTTTTCCTTGGCAATGTCCTTTCTTTCTGAAGCCAGGATCCTATCTTCATGGATCAATATATTTTCCTCTCGTGACAATTTCTTCTCGATTAATTCTCTTTCTGCCTCCGTCAGCTTTTCCTGTCTTGAAGCTTCTTGAGTCTCTCCCTTGGAGAAAGTTTCCTTTCCCTCAACCAGTCTCATCTTCTCTCGGACCAATTTCTTCATTTCCAGGTTCAGTGCCTTTTCTTTCTTAGCAATATCCAACTCTCCTCTGAGCAGTTTCCTTTCTTGGAACATTGCCTTCTTCTCCATAGCTAATTTCATTTTTTCCTGAGCTAATGTCTCCTGTTTCTCAGCCAGACTTTTCTCTATCTGGGCCGTTTTTTTGTCTGCATCAACCAGTTTCTCCTTCTTCTGAATCACTGCCTCCTTTTCCCGTGTCAGCTGCCACTCTGTCTGAACCAGCTTCTGCTTGTACATCTTCAATGTCTTCTTTACTTGCACTAACTGCTGTCTGCTATGGATGAGTGTTTCTTTTCTACAGAGGAGGCTCTCTTTCCTCTGAGCCAATTTTTCCTTCTCCTGAGCCAGAGTCTTCCTTTCCTGAGCCAGATTATTCTCCTTCTGGGCCAGTATCTTCTTGCTCTTTGTGAGTTGTTCGTTGTCCTGGACCCATTTTTCCGTTTTCTGGGCCAATTTCTCCTTGTTTTTCATCAATTGCTCCCTTTTCCGGGCTAGCCTTTCCTCTTCCTCAGGCATTTTTTCTCTGGCTTTGGCCAGTTTCTTTTCTTCCTGGTTCAGCAGTTCTTCTTCCTGGACCAGTTTTTTCTCTTCCTCAGCTAGTTTCTCACCTTGCCAGGCCAGTGTCTTCTCTTCCTGAGCCAGTCCTTCCTTTTCCTCAGTCAGTTTCTTCTCCTTCTGGTTTAGTTCCTCTTCTTTCCAAGCCAGTTTCTCCATGCCCCATTCCAGTCCCTCCAATTCCTGGGCCAGCTCCTTCTCTTGCCTGTCCAGATTTTGCTCCTTCCGGGCCAGTTTTTTCGCTTTTGAGATCAATATGATTTTTACCTCAGCCAGTTTCCCTCTTTTCTTTGCTAGTTTCTCTTCTTCTCTAGTCACTTTCTCCAATTTCTTGGCCAGTTTCTTCCTTGTCTGGGCCAATTTCTCTGCTTCTTGGCTTAGCTTCTTCTCTCTTTGGGCCAGTTTTTCCTCCTTGTGGGCAAACTTTGTCTCTACCTGGGCCATTTTCCCATCTTCCTGGGATATTTTTGCATATTCATGGGCCAGTTTTATCTCTTCCTCGGCCAGTTGTCTTTCTACCTGTGCAAGCTTCTCTTCTTCTGCTGCTAATTTCCTCTCTTCTTTGGCTTGTTTTCTTTTAGCTTGGACTTGTTTTCTCTGTATTCTGGCCTGTTTGTGTTCTTCCTGAATCATCTGTCCCTGCTCTTCTGTGGCAAGCTGCTCCTCTTCTTCTTCCTCTTCCTCTTCTTCTGTTTCTCCTTCTGCTTCTCCTTCTGCTTCTCCTTCTCCTTCTTTTTCCCACTCATAAGACACTTCTTCCTCCAAAGACAATGCTTCCTCATCCTTGTACCATTCCTCCTTGGAAATGGATGACAGCATATTTTCCCAGACCTGTTTCCACTCATCCCATGTCAGCTTCCTCTTGTCCCCCTCCAGTGTTTTGTCATCTGGGCGTTGCTTCTCTTCAGTCTGGTATGGTTTTTTTGCTCCCTGAAGACGTCTCCTGTCCCAAGCTTGTTTCCATTCGTCCCAGGATATCTTCTCTTGGACCTGGTTCCACTCATCCCAGGACGTTTTCCACTCTTGCCAAGACAGCTTTCTCTCAGCCATAACTGGTCTTCCTTCTTGCTCAACCACTTCTCCCCCTGGTTTGGCCATTTCCTTCACTTTCTCCCTCATCTCTTTCTCTTCTTTGGTCTTCTCTTTTTTATCCACTTTTCTATCCTCCTGGCCTGCTTTCTTCTCTGGCTTAGATGACTTCTTCATGGCTTTCTTCTCTTCTTTCTTGGATACTTGTTTTCCTTTGATTAGGTCACCTGGTTCTAGAAAAATAACTTTCCTTTTCTTGCCTTTTTTTGAAATCACTTGAGTTTCCTCAAAGTCCTGCATGCCTCTTGCTTCCTTTCGTTCTTGTCCCTCTTCCTCGTCTCTAACCCCCTTGTCCTCTCTCATTGCTTCTTCATAGATAAGAATTGGTTTCTCCTCTGGCCAGGCTACATCCCAGTCAAGGTCCTCAAGAAGAACCTCGCTTTCTTTCTTAAACAGGGGGCAGATCTCCTGAAAGAGTTCCCAGCTGGGGTGCCGATCTGCCAGCATCTCCTGAGCTATAGTCACCAGCTCAGTGTTCACATCTTCTGACATTTGTGTTTGGGAACCAGATATCCTCAGGGTCATAAGACGACAGAGATCATTCCTCCATGATGAGCCATCTCCAGGGGTAGTTCTGTGTCCAGCCATTCCAGAGGCACCCCGCCCTTCAGCTTTAACCCTTTTAATAATAATCGGCTGAGTTTTTTTAGGAGGCAGAGGTTCCTCGATTATAACTTTGGCTTCTTCTCTCTTCTTCTTGCGCCTCTTTTTGGGTTTCTGAGTTGTTGCTTTCTTACCTCTTTTGTCACGTATCTTCCTCAGCATCTTCAAGGTCAGTGCAGTGGTCTCCTTTGAGACGTCTTCTTCTAAAGGTTCAGCATCTTTTGAGACCTGTATTATACTGGAGACTGAAGACCTTCTGGAATGGATGAATGTTTCTTCCATCTCAGTTGGTACAGCTTCGCTCTGATCACTTTCATCCTTCAAGGGAACCAGTTCTATGCCAGTCCGTTTAGCCTCTTTGATCTTCTTGAGAGCCCGCAACCATTTTCGGGCTGTAGGGAAAATCAGGAGATGGAGATAAGGAAATATAGAAAGCTAAATGAAACCCTTCCCAATATCTGGTGTGAGCTAAGAGGAACACCATAAAAGAAGTAACAACAGAGAGGGCTAAGGCCTTTAAAAAAAAATAATAAATTCTCCTTGCTTTATTCCCAGCTCCCTGCTCCAAATCCTTGAGAGACAGGCCTTGGAATCATCCTGAGTTCAAATGGATCCTTCCTAGGAGAGTTCTTTTCTATGACAAAGATGTTTCCGCTTCTCTCTCTTCCCGCCTGGTGTCTCTTGACTCACTTTAACCCCAACTATCCTGCCTCTTAGGAAACTAAGGCTTGGACCAGATCACCCTTTACATACCGTGCTTTTTGGGCCCTGCTCGGCTCCGTCTTAGGCCTTTGCTGGGCTTGTAGGTCACTTCATAGTCTTCATAAACTGTGGAATCTTGCATGGAAAAGGGCTTAAGTTCAGAAGCCCTTGAAACATCTAAAGAAAAATAAGGCTTTTCGTCTCTATGTGACAAGGTCAGGTCTTCATTCAATCGCTGCTCTACTTGAGAGTTAAGGATTTGGAGATCTGTGGGCCGCATGCCCAGCAGATGGTCCAGGGATTCCTCCCCAATCATCTCCTGCCTATGAAAGTCAAAGAAGAAGGAGTGTGATGAATCAGGGACAAAAGGGGAAACAGATGGGAAAGAACTGCTATGGAACAGGTAGGGGGCTTGACAAAGGGGCCAAGAAAGCATATTAGAAGTAAGTGATAGCCAAGAAGAAATAAAAAGTCTAGGAAGTCAAGATGGCAATGCATTGAGTGATCTATATGGGGAATTCTGGGGTAGGAGAAAAGAATGAAAAGTGAGACTTGAATAGGTAGGGAACAGAAAAGAACAGGAAAAGAAATGGAGAAAAGAGTGAGCAGTCAGCAGATTGTCAAGGACAGTCATCTAGGAATGGAAAAAGTTTATAAAAGAAAGTCAGGAACAGCTAATGAACAGGGATGAAGAGATAGCAAAGGAAGAGAAGAGGAAAGTAGGGAATCGGGAGAAGAAAATTAAAAGCTGGTAAACAATTCAAGAAGGTACAACTTACTGCATCTCTCGGAAAATATCTTGTTTCTGGATCAATTGTAAGAGTAAGGTCCTAGAGTGTATTCCAATGTCGGCCATAAGGTTTAGGGCCGTATTCCTCACTCTTTCGTCCTTGTCCATTAATCCTTGGGCCAGAGGGATGGCAAAAAGATGAGTAATGAATCCTAGACGTTTCAGCCCTTCCCAGGCTAGTTCTCGGATCAGTGGGTTGGAATTGGTTGTTTCATCCAGCAGACGATAGGCTGTCTCAGAGCGCAGGGCTGGAGACACCTGATATGAAGCAAAGATTTGCCCTAGTGCACCAATACAGCATTGGAACTTCAGTGGGGTGGCATGGATCATAATATTGAGGATTGTCTCAATCATGCTGTTAATAGCTAGTTCACTCATTTTTCTTCCCAGCCAACTTCGATTTGCACTGTCTTTGAGGATACTGTAGGTTATATCCTTGGATAGTCTCGTTCCTATAAAGTCTCTATCCTCCTTCTCCTGTAAATAATCTACCTCACTTATAGCTCTGGCCCTTCTGTTCCAGAAGAAAAATTGTAGAGACTTGTCCCATTCCAGTTCCCGCTGGGGTGGGTGCAGGTTGCACTGCAGGAATATTGGACTGCCCTCTGGCCACAGACGGGCACGAATCACTGAGTTGGGGATATAGCAGTCAGGGGCAAAAAGCCATTCCCGCCCAAGACCAAAGTAGTATTGCAATATCTGATAGGGGTTGAGTCCATCCCAGGTAGTCAGCTTTAGCTGGGGAGGAGTCACATAATGGGAATGGCGAGGTTTGCTCATACGCATCCCATCAGTTTCCACCTCCTGTAAAGTATCACGCATGGAGGCACTCAGTAACACTGGGCCCCCTTCCTCGTCTTCTATGACATGTGGCACAGAATGGTCAAAGGCAATGGCCCGGTTATTGACAAGGCTTTCCAGACCCACTAATTCCTGTTGCCCTTGACCAAGGTAGACATACTTGGGCACAAACATGGTCTCAAAGGAGAAGAAGAAGCTTGGCATGAAAGGCTTGGGGACTTCTAGTACTTCATCTGTTATGCTCACAATGGAAAAGTGAGCCAGCATGGTCGGGGGAAGCAATTTTAAACAAGACACCAGATAAAGACTCTGGTTAAAAGACACAAGCAGGTCACCCCGGTCATTTGCAAAGCACAGTGGGCCAAAGAACAATGATGAGTCCAGCATAGCTATGAGTCTACCATGCAAGTCCCAGATCTGAACAGAGCCATCAGCAGCACCCGTGACTAAAAGACTCAAGGACAGACAGACATCAAAGGATGTGATGGCACACTGGTGCAGAGGCAACAGTTCCATGAACTTCGAGCCATCCTGTGACCCAGAGGACAGAAAATCACGGAACTTCCAGAGACACAGGCAGTTGGTCTCTGTGATGGCACCCACAGACTTGGGCAAGAGCATCAAGTGTTTAAGGTGACACCTGCTGAGAATGCTGGCAAGGGGCTGCAGATGTACTTTGGTCCCCTTAAGCACAGCTTCTGACAGGTGTACATAATTATCCATTCCATAAGAACACAGTAAAGAGTTTTCTCGGGCACCAAAAAGCCCTCCAGTCAGTGTAGAGAGTGCCAGGACAGCTCCAAAGTGCATTAATTTCTCTATGCGGGCACAACTGTGCTGGGAAAGCACTCTTATCAGACCACTCTGGTGCCCAGAGAACATCAATCCTTCGAGACCCCGCCCCAAGTTGAAATGCCCATAAGCCAGGCATTGTACAAAGTCCTGAGTATCTGGTGAGGTGCCTAGGAGATACTTGGCTGGGCAAGGGCAGCGGGTTGTATCAAATACCAGCACCTCTGAGTTGCCTGTGGCCACAAAGAGCTCCTCTTTACCTGGGTCATAGGCCCAATCCACAGCCTGGTCCAGAATTGAGAAAGGCCAGGTGAGAACCAGAAGATTCCCTGTTAATGGAGAAACAAAGCGCAACAAGCCATCCTCTGTGGTGCACAGGATCCGGAACCAGTGATCTCCACAGCGGATGCGTTGCACCTGCTGGGGAGCAGAACCACAGACATGGAAGAGGCTATAGATGCAGGGCATATGGCGCAAGGAGAAGCTATAGGTAGTTTGGCAGAAGAAGGTAGTACTGTCAATAAACTGGAGTCGGTACAGCTCCTCACCAAGTTCTAGACACCGAAGCAAGGTCCCCGAAGTAAGGTTCCACTCCTTGATTAGGCCATCACTGCCAGCTGTTAGCAGGGTGTGGACCTCTGGCCGGCTGCGGATACATCTAACTACTGAGTAATGAGCCCTGAAACTGTGGAGGGGCTGCCCCTGATTGAGATTCCATACTTGAATTTCTCCAGCTTTGTTTCCAGCATAGAGAAAGCCCTGATCAAAACAGGTGTAACAGCAGGTGATAGAGGAACCACTGCGGGTGGAAAGGAACTTCTTCGCCTCTCCCAGCTGGCCCTGGCCCCGGCGCACAAGGACTCTCACCACAGTCTCACACAGGGCAAGGAGGGAGCCATTGGGGCCATTCAGCGTGATGTCCTGGACAAGTTCATCACCAGGCATGGAAACCACATGGGCTATCTGGAGGCCCTTGCCACTTCGCTCGATGACCCATGTGACCACCGCGCCCATGGTGCCAGAGAGGAGCATCTTCATTTCCGGGTCATAGCAGAGGCAGCTGACATTGAAGCGGCAGGGTACTACACTCAGGGGCTTGAATGCCCGAAAGTGGTCCCCAAAGAGCCGCAGGCTCATGTCGCCACAATAGGCCACAAGGATATGAAAGGAACCTGTGTGGACCATGGACTGGATGGGCGGCAGTCGTTCAGTCATGGAGAATGTTTTCTTCTCAACCATGTCCTCAGTTTTGCTTTTTATCCATACCACAGCCTGGAAGAGAATAAGAGAAATTGCCTAGAAAAGATAGTAGAGGAGAAAGGGGCAGAATATTCAGTTACTTTCCCATTTTGTGCTAAAGAGGACTTGGAAGACTCTAGAGTGATCTTACCCCTGGTGAAGGGCGTTGGAAATATGGTAGCGGCAGGAAGACTCAGACCCGTTCCCTAACCATGGCCTACTTTAGGGGAACCATAAAGTCTACTCAACAGGGAGACGATAATTGGAGAAAGAATGAAGCAGGGGAATCCTGGATCCACATGACATTCATTCAAGGAGTACATCTTCATTTGTCAATCTTGGTTAAGAGCTATATGGGCATGGCCTTTGGAGAATGGGCTAAAGAGGGGAGGAAAAATAAGTTTTACCTGTATTTCTCTTGTGTTTGGTGTCATCCAAGCGAGGGAAGCAAAGAAGTAGGCATCAGCGAAATAGTGGCATATTAACGGCATATTTTGAGGACAGCGAGACTCTTTGAATAGTATCTGGCACCGGTCACTCAGCACAACTAGGTCATTCTTTGGGTCATCTATAGATTTCTGGGGAGAGACAAGGGATAAACTAAGGTGCCAGGACACACTAAATATATTCTCACACAAGTCACAATTGGAGCAGTTCCCGAAGTCATACCTCCCACCCCAAGGACTACTCCTGTTACACCCACACATGCACAACTTATCGCCTGTGGAATAGCTATACTTCACAAGCATGTAAGAAATCTCCCAGTAAATGAGGGAGTCAAACTCTGCAAGACCTAAATGGACAAATGTTATAGTATGAACACAGGGGGAAGCGGTGTTCTTCTCAACATGAAGTTAGCCACACCTGTCCTCTAACATTCTCCCTTGTGTCTAAAAGGTACATGTATCATTAAAGACACATTTAACAGATTACCCAGGCAAGTACATCACTTTATATACACATATAACAGGGCATCCAGTGCAGCTCTCAGTTATTAAAGCTTAAAGCTCGGTAAGTAAGAGTCTTAGGAACCCTATTTGACCTTTAAATTTGGCACAGGACCAGCACATATGCAATATATATTATTCCACAATAATGAAACATGCACACCTGGGATCCTTGTATGCAGTGCCAACCATAGCAAAACTGAGGTTGGCAAATATTCTCTCTGGTTGTCTTCTCCCTTAGAAATCTCTTTCCAGAAAATTGGTTTATCTGACAATGCTCCAAAGTATTCACACCCCACTATCAAAATATCCTTGTCTATATACTCATGAAATTGATGGCCTACTAAGGTGACAATTGTCTCTTTTTTTTTTGGAGTTAGGGTCACTCTGTCACCCAGACTGGAGTGAAGTGGTACGATCATGGCTCACTGAAGCCTTGAACTCCTGGGCTCAAGTGATCCTCCTGCCTCAGCCTCCTGAGTAGCTGGGATTATATGTGCACTGGCTATTATCTTATGTATATATATATATATTTTTTTTTTTTTTTCTATAGAGATGAGGTTCTTGCTTTGTTGCCCAAGCTGGTCTCGAGCTCCTGGCCTCAAACAATCCTCCCGTCTCAGCCTCCCAAAGCGTTGTAGTTATAGGCAGGAGACACTGTGCCTGGCCGACAATTGTCTTTATGGTCTACCTTGTTTGCTTCCTGCTCTCATGGACAATTTGTAGCTATTCTGAAATGCTCATTACTGTAAGATAGATAGAGGCTACCCCATAACATGTTTGTGTCTTATATATACATTACCTTGCTTTCACGTATGATGTCATTTACAGAGCATTTAAAATCTTTCCACAGGGGAATGAGTCTAGAAGACGACATCACCTTGATTATCCCTTGGTCCTCTCAGAACTGTCACTTAAAAATCTGTGGGAATCAAAAGGAGGCTGGCTTAGCCACTACTACTGTTTGAGGAGCTAGGAGTCAGAATGCAAGAACCTTGAATTCATATTTATCAAACACCTTCTGAATGTTAGAAACAATGTACAGGATATACTTTCTTTTTTTATTTTTTTAATTAGAGTCTCACTCTGTCACCCAGACTGGAGTGCAGTGGCCACTCCCGGCCACTGCATCCTCAACCTGCTGGGCTCCGGTGATCCTTCTACCTCAGCCTTCCAAGTAGCCGGAACTACAGGTGCGCGCTACCACGCCCTGCTAATTTTTTGATTTATTGTTGAGATCAGGTCTCACCAAGTTGCCCAGGCGGGTCTCGAACCCGCGGGCTCAGGCAATCCACTCACCTCGGCCTCCCAAAGCGCTAGGATTACAGGCTGAGCCTGTAATGCAGTAGGTCTGCTGGGGGGCCCAATAATTTGCATTTTCCCACCTCAGCCTCCTGAGTTGCTGGGACGACAGGTGTGTGCCACCATGCCTGGCTAATTTTTTCATTTTTTGTAGAGATGAAGACGCACTACGTTGTCCAACCTGGTCTTGAATTCCTGGGCTCAAGTGATCCTCTCATCTTGGCCTTCCAAAGTGTTGGAATTACATGTGTAACCCACAGCACTCTGCCGAAAATACCAGTCTTTACTACTTCACAAGATTGTTGCAAAGATTAAATCGGATCATTCATGTAGAAACCATTTTAAGTATATTCAAAGAAGCAAACAATTATAATTGCTGTTTTTAGTCTGACCTGGTTCTCAGGTAGGTGACCACTCTTGCCTTTCAGTCCACACTTGGTACTTTTCAGGTAGTTGATCTGGAAACACGACAGCTAAATTTATATAGACTGGCCAGCAGAGGGCAATAAAAGCCAACTTTGCTTGCCAGGTGAATAGAAACTTCAGTTTAGAGAAATGGTGGGAACTTGTTAGAAATGCAAATTATTGGGCCCCCAGCAGACCTACTGCATGAGAAATTCTGAGGTTAAAGCCCAACAATCTGAGATTTAACAAGCTTTCCAGCTGATTTTACTCACACTAAAGTGTGAGGACCACTGTTTTAGAGAACTGTCGGAGTCTCCAATCAGTTTGGCCTGGGCTTCCCGAAGCAAAATCAGCCAAACTCACTCTGTGGTATGGCTAAGCCCAGGCTCTGTGTTGCCACAGAGACTTGTCAACTGGATTTGGGGTGGGGCGGGGGAAGCCACAGGCAAAATTTATCATCTCACTAGTGTACAGTGGGTTAGAGCCACAAAAAATCTTTCACATCAATCACTTTGTTCTTGAATCATGAGACGCATATATCATCTCCATAGCACAAAAGAAGATGAACTCAGAAAAAGGGACGTATTTGAGTCTACTTAGGACACATTCAAAACTAAGATCTAATCCAAAGTTCGGAATTCTACTACTATATCAGAAGAAGAGACTCTGCCACCTGGTGCTAAGAAACTCTCTGACCTGCAGTGTAAACGGGAACTGGCTGTTAGCAGCATCTCTCTGTCTTTTTCCGCTCTCCTCAGCCTGCGAATTGTCCTCCTGTAAGATCTTTTTCCATTTGAGGTTCCCAAAAGAGGGCCTTCAAACCCCAAACTCTATTCTTTTTTGTCTTTCACCACTCACTCCTACCCCATAGACCAGTTTTTCAGGTTATCCTTGGAGGAAGACCAACTCCCTAATCCCAACACCTATCTTTAAAAGCAAGTTTGAGCCATTCTCAGTGGCTCAGCCTGTAATCCCGCGCCTTTGGGAGGCTGAGGTGAGTGGATTGCCTGAGCCCGCGGGTTCGAGACCCGCCTGGGCAACTTGGTGAGACCTCATCTCTACAATAAATCAAAAAATTAGCCGGGCGTGGTAGCGCGCGCCTGTAGTTCCAGCTACTTGGAAGGCTCTGAGGCGGGAGGATCGCCGGAGCCCAGCAGGTCGAGGCTGTGGTGGCCGGCCGGGAGCGGCCACTGCACTCCAGTCTGGGCGACAGAGTGAGACTCCAACCCAAAAAAAAAAAAAGCAAGTTTGGAGTGAACTCAGGATGTTTTAATCCCAGTGGTCTTGACTGTTTAATAGCTCAATCACCCAAAGATAATCTAATAGGAGAATTCAAGGTCCGCGGCCCACTTAAGGGAGAAAGTATTTTGGCCAAAGTATGGTATGTTCTGCTGACTGGAGACAAACTGGGTTCATGATGGTGCACTGACACTGGAACTATATCCTGTTTCTTAGCTTCAGACCACTCCAAGATACAGTTTAGTGGTGGTCTGAGGGAAGACAGACCTCCCATGAGCCCCATCTTGTTACAGAGAGTCGACCCTAGAGTGCACTGCATTCTACAACACCAGCACGGTCAGGCCTTGGGCTCCCTTTGGGTCACTCGTTGACTCTGTGTGCTCTGCTGTAGGCATGTGTGAGAGGATACCAGCAGGGTTCTTGCTCCATAGAGTTTACAGTTCAGCAGGGAAGGCAGACAATCCAAGAATAGTCATAAAATTGATTACAATGGAAAATTCTGGGTGATGGTTACACTATTCTGATTCAGTTTGAAGAAGGAAAAATATAAAGTGCCGTGAGTACACATAACAAGAGACCTGACTACCCACAAGGAAGGTGATGTGTGTTCCACACTGAGGTAGAGCCCTGCAATGATTACACTGCCTTGTAGGTAGGTCTCACATTTGGGGGCAGTGGTGCAAAAATCTAGCTGGCCTAGATTTTTAATTAGAAGGGCCTAGTTAGTTGACTGTAAAGTCAAAGGGACAACCTAGGCTTATGTGGCTCTTTGAATGACATTACTGTTAAGAAGCTCAAGCTTGTCCTCAGAATCTGGGAGTGCTACTCTGCTCAGGGCCTAAGGACCTTCAGGTGACTGCATAGCTAGGGCCGGGGCTGAAGTGTACTTAACTTGCTTTGTGGAAAGAAACAATTTCTCTGGCTGACAAACATATTAACAGGGTGGGCTAGTTTCTGTTAGGTGGAAAAATTACTTCATATCCCTGAGAATAATGATAGCACCCGAGATTGACTAGGTTGTGAAGTGGTAACCAGGCATTTTACATATATTTTGCTTAATTCCTAAAATGACTCTATGACTTAGTTATTATCCTACATTTATACTTTTGTAATGAACATGGTAAAAATATTGAAAATGTACTAAAAGATACATAAGGAGAAAAGCCACCTTTTCACACCTGACCACCTGTCCTTCTGTTTCCCCTTGACAGAGGTAACCCTGCTTGTCTTTCTTGTGTCCTCCTAAAGGTGTTCTGTATATACACAAGCATATATGTAAAAAAATTTTTTTTTCTTGTACAATTGATAGTATAATTTGTATAATAAATACACTGTTCTGCACCTTTTCTCTCAACATGTCTCTGAGATTAAAACATGTCTCTCAAATTAAAACATATAGCTCCGCCTCATTCCTCTACCATTGCCAGTTGCAGGGTATTCCACTGTGTGGCTAAACTATCATTTATCCAAATTTCTATTAATGGGCATTGGGCAGTTTCCATCCTTTTGATACTACAGCCAATGCCATAAATATCTTTGTTAATGCCTCATAAAGCTTTTTTTTTTTTTGAATTGAAGTCTCACTCTGTCGCCCAGCCTGGAGTGCAGTGACATGCTTCGGGCCACCACAGTCTCGACCTGCTGTGCTCCAGCGATCCTTCCACCTCAGCCTTCCAAGTAGCTGAAACTACAGGCATACGCTACCATGCCCGGCTAATTTTTTATTTTATTGTAGAGATGAGGTCTCTGCCTCCCAAAGCGTGGGATTACAGGCTGAGCCACCGAGCCCAGCATAAAGCTTTTAGTTAACTTAAATTGTAGAATTGAAGCAATGAAAATATTCCATTAAACATAACTTGGAATAATATTTTGGATATATTTAGGTTAAAGAAAGTATTGAAATTAATTTAGGCCAGGCTCGGTGGCTCAGCCTGTAATCCCGTGCCTTTGGGAGGCTGAGGTGAGTGGAATTGTCTGAGCCCGTGGGTTCGAGACCCGTCTGAGCAACTTGGCAAGACCTCATCTGTACAATAAATCAAAATGAGCCAGACGTGGTAGCGCGTGCCTGTAGTTCCAGCTACTCGGAAGGCTGAGGCGGAAGGATCGCCAGAGCCCAGCAGGTCGAGGCTGCAGCGGCCGGGAATGGCCACTTCACTCCAGTCTGGGTGACAGAGTGAGACTCCAACTCAAAAAAAAAATTAATTCAACCTGTTTATGAAAATTTAAAATTGCGTATGTGGTTTGCATTATATTTTTCTTTTCTTTTTTTTAAATTTAGAGATATGGTCTTTCTATGTCACTCTGGCTGGAGTACAGTGGTGCAATCATAGCTCACTGCAGTCTTGAACTCCTGGGCTTAAGCCACCCTCCTGCCTCAGCCTCCCAAGTAGTTGGAAATACAGGCTAGTGCCACCATACATAGTTTTTTTTTTTTTTTTTTTTTTTTTTTGTAGAGATAGGGGTCTCATTATGTTGCTCAGGCTAGTCTGGAACTCCTGGCCTCAAGCAATCCTCTGCCTCAGCCTCCCAAAGCGCTGGGTATAGTTCTATTAGAGAGTACTGCTCTATATTGTCACGGTTTGGTGGTGGCCTGATATGCCTACTGGACTGAGAGCTCCCTGAGGTAGGACTCCAGTCTGCCTGGATTTCTCCTGTGTTCTCATAATCACCCAACCTGACATGGACCAGGTGCTTGATACATTTTTGTTGAATGAGTGGACAAATGAATGACTCTCTGTGCTCTCCCAGGAAGAAGAAATACATGCTTCCCGTCTTCAAGTCTTACTGAGCATCTTCCTGAAAGGCAGGCTGAGGTGGGGGAGCCCTGACTAGGGCTTCTTGATCAGAGGCCCGTGCAATGCCAGTCATTCCCTCGGTGACTCTTGCAGAGGGGTGGCCATATACATTACAAAAAGGTTAGCGCCTAGATTGCGTCAGCAGGTGGGCTAAATGTGGACATTTCCCAGGGTTCAGGTAACAAACACTCATGCGTGGCCGGCGAATGGAAGGTAACAAGGGCTCCGGGGAGGGCCCTGGGTCGGGGTCCTGAGGCTCCCGTCGACCGCAGAGCCCTGGAGCCGAAGAGACCGGGAAGAGACGACTGGACCCGGGTCCCCACGCACGGGCGTCCGAGCGCTCCGCACTGGCGGGAGGGACGGCGCATCCGCCCGTGACAGCAGAGGCCGCGCCAGTTACCTGCCACCGGACACCCGGCCAGGGACGAGTCCGGTGAGGGGCGGCACTCAGGAGCTCCTGCGAGGAGGAGAGACCCAGAGGGAGCGCCCGAGATGCTGCCTTGCGGAAGCCGCCGGGGGACTCGGCGGACAGGCGGTTAGCCCGCAACCCCGCACCCGGCGGACTGAGCGAGGAGCGTGAGCGCGCGCCCGGCGCGAGAACCCGCGTAAGCGCGCGCGCGTTCGAAAGGGGAAAAAAAAAAAACGCTCCCCGCGGGGGCCCGCGGCAATTCAGGCCGGAGTCGGCCGGCGAGCGCGCGTGCGCGAGCGCGCACCGACGCCCTCCTCCACCGCCCTCTCTGCTGGGGGGTCTAGCGCACTGCTCCGCTCTCCCCGCCTCTCCCAAGGCTGGCGACCTCGGGGTGAGCGACTCGCGGAGAGGGAGGGAGAGGCCGCCGAACGAAGGGAAGCGGACAGGACTCGAGAGGAGGAGAAGCCGCCCTGGCGGGGTGAGGAGCGCGGTTCCCGGGCTGGAGTCTGCAGAAGACACGCCTCCCTCCCTCACGCCCCTCGGGGCTGCGGAAGTGCTCTGGAAATTGGAGCGGCACCGAGGCGACTAGAGGACTACCGTTCCCAGAAGGCGGCGCGGTGGTGCGCCTACGGCTCCCGGCAGCCCCCGCGCGCCAGGCTCTTTTCAGTTCGCGGCCGCCGAGGGCGAAACTACAGTTCCCAGGAGGCCTCGCGCGAAGCGGCTTGGAAGTGGGCAGCCTGGAAGTCACTCGGGCCACCGGAGCTGGCGGCGTCTCCAGCGAGCCGCGCGGGGCCGGACGCCGCGGTCGTGGAGCCTGCGGGGCGGGCAGCCGGGAAGCCCAGGTATGTGGCTCCGGGTGCAGGAGCGGCCTCGCGCGAGGGTGGCGGGGAATCGGTGGCTGCTCGGACCTCGAGGGTCAGCGCGGGCGGGCGACCGGGCGGACGGCCGGGTGTGGGCACTGGCCGTGGGGGTGGGCGGCGCCGGGACTCTCGCCCTCCGGACCCAGCCGGACTCGTGCCCGCACGGCTCAACTTTCCAGACGTGCAGCCCGGCGCTGCGGGGAAGAGCTTGGAGTCGGGGAGCGGTGGGTTCGTGTCTCGGCTGTGCCACTCGGGAGCTGCGATCCGGTGAAGCCGCGCTGAACCTCAATTTCCCCTGCAGTAAAGCAGGGTAGGAGAGTGTCTTTTGCCGGCGATTCTCTTGAGATCATAAGGCGAAGCCAGATTTGGCACATAGAGGACACTTACTACGTGTTTGCGTTATTGTTAGCTCCCCGAAAAATGAGGCAGAGATTGCATAGGTGACGGTTAATTGAGCGTGTGCCTGTAAAGAGCGGAGTCCATAGTGAGCACTCAATGCGGGCTAGCTGCTGTTAACGGAAATTATTTTAAGTGCCTTGGTTTGGAAGGCAGAAAGATCCAGGTTCAAATTTAGACTCTGCCGCTTACCAGCTGTGTGACTTTGGGTAACTGACTTCATCTCTCTGTGCCTTGGTTCTCTACCTATAAAGTGGGAATTTACATAGCAGTCACTTCACCGAGATGTTTTCAGGATACAGTGAGAGTACCATATGTAGAGTGCTTAGCACAGCAGCTGGCACATAGCTTTCAGTCAAGGGTACCATTTATTCATCATTTTCCCAGTGGTCCAGAGACCCTCCATGGGTGCGGCTGGCTTGTAGTTTTGGTCTTCCCAGTGGGCCAGACTCAGAACTGGTCTAGTCACCTTCTCCTCCTACGGCCTCAGGTTCCTCATTTGTAAAATGGGATAATAACAGTATCACTCTCAAAGGGTTGGAAGGATTTGCTGAGATTGTTTTCCTAGTCCAGCGCCATCTCTCACTAAGTAGCAGCTCTTATGTATTATAATTGTTCTTTGGTATTCTCCATCTGGCCCAGAGATTGCCTGACTGTGGGCTGTGACATGACAGCCCCCAGCTCCCCCACACATTTGCTCCCAGCCTCAGTGTCCCATCTGTGAAATGGTAGTCATAGGATTTTTGGTGCCAGGATTGTTTTGATGATTCCAGGAGATAATTCATGTTTAGTGCTTAGCTCAAGGTCTGGTGCACAGTAAGTCCTTAATAAATGTATAGTAATAAACAATAAATAAATTGCTGATTTTTTTTCCCCTTTCTTTTGAGCCCGTCCTGCTTCTGTTTATATCTGCAGGGCAGAGTAGGGGAAGGTTAGTGCTTCTTTACCCTGACCCTACCCCAAATGTAACTCATCTGAGGTTAAAATGTGGAACGTACTGCAGTATAAAGGCCTAAGAAGAGATGGGACTGACCTGCCACCAGTGGCCCCGTGCTCACACACCCCTCCCCCAAAGCCAGTGTATTCATTCTGGCACTTTAGTTATTGCCCCAGGACTGCGAGCTCTTGACTCGGTATCTCAAAGCCATACTACCTGCCTGAGCTCCAGCTCCAGTTGTGGAGCCTGTGCTTCCTTGATGTCCCCTGGTGGCTGTTCCTTGGGTACTTGTAAACTCAACATGTGCAACCTGAACTCTTTCTGCCACCAGACTTGGTAGTCACCGTCCTGGCAGATGGGCCGCGAATGACCCGGTTGCTCAAGCTAGCAATTTGGGATTTGCTCTTCTTCCCTGCCCTTCCCACGTCCAGTTGACTAGCCAGAAGGATGTAGCTACCATTTCATAGAAACACCCTTTCATTGGCTCATATTGGTCTCCCATCTGATGGGCACTGAAAGTTCCTCAGGGCCCTGGGAGGTGGCCTTTTCAGACAGGGTTGAGTTGTTTCTCTTCAGTCACCAAGGATTAGCATATGTAAACGTATCACATGTATTCATAAGGGGAAGAGGCCATGTTATAGATTTGCTAGACTACAGTGGCAGCAGATGTGGCATGAAGGCCTGGCTTTCAGGGGACCCATTTTATGGTTCTAGTCTGGCAAAGATCTGCTGAGTTGTTAACTTTCTTTCTAAAAAGTTAGGCGGTGTCAGCGGGTTAGAGTATTCTGTATGGGAAGTTGGCCATCCTGGCATTTCAAGAGGCAGCACACGTAACACACATCAGAGAAGAGGCTGGGAAGGGCATTTATGAGATAGATCCCTCTTTAGGTTGAGTCTGTTGTCAGAAGGCTGTTACCATGATTTCACTTCATGGTGGAAACCTGTGGTCTCAACCACATTTGTGGTGGCCACCAAATTTACCTAAGTATTTTGTTCGTCTGAGAAAATAAAGCAGTGACTTAAAAAAACAAATTTTAAAAAGGGCCAGGTGCGGCGGCTCACATCTTTGATCCCAGCACATTGGGAGGTCGAGGCGAGAGGATTGCCTGAGCCCAAGGGTTCGAGACCACCCTGGGCAACTTGGTGAGACCTCATCTCTACAATAGTTTTTTTTTTTTTTTTAAATTAGCTAAGGCCGGGCTCAGTGGCTCAGCCTGTAATCCCAGCACTTTGGGAGGCTGAGGCGAGAGAATTGCCTGAGCCCGCAGGTTCGAGACCCGCCCGGGCAACTTGGCAAGACCTCGTCTCTACAATAAATCAGAAACTAGCTGGGCAAATTCCGGCTACTTGGAAGGCTGAGGCGGAAGGATTGCCGGAGCCCAGCAGGTCAAGGCTGTGGTGGCTGGGAGCTTGTCACTGCACTCCAGTCTGGGCGACACAGTGAGACTCCAACTCAAAAAAAAAAAAAAATTAGCTGAGCATGGTATCACATGCCTGTGATTTCAGCTACGTGGAAGGCTGCAGCGGAAGGATCGCCTGAACCCAGCAGGTCAAGGCTGCGGTGGCCATGAGCGTGTCATGTCCTCCATCCACACTGGGCGACATAGTGAGACTCCTACTCAAAAAAAAAAAACAAAAAAAAAACTTGGTTGTTCTCAGTACTAGTGACAACAGCACATGGTTTTTTAGCAGTCTGTGTAGAGTAATCTAAGAGTTAAATGTGAGACTGGTTTTCAGACATTGCAGTTGTTAGGTGGTAAATCAAAAGTGGAATTTAGAATGTGCATAACTGGCGCCTTTTTTGGCTGTAAAACATATTTTACTAATATATTTCAAACTTAGATTTAATAACTTGTAAAATCTAAGTTAAATGTATTTACGTTTTGGTAAAAGAATTCAGCAGTCATTTCCTTTAAAGTGTTTATTTTGAGCTGTTAGAATGAGAGGCTATTGGACCAGTTTGTGCATTTGTGTTTTCTTTAATACTCACATTTCTCCCTTTTTTTAGGACTGTTTATGACGTGTGTGTGTGTGTGTGTGTGTGTGTGTGTGTGTGTGTGTGTGTGTTGGGTTGAATTAGGCTTTAAAAAAGGTTATGAAAGAAATACATGTTCATTGTAACATGTCAAACAATACAGAGATGTAGAAGAAGAAACATACTAAGTGTCTTCCTCCACTCCCAAAATCCCATGCTCCCAAAGATAACCAGTTTTTTAGACAGTGAGTATCTGTTAAGTATCTACTGTCAGATTTTAGAGGTATCATAGTGAACACAATAGACGTGCATTTTGCAGTTAGCATTTTGGGTGGATGCTCTCACTGGTCTTTTTCAGTGCTTATTATTGATTGTTATGTGTACACATATATGCATATATCAATTACATTCTTCTTTCTCCTCCCTCACTTCCCCAAAAAGGAGAGGTAGGGATCTAGCTACACATATTTGCAATTTGATTTTTTTCATTCAATGATTGGGCATATTCTTTCACATTATTACATATAGATCTGGCTCTTTTTAACAGCTGTACCCACGTTATTCAGTATAAAGAGATTGTGCTGTATTCCATCATTCCCCTTTGCTGGACATTGAGGTTATTTCTAAGATTTCCTTTACCTCAGTAAACAAAACATCTAATATGCATCCTTTCAAATAGACAAAATGGCATAGTGGCTAAAAATGCAGACTCAGGGGCCACGTGGCCTGGGTTCAGACTGCCATGTACTAGCTCTGATACCTTGGGCAAGTCACTTGTCTTTCTGGGCCTTAGTTTCCTGATTTGAAAATGGGGATGACACTGGTCCTACTACTTTTTTTTTTTTTTTTAAGAGTCAGAGTCTTACTCTGTGACCAGACTGAACTGCAGCGGCATGATCACAACTGTAGCCTCAACCTGCTGGGCTCAGGTGATCCTTCTGTCTCAGCCTTCCAAGTAGCTGGAACTACAGGCATGTACCACCATACCCAGCTACTTTTTTGATTTATTGTAGATGAGGTCTTGCCAAGTTGCCCAGGCTGGGCTTGAACCCTTGGGCTCAGGCACTTCTTTCGCTTCTACCTTACAAAGTGCTGGGATTATGGGTGTGAGCCACGGCACCCAGTCAATACTGGTACTTTTTTTATAGGGCAGTTGCTGAGAGGTTCAATGAGATCATCTATCTCAAACTTTTAGGGCAGGACCAACTCACAGGAAGAGTCATCTCAATCATTGGAAATGCCAGGTAGAAAAAAGAAAAAGTTATATAGCAGGTATCCTGTTTCAAGGTCTCAGGAGTCTAGAGTGAGGGACCCAGCTGTCTTAGAATGAAGGAAGGAAATTTGCCCAGAAAAGGAAGATAGGAGCCCACAAGGTGGTCTGACCGCAGTGAGCAATGCTGGTGGTGGAACATCAGTGGAAAAGATCACTCCTAATATTTGCAAGAAGTATGTAATGGTTGGAAGGTGGCTTAAGTGGCAGACAGATCTGGGTTCAGATCCCAGCATAGCCACTAACTTGTAAGATGTGCACTGAGTTTTTTTCTTCATTGGCGAAATGGGTGTGATAGAAGTCTTTTGTTGTTGTTGTTGTTGCTGTTGAATTGGAGTCTCACTCCGTCACCAGTCTGCAGTGCAGTGGCATGCTCCCGGCCACCGCAGCCTCGACCCATTGGACTCTGACGATCCTTCCGCCTCAGCCTTCCAAGTAGCCAGAACCGCAGGCACACGCCACAGTACCCGGCTAACTTTTTGATTTATTGTAGAGATGCGGGCTCACCATGTTGCCCAGGGTGGTCTTGAACCCATGGGTTCAGGCAATCCTCTTGCCTCGGCCCCCCACAGGGATCACAGGTGGCTTGAGCCACTGCACCTGGCCAATAGAAGTCTTTATCTTGGTGATTGCTGGAGATTGAATGAAATGTCTGCAAGACTTTCAGCACATTGGACTGTTGTTAGTCCTGTGTAATTAGCTACTGTTCTTATTTTATTAAGTTGACACATTTATTGAGCACCTACCATGTGCTGGATCCTATTCTAGGCACTGGGAATTCAGCAGTGAATAATCGACAGGCAAGATCTTTGCTCTCCTAGGGTTTACATTCTAGCCAAGGGAGACATACAATAAACAAGATAATTTCCTGATCCTGCTATTTTGAGATGGTTTTAAGTGTGGCAGAGAAAATAACTGGGCAAAGGGACAGAGAGTGACTGATGGGGCAGGATGGTGGTAGAGAAAAGGTGGTTACGTTAGCTCGGATGGTCAAAAAAGGCCTCTAGGCCTCTCTGAGGGGAAGTCATGTGAGCTGAGGCCTTAATGAGCAAGAGGCTGTCAGCAAAGAGCATTCCAGGCCAAGGGAACAGCAAGTGTAAAGGCCCAAGGGTGGGATGAGTTTGCTACACAGAGTGTCATTGTGACTGGAGAGTGTTGAATTCCTTTTTTTCAAGTTTGCGCTACTTTAATTTTTGTAAAATAATAATGGTACCAGCTAACATTTACCAAGTGCTTACTCTGTGCTAGATGCTCTTCTGAGCACTTCACACATTTCCTTCAGTTAATTCTG
This sequence comes from Cephalopachus bancanus, assembly GCA_027257055.1. Lineage (NCBI taxonomy): Eukaryota > Metazoa > Chordata > Mammalia > Primates > Tarsiidae > Cephalopachus > Cephalopachus bancanus. The sequence continues at coordinate 298,737 of JAPVLO010000452.1, read as the reverse complement.
ACAGTTATACAATGAGGTAATTCACTTCATTGAACTCATTTTACAGATGAGGAAACTGACTCGGCACTCCGTGCTCCTCACCCACATGCCAAACTCTCTCACTCTCTTCCCAGGCTTTCTTTACTAGGCAGAGGCAAATTTAGGAAGTAGGCACAGCATTTCCTTTCTGTGTTGTTTGACATGCAAAGCACTGCAGTCTATATTTAGTACCGAATTCATGTGGCAGCAGGGGCGGTCTGAGATGTTGTGGCATCATTTCCACTGGCAGTAAGACGTGATAGAGTTGATTTCTGTTGGGATGGTTTGTTGGTTGTTTCAAAACTAAAGGCCTTTGAGCAGAGCCTATCAAATACAACAAGGCTGATTGCTTGGCTGCCACATCAGACATTGGTTAACATGAAATAAAGCATGTGTCTAAGGAGAGGGAGCAGGAGCAATGTCTTCTCTGGGTGAGCTTTGCAAACGGATTTGGGCTGGCAAGGGAAAGGGTCTTTTAAGCATCAGGCCAGTGTTATGGGCTGTGAAAAGTATCACACTACAGCCTGGCAACCAAAACAATGGTGCTGGACCTGCAAGGGCCTGAGGACCCTGCTCGAGCTTCATGGCCCATGGCCATTTTGATTTGGTGCAGCCTGGGCCTCATGGATTGTTCAATAGTTTGAATGAAGGGCAGCCCTGGTTAGGAGTGAGGACAGTGTAGTGGGTGCTTTTAAGACTAGAAGTATGGGCCTAGCATGGTGGCTTACGCCTGTAATCTCAGCACTTTGGGAGGTAGAGGTAAGAGAATTACCTGAGTTCAAGTGTTTGAGGCTAGCCTGGGCAACTTGGCAAGACTTCATTCATCTCTACGATAAATTTTTTTAAAATAGCCAGTTGTGGCGGGGCATACCTTTGGTTCCAGCTACTTGGAAGGCTGAGGCGGAAGGACCGCCTGAGCCCAGCAGGTCGAGGCTGTGATGGCCATGAGCATGCCACTGCTCTCTAGTCTGGGCAACAGAGTGAGATTGCAACTCAAAAAAAAAAAAAAAAGACTAGAAGTATGGAGAGCATCTTTCATCTGTCCATTTAGGAAACATTTCTTCCACCTACCCTGTGCCAGGTACCATGCTAGACACTGACGGCTAAAAGTTGAGAAAGACACTGGTTCTCAAGGGTCTACAGCAGTCCTGTTCATTAGACTTATAAGGTGAGCCACTGATGAGGACCATATATGCAATTTAAAATTTTCTAGGCTAGGCTCGGTGGCTCAGCCTGAAATCCCAGTACTCCGGGGAGACTAAGGCGAGTGGATTGCCTGAGCCTTCGGGTTTGAGACTGGCCCGGGCAACTTGGTGAGACTTTGGCTTTACAATAAATAAAAAATTAGTTGGGCATGGTAGCGCGCGCCTGTAGTTCTGGCAACTTGGAAAGCTGAGGCAGAAGGATCGCTGGAGCCCAGTGTCTCGACACTCACAGGCGGTGAGTGTGCCACTGCACTCCAGCCTGGGCAACGGAGTGAGATTCCAACTCAAAAAAATAAATAAACATTTTTTAGTGACCATATTTTACAAAGTAAAAAGAAGCAGAAGAAATTAATTTTTTTTTTTTTTTTTTTTTTAGTTGGAGTCTCACTCTGTCACCCAGACTGGAGTGCAGTGGCCGCTCCCGGCCACCGCAGCCTCGACCTTCTGGGCGCCAGCAATCCCTCCGCTTCAGCCTTCCAAGTAGCTGGAACTATAGGCGCGCGCTACCACGCCCAGCTAATTTTTTATTTTATTGTAGAGATGAGGTCTCACCAAGTTGCCCAGGCGGGTCTCGAACCCGTGGGCTCAGGCAGTCCACTCACCTCAGCCTCCCAAAGTGCTGGGATTACAGGCTGAGCCACCGAGCCCGGCTAGGAAATTAATTTTAATAATACATTTTATTTAATCCAATGTGTAATCAACGTAAAAATTTCAGTGTGTAATTAACATAAAAATTATTGAGATATTTTACGTTATTTTTTTCACATTAAGTGTTCAAAATACAATGTGTATTTCACACTTTCAGCACCTCTCAACTGGCACCAGCCACATTTCAAATGCTCAGCAGCCACGTGTGGCTAATGGTTACCACATCGGGCAGCATGGGGTGAGTGTGCGAGACTCGCATCTAAATCAAGGGTGGTAGTTCACAGTGATAGATCCGACATGCTATCCCTGTTTTATCTTGATGGAGACAGGCAGATGAATGATGAAAAGCATATTTATCATAAGCAGGTATAGCTAACCTCATAGCTATCGTCTCTCAAATGTGCCTTATGTGTTTGGTAGTGTGCTTAGCGTTGGTGGGTTGCCGGTGTTCTGAGGTGACAGGGACTGTGGCTATTTCCATTTTGTAGACAAGGATATGACTGTAAGAGGCCACTCGCTCAGGGTTAGAAGTGGCGGAGGCAGAATCTGAGCTCTGGTCCAGAGTCTGTGCTTTTAAGTCTTTGTTGTATATGCTGCCTTAGAGAGCGTCTGAGGGGCAGCTGGGGTCCGCGTTTTGAGCATTGAAAACCCTAGGAAGGACTTGCTGCACAAAATGGATTCCCAGAGTCTGTCAGCACTGATCTCCGGGTTATGTTAGTGCCGGGTGCTGAATGACTGACTGATTCACTCCTTAAATCGAGCTCTAGGTTTGCCAGTAACAAGGGTCTTGCCTTTCAGGAAACAGGTCTTTGGGGACTTGGGAGAAGGGTCGGCCAGGAGAGTGGAGAAGGCTAGGAGAGGGCCCAGCCTGCTTGGAAGCTTATTTCGAAACTGCCTCTTTGGGCTCTTTTCTCTTGTGCCTGCTGACTCTGACCCTCCTGACTGTGGGCCTCTGTGGGTGCTGTGTCCTGTGAGCTCACGACAGCAGAGCTCAGCGTGTGCGTCTTGCTCCTGCTCTGCTCCAAAGGCACAGCTGGTGCGCAGAGTGCGGGGAGGGGATGTCACAGTGGTTTCCTCTTCAACTCCGTGAGGGCCATTGTTCTAGACAGTCAGGTGCCCTCGGTTCAGCCTTCCGCCTTTCAGTCAAGATGAATCTGGGTCTCCCACCAAACAAGGCAGGTCTGGAGATTCTGAGTTTGTTCCTGTCCCCAGGTGGTGACTCACCACTCTTATCTCCTCCTGCTGGACAGTGCCTGGCATGTAAAAGATGCTCAGTAAGTATCTGTTGACTGAACGAATGATTCCAGCCCACATTCACTGAGCTTTCATGTAGAGGCACTGTTCTGAGGGTAGGCACTGTTGTTATTCTCATCTCTTATATGAGGAAACAGGTCCAGAGAAGTTCAGATAACAAAGCTGGTGAGCCTCCAAGCAACCTTCACATCCAAGCCACTGGCTCCAGACTTTAGGCTCTTAAACACTCACTCTATAGTCTCTCCATGAATGGACACACAGGCGGATAGGATGAGTAAGCAGGACTGTTCTCACTAGTTCCAGCCTGTCTGCTCCACCTGTGGTCTCTGGGGTAGCCCGACAACAGATCTCAGGCCTTTTTGGGCCTTGAAGCTTGGATGCCACTCTGGTGTAGGGTTTTCTGTGATTCTGGACCCTGCATTTCCTCTTTCTTTGAAATAACAAAAACTAGCTGAAGTTTGATATTAAAAGATTCTTCTTGATTTTTCACACATGATAATGATATTTTGGTTCTGTTTAAGAAAAAAGTCCTTATCTTTAAGATTCACATTCTGAAATATCTGTGACTATTAAGATGTCTGGGATTTGCTTCAAAATCATATGGATGGACAAAGAGTCCAGGGGACAAGTGTGTGGGGTGAATAAGAGATGAAATATGAGGGGATAGTTGTTGAAGCTGGGCAGTGAGGGCTTCGGCTCTTCTTCTACCTTTGTGTGTTTAAAATGTCGTATCATGAAAAGTTAAAAACAAGTACAACAAATTTCACGGTGCGTTTGTGCGTTTGAAGCTCAAGTATACGTGTGGAGGAATTCCCTGCCTCTGCCCAGTCCGCTTATATAATAAAAATGTTTGGTGTTTTTCCTTGTTATATGAGTCAGCACTTAGCCCAAGCCTTTGAACTCCTTTGGGAAAGCAGGTGTCCGGCAGCAGCCAGAACGGCCAGCTAGGCTCCATCAGCCCCGACTTCTCCAAGTACTGACCACAGTGGCATAGGCCTTTGAGTCAATTTGCTGAGGTCCCTCTTCCCTGCGATCTGTTTCCCTCCAGCACATGACTGTGGGGCCCGTCCCACATTTTTTCCAAAGACTTGTTTCAACAAGAGGCCTCAGATCCTCCCCGATCCTTCCCTCGGGACACACGTACACAGATCCTCTGACACCCGGCCTTCCTCTGGTGGGTCTTTGCTGAGGCCCCACACGAGCCAGGATCCAGCATTTGCTCTGCCTACAGCACTGTGGCAGGAGGCGGAAATGTGCCCCTTTCAGTTCTGACTTTGGACAAAAGAAGAAAAGGGGCAAGACGCAGCTTGTGACAGTGCCTAGACCTGATGGTATTTCTTTTTTTCTTTTTTCTTGTTTTTGAGTTGGAGTCTCACTCTGTTGCCGAGGCTGGAGTACAGTGGCACTATCATGGCTCACCACAGCCTCAACCTCCTGGACTCCGGCAATCCTTTCGCCTCAGCCTCCTGAGTAGCTGGGACTACAGGTGCATGCCACCACACCTGGCTAATTTTTAATTTTTTGTAGAAGCAGGGTTTCCCTATGTTGCCTAGGCTGTTCTTGAACTCCTGGGCTCAAGCAGTCCTCCCACCTCAGCTACCCAAAGTGCTGAAATTTCAGGCTTGAACCACCACACCTGGCCCTGATGGTATTTCTAATTAAACCAGCAGTTAAAACTCCTTTACAACCAGTGTGCACTCCCTGATCACATCAAGTAGATGCTCCTGTTGCATTTATTACTTGAGGTCTGTAACTTCATAGCAAATCAGTATTTGGTAAAATCCTTATGTGGAAGGGACAGGAAAAGAGGGGAACATTTCGGAGTTTCTGCTGATCCTTTGTTTCCTAGTAGTTGGAGAGGGTTGATGTGAACAGGAGCACAGCTTGGTCGGATCCTGCCAGAGTGTTGGCGCCATTTACTCCATCTGATTATTAGTTTGCCCTGTTTGTCTACGCTGTGCCCTTGGTTTGCAGGGAGGAAGGCGGGGGAAGTCCTGCAGCCCCTCTGGCTTCCTCGGACTTCTGCTTCTAGCATCATCTTCATTTCTGTACTTTTTCTTTTCTTCTTTTTTTTTTTTTTTTTTTTGAGCTGGAGTCTCACCCCATCTCCCAGGCTGGAGTGCAGTGGCACACTCACGGCCACCCCAGCGTTGACCTGCGGGTCTCAGGCAATCCTTCTGCCTCAGCCTTCCAAGTAGCCGAAACTAGAGGCACACGCTACCATGCCCAACTGATTTTTGATATTTTGTCGAGACGAGGTCTTGTCAAGTTGCACTGGCTGGTCTCGAACCCGTTAGCTCAGGCAATCCACTCGCCTCGGCCTCCCAAAGTGCTGGGATTACAGGCTGAGCCACTGAGCCCAGCCTGTCCTTTTTCTTTCAAAAGCTTTTTTTTGCAGTTCTTTCGGGAGAAAAGCTTTAAGGTGAGTCTAGTGTGGAGAGAATGTCGGAAGCACTGTCTTCAGTGTAGGTGGCTTGATTTTGTGTGTTTCCCAGTATGGACCTGCACGTGTTGGATCTGAGGGCAGCAGACCTCAAATGCTGACACTGTGCATCTGATTTTTAAATTTAGCCATTCCATAAGCACTCACTGAACTTAGAGCACTAAATACTAGGGATACAGCAGTGAGCAAAACAGACAATGCTTCGCTCCATTCTAGGACTCTCATTCCAGTGGGGGATTCAGTCAGTGAACAAGATAAATAAGTAAAACATATACTATGTTAGATGATAATAAATGCCAAGGGAAAGAAATTAAACAGAGAAAGGGGATGTGAAATGTGGCTTAACAATGGGGGTGCATTCTGAGAAATGTGTCTTTAGGTGATTTCACCATTGTGTGAACAACACAGAGTGCAGTCACACACACCTAGATGGTCTAGCCTCTTACACACCTGGGTGGTATGCTGTGGCCTGTTGCTTGCAGGCTACAAACCTGTGCAGTATGCTACTAAACTCAATACTACAGGTAGTAGAACATAATGGTAAGGATTTGTGTATGTAAACATATCTAAACATAGGAAAGGTACAGTATAAACAATACACGGAATACACCTGTACCAGGCACTTACCACAAATGGAACTTGCGGGACTGGAAGTTGCTCTGGGTGAGTAAGTGGTAGTGAGGGTGAAGGCCAAGGGCATTCTTGTACAACACTGGAGACTGTGTAAATACTACACCAAATTTATAGAAAAGTTTTTTTTTTCTTTTCTTACTGTAACTTGTTTTCTTTGTAAACTTTTTAATTTTTTAAACTTTCTGACTCTTCTGTAATACCACTTAACCTAAAACACAAACACATTGTGCAGCTGTACAAAAAGATTTTCTTTATATACTTATCCAGTAAGCTTTTTTCTATTCTAAACAGTTATTTTTATTTTTTGCCTTTTACATTTTTAAAGTAAAAACGAAGCCACAAGCACATACATTGGCCTAAACTTACATAGGGTCAGGATTATCAATATCACTTTTCCACCCTCACATCTTGTCTCACTGGAAGGTCTTCAGGGGCAATAACACATGAAGCTGTCATCTCCTGCAATAATGCCTTCTTCTAGAAGGGTCTGCCTGAGGCTGTTTTACTGTTAATTTTTTTAAATAAGGAGGAGTACATGCTAAAATAACAATAAAAGTATATGTAGTAAATACGTAAACCAGTAACATGGTCATTTATTATTACGATCAAGTATTATGAACTGTATGTAATTGTATGTGCTTTATTGTATTTTATTTGACTGGCAGCACAGTCATTTTATCACCACAAACAGGTAATACATTGTGCTCAGACCTTACCATGGCTACAATATCACTAGACAAAGGAATTGTTCAGCTCTATTATAATCTGTGGGACTACCGTTGTAAATGTAGTTTGTCATTGACTGAAATGGTGTTATGTGGAACGTAACTGTATTAGGGTGGAGGTTGTTGAATTTTTAGGCAGACTGGCTAGGGATGGCCTGCCTGGGAAGGTGGCTTGAGGACAGACCTGAAGGAAGTGCGGGAGTGTGATCAGTGGGGATGTCTGGACAGAGGGGGCAGCCAGTGCAAAGGCCCTGAGGTGAGGGGCCTGGCAAGATTGAGGAGCTCACAAGAAGGTGCTTGTGGCTGGAGTAGAGTGAGCCAGGGGAGAGTGAAAGGGATGAGGGTAGAGAGGTGGTGACAGGTTTGCAGATCTCTTAGGATCCTGCACAGGTTTATCTTTTCTCTGATTAAGATGGGAAGATACTTCAGAGTTGATTGATTTATTAAATTTTTAACAACACTGACTAGTGACCACAAACGGATGGAATCGAAGCACCCAGTTCCCTTCCCTAGAGACACCACCAGTCCAGTCCCTTGCTGGTGACCATTTCCTGGACATTGCATTATTTGAGTGAATTTCCTATCTTTTTTTTTCTTTTTGAGTCAGAGACTCACTCTGTTACCCAAGCATGCTCATGGCCACCACAGCCTTGACCTGCTGGGCTCAGGCAATCCTTCTGCTTCAGCATTCTAAGTAGCTGGAATGACAGGTGTGCACCCCATGCCCAACTAATTTTTTGATTTATTGTAGAGACGAGGTCGCGCCATGTTGCTCAGGTAGGCTCAGACAGTCTTCTTGCCTCTGCCTCCCAAAGTGTTGGGATTATAAGGCATAAGCCACTGCACCCGGCTCCTGTCTTATATTAGGTTGAAACACCTGAAATTGCCTCTTTGAGGGTCAAGAATGGTTGCATATTGGCAACGTTATGAGGTTCAGCCTAGCAACTTCCTTTCAGGAGCACTAGGAATTTGCCAATCCTTTCCTGCCCTAAGGGTTGGTGGTCAGAGGTCAGGACTCCTCCGTCCTCCTGCATCCTACCCTTCTCTTTCAGTGACTGGTCCCACAGTGTCTGTGACACCAATGCATGAAGGCCTCTGCCCCACCTGCAGCCCCACACCCAGACCTGCTGTTAAGCCTGACAAGAGGCTGCCTCTTCCCACTGGGACTGCACCTGGAGGGAAGTATGAGTCATCTTTGGCTTTCTGCATCTTGGTGCCACCAGTTTTGAAATCACAGCTCCCAGAGGGAAGGGCACCCCTGAACTCTTGCTGGATGTTTGGTGTGACTCACATGGTAGGGTGCTCTCTGGAACACATGGGCATTCTGGATCAGTGGCAGCAGAGTAGCTGGCAGAGCACCCAGTTTGGAGTGTCTGTGGGAGTATCTGCTGGACCAGGTGGCTCAGGCTATGGAAGGAGGCCTGAGGAGCCATGGTCTGGACGTGGGAGAAAGGCTGGGTCCTGGGGGGAATAGGAGGGTGGTGGTCATGAAATAAAGGAGATATGGAGACAGTTGATATGCCTTTAGCTGTGAACAGTAATAATAGCGGCGGCAGCACCAACTGCAGCAGCAAATAGGTAAATTCTGTAGCATCGACTTTATGCTAGACACTGTATTCGGTGCTTCATAGGAAATCATTCATGTAAGCCTTCCATCAACACTGTAAGATAAGTACTCTTATTATTCCCCCTTTGCGGATGTGGTAACTAAATTTAAGTAATTTGCTCAAGGTCAGACGGCTACAAAATGGTGGTGACATGACTTGGATTCGGCCAGTCTGACTCCAGAGCTGTACTCGTAACTCTTGAGCTCTGTGTGCCACCGCACTGGTTCTCAAAGCTGAGCAAGCATCGGAATCCCCCAGAGGGCTTGCTAAAACACACATTTCTTCCTCCCCTCCACCCCATTCTGTAGGTCTAGCCTGAGAATTTGCATTTTGTGGTGATACTGGGGCTCCTAGTCTAGGAAGCACGTTTTGAGAACCGCTGAGCCGCTGTAATAGAAAGCCAAAATGAGATTGGCCTGAAAGAAGGAGATTTATGATCTCATCTAATAAAGATGTCTGTAAGTAGGCCACACAAGGGTTGACTAAGCAGTTCCATGATGCCTGTGAGGACCCAATTTCTCTCCTTCATGCCGCTCTGCCTTCCATGGTGTGTCCCCTGTATCTTTAGGCTCCCTGCTAGGGCTCCAGTTGGCACACCCTGCCAGGGCCACATCCAGCAGCAGAAAGAGGATATCCCTCACTCACTGTGTATCTCTTTAAGGGTAAGGAAACCTTTCGTTGATACCTGGCTGCTCAGATTCCCCTCATACCTTATTGGTCAGCATTGTGGCACGTGACTATGTCCAGACAAATCACAGGCAAGGGCCAATCGGAATTACTGTCTTGGAGCTGGAGCCAGCCTTCCCTGAAGTACATGGCACTGGGAGGAGAGTGACTGCAAGATTAAAACCAGAGTATGATATAGAAAAACACTGGGGGAGGGGATGAATATTGGATGGAAGTGAGCAAAACCAAGTGAAATCATAATGCCCATGCATTTTTGTGCTGTTGGACTCACCAACTTGGTTTTGTAACCACCTGAATCAGGATTTAGCTCTTGGTCTCTAATCATGTCCACCTTTGAAAATACACACAGGCCGGGCTCGGTGGCTCAGCCTGTAATCCCGCGCCTTTGGGAGGCTGAGGTGAGTGGATTGCCTGAGCCCGCGGGTTCGAGACCCGCCTGGGCAGCGAGACCTCATCTCTACAATAAATCAAAAAATCAGCCGGGCATGGTAGCGCATGCCTGTAATTCCGGCTACTTGGAAGGCTGAGGCGGAAGGATCACCGGAGCCCAGCAGGCGAGGCTGCGCTGGCGGGGAGCGGCCACTGCACTCCAGTCTGGGCGACAGAGTGAGACTCCAACTCAAAAAGAAAATGCACACAGGGTCCCTGTACCATAGGAACTCTCAATCTTATTGGGATACCAAGTATTTTGTCTGAAAATTCAGAGAAACCCAGGTTGGATGATGAGGAGGCAGTCTTGTGTGCATGGTCTTTGAGAGCACTCGCTCTGCTCGGAAGCACCTGGATCTGCTCAGAAGCACTCTTTTCTTTACTCCTGACCCCTCTCCCCTCCTAAAGACTCAGTGTCCCCCTCTGAGGGTTGTTGTGTGGATGAAAGGAGAGGATGAAGGCCAGGTGCACCCCGTGGCTAGCACCTGGTAAGAGTTTAAGAATGTGGCATCTGCTATTAACATGTTAAATGTCACTTACTAGTTGAGTAATTAAGTATCATTTAATAATCCTGCAACCTTCCCCCAACAATCTACCAACGTGACCATCCCTTTTGCAGCCTGAATTTCCTGCAGATCCCTGTTGCTGCTGTCAGGGCCACAGTGGAAAGCAATTGCCCTGAGAGACGGCAGAGGGGCTCAAGGGTGCAGCGTGGGCTCTGGAGCCAGACCACTTGAGTGCAAGTCCTGTATCTGTCTTGGGTCCCTGTGTGACTTTGGGCAAGCCCCACAGTGTCTCAATTTCCATATCTATATTGTCGGGCTGCTAATGGTACCATTGTTGGTCCTAGGTTGTTGGGAGGATTCAAATGCATTAAATTTTAAAGAAGTACTTACAACACTGCAGCACCTGGCCCATAGTGAGTGAGTGCTCAATGCATGATATATCTGCACTTCCTTTGGCCATTTTATGCCGACTATTTATAGGGGCTGTAAGTTTCCTGTTGGCAGGGTCTGTCTGTGTCCCAGTGCCTGACTCAGAATAGACATTCTGTCTTTTCTTGTGGATGAAAAGAAGGGTGGTAAGAGCTTTTCTTTTTTTTTTTTTTGAGTTGGAGTCTCACTCTGTCGCCCAGACTGGAGTGCAGTGGCGGCTCCCGGCCACCACAGCCTCAACCTGCTGGGCTCCGGCTATCCTTCCGCTTCAGCCTTCCAGGTAGCCGGAATTACAGGCATGTGCTACCACGCCCGGCTGATTTTTTGTAGAGATGAGGTCTCGCTGCCTAGGCGGTCTTTAAGGAATACTTCAAAACTCAGCCCCCCCAAAGGGTGCCGATGATATACCCCTTCCTTTGGGCCCTTTGAGCCCTTAGGCGAAATTTCTGTTAGGGCTTCTTTCCACCTGACTCAGAATTTGTCTTTTCTTTATTTAAGTTTTTTTATTTTTTATTTTTGAGTTGGAGTCTCACTCTGTCCCCAGACTGGAGTGCAGTGGCTGCTCCCGGCCACCGCAGCCTCGGCCTGCTGGGCTCCGGTGATCTCTCCGCCTCAGCCTTCCGAGTAGCCGGAATTACAGGCGCGCGCTACCACGCCCGGCTGATTTTTTATTTATTGCAGAGATGAGGTCTCGCTGCCCAGGCGGGTCTCGAACCCGCGGGCTCAGGCAATCCACTCACCTCAGCCTCCCAAAGGCGCGGGATTACAGGCTGAGCCACCGAGCCCGGCTATCCTGCTCAGAATTTAAACTCTGTAACCATGAACTCATTACTCCCTAGTTTGAAGATACAGGCATGGACCTGATTGACTCCGAGGCCAGCTTGTGATAACTGTAGCTGTAGTAATTGAGTATTCTTTTTTTTGAGTTGGATTCTCACTCTGTAGCCCAGACTGGAGTGCAGTGGCTGCTCTCAGCCACCGCAGCCTTGACCTTCTGGGCTCCGGCGATCCTTCCACCTCAGCCTTCCAAGTAGCCGGAATGACAGGCGCGCGCTACCACACCCGGCTCATTTTTTGATTTTATTGTAGAGATGAGGTCTCGCCTGCCCAGGCGGGTCTCGAACCCACGGGCTCAGGCAATCCACTCACCTCAGCCTCCCAAAGGCACGGGATTACAGGCTGAGCCACCGAGCCCGGCTGTAATTGAGAATTCTTGTGGGCCGTAGCTGAGTGCTCACCATAAGGACCTCACTGACTCTTCACCCTCATCCCATTTTATACACGGGAACACTGAGGGCCACTGGGGGCACATGCCTTTCCTCACAAGAGGAGACCTGGTATAGTGGTTAAAAGCTGGAACCCAGGAGCTGCTCTGCTTGGGTTGAATCTCCACCCCACCAATTTCTTGCTGTGCGACCTCCAGTCTATGACTTCTCTGTTCAACTTCTCATCTATAAAGTAGGAGTGATAATAGTATGTACTTGGGAGTGGCTGTGAGGGTCAGGAGAGAGAATTCATGTGAAGTGCTCAGGACAGCACCTTGTGCATAGTGACCATTCGGGTGTGGTGGTTATTATTAGCTAGAGCCATTCAGTCGTGCCTCCAGAGCTGGCTGGAGGAGTCCAGCAACCACGTTTAATCATTAAGCTGCATTTGCCTCTGCGAGCTGTCGCCCCAGCTGCACGGGCAAAGGCGTCCTCCGCCTTTGGATCAGGAGGTTGTGAATGAAACCGCCAGGCACCAGCTCAGGGTAGGGGATGCTATGGGCACAGATCCAGCCCTGGCTTGGTCGGTGAACAGGTGGCCTGTTCCTGAATCTGAGGTAACAGTCCAGCTGTCTTTGTTACCTTTGAGCTTTCTCTTAAGCCCATTCAGACTCCTCAGACCACGTGTCTGATGAGTAACGAGTCCTTTTCTTTTCCTCCCCCAAAGGGACTGTTGGCAAAACAGCCCTCTTTGGGAACGCGCCTGTTCACGAACACTAGCCATCTCCTGGGGAACTCCAGTGGCTGGCGTGTTCCTGCGGCTCTTGAATAAGTCGCTGTTAGAAGCTGGCACGGCAGGTTCCCGTTTCCGCATTCCAGACACCCACTGCTGCCCGGGGGGAGGCACCACCCCAGGCTGAGAGCTAAGGCAGGTGGCCTTTGCCTTGAGAAGACTGGGGAAGGCCCAGGACAGAGCCCACCTGGGGCTAACCTGGCAGTCACCTGCCTACTTTGTGATCAGGGCCGCGTCTGGGGGCCTCCTTTAGGTGAGTGGTGTTGGTTAGCTTTGGGAGTGACTTGCAGAGAAAGTCAACAATGTGTTTCGTCTTTTGGGATTTGGACTGTTGGCTTTTTTCCTTTTCTCCCATGAAATGTTTACCTGTCTGCTCATAACTGTGAAGAAAGGGTGGGTGGAGTGTTGAGGCAGTAAGAAGAAATGGAGGACATTTCTCCCAGAGAAGGAATCAGTGACTCTGGTTGAGCTCCTGCTGGATGCAAACTTCTGTGCCAGGGCTGTGAGGCATCTCAGCCTGGCACAGATGAGCTGTGTGGTCTCGGGTGAGTCCCATTCTTTCTCTGGGCCTCAGTTTCCTCTCCTGTGAAATGGGAAGTAGCAGCAGCACCCAGTGGGTCATCTGTGGAAATGCTTAAAGGTGGGCATGGAGTTGTGCTCAAATTGCCCCCCTCGGCCCCCCCAGATTCCATGTCTGACCTTGTCTCTGACTTCTCAACCACTTGCCGGCTGCCCTCCAGCTGCACTGGCCTCTCGCTGTTCCTTCCTCAGAGTCTTTGCCCTGGCTATTCTTCTGCCTGGAAGACTTCCCTCCATGTCCCCAGAGCTGCCTGCTCTCTCCCTCCCTCCTTCAGGTCTCTGCTCAGAAGTCACCTTTTCAGTGAGGCCTTTCTTCTGATTAAATAGCACCTTCTCCATCACACGAACCCTTTGCTCTGCTTTATTTTTCTTCATAGCACTTATCACCATTTGATACATATTTATTATCTGCTCCCCAACTGTAAGCTGCAGAGAATTACAGGCACTTTTGTGTCTATCCTGGTAGACCAGTTCCTGGCATGTGGTAGGTGTGGGCTAAATTTTATATGAATGAATTGATGCAATCAGGCGCAATATTGTCTGAGGATGGGTGGCTGGCCCCATTTGGGGTTTGAGTAGGATGTCAGCATATCCAGGAACCTGCAGCAGTGGGTGAGGTGGCACACATGCGTACCACCTCTTGGCACCCAGCGGTTCTCCAGGGTCTGCCTGCAGCATCTATCTACACCTCTGACTTCCTGGCCCTCAGCTCCTGCAGTCTGTGCAGCCCAGGCCCTACCGGGCAACCTGGGTGCATGTGGCATGGAACCAAAGGCCTTGGCCTAGTGAGTGTGGAGGGTGTCAGATGGGAAGGACACCACCCGTGTACACACATCCCATTTATATCTCCAGGCCCTGCTTGATGAGCCCAGGGAAATAAGAATGAACTGTTACCCATCTCCCTCGCCTTAATAGGCAATACTTCTTGCTGTGGGGCTGAACAGGTTTTAATTAATTGGTGAGCTCAAAGAGTCCGACTGTGCAATAGCTGACACCTTCTCATCTGTTTTCTAGCTCCTGGTGTCAGCAATTGGTTTTGTAAAAATGTCCTGGGCAGGGCTTCCTCGAGCTCCGTGAAGTGAGGTTAGCTCCCTCTCAGGTTCCTCCCAGCGTGAGGGACTGAGGTGCTGATGGACTCCGTGCTGCCATAGCGTACGACATTGCATGTTGGGATCCCCTGCTATTTTCAGAATGTACAAAGTGTTAGAGAGACTGTTCTACAACACTTAACATGTGTCCTTTGAACTCCAAGTGCAGAAGTTGTGGGGTTGAGATACGACTCTCCCGGGAAGCTGTTCCATGTAGTGCTCAAGTCCCAGCACTGCCTAAGTCCTGGGCCCAGTCCTTATCAACTCTGGGCCTCAGTTTTCTTCTTTGGAAAATGGGGATAATTAATAGTACCTACATTAAATGAGACGTTAACGGGAGATCAGATGACTCAGTGCTGTATCTAGTGCATAGAAAGCACCCAGTAAATGGAGGTGATACTTATTTTTATGAATTGATATCAAGTCCCTTTTAAACATTTTCAGTCTATCCCTTTTGTATGGGCTTCTCTCTTTCCCCTCCTTGCGGTTCCACCCCTATGGCAGCATCTTCCCGCAGTCCTTCACCCCTGGCAGCAATCAAGTACTATGTGTATCTTTCCACATTTCTCTCCATGGTTGTATAATCCTGTGGGGGAAAGTATCCCGAAGGGATAGCACTACCCTCATTTTTCTGCATTTTGCCCTTCTTACATAGCATTACTGTGTGGAAATACCTCTCTGAGTCCTTGCATACTTCTCAAAGGTGCTCTTTACTGGCTGCATAGCACACAGTGGTGTGGCTGTACCGTAATTTACTTGGCCAGTGTGTCGCTGATGTGCATTCCCTTTGTTTCTAGTTTTTTCCCCCAAAATTATCTCCATTGATAGCCTTCTTTAATTAGATTGCTGGTGTCCGATCTGCTTAGCCACCTTATTAACTTAAGCTCTAGGCCTCTGAGAATGAATATGAGGTGATGTTAGTATAATGATGCCTCTTGTCCAGATAAGAGATGTATTTTCTGAGACTTCTCATCAGATCCAGCTCAGTGTTGAACCATCTATTTTAAATGCTTTTTAATTATAAAAATAATTAATAGATTCATCACCTTTCTACAGAGTAGTTATATTTAATGTGTACTTATTATGAAATAAGAGAAAAAGGAAAGGTTCTTTTTTTTCATATTAACAATCTTTGCTGGAAATCAGAATGTACAAGAGGTTTTTGTTGGACTCTGTAATTAATTGGCATGTTTCTTTCTTAGGTGGCATGGTACTTTAGTTAGAGAATGTATTTGTCTTCATGAAACTTGTACAGTGTTGTATCCAGATTGTTCTGGTTATCTGTTGCTACACAAAAGATAATGACAACAGTTTATTTCATGGGTCTGTGGTTGACAAAGGCTCAGCAGGATGGCTCTTCTGGTCTTGCTTGGGGTCTCTTATGTAGCTGCCATCGGAGAGAGGGTGGATGGGGCTGAAACATTCAGTATGGTTTTACTCAAATGGCACCTTAGGGATGGCTGGGCCACTTGCTGTCCATAGTCTCAGGACCTCTCTTTCCATGTGACCTTTCTAGCCTGTAGCCAGACTTGTAACATAGCCGAGGGCTTTGTGAAACTTCTTAAGGCCTACAAGTCTAGAGCTGGCCCCACATCACTTCTACTTCATTCTGTTAAAGTGAGTCATAGAATCGGCCCAGATTCAGTGTGGGAGGGATGACATAGACTTGAATTCCAGGAGACATGGTCTGTTGGGGACCATCTTTAGATACTGACTACCACAGGGTTCATTTCCTCATGTAAGGAGAAGTGCAGTGCTCATCAGGATAAGGTGGTGCTGGACCTCACATCTTTCCAGTGCCTAGACTTCTCTCTGTCTGCTTTGTCATCCTTAGCCTCATAGTCATAAGATGGCTACTCCACCTCCAGCCCAGTAAC
Organism: Cephalopachus bancanus; assembly: GCA_027257055.1. Lineage (NCBI taxonomy): Eukaryota > Metazoa > Chordata > Mammalia > Primates > Tarsiidae > Cephalopachus > Cephalopachus bancanus. Next base: position 282,611 of record JAPVLO010000452.1, on the reverse strand, counting down.
CATCCTGTGACAGGTAGGAAGATGCAGAGCTCTAAGGAAAGGAGACAGCACCTCTGTCAGGAAACCAAAGCCTTCCCTGAAATCCTTACCAGACTTTTTTTTTTTTTTTAACGAGTCAAGGTCTCACTTTGTCACCCAGGCTGGAGCACAGTGGTACGATCATGGCTCACTCTAACCTCAAACTCCTGAGTTCAAGCAGTCCTCTCGCCTTAGCTTGCCGAATAGCTGGGCTAAAAGTACGTACCATGATGCCTGGCTAACTTTATATTTTGTAGAGACAGAGTCTTGCTATATTGCCTAGGCTGGTCTTGAACTCCTGGTTTCAAGCAATCCTTCTACCTCAGCTTCCCAAGGTGCTGGGATTATAGGTGTGAGTCATCGTGCCTGGCCCTTAGGGGACTTCTGCTTGTGTCTCTTTGGCTAGAACTTTGTGATGTGACACCCCACCCCCCACCCCCGCTGTAAGGAAGTCTGGGAAATGGAGTTTTTCAGCTGACCTTATTGCCACCCTGAGCAAATGCTCAATAAGGAAGAAGGGATTAAGTGGACATGCTGGATAGGCACCTGCACATTGTTTCTTCAAAAGCCACAGAAGTGGTGGGTAAACAGAGGCAGCATGCATTCATTTATCCTATTTAGTAAGTTCCTAGGATGGACAAGGCACTGGGCTTCTCAAAGACTGTAAGGGTCGTGGAAGTGAACACATGGGGGTTGGAGGTTAAACTGACCAGGATCATTTGCAGGCCTTGACTAGATAATTGCTCAGCTCAAATCTCTCATGTAGATGTTTGAAGTTAGACTAATGATAAGAACAGTAGCCATTGTCCTTAAGGGTTTAACTTGTGTAGAGGAACTGTCATGAGTACTGTTCATAAGCCAGCCCTATGAAATGGCCACTGTTATCATCCCCTTTTCTCAGATGCAGAAACAGAGGCACAGAGAGGTTAAATAATCTGCCATGTGTCCTCTGGTGAGAGCATAGTAGAGTTGAGGTGCAGTCTGCTGGTGTGGCTCTGGAGGCATGTACTGAACCATTCAGCTATACTGCTTTAGTTTTTCATTACAGGAAACATTTCTAGTTGAAATGAGTATGTCGATGATAGCAGCATAAAATGTGAACCAGAAACCACCGCTTCCATCCCCTCTGCTTTCCACTTCCTGCCTTATCAGTCCCATCTTTTAGTAACATGATATACGTTCTTCCTCACCTCTTTCTAATGTACTCAGTTTTTTAAAGATGGCCTTCGGGCACACAGAACTGGATTAATCATAATCCATGGTGCATGATACACTGGCACTTTTGGGCCATGTGGAAACATCTGTCTATCATAATGAACAGCCATTAGCTTACTGTGTATTCAAGAACTGGAGCATTACTGATAATGTATGTGTACTGTGTGGTACTCCCCATTTGCTCTTCTGCCTGCTCGCCCAGAGGTGGGCACTGTCTTGAATTTTTTCTTTACCAATCTTTGTCTTTAAAATAATTATTTTTGAGCCAAGTGTGGTGGCTCGTACCTGTAGTCCCAGCTACTTGGGAGTCTGAAGCGGGAGGATCCCTTGAGCCAAGGAGTTCAAGGCTGCAGTAAAGTATGATCACACCACGGTACTCTGGGTGACAGAGTGATACCCTATCTCTTTAAAAAAAAACTTTATAAAAATGATATACTGTATGTAGTCTTCTGAGACTAGCATTTATTTTTAGTCCATTAATATTGTGATTCTAAGATTGATTCAGACTGTTTGGTATAGCTGTTCCTTTTTGTTGTTGTTGTTGCCATGTAATGTTCCACTGGTTGAATATACCACATTTTTGTTTTAGTCATTTCCATACCAGTGGACACTTTGTTTTCAGATTTGTTGCCATTTGCAGGCTACTATGAATGTTGTTACACATATTTCCTGGTGTATATGGGCAGGAAATTCTTTTTTTTTTTTTTTTAGTTGGAGCCTCACTCTGTTACCCAGACTGGAATGCAGAGGCACATTCCCAGCCACGACAACCTCAACCTGCTGGGCTCCAGTGATCCTTCCACCTCAGCCTTCCAAGTAGCTGGAACTACAGGCGCGTGTTCCCTTGCCCGGCTAATTTTTTGATTTATTGTAGAGACAAGATCTCGCCAAGTTGTCCAGGCGTCTCGAACCCACGGGCTCAGGCAATCCACTCACCTCAGCCTCCCAAAGTGCTGGGATTACAGGCTGAGCCACCAAGCCCGGCCAGGAAATTCTTTTTTAGTAGACATGGGATTCCCATGTTGTAGGATGTAATCATCTTTAACTTTGCCAGATATTACTAAGCTGTTCTCTAAACATTCCCACCAAGGATGTTTAAGTTCCTGTTATCCTATGTCCTTGTCAAATTTGGTTTTGTAAAGCCTTTTTATTTTTGCTAGTCTGATGGATATGAAAGGAAATCTCATTGTGGTTAATTTACATTTCCCTGAAGACTGTTAAGGCAGAATTTCTTTTCATGTTTCTTCTGGATATTGCTTATTTATCACTTTTGCTTCTTTTTTGTATTCTTATCAATTTGTACATGTTCTTAATATACTCTGGTTACTCATCCTGGGGTAGTAGCCTTTTTGTTTTTGGTTTTTTAATCCCCCCCATGCCTTGTTTAGCCCTAATGAAAGTTTTATCATTATTGTGTCACTCTTTTCTTGGTTGTCTCCTCTCCCCGTCTACCCTCCTCCCAACTCCATGATACTTTTTTTTGTACCTCAGCTTACAGTGACTTGCTCTTCTTTGGAACAGTCCTCAAATTTTGGGTATTTGTTTTCTTTGTTTTAAGAGATAGGGTGTTGCTCTGTCGCCCTGAGTGGAGTGCAGTGGCACAATCATAGCTCACTGCATCTTCAAACTCCTGGCCTCAAGTGATCCTCCCACCTCGGCCTCCTGAGTAGCTGGGATTACATACACAAGCCCCTGTGCCTGACTCTTTGGAGCACTTACAGACTTTTGTGTAGATATGTGACTATACCTGTTTGACCCACTCTGCCATAGCTTTTTGATCGCAGATGTATCAGTTACGATTAACTGATCAACTGCATATAATAGAAAACTGCATATAAAACAAGATGACAGTGCTTAAGCAAGATAGAGATTTACTTCTCTATCATGTAAAGGAGTCTTGTGAAAAACAGGTTAGGGCTATACTCTTATGAGGGAACCAGGCTGCTTCTACCTTCTTGCTCCACCCTCCTTATCCTGCCTCCTCATGGTCTGCTCTAGCTCCAGTCATTACATTCCAGAAAGCAGGAAAGAAGAACATGGGCACTCTGTCTACTTAAAGAGACTTCATGGCAGCTGTATGCATAATTGGGCTTATGCTCTTGCGCAGAATTTAGCCTCGTGCCATATATAGCTGCAAGGGAATCTAGGAAATGTAGTTTTATCTCACATGGCCTTATTCTTGGCTAGAAATTAGATTCTGTTACTATATTCAAAAGAGACTAAATATTGGATTAGACAGCATCTTTACTAGTTCCGAGTTCCCTAAAAATGAAGCTTAAAGGAACTGCCAGACAGCAGCATGATACCTCTAAGTAAGATGATGCTTTTTTTGATTTTTTGGTTTTTTTTTTGCACAAACATTTACCAAGTACCTGTTTTGTGCAGGCACTATTCTGGTAGCTAGGAAGACAGTAGTGGACAAAACAAAGTCCCTACCCTCATATATTTAAAAGGGGAGATAGTTATCCGGGCCTGGTGGCTTAGCCTGTAATCCCGCGCCTTGGGAGGCTGAGATGAGTGGATTGCCTGAGCCTGCGGGTTCGAGACCCGCCTGGGCAATTTGGCAAGACCTCATCTCTACAACAAATCAAAAAATTAGCCGGGCGTGGTAGCACGCGCCTGTAGTTCCAGCTTCTCGGAAGGCTGAGGCGGAAGGATCGCTGGAGCCCAGCAGGTTGAGGCTGCGGTGGCCGGGAGCAGTCACTGCACTCCAGTCTGGGTAACAGAGTGAGACTCCAACTCAAAAAAAATAAAAATAAAAGGGGAGATAGTAAACAAACAAGTTTACAGTAAGACAGAAAGAAGAGGCACCGGTGCTTTGAGACACTGAGGTGGGAGGATTGCTTGAGCCCAGGTGTTTGAGACCAGCCTGGGTAATGTAGTGAGACCTCATCACTACCAAAAAATTAAAAAATTATGAGTGTGGTGGTATGTGCATGTAGTCCCAGCTACTCGGGAGACGGAGGTGGGAGGATCATTTGAGCCCAGGAGTTTGAGGCTGTGTTGAGCTTTGATTATGTCACTGTACTCCAGTATGAGTGAGATGCTGACAAAAAAAAAGAAAAAAGAAAGAGTTAAGAGGTGTGGTTAAAAAAAAAAAGGTGTGAAGAAAAGGAGGATGCGAGCCGGGCTCGGTGGCTCAGCCTGTAATCCCGCGCCTTTGGGAGGCGGAGGTGAGTGGATTGCCTGAGCCCGCGGGTTCGAGACCCGCCTGGGCAGCAAGACCTCATCTCTACAGTAAATCAAAAAATCAGCCGGGCGTGGTAGCGATGCCTGTAATTCCGGCTACTTGGAAGGCTGAGGTGGAAGGATCGCCAGAGCCCAGCAGGTCGAGGCTGTGGTGGCCGGGAGCGGCCACTGCACTCCAGTCTGGGCGACAGAGTGAGACTCCAACTCAAAAAAAAAAAAAGAAAAGGAGGATGCGCAGAAGGAGAGTAAAAATAGCATGTGGTGTTGTTTTAGACAGGGTGTTCAGGGAAGGCCTCTTTGACAAGGTGACATTTGAGCAGAAGTGAAGCAAGGGAGTGAGGGCGCCATGGAGTATCTGGGGAAAGAGCTTTTGGAGCAGAGAGAAGGGCCAGGACGAAGGCCCAGAGTGAGATGGTGCCTGGTGTGCTTCAGGGATTTCAGAGTGGTCAGCAGGGACTGAGAGATGAATGAGGGAGACTGGCGGGATGGGGGAGCAGAGAGGTGTTGGGGCAGACTGTATGGGGTCTTGTGGGTCTCAGGAAGAACTTTCGACTTTACCCAGAGTGAGATGGAGCCACCAGAGGGTTCTGAGCAGGAGGAGGATGTGATCTGAGCCTTAGCACTTGGTAGTGAAAATAATCATGAGCCATCTTCTCAGAGTCACCCCACATGTGTGATCACCTCTGGACACCTTTGAAAAAGTAATTTGCACCTCATCAGCAAGGATACCTGCATAATGAACATTTGTTTACCTAACCGTGAATTGTGCCCCACATATTTAAAATAGAAAATGTAAAAATTAAAAAGAAAATAATTTGCAGCTGGGAGCGATGGCTCACACCTGTCATCCCAGCACTTTGGGAGGTGGAGGCGAGAGGATTGCCTGAGCCCAGGGGTTCGAGACCAGCCTGGGCAACTTGGTGAGACCTCATCTCTACAATAATCAAAAAATTAGCCAGGTGTGGTGGCACACACCTGTAGTTCCAGCTACTTGGAAGGCTGAGGCAGAAGGTCGAGGCTGTGATGGCTGTGAGCGTGCCACTGTATTCTAGCCTGGATGACAGAATGAGACTCCAACTCAAAAATAAATAAAATAAAAAGTAAATCACTTTGACTCTTACCCCCTTACTAACTGATGACCACTCTGAGGTTTTATCTGTATCCACCACTACCTGCCTTCCCCCTCCCTCTATTATTTTGAAGGTAAATAGTTGAGTATCTGTAAAAGGTAAGGCTTCTTTAAAGACATGATAGCAAGACTGTTGCCCTGATTTAAATAATTAGCAATAATTGCCCACATCATATAGTATCCAGACGGTATTAGTATTTCAGACCTTCTCCTAAATATCTTTCTGGAATGGATTTGTTCAGGACCTAACAGAGTTCACCAGTGGATTTGGCTCATATGCCTGTTAAGTCTCATTTAATCTGTGATTGTCTCCTCCTTTTTTTTATTGTTGTTTTTTTGCTTTTTTTTTTTTTCCTTATAGTTTACATGCTGAGAAAAGCCACATCGGTTGTCCTGTATGTGATCAGGCCTGGATCTGACTGATTGTATTCCTGTTATGGTGTTTCACCTGTTCTTTTATCCCTTTGTTTCCTGTAAGTGGGTAGTTGGATTTAGAGACTAGGTGAGGTTCAAGTTTGCAATGTATACACGCACACACTTTTCTGTTTTTGTCAGGGAGGGCAGGACATCCTCCTAGATGTTGCTGGGTATGCCCGTTAGGAAGTATGTAAAGTCTGTTGCTCCTTTCTGTGTTTTGTAGCATCAGTGGCCACGGATGACTATTGCTTAGAGCCATTATTTCATTTGGGGCTTGCAAAAATTATGACATTGTAATTCTATCCACCTTTTCATTTATTAGCTAGAATATTTCTCTAGAGAGACTCCCCCCCAATCTATTATTAAGCTGACTCTTTTGAACTTTTGTTTACATTTGAAATGAGTATTGAGTAATTGGGCCAGTGGTTCTAACCTGCTGATTTTTTTTTTCCTTCGGGTATTCAAATCTTCTTTCTTTGTCTTTGTGTTCATTCATTCAATAGTTACTGGTTTCTGCTACTGCTCACACCCATCCTGGGCTTGCCAATAAACAGATGAACCAGTCTCAGTCATTTCATTGTGTAGGCACCGCTGCTTTAGGCCTTACCTTTGACCAGGTGGGGCCTTGTGTGTATTTGTCAGTCAGAGTAACTAGGGAGAGACAACTTTAGACTGTTGACATTTCCATTTTTGTCTCTCTCTTTCCCCGGCCATGTATTTTCAGACTTTACAGACTTTGGAGAGCTCCTGTTCCATTCCAGGGGATTAATCCTTTATGCTTGGGGCAGGAGGTTTTGGAGCACTTGGATTTCTTCTGATCTGAAACTCCATTCCTAGACAAAAGAACAATAAAGGGCTCTGCTTCATTGGAGAAGCTAGTCCTTCTAGTAGCCTGACCGGGGGCAAGCTCTGACCCCAGCCACTGTTGTCTGGGTCATGAATTCTTTAGAGTAGTAGCACGCTTGAAATCATTTAGATGCTTTGGGATCAATTACTCATTATATTGCACGATATCTAAGGGTTTTCTTTGCTCCTGGAGATTACAACACATTCTTTCTGGGGGGAGATTTATTGAGCAAGGAAGTGCAACTCATTAATTCATTCAGTCGTTGACTTACTCATTCAGCAAATATTTACTGAACATCACTTATGTTTCAAGTGCTGGGAACAGAGCCTGAGAAGGCTCATCTTCCTGGAGTTTATTCAGGTTGAGGGACACGATATAGAAGTAAAAAAATTAATAAGATAATTCCAGATGGGGATGAATAATGCTGTATGAAGTCATTAAAGCAGGATGGTGAGAAAAGACACACCTAGAAGGTAGAGGGGGGTTAGGGTAGAGCTTCCCTGGACCTGACACATCAGTTGAGACTGGAATGGTACAAAGGGGCCAGCCTTGTGAAAGGCTGGGGAAGCTCTGGGGAAGAGCTTTTCTGGCAGAAGGAACAACTGGTGCAAAGGTGCTGGGGCCAGAAGTTTGGTGTATCAAGGAACAGTAAGGTAGCCAGCGTAGCCAGCACGTTGCAGGATGAGGCTGAAGCACAGGCAATGGGAGAACCTAGTAGAGAGTTCGAACTTGACTGAGTGTCATCTCTCTCATTCCCTCTAGTTACTGTGAGGAGCAGAGATTGAAGGTGGGAGGGGAAGTGGGCTGATGAGAGAGGCAGCCCATACTGGAATGAGGAGAGAGGTAAAGTGCTGGATGGAAGTGGTGGCACTGGCGCTTCGGAGAAGAACATGGCCCAGCAGAACCTGCCAAGGGATTGGTGGGAGTGTGGGGTGAGCAGGGTGAAAGATTTTCCACAGGGCTTAGGCTTTTGAGGCAGTAGTAATAGCTCCATGAGCTGAGGTGTTGTGCGACACACGCCTATACATGTCTTGCTCTCATGACAGCAGCCTCTTATTTCCCATTTCATAGATGAGGAACCTGAGGCCCTTGTCACCTACCTGGTTGGGGTTGGGCTTGGAATCTGAGTCGCTTGGCCCGCAGTCTGGCCTTGCTGCTCCTGTTTCTCCCTTACTTTAACCACAGCTGTTGATTCATGATGTTGACACTGCCTGTGCCCGGGGGGAACCGAGTGTTAGTGTCCTACATTTATGAAATCAGGAGGGGATCGAGTCCACATAGGTGGCCTTCCCACTATCCCCATTAACCTAGATTCTGACACGCCTTTTATTACAGTATTTATTACAGGGCAGAAAACAGGGACTTTTCGACTGCTAACACATAAGTAACTTAACACGTGGCCCAGATAAGGTGGACTTTGAGCTTCTGAGCCTGCTTAACTGATTGGGCCCAACCTCTTCTCACCCATCAAATCCTTCTTATCACCTCCTCCAGTGCCCCACCTGTAAACAGAGCTCACTCCTCTCAGGGCATGTGTTGTACGTGATACCTCAGCCAGTCAAATGGCTCTATTTGGTGTCCTCTGAGTGAGAGGTGTGGCCCTCCCTTCTACATGTGGCTCCTGTGCAAATGGTGTTAATTTGGTTCTGCCTCTGCTCACCGTTCTCTCTTCAGCAGAGCCAACAGGCGCTGGTCTTCTCCTGCCCCTGCTTTCATTTAGGCCTCATGGCCAAGATTTTGTATTGATCAGTTTTTTAAAAATTCTGTTTTAAAAAAATCTTTATTGATTGAAAACTTACAACCACTTGCTGGTTGTAGACAGTTCAAACAGTAAAGCAGTATGTAAAGTAAGCATGGAAGTCCTGCTTCAGTGTCTTGACCCTGTGACCTGTTCCCCACCCCCCAGCTCTTGCACTGGGGGACATCACGTGCACAGTTCCAGGCCTCTATCTGTGCAGCGGATTATATTTGCTAAGAGCCAGAATGCCTGGGTTCAAATCCCAGTTTTGCTGTGTACTGTGTGAACTTGGGTCTTAATCTCTCTGTGCCTCGATTTCTCCATCTACAAAGTGGTGGTGGTGATGATCCTAACCCCACTGGCTTGCAAGGACTTACTGTGTTAATGTATGTAAAAGAGTAGTGCCTGGCATGTGATAAGTACAGGTGCTTCTTGACTTACAATGAGGTTATGTCCCAATAACCCATTATAGATTGACATTATCAAGTCAAAAATGCATTAAAACCCCCTACCTGCCTAACATAGCTTAGCCTAGCCTACCTTAAAAGTACTCAGAATACCTACATTCGCCTATAGTTGGGCAAAAACATCTAAAACAAACCCTTGTTTATGATAAGGTGTTGAGTATCTCACATACCACATGTCGCTACCCCAGGAAAAGATCAAAATTCAAAGTACATCGAAATTGCAACCGTTTTACACCATTGTAAAGTTGAAAAGTTATGAGTTGAGCCATCACAAGTCAGGGACTGTCTGTACTCACATGTTAGCTATGTTTATTACACCTCTATAGAGTACAGCTGTTTGTTTTACAGTCATACTCTAGGTATATTGTCCTGCAGATTGCACTTTCCTTTCGTAGTCTGTCTGAAGCTCCCCCATGGCAGTGTGTGAAGGTCTGTGACATTCCTTTGACTACACAGTGTTCCATCCTATCAATTCCCTGTTGTTAGACATACTGGTTGTTCCCACTTTTCGTTATCCTAACTCTGAACATCTCACACTCAAAAAAACTTTCATTTGTTTCTTAGATTATCCGAGGACAAAGTCCTTGAGTTGCAGTTACTGAAACAAAGTGCGTATTTTTAAAGATTTGTGATGTTTATTTCTGACTTGTATTCCGGAAAGGTCCTGTCAAGTATTGAGTCCTTTTAGCCTGACAGAGTACTGACTTTCTGAGATCCTCAGCAACACTGGGCTCAGAATGCCTCCTAATCTTTGCGACTTTGGTAACCAAAAAACAACTTCTAATGATTTTCATTTATTTTATTTCTGATGCTTTTTATTGTATTTTTATATGTTTATTAATTATCTGTATGTCTTTGTTAATTACCTATTTTTCAGGGGTATTTTGTTTCTTATTGATCTATAGAAGATCTTGGCATATTGAAAATATGAATCATTTTGTTATATGTTGCAAGTTCATATTCCTAGGTTTACTTTTTCAATTTTTTTGTTATTAAACATGCTGAGGCTTTTAAATTTTTGTGTAGAGATATTAATCTGTTTCTTATATATGCTTTGGCCTTTAATTGAGGATGATATAAATATTGTTTTTCCTTTGTAGTTATTTTATGACTTTGTGTTTTACATCCAGTATCTAAAATTTGTTTTGGCATTGGGTGTAAGGTAAAGCTCTAACTACCCCAACTGATTGTCCCTGTCTTTTAACTGAATAATCCATTCTTTCCTACTACTATAAAAAGTTTAGTATGAACCAGGCCCTAGTCTAAGTGTTTTAATTTTTACCTTTCTGTACTCTACCACAAGTCAGTCAAGCAGGGTCATGATATTACCCATTCACAGTGAGAGAGCGGAGGCACAAAGAGGTGACATTGCTTGCTTGACATCTCACAACTTGGATGACACAGAGCCTGACTTTGGATATTGTAGATTTATTTAATAACCAGCATCCTTATTGGTAATACATATCAGCAGTTTCTCCTGCAGTTTCTTGGCAGGTCTTCCTTTTGTCCACTAATAATAGACTTTTTTTTTTTTAATAATAGACATTTTTATTGTGCTATGCTGGTTCTGTGTTTTTGGCCTATTCCCTGCCTCCTGGCCCTGGCCAGGACTTTCAAGACAATGGGAGAGTGCTGGCAGGTGTGGATTTCTCAATTGTTTTATCCTACAGGGTCTCCCTCCTTGAGGACCTGGTTAGGCAGTGACCACGTTTTTTTCTGAAGCCCTTAAGAAGTCCATGGCAGCCACTAAGACAATGTCATGAAAGACTTGTCTCTTTCCACGGTTGGACCAAATCAAGGAAGAAGCTGGCATCAAACCCAGCAACTTGAGTATTAGCAGCAGTGGGCAGTGTTCTGGGACTGTTAATTAATATGGGAGGATGTCCTTGTGGTGGGACTGATGTAGCTGGGCAAGGAGCCAACACGGTGAGTCACAACATGTAGAAGGCAGCTGCAGGGCAGGCGGCTGGATCTGTGGAACAGGTGGCCCACCTGGATAGTATGAAGCTCGGAGTCAGACTGCCAGCTTTACATCTCAGCTTTGCTTCTTCCTGGCTGGGTAGCCTTGGGCAAGTATCTTAATCTATCTGTGCCTCGGTTTCCCCTTCTGTAACATGGTATAATAATAGCACTTATTCTAAGTTTTTGTGAGGTTTAAATGAATTGATCCACATAAAGTGCTTAGTAGAATGGTGGCACTCAGTAAACACTCAAGTAATGTTAGTCATTGTTCCTTTCTCTGTTTCTGAGGGCAAGGATAAAGGCCCCAGGAAATGTGCCCCCGGTGTGTGTGGGCAGATACCATCTCTTAGGTATTTTGAGTGCCTATGACATGGCACATAAGTGCTAGGGTTGCAGCAGGGCTCACCATCCCCATGCTTTTGGAGCTGACATTCCAGAAGAGAAGTGGACCCTAAACAAACAGATACGTAATGTAACATTATGCAGTAGGATGTGCTATGAGGAAAATAAAACATGGTGTTTTGGCATGGGTGACCAGGGCAGGCCTCTGAAGAGATGACTTTGAGTCAAGGCCTGAAAGATAAGGAGCCAGCCATGGAAGGCACATTCCAGACAGAATGGCAAGTGAAAGGCCCCGAGGCTGGAGATTGCAGAGTCTGTCCTAAGAAGTACAAGGAGGTGACTGGGGCAGAAGGGCGGTGAGGGAAGGGAGAGTAACAGGAGATGGCATCAGAGAGGGAGCCAGGCATGAACTTCTTAGCCCAGGTTCTTTTTGTTGGAAATGACAGAAACCCATGTCACACCCACCCAAACCTAAAGGAATTTCAAGATGTTTCCTGAAACCTAGAACAGGCCTTGTATCCGGGCATCAGGATCAGTCGACCCAGGGCCCAGATGATTGTCTCTCTCCACCTCCCATCTCTTCCTCTTTCTCTCTACTTTCTTCTCGCTCTGGGTTTCTCTGGACATTTGGCTGACTTGTAACTCCTTCTTTTGTGGGTTCTTCACTTGCCAGCCATAGGCAAAGACAGGACTGGCTGCAGGCTCCCACGATGGGAGATCTGATTGGCTCAGCTTTGGTCAGGTGGCCATCTTTCTTCCAGTGAGCTGTGACTGGACAATAAACATGGCCATCCTACCTATGCCTGTTTACATGCACAGTTCTCATAAAAAGTGGTTCTAGGAAGCCTGGCAGATCCACTTCTCTGTTCTTCTGGCCTACGGTGTATTTCTCCTTCTTATAAAGGAAGCAACATCATGTAGTAATTAAGAACTTGAGCCATAGCCGGGCTTGGTGGCTCAGCCTGTAATCCCGTGCCTTTGGGAGGCTGAGGTGAGTGGATTGCCTGAGCCCGCGGGTTCGAGACCCGCCTGAGCAACTTGGCAAGACCTCATCTCTACAATAAATCAAAAATTAGCCAGGCATGGTAGCACATGCCTGTAGTTCTGGCTACTTGGAAAGCTGAGGCAGAAAGATCGCCGGAGCCCAGCAGGTCGAGGCTGCGGTGGCCAGGAGTGGCCACTGCACTCCAGTCTGGGCAACGGAGTGAGACTCCAACTCAAAAAATAAAAAAAATAAAAAAGAACTTGAGCCATATGGCCTAGATTCAGAGCTCAGCCACTTGTTAGCTGTGTGACCTTGGATTCATCACCCTACCTCACAGAGCCTGTTTCCTCCTGTTAAAATGTAAAATGAGGGTGCTTGAGGGGTCTGTTTAGAGCATTACATAAATTTATATAAAGGACTTAGTCTGAGCCTGGTACACAGTAAGCACTCAAATTATTGGTTATCGTTGTCATCATTGTCATCCTAATTTTTGTTCCTGTGGTCGGCTAATGGTCTGCAGTTCAAGATAGGACTTGGGAATAAAAAGCCTAGAATTGATCCCAGCTTCACTACCAGCTAGCTCCATTACCTTCGCCAAGTGAGTAACTTCTCTTAGAGCTTTGGTTTCTTCATCTGCATAGCATGCAGTACAACAAGCTGATAGGGCTCAATCATTGGATGTATGCTTGTTGTCTGAGACTTGGGGTGACTGGAAATTCAAGAGATCCCAGGTGCCCAGGCTCAGTGCCACTCTGGCTCCTGATCGCACCACGAGTATGAGCAGATGGCGGGGTTGGTTTTAGGACTTGCCACACCTTTTGTATGGAGGCTTGCTCAGAGCACTTCTAGATATGGCATAGTACTTGTTCTCTCTAAGCATGTCTGCTGCTCTCTAGACTGTGAGCTCTGTCAGCGTAGGACCTAGGCCTGATCTGCCTGTCCCCAGTCCCCTGGCATACAGTGCTTTTCCTTCTTCTATGAAAGACAGATCTGGAAAACAGCTTCTGAGGAAATGCTGTGTTTGTGTCTGGTCATATCTATTCCCCAAATGGTAATTCTTAAACTTGGCTGTGAATCAACATCACCTGGGGAATCTTGTTAAACAGTTGGTATTCTCTGGCTTAACTCCTGGAGGGTCTGATCCGCAGGTGTAGTGGATGATCATCTGCTGGTTTGGCCGCCCAACAACCATTCACCATTCTTTTGGGGTTTCCTTTTTGGGAACTGCCCTTCTACCTTCCAGTTCATTCATTTACTGAGACTGCTGTGTGTAAGATAGTACTTACTCTAGGCACTGGGTATATGGCAGGGAGTCAGACAGTAAGCCCTGCCCTTGAAACAGAAATAAGGTCTGAACATTCAGTAATAGTATTGTATGACTGATTAGTTGTACTGCAGTTGAGAAAATATCATTTTTCTTAGAAAGTACCCACTGACATCTTTAGGGATTAAAAACAAGAACAGATTAATGGGGAAAAAGAGAAACAAACCAGTGTTAGCTAAACAAACATGAGAATGACTAAAATGTTTCTCTTTTTTCAGTTCTAGGGGGTTTGTAATGAAGACTCAACCACAATGTAATGCCTTGTTGTACAAAATAGGGTACTGTTCCAGAAACCAAAGCTCATGTATACAGGTTTGAATGTAAAGATTCTAAAAATTTTAGTTGGTAGGATTACAGATTATTTTCATTTTCTTCTTTATACTTTTATTCATTTTTCGCATTTTATGTGAAGAACTTTTAGGTACATAGGAAAAAACAACAACAAGGTCTCCACCAGTATGTAGTGTTCTGGTCCATGTCGTTTGGATGTATAAACACCTGTAAGCACATAAAAACAGGCCCAGTATCATTAGTCATTAGGGTAATACTAATCAAAACCATAAGATTCTATTTCACACCAACTAGGATGGCTTTAAGTAAAAAGGTGGGCAATAACAAGTGTTCACAAGAATATAGAAAAATTGGAACCATCATATATGACTGGTGGGATTATATAGTGGTATAGCTACTTTGAATAACAGTTTGGCAGTTCCTCAAACAGTTACACATAGAGTTACCATATAATCCAGCAAGTCTACTCAAAGATATATACCCAAGAGAAATGCTAACATATGTCCACACAATAACTTATACATGAATGTTCATAGCAGCAGAGTACTCCAAAAGTGAAAACAGCCCAGTGTCCATCAGTTGATAATTGACTAAACAAAATGTGGCATATACACACAGTGGTATATTATTCTGTCATAAAAGGGACAATTTTTTATTTTTATTTTTTGAGTCGTAGTCTCACTCTGTTAGGAACAGGCATGGGCCATTCAAGTTATTCCTTCTCTTCCTGCCACAGTGATTGCTTCAGGAAAGGACTCATGAGTCAAGGCAGTCCAATCAGAATTAAACAGGTCTTTTTTTTTTTTTTCTTGAATTGGAGTCTCACTCTATCATCAGACTGAAGTGCAGTGGCACGCTCACAGCCACCTCTGCCTCGACCTGCTGGGCTCGGGTGATCCTTCTGCTTCAGCCTTCCAAGTAGCTAGACTTACAGGTGTGCGCCACCACACCCAGCTAATTTTTTTTTTCATTGTAGAGATGACGTCTCACCAAGTTGCCCAGGCTGATCTTGAACCCCAAGACCCAGGCATTCCTCTCGCCTCTGCCTCCGCCTCCCAAAGTGCTGGGGTTACAGGTGTGAGCCACTGCGCCTGGCTTAAACAGGTCTTTTGTGACTTTCCTGGAGCTATCCAGAGAAAGAGAGCTTATTGAGCTTATTTTCTATTGGGGTTCTAAAATTTGTAATGTAAGCTTAATGCTGTTGGGGGCCATCTTTGCCCAAAAGGGTCAGATGGAAAGGAGATGTAAATGTTTTAATACTGATGAATTCTTTGAGTTACTGAACTTTTCAGTAACGTGAGCCAAGGGAGTCCTCAGTAACACAATCTGAACTTAAAAAAATTTCCACAGATGATTTGGATGAATCAGATGTTTGGGATCTACTTTGTTAGATTTTTCTGCGTGTTGGTTCTTAGACTTAAGTGAGCAACAGGCATGTCTGAGGAACTTGATCACATACACATTAGAGTTGGAGAACCACTCTCATAAGTTGAATGATTCATGTTCAGTTTAGGGTCTTATCCATAGAGACCCAGCATTTTTTGCAAATGAATGAAAGTAAAATTTGAGTCTAGATCCTCTTTGGAAAAACATTTATTTTCTGCCTGTTACACAGCCTTGCACACTGGCCTCTAAACATAGACCTGGCACACCACATCATGTTTAAGGAAGAATTTGGTTAGATCTGTGATCTTTATTAGTATAATGATTTAATCAGTATGTACCTTCCCAAGTAACTTTGGAAAGAGCTGGATATAGCTTGTGACAGATTCAGAACAAAGTTTGCTCTTGAAGAGGAATTTGCTAAGAGTGGAAAATGTTCAAAAGAGTGGTCACTGACTTAGTCCAAGGTAATTTATGGTGAATGCTTTTCTCATATGCGTGTGTGTGCGTGTGTGTATGCATGTGTACATGTGTACCATAGTTAACTTGGAGGTGAAAGAGGGGTGACGGCCTTTTTACTTGAATGAAAGGAAATCTTTTATGTTGACCCATTGGTTTAGAAAATCCCTTTCAAATACTCTTCTGTAGCAGCTTTGCTTTTGAGGCCCCAGAGAGTTGGGGAAGGAAGGATCTGAGGCCTGACTGACCCCACCCTGTTGGCTCTACCCCCAGGCACGTGTGATTTTGCCATTGTCTGAAGTCTTTTTTCCCCCCAGAATTTGTACCCCGTGCTGAGTTCCTGCAGCTCAGCCACCAAGAATTAGGATGTTGGTTAGCCAGGATTATTCAAGTTTAAATTGATCATCTTCAAACACTTTTGTTTGTGTTCCCCCAAAAGAATTTTGAGAAGCCCCATACCTCCTTGCACACTGTAAAGCTGACATCTAAAATAATCATATGGTAACTTTAAATTTTTTTATTTGTGGGAGAAGAGTATATATTTTGAAGAAATAAAATGAAGATTGAATTGAAGTAACTATCTTGTGATGTGGTTAGATTAAAAAAGGTTTTTACTACCTTATTGAATCAGATGCATAGAATCTGAAAGAAATCACAGAAATTTTTCCCTGATATTTTTTTCTGATGTATTTTGAAAAATTTGGTGGTCCTAAAAAATATTCCCTTTGAAAAAATCAGGGCCACTAACCTATACTGTGTTGGCTGTTCATGGTCCCTAGATGGGCCAGAATATTCTGTTTTTAAAGCCAAGTTTCATATTTAAACAGAAAGATGATATAAGTCAGGGAAGGACAGGCAAGTCTGTGAGCTAAGTAGCTGTATTGTTTGTTAAAGGCAACTTCCCTGAAACCAGTATGTTGATGTTTGAGTTCTGGAGGTTTATACAGTTCCTGGGTGGTGCTCCTGGGAAGATGTGTAGGGGGCTGTGCAGAGGACATGGGCAATTGGGAATGGGGCATGCTGGTTCGCAGCCACGTAAGTTTTAGGAAGAGGAACTTGTGGAAGTTGTGAATCTAAGCATTGCTTCCTTTGAAATCATTTGTGCTGTTGGATTCTTTGAAAGTTTCTGTAAACCCCTATGATAAGCACATCCAAACCTGTCATCTTGAAGAATCCAGCAATTCTTATGGAACAGGAAACTTAGAGGTAGGTAAGTTGCAGTATTTTTGGTGGTTACCAGTACTATCACCTGTATATGTGCACGTGTGTGTATCATAAATATACCATGAAAATCGCCGTTTAAAATATGCAATTCAGGCCAGGCTCGGTGGCTTAGCCTGTAATCCCAGCACTTTGGGAGGCTGAGGTGAGTAGATTGCCTGAGCCCGTGGGTTTGAGACTCACCTGGGCAACTTGGCGACATCTTGTCTCACAATAAATTTTAAAAAATTAGCCGGGCGTGGTAGCACTTGCCTATAGTTCTGGCTACTTGGAAGGCTGAGGCGGAAGGATTGCCTAAGCCCAGCAGGTCGAGACTGCGGTGGCCGAAGCATGCCACTGTACCTCCAGCCTGGGCAACAGAGTGAGACTCCAACTCAAAAAATAAATAAATAAAATATACAATTCAGTATGTTTTTGTAAATTTGTACAACTATCACTACAATCCAGTTCTAGAATATTACCATCATCCCGAAAAGATACCTTGTACATGTTTGCAGTCATTCCTTGCTTCCACACCTAAGCTCAGATCACCACTAACCTACTTTTTATCACTATAGATTTGCCTATTCTGAACATTTCAAATCAATGCAGTCATAAAACATGTAGTCTTTTTTACACCAGGCTTCTGTCACTTAGCATAATGTTTTTGAGGTGATAGCATATGTCAGTAGTTCATTTCTTTTTATTGTTGAATAATAGTCTATTGTATGGGTATACCACATTTTGTTTATTCATTCATCAGTTGATGGATATTTGGATTGTTTCCAGTTTGGGGCTATTATGAGTAATACTATTATGAATAAGTCTTTGTGCAGACATATGTTTTCGTTTCTTTTCAGGAGTGGAATTGCTGGATCATTTGGTAACTCTGTTTAACTTTTTAAAAAACTGCTAGATTGTTTTTCAAAGCGATCACACCATTTTACAGTTCTACCAGCAATGTATTGAGGGTTCTTGTACTTTTTTTTTTTTTTCTAAGTTGAATTCTCACTCTGTCGCCCAGGCTGGAGTGCAGTGGCACACTCACGGCCACCCCAGCATCGACCTGCTGAGCTCCAGCGATCCTTCCACCTCAGCCTTCCAAGTAGCTGGAACTACAGGTGTGCGTTACCACGCCCAGCTAATTTTTGGTTTATTGTAGAGATGAGGTCTCACCAAGCTGCCTGGGCTGGTCTTGAACCCACAGGCTTAGGCAATCCACTTGCCTCTGCCTCCCAAAGTGCTGGGATTACAGGCTAAGCCACTGAGTCTGGCCAGGTTCTCGTCTCTTTTTAAGAGTAGTTAGTCACAGGTATGATCATTGTGTACTGCAGCCTTGAACTGCTGGACTCAAGTGTGTCTCAGCCTCAGCCTCCTGAGTAGTTGGAACTATAGATATATGCCACTTCAGCCAGCTGTGTTCCATATCCTCACCAACACTGTTATAGCCATCCTAGTGGATGTGCAGTGGTATCTCACTGTAGTTTTGATATGCATTTCCCTGATGACTAATAATGTTGATCATCTTTTGTGTGCTTATTGCCATTTGTGTGTCTTTGGTGAAATGTCTGTTCAAATCTTTTGCTCTTTTATTAATCTTGTTAACTTACTGAATTGTAAGAGTTCTTGATATGGCCTGGATAACACTCATCAGATACATGCTTTGCAAACATTTTCGCCTAGAAAATATTTTCATTTTCTTAATTATGTCATTTGCAGTATAAAATTTTTAATTTTGGAAATCCAGTTTATCAATTGGTCTTTTATGGATTGTGCTTTTGGTATCCTATTTCAGAATTCTGCTTTACCTGGTGTCATAAAGTTCTTCTCTTACATTTTCTCCTAGGAGTTTCATACTTTTAGCTCTTATCTTTAGATCTGTTATTCACTTTGAGATTATTTTTGTGTATTACATGAGGGTAAGGGTCTAAATTTATCTTTTTACATGGGAATATCCAATTGTTCCAGTACTGTTTGTTGAAAAAAACATTTTCTGCCTGAGCCCACGGGTTCGAGACCCGCCTGGGCAACTTGGCGAGACCTCATCTCTACAATAAATCAAAAATTAGCCAGGCGTGGTAGCGCGTGCCTGTAGTTCCAGCTACTTTGGAAGGCTGAGGCGGAAGGATCGCCGGAGCCCAGCAGGTTGAGGCTGCGGTGGCCGGGAGCGGCCACTGCACTCCAGTCTGGGTGACAGATTGAGACTCCAACTCAAAAAAAAAAGAAAAGAAAAAATCATTTTCTTTCACTGAATTATGTTAGCACTTTTGATGAAAATTATTTGCCCATTAGTGCAAGGTTATATTTCTTCAGTCCGTTGATCTGTCTATCTTACTGCCAATACCATGGTCTTCATTGCTATAACTTTATAGTTACTTTAGAAATTGGGAAGTGTAAGTCTTCACTTTGTTCTTTTCCAAAATTATTTTGGCTTGTGTGGGTTCTTAACATACTTGTAAGTTTTCAGATCATCTTGTCAATATCTGCACAAAAGCCATCTGGGATTTGATGGACTTTATGTTGGCTCTGTATATCAATTTGGTGAGAATTGCCCTATTAATATTCAGTCTTCCATTTCATGTTCAGAGAGTGCTTCTTTATTTAGATTTTCTTTAATTTCTCTCAGCAGGTTTGTTTAGTAGTTTTCAGTGTACGAGTATTGCACTTCTTTTGTTTAATTTATTTCTATGTATTTTAATTTTTTTATGCTATTGTGAACAGAATGGTTTTCTTAATTTTATTTTTTGGTTATCATTGCCAGTGTATAGAGATACGATTGATTTTTATAACTTGATCTTACATCCTATAACCTTGCAAAATTCATTTATAGTTCTGGTAGTATGTATGCATGGGTGTGTGCATGCATGCACATGTGTATTCCTTAAGATATTCTGTATATAGGATCATGTTATCTGCAAATAGCTTTACTTTTTCTTTACAATCTAGCTTCCTTTAATTTTTTTTCCCTTATTGAATTGGTAAGAACCTATAGTGCAGTGTTAAATTGGGATGGTGCAGGCAGACACCCTTGCCTTGTTTCTCTGATCTTAGAGAGAAAGCATTTAGTCCCTCCTCATTATCATGTTCACTGTAGGTGTGTTTACAATATATGTACTCGCTCAGATCTTAAAAGTTTTCTTTCTAGTTTGGGGATTTTTGTTTCTATTGCTATTTGTTAATAAATGGAGATCAGATTTTATCAAATACATTTGCTGTATATATTGAAGTTACCACGTACTTTTTGCACTTACTCTGATTTTATTTCATTAATATAGTGTATTATTAGTTTACAAATGTTAATCCAGGCTTCAATTATTGATTTCAAATCTTGTTTTTTAATATAGGCATTTAAAGTTACAGCTGCTACTTTAGCTTTAAATACTGCTTTCACTACTTCCCATAAATGTTGACATGTTGAGTTTTTATTTTTATTTTATTCCAAATATTTTCTAATTTCTCTTGTGATTTCTTCTTTGACTTGTGAGTTACTTAAAAGAATCTTGTTTAATCCAAATATTTGGAAGTGAGATGGCATACTTTGATTTCAATTCTTCAAAAAAATTTTTTACCTTTTATTTTGAAATAATTTCAGTCTCAGAAGAAGTTGCAAAAATACTACACATGGGTTAAACGAATGTCTACTTGCAAAGGAATGAAGTTGGACCCTTAACTTCACATCATATACAAAATTAACTCAAAGTGGATTATAGATCTGAATGTAAGAGCTAATACTATAAAACTCTTAGAAGAAAACATAGGTATGTATCTTTGTGACCTTGAGTTAGGAAGTGATATCTTAGATGTGACAAACTCTTCCCAGGACTTTGGGAGGCTGGGGTGAGAAGATTGCCTGAGACCACAGGTTTCAGACCAGCCTGGGCAACTTGGTGAGACCTCGTATCTACAGTAAATCAAAAAATTAACTGGGTGTGGTGGCACACGCCTGTAGTTCCAGCTACTTGGAAGACTGAGGCAGAAAGATTGCCTGAGCCCAGCAGGTCAAGGCTGCGGTGGCCGTGAGCTTGCCACTCTAGCCTGGGCAACAGATTGAGACTCCAACTCCAAAAAAAAAATTACAAGCTCTTTTGATGCAAAGAATGCCATCAAGAATGTAAAAAGACCAAAAAAAAAAAAAAAAAAAAGATTGTAAAAAGACAACTTATAGAATGGGAGAAGTTATTTGCACATCATGTCTCAAGGGACTTGTGTACAGAATATACAAATAATTTTACAACTTGCTGGGCACAGTGGTTCATGCCTGTAATCCCAGCACTTTGGGAGGCACAGGTGAAAAGATTGCCTGAGCCCAAGGGTTCAAGACTAGCCTGGGCAAGTTGGCAAGACTTCACCTCTGCAATAAATCAAAACAATTAGCCGGACATAGTGGCACGCCTGTAGTTCCAACTATTTAGAAGACTGAGGTGGAGGGATTGCCTAAGCCTAGCAGGTTGATGCTGGGTGACAGATGAGAATCTGACTCGGAAAAAAAAAAAATTTCCTACAACTTGACAGTGGAAGCATAAATAACTCAATTTAAAAAATAAGCAAAGGATTTGAGTGGATATTTCTCCAAAAAGATAACCAAATGGCCTATAAGCAAATGAAAACAGACTCAGTATCATTAGTCTTTAGGGTAATGCTAATCAAAACCGTAAGATTCTATTTCACACCAGCTAGGATGACTTTAACTTAAATGGTGAACAATAGCAAGTGTTGACAAGAATATGGAGAAATTGGAACCATCATACATGGCTGGTGGGATTATACGATGGTATAGCTACTTTGGGAAACAGTTTGACAGTTCCTCAAAAAGTTACACATAGAGTTACCATATAATCCAGCAATTCTACTCCAAGGTATATATACCCAAGAGAAATACTAACATATGTCCACACAGTAACTTGTACATGAATGTTCATAGCAACTTAGTATTCCAAAAGTAAAAACAGCCCAGTGTTCATCAGTTGATAGTTGGCTAAACAAAATGTGGCATATACACACAGTGGTATATTATTCTGTCATAAAAAGGAATGTTTTTGTTGTCGTTGTTGTTTTTGAGTCAGAGTCTCATTCTGTCACCCAGGCTAGAGTGCGGTGGTATGCTCACGGGCACTGCAGCTTCGGTCTGCTGGGCTCACGCGATCCTTCTGCCTCAGCCTATAGAGTAACTGGGGCTATAGGTGCATGCTACCATGCCCAACTAACTTTCTAAATTTATTGTAGAGACTAGGTTTCGCCAAGTTGCCCAGGCTGGTCTCAAACTCCTGGGCTCAGGCAATCTTCTTGCCTCTGCCTCTCAAAGTGCTGGAATTACATGTGTGAGCTACCGCGCCCAGCCCTCAATGAAGGATTGATATATACCACAACATAGATGAACCTTGAAAACACTAAATGCAAGAACCAAACACAAAAAATACTACATATTATATGATTCCATTCATTCAGAGTAAGCAAACCTATGGAGACAAAGTAGGTTAGTGTTTGCCTAGGGCTGGGGATGCTGTGAGCAGGGAATAGAAAGTGATTGCTAAGGGTACAGAGTTTATTTTGGGGGTGATGGAAATTTTCTAAGTTTATGTTATGTGATGGCTGCACAGCTCTGTGAATATACTAAAAGCTACTGAATTGTATCCTTTTAAAGGATGAAGTTCCTTCATTCACATTTGATATGATTGTTGGCATGTTTGGATTAACATCTACCATTTGTGCTGTTTGTTTTAGTGTTGCATTTTTATTCTTTTGTTGGGTTTTAAAAACTCTTTATTGTTTTCTTTTTGAGTAGGAGTCTCACTCTGTCACCCAGGCTAGAGTGCAGTAGCACACTCACAGCCACCACAGCCTCGACTTGCTGGGCTCAGGCGATCCTTCTGCCTCAGCCTTTCTTTTTTTTTTTTTTTGAGTTGGAGTCTCACTCTGTCGCCCAGACTGGAGTGCAGTGGCCGCTCCCGGCCACCGCAGCCTCGACCTGCTGGGCTCCGATGATCCTTCCACCTCAGCCTTCCGAGCAGCCGGAATTACAGGCGCGTGCTTCCACGCCCAGCTAATTTTTTTTTATTTATTGTAGAGATGAGGTGTCGCCTGCCAAGGTGGGTCTCGAACCCGTGGGCTCAGGCAATCCACTCACCTCAGCCTCCCAAAGCCGCGAGATTATAGGCTAAGCCACCGAGCCCGGCTTGCCTTAGCCTTTCAAGTAGCTGGAACCACAGGCATGCATGCACCACATCTGGCTAATTTTTGGATTAGTTGTAGAGATGAGGTCTTGCCAAGTTGCCTAGGCTGGTCCAAACCCCTAGACTCAGGCAGTCCTCTTGCTTCAGCCTCTCAAAGTGCTGGGATTACAGGCATGAGCCACTGTGCCCAGTTTACAGTATTCATCTTAGTTTATCATAATATACTTCAGAATAATACTGAAACTTAGTTCCGGGTAAATATAGAAATTTTGCTCTAATATAGCTTCATTTTCTTTTTCTTCTTTTGTGCTACTATCACTTTTTTTTAATTTTTTCATTATTTTTTAATATATATATTTTTATATGTGACAAGCCCTACAATAGTTTTATAACTATTTTATGAAAACTTACACCTTTTTTTTTTGTTTTTTTTTTTTTTTAGTTGGAGTCTCACTCTGTTTGCCAGACTGGAGTGCAGTGGCCGCTCCCGGCCACCGCAGCTTCGACCTGCTGGTCTCTGGTGATCCTTCCGCCTCAGCCTTCCAAGTAGCCGGAATTACAGGCGCGTGCTACCACACCCGGCTAATTTTTGATTTATTGTAGAGATGAGGTCTCGCCAAGTTGCCCAGGCGGGTCTCGAACCTGTGGGCTCAGGCAGTCCACTCACCTCAGCCTCCCAAAGAGCGGGATTACAGGCTGAGCCACCGAGCCCGGCTAAACTTACACCTTTTGAACCAGTCAAGAAAAGAAAAAAATTGTACTTATGTCGTCTTTCATATCTGCCTGTGTATTTACCTTTTCTGTGCTCTTCATCTCTTGTTGTCCATTGGAGTTATCCTGTGATCTCTTTTCCTTTCAGCTTGAAGGACTTCTGTAGTATTTCTTGCAGATCAAATCTTACAGCAGCAAATTCAGTCTTTGTCTGGGAATGTCTTTATTTCACCTTTTGTTTATTGGTTTGTTGAGACAGGGTCTTGCTCTGCTGCTCAGGCTAGAGTGCAGTGTCTCAATCATAGTTCACTGTAACCTCAAACTCCTGGGCTCAAGTGTTCCTCCTACCTCAGCCTCCTGAGTAGCTAGGACTACAGGCATGCCTCACCACGTCCAGCTAATTTTCTTTTTATTTATTTTTTATAGAGACAAGATCTCACTGTGTTGCCCAGGCTGGTCTTGAACTCCTACCTCAAAGCAATCCTCCTGCCTCAGCCTCCCAAAATGCTGTAATTACAGGCATAAGCTTCCATGCCCAGCCTACCTTGATTTTTTTTGAAGGATAGTTTTACTGGATATAGAATTCTTACTTGACAGGCCCTCCCCACCCCCCAGCATTTTGAGTATGTTTTCTGTATCTTTCTGGCCTCCATTGTTTCTGGTGGAAGCAACCTGTTGATTGGATTGATGTTCCCTATGTATGAATTGCTTTTCTTTTCTTTTTTTAAGACAGGGTCGCACTCTGCTGCTCAGGGTGGAGGGCAGTGGCATGATTCCAGATCACTGCAGCCTCGACCTCCTAGACTCAAGTGACCCTCTCACTTCAGCCTCCCCAGTAGCTGGGATGTGCCACCATTCCTGGGTAACTTTTTATTTTTAGTAGAGATGAGGTCTGTGTTGCCCAGCCTGGTCTCGAACCCCTGGTCTTAAGAGATCCTCCTGCCTTGGGCTCCCAGAGTGCTAGGGTTATATGCATGAGCCACTGTGCCTGACCTGTTTTCTTTTCCTACTGCAGAGATTTTTCTCCTTGTTTTTAAAGTCTTTCAACTGTTTGTATTATGTCGAGTATGACTATCTTTTTATTTTGCTGGAGTTTGTTGGATTTCTTGAACATGCAACTATTGTTTTGTTTTTTATCAGATTTAGTCTTTTTGGTCTTTACTTATTTTTGGTCTTTACTTATTCAGATGTTTTTTCTGGCACTGTGTCCTCTCCTGGGACTCCCGTTATGCCTGTGTTGATACCCTTAATAGTATCTCACATGTCTCTGAGAATCTGCTTGTTTTTATTCAATCTTCTCTTTTTTTCTTTACAGATTATATAAATTCTGTTGCTCTATCTTTAAGCTCACTAATTCTTTCTTCTGCCATCTCAAATCTGTTTGTTGAGCCCCTCTAGTGAATTTCAGTTATTGTAATTTTCAACTTCAGAATTTCCATTTTTTCTTTCCCATTTCTATTTGTTTCTACTTTCCTTTGATTCCTTAAGCATTATTTTTGTTAGCCTTTGAGTATACTTATAGTAGCTGTTCGAAATCTGCTAAGTCTAGCTTTTAAGTTCTCTCAAAGGCAGTTTCTGTTAACTGAGTCTTTTCCTGAATATGGGTCAGATTTTGCTATTTCTTTGTGTATTTCACAACTTTTCTGCTGAACCCTGGACATTTTAGATAATACATTGTAGCAACTCTGGATTCTGATCCCTCCCTTGCCAGGCCACTGTCACTGTTGCTGTTTTGTTTTATTTGTTTACTGAGTTTCCTGAGGCTAACTCTTTGGAGTCTATCTCCTTCCAGTGTGGAGATTGTCTCTACTCTTTTATTTGTTTAGAAATTTGTTTTAATTTTAAGTGTAATTTACTGGGGACTGCCCTTGATTCAGCATGATTTAGCGGTCAGTTAATTCTTGTCTAGATGTAGTGCTGAAACACCTTGAGCCAATAAAGCATCCACCCTTTGCCAGTGGGTCTGTGTGTAGGTTGGGGCGTCCTTTAAAAGGTCAAGCAGTTTGAGTTGGCCACAGCTACTACTTTCTACCTGGCCATCTGGTGTCTCCCTTGTGTACTCTCAAGGCCTCATGTTCAGCTAGGGATGTATGGATAGCTAGGATCCTCTCTAGAGTTTCTGGAGCTTGTGTGCAGCCTTATATATATGTACATACATTCTTCCAGACCACAGGGATACATGGGAGCTTAGCAAAACCCAGTATTGCTGTTTCATTCCCTGGATCCTCTGTTAAATTCCTGTTAAAGTCTGCATGTCTATTGCTTGCTCAACCCGATTGTAACCCCAGTCTAACTATGATGTTGGTCTTCCCTATTTGCTTGCCACTAAGATTGCTACTGTTTCAACAGTACCAAGCAATGTGGAGTTTTTCCTTGCTCTCCCCCAATTCGAGGCACTTCCCCCCACCCCCCTCAGCAGCTACGTTTCCATGCCTTGTTTCACTTTGGTCAGACTGATGGTATGGTGCCTGTGATGGAAGCAGCTCCAGGTTAAATGCCACATGTTCCCTCTGTTCTTACTTGAAGTTTCCCGTGTAAATGCTTCTCAGTAGTTATAAGCATTTGGTTGATTTTAGAATCCTCAAAGAGTTGTGTTTCACAATTTCATCTAGTTTTGTTGATTTTGAGGGGAAAGAATTTTCTGAGCTTCTCATTTTCCCATTCCTAGGTCTAGTTGGCAGTTGTGACTTTGGATTTTTCTCTTTAACTTAAGACATACCTAGAAGTCTTTCCAGATTTCAAATATGTAACACGGGCTACACATACCAGTCCATTTGGAAGCTTTTAAATGGTTGGTTTTTTTTGTTTTTTATATTTCACTTTTTATTATGAACAGTTGCGAACATATGGAAGTAGAGTTTATGTTATCCAATCATGACCAATCTGACTTCATTTCTCTTCTGTCTTTGCCCCCTCCTCTGTCCATTATTTTGAAACTGGTACCATATATCATATCCGTCACCCATATATCTCAGGACATAGTTCTAACAGGAGAAAATCTCTTTAAAAGCATAACCATAATACACTTATCATCGCTAAAGCATGTCGTAGTGATTCCTTAATATCATCAAAGAGACTTGGGGAACCCTGAAAAGTAAGAATCCCAGCCTAGTGAAATCAGACTCTTTGAGGGTGAAACTGGGCATCAGCATATATTAAACTCCCTGGGTAATTGTGACATGCAACCAAGGTTGAGAACCCTTGCGTTAGATTTGTCTTTATCCTTTTTCAATTTTTTTTTCCTTTTTCTTTTTTTTGGAGAGATGAAATCTTACTATGTTGCCCAGGCTGGTCTCGAACTCCTGGGCTCAAGCAATCCAGCCAGCCTGGCCCGATCCTTTTCCAACATTGTTGCTCCTTTCTCTAATGCATTAGGGTCAGAATATTGCCATAGGAAAAATTCTCTTTGGGGGAATTTGAGAAATTTTTTTTCTTAACATAGGACCAGTTTTTATGGATATCTCATGGATATTTTATAAAGAATGAGTCTCATGTGTTTTCTGGCAACGAATTCTATTTAAACTTTTTTTTTTTCTTTTGAGTTGGAGTCTCACTCTGTCGCCCAGACTGGAGTGCAGTGGCCGCTCCCGGCCACCGCAGCCTCGACCTGCTGGGCTCCGGCGATCCTTCCGCCTCAGCCTTCCGAGTAGCCGGAATTACAGGCACGCGCCACCACGCCTGGCTGATTTTTTGATTTATTGCAGAGATGAGGTCTCGCTGTCCAGGCGGGTCTCGAACCCGCGGGCTCAGGCAATCCACTCACCTCAGCCTCCCAAAGGCATGGGATTACAGGCTGAGCCACCGAGCCCGGCTTATTTAAACTTTTAAAACCAAATTGTGAGTTTGTGTTATGTTACTCAAATCTCTCTAGCCTTATCTTTGGTCAACTTTATCTGTTACTTTCTTGAAAAAAAAATGTTTGCTTCCCACAGTGATTATGATTTTTGTCTGTTCTCCTTATATGTCTAATAGCTTTTGTTTTAAATGTCTAGATGCATATTTTCTTCATAACTTTTTGTCACGAACCATTGAGGAAAAGAACAGCAGACTGTCTTCTACCCACCTCCCCACCCCCACCTCCCATTCCTGCATTTCTGAATTCTTAATTGAATTTGGAATTTTTCTGATGTCAGTGTCATCAAATGTGTTGGGTGACATTAACTTCCACATCCTCCTTCTGTAATAGGCCCTGTCTCTCCAAGGTTCGTGTCGGGAGATCTAGCCTTCATCGTCTGGGCATTGCTACCCCCTGCCCACCTCAAAAGCACCTGCCAGGTTTCTGGTTTTTGTGTGTGGTGGGCACTTTGGGGAAATGTTTATATTTGAATCAGCAGTCTGTGTTTCAACACCTTATTTCACGTGGCCCAAGTGTGTGCTGGGCTCAGTTCTCCACCCCCTCTGTTAATGCCATTTGGTCTAGACACAGAATCTCCCCACTCCCCTGCTGTGTGATCCATGGCTTACTGTTTTTTCTGAAATAAGTGCTAATTGGTTTTTAATTCCACTTGGATTTCAATGCTGCCCACTGCAGCCTTGGTCCAGAAACACTGATCTGTTTGAATAAATGTTCCTTAGGAGGAAGAGTCAGCACTGCAGGGAGCTGGCAGGTTCTGTCCTCCCCAACTTGCCACAGTGGCCTCCAGCCTCTGCCAACCACCTATGCCCTCTGCCTCAGGCTCAGTGAGGGATGCCTTGCAGTGGCTTATTCGTGATGGCAAGGACAGGTTTTGGACAGCGCTCCCCTTCCTCCACATTTGGAGAGCTACTGGGCTTTGGTTTGTGGAAGATAAAGGAATGTCATTTGACCAGCTTGGAGCATTGGGTCTCAGAATCCTGATCTGGGATCCAGGAGCGTTCCTGTGTCTTCTGGATGACTCCTGACAGTGGCCCACCTCCCTCTCCATCATCCGTCTGGGACCGGCCCTGTTCTGTAGTCTGTTATGGGAGAGGCTGCTCTGTGTCCTCCCAGCCATCTGTGGCAGGGAGTTGATTTTGATCCATCTCCACCCTCCTCCCCAGTTTTTCTTCTGCTCAGAACTGTCCCACTCCGATACTACCTCTGGAGGCTCACATTCATCCTCATTTTTTCTCCTCACCTGTCCAGGCACTGGGGGAAGAGGGAAGGCAGTTGTCAGTTCTGCAGGTGAAGCAGGAGCACATGGAGGGCACGGGGGCAGGGCAGCTCTCACAAGGCCAGAAGACACACAGTGGCTGGGGACACCGACGCCCAGGGTAGCACTTCCACTGCTGGCTGGGGAATTTGGCACAGGGGCCACACCCTTCTGGCCTTCACAGGCCTTTACTAGGTCTGCTGTGACAAAGTACCCCACACTAAGTAGCTTAAACAGCAGGAATTGATTGTCTCACAGTTCTGGAGGCTAGAAGTCTAAGATCAAGTTGTCAGCAGGGTTGGTTCCTTCTGAGATCTATAAAGAAGACTCTGTCCCATGCCTGTCCCCTTGCTTCTGGTGGCTTGCTAGCATTGTTGACATTCCTTGGCTTCTGCTGTACCACTTCAGTCTCTGTCCTCGTCC
Source organism: Cephalopachus bancanus (assembly GCA_027257055.1). Lineage (NCBI taxonomy): Eukaryota > Metazoa > Chordata > Mammalia > Primates > Tarsiidae > Cephalopachus > Cephalopachus bancanus. The sequence goes on along the minus strand of JAPVLO010000452.1, from coordinate 253,230 downwards.
TCACATGGCATTTTTCCTGCGTGCATGTCTGTGTAGGAATTTCCCTTTCTTAATAGGACACCAATCATATTGGACTGAATTAGGCACCCTCCATACTCCGCTATGACCTCATCCTAACTTAACTAATTACATCTACAACAATCCTGTCCCCAAATGAGGTTGCATTCTGAGGAACTGAAGGTTAGGGTTTTAACACATAAATTTTAGGGGGGACACCAACTCATAAAAGAGAAAAATAGCAGTGAAAATATCCATGAATTAGTTGTTATATTATTAATTTATACTAGTAAAGCACTCAACTCAGTTCCTGTCACTTAGTAAGTGCTCAGTAAGTGTTAGTCTTATTAGTGGGCTCTGATGCCCTCATCTCTCAGTGGGACACTTGCAGTCCTAATTGACTCATTGCTTATTTTCTTGCCCCCTGAACTCCATTCTCCAGAAACAGAAGTGAAATCACGTTATGTATCCTTTCAGTGGTTTACCATATCTAGCAGTCAGGATCTGTAGGTCTCAAGTGACAGAAAACCCAAGCTGGCTTAAGGAAATGGAGAAATTTGGGGCCTAACATCATAGAAGTCCACAGGTGATCTACTTTAGGTGCAGCTTGATCCAGAGCTTAAATAATGTTAATACCAATAGTAAGTTTTTCTCCTTGATCTCCCAGTTGGTTTCAGTCTCAAATTGGTTGTCTTCTGATAAACACAAGCCTTAAATCAGGTCCAGTGTAAAGAGAGAGTCCTTTCTGTGTGTGGGAACTTCTGCAGAAGTTTTGAAACTCACCATGAATCAGCTTGGTTCATGTGTCCAACTACAGCCATCACTATAACCAGGGTAAGGCAGGATGTACCAATAGGCTCCGGTAGGCCTACAGCCCATTGACATCTCGTGCCCTGAAAGGGCCATCTGGGTCACAGTGAATATAAGGGTGCTTTTTGGGAAAAGAGATAATGAATGCCAGTGGGGAACAAATCAGTTACCTACTAACATACTCCAGTACTTAAAATAATTTTCAAAAATCCTTATGATGGCCTGCCAGGACCCCCATGATGCAGTCTCCACCAGCCTCAGCAATATTAGTTTTTACCAACCTGTTTTCCATTTAGTTTCTCATACAAGTCACACTGTCTTCCTGCCTTTGTATGTTCTCTTCCTCTGTGCTTGAAATGCTTTTCCTGATTACTTTTCTCCTAGCCTTCTCATTCCTCAGATCTCAACTTAAATGTCAAGTTTTCCAACAGGCCCTCCTGGACCATCCTGAATCTAAATGAGGCCCCTTGTTATTCTTGCCTGGCAGAGTTTCATAGCAGGTTATTATAATATTTAATTACACATTAGGTTTGTCCTCACATGTTTAATGCTTGTCTTCCCCACTGGGCTGTAAGTCCAGGCCAGGTCAAGCCCAGGCCTGTTTTTTTGGTTTTTTTTCTTTACATTGCATCCCTAGTACGTACTTGGTGCTAAAACAAAAACAAAAACAAACAAACAAAAATCCTTTATTAAATGAATGTGGTTGCAAGTGGAATGATTTACTCATTTAAAATTATGGTTAGTGTGTCACTGAATTGGAGCAGGGAACAAAGTCTGGCCAGAAGCTTTTAAAACCCTGGCTGTGAAACTTCAGAGTGAAAGTTTTACTAGTAGATTAAATGGATATGCTTCTGCCATATTTTTATATGCTTGTTGGTATTAGAGATGCCCAAAGTGACCTTCCTTTTGGAATCTTAGGGCCAGTTGAGATAGTGTTTCTTCCAACAATAAAAACTTCACCTCGTTAAGTAGAGTACAAGGATTAACACACATTTTTAATTAGCCTCTTAGTCATCTCCTATCTAAGGAGGCCAGGGCAAGTGTTTAACACCTGGTTGTTCGAATACCTCTAAGGAACTCTCCCACGCTGCTCACACTGTTCTGAATATCTGCAGTTCATCAAGGATCCTGCAGCCAGAAGCTGTTTTCAGGAAACTCTTCTATAAAGCCACAGTTCTCTCTTCTCATGAAAGCCATCTGTTCAGCCTCTCAGTGCAGTGAAGAGGTTCCCAAACTGGCATGACTCAAAGGTGGCTAAACCTCCTCCTGCAGGAGGAAGGGTAGAATACTTGAGGATGTGCAGTGGATGGGCAGTGCATCTCATAGAAGAGTTTGCTTTGGCAATCATTGGACAAAGCAAAAGTGTTAGAGAGTCAAGATCACCTTTAACATCCTTAAGATGTCAGGTATAGTTGGGTACAGGTTTGGCTGCTGTAACAGACCCAGAGTAGCATTGGCTTGAATGAGAAAGCAATTTATTTCTCTCCCATTGGACAGTTTGAGAGAGAGTAGCCCAAGGCTGAGGAGGCAGTCCATAGTATTGGGCCCAGGTTCCTGTCATCTTGTTGCTCCCTGTTTCTGGGGTGTTGCTGTCATCTGCATGATCCAGAATGACTCTCTACCATCACCAGGTTTGCATCCTGGCCTGTGGGAAGGGAAGATGTGAGGGAACACCCTTTCTTTTTAAGGCAGGGGTTCTTTCTTTGAGATATAATTTATATGCCATAAAATATACCCTTTTAAAGTGTCCCATTTGTTGGCTTTTAGTGTATTCACCAAGTCGTACGACCATCATCACAATCTAATTGCAGAACAGTTTCATCACCCCAAAATGAAACTCTGAACCCATTTCCCCATCCCCTGATTTCTTCCTCGCCTCAGCTCCTGGCAACCACTAATCTATTTTCTTCTGTCTCTGTGGATTTTCCTATTCTGGACAGTTCATGTAAATGAAATCATGCAATATGCATCCATTAATGTCTAGCTTTTTTCACTTAGTGTAATGTTTTTAAGATTTATCCATATTGTATATGAGTCAGTTCTTCATTCCTTTTATGGCTGAATAATATTCCATTGTACTGACATGCTGCATTTTGTTTATCCATTTGGGTGGACCTTTGGGTTGTTTCCACTTTTTAACTATTATGAATAATGCTATGAATATTCATGTACAAGTTTTTGTGTGGGCTTACTTTTCTATTTTCTTGGCTATATGTCTAAGAGCAGAATTGCCAGGTCATGTGGTAACTTTTAACTATTTGAGGAATAAGGCAGAGGTATTTAACATGTGTCTGCTCTGGACCCTGTGACATTGATGTCTCACAAGCATGTTTTAAAATTTATAAAATGCATAGGAAACCAGTTGCGTTGAAATACAGTTTTTGAAATATAAAGATAAATTTACGATACAGTATGGCAAAATCCAGTGGCAAATCTAATGACTACCGTAATTTCCAAGTAATGAAGGGCATGAAGGCTACTTTGATATGTTTAAAACTACTATAGTTTGCCTACATTCATAATTGAAATAAATGCTGAATTTCAGTTATAAAGTTATAATGAGGTAATCCTGCCCCTCCCCCTGCAAACTAACGCAGCTCCTGAAGGTTGTCCTGCTTCAAAGGGCACAACTTTCAGAACTGCACACACCTCTTCCACTCCTGCCCCATTGGGCTGAACTTAGTCACATGGCCACACCTAGCTGCAAAGGAGGCTGGGAAATGTGATCTTCAAGTTAGTCATGTGCCTAGCTAAAATGTAGAAATTCACTTATTAAAGGAAAAAGGGGAGAATGGGTATTGACAACAAGAAGTCAGTACTGTACTGCACTACTTTCCGTACAGTTTCCCTCCCAGGTTCAGAACATGTGTTCTTCCTTCTAATAGGCACCTGCCAAAGGACACGTTGTATGAAAAAATGTGTGTCTTGAAACACTAGATGCTGCTCAGAGTGGTGAGCCGCTCTGATGATGAAGAACTGAGCCTGCCTAAGGGAATAGCATATGCTCATCTCCCATCTCATATTCACACCAGAGCAAATGCTCATGAAGTGGAAGGCTGGACATCTGTGCTGTTGAAATAATGTATCCTTTAATAGGGGGTGAGGGGGTCATAGTTGAATTTATGTGAGATAAACATTTAATAGACTTCTTTGTACCTTTTTTGTTGTTGTTTTTACAGATTTAAAGGATTTTATTTTTTCTCCAGATAGGAAGAGTCTAACACACTAATTCTTCAAAGTTAGGGTATAGCCCTTGAAACGCAGGCTTTAAACAATAACCTTGTGCAACTGCCAGAAGTACTTTACCTTCAGGAAAATACATGGTGTGCCATTTTACTGTGCAATACAATGTGTTGTTATGATGACTCAGATGACTGGATAGTGGTGTTATGTTGGAACTCTTGATTCTAAGTGTCAGAAGCTACCTTTGATCACCCAAGGCAGGAGAAGGACTAATTTGTTGGCTTGGAGACCTAGGAGGACCAGAATCAAGGAGAGTGGGTAGCAAGTAGTAGGACATGTATGGCCTGTTGGTAAAGTGACCTCCCCATTGTCTTGGTGTAGGGGCTGAAGAGCAGTGATGCTGATCATAATAATGGTAACAGCTAGTCTTTATTGAGCACTTGCTGTGTGCCTGGCCATGTTCATTTTATAACGGCCTTATGAGATGGATCCTGGCATGTCTCCATTTTCCCGATGCATAGGGGCTCATTGACCTGCCCAGGATCATAGAGTTATTTATTCATGGCAGAGGTAGGATTTGAACATAGGGTCTGGTTCTGGCCTATCCTCTTGATCAACCTATTGTCTTGAGGGTAGAAGGTGAGATGCAGGAGCAGAAGCCTTGACATTTCTGGACGGGAGTTTTTGTTTATCTTCGTGCTTTCATTTCACCAATCTTTATTATTCATGATGACTTTTGAGTTTACAGGATTATGCCATCCCAGCCTCTCCTCCCTCTGTTCTAGCACCCAGTGGTACATCCCTCTTCTTTAGCGCCACTGTTTAAACACCCAGGTGGCACTCTCTGTTTCTCTTCATTCCCCTTGATTCTAGGCCAGCCCTATACCCTGGTTTCAGTTTTTAAGAGCTAGTATTTTGCTGTCCTAGTTTTAACCATGAATTTTTTTAAAGTAGTTGATTTATTATTCAACAAACATACATACTGCCTACCAGGTGCCAGGTCTGGACTACCAGACACAGGAACATCATTAAGCAAGTCCCTGCCCTCTTAGAATGATAGTCTGGAGTAGAGGAGGCTGGAGTAGAGGCAGGGACGCTGGCATTCAACATATAACTGCAAAGTCCCAACTGCAGCTGTGATAAATACTGAAAACTACAGAGAGATAGGAGGACATATTAATGTGTGAAACCCAGAGCTTGCCTCAGGGGTAGAAGAGGAGGGTTGGCAAGGAGGGATTCCTGAGGAGGTACCATCTAGGCCAAGGCCTAGAGCTGAATGGCAGCAGAGAGGGAGCAGAGCACCTCCAGGTGAGCTGGGAAGCCCTAACACATTGGCCATAGTCCTTACTCTAAGAAGCCTCAAACCAAGGCTTCCCCACCTCCTGGCAAGTCATGTAGCCTGTCCAGCCTTAGTGTCCTCATCTGTAAGATGGGTGTGATATTGGTCATGGAACCCATTTCATTGGTGGATGTAACTGTTGTATTAAAAGAGTTACTACATGTAAAACCTTTAGAACTGCTCCTGGCATCTGTGAGTTTATTAAGTAATTAAAATTTATAGTAATTAAAATTTATTTATATGTTATAAAAACAGTTAGTAAAAAAAATCAGCTCAACCTACTGCCAGAATCCAAAGTAGGTGAGTGCTTGACAGTGGCTATCAGACATGGGAATTGATGTGGGTGGGAGTCAGAGATGCAGCCACTCAAGAGGCAATCAGAAATGGGGGGAGTGTTGGTCTCACTGTGAGTGGGGGGCACTACCAGAGTTTAGGACTTGGAGGCCACGGATGCTAAATGACCTGCAAAGTACAGGATGAGCCCAGTAACAAAGAATTGTTTACCCAAAGTGCCAGCAGCAGCCCTGTGGTAGGACTGTCCCCTAATGTATCTTCATGGTTCTTCCTCCTGCTTTCTGTCTCCCGTTGGGTTTTTCTTCCCAAGGGGGAAAGATGGCTGCTCTTGGAGTTGCAGGCTGCCCCCAGATGCCCTGACCACTGACTCCACCTCTTAAAATGTTTATGAGGTACCCCTGCACTGTAGGGCTTGGAAGCAGTGCCAGCCAGTCTGGCAGAAAGTATGAAGCAAGTAAGTGATCCTGCTTTATCAATCAGAGTTCTTGGGTTGCAAGCAACAGAAACCAGCTCAGGCCACCTGTGGCCCTAGAAGAAACTGGGGTCAAGCAGCTCTGAGGCATCTCATGGTGGATGTTCAGGGGCACGTTTTTAGGGTCCTGCCTTCCAGGGGTAGAGGGTAGCAGTGAAGAGCTGAGACTCTGCAGCCAGCAGAGTCTCATGGGCATGAATCACAGCCTCACCACTTATTCATACGCATCCCAACCTTTCTTTGCCTCAGTTTGTCAGCTGCAAGATGGGGGTAAGAGCAGGAAGGTTGCTGTGAGGATTCAATAAGTTGGTACTTGAGATGTTTAGAACAGTGCCCAGTACAGTGTAGGTGGCTATATAAATACTAACTGCTATGTTTTTATTTTATTGCTGGTATTTTCTGCGTTTTTTTTTTTTTTTTTTTTAATTTTCAACAGTGAGAAGATTTATTGCTGTTATACCATTACTATTTTTATCAGATAACTTGAAGCTCAAATTCCTGAGCAACAGAAGGTAATTGACCCGGGTTGGATTACATGAGTGAGTGGATCCTGTGACTGGTCATGCCCCCCCCCCAGAGCTAGGAGAAATTGGGGAGAAGCAGTTGTCCCTAAGAAAAGTGGGCAGCTGTCATCAAGAGTTGGAGCAGAGACTCTAGCTGGGCCTAAACCTCAGATGTCCTCCATGCTAGTAATTTGACCTGACAAATGTTGTCACTTGCCTGATTTGTGCCATGGCTGGTGCTGAGCACAGAAAACACTGGAGGAACAGTGATGTGCAAGGTTCCTTCTTCATAGGTCCAGAGGGAAACAGCTGAGAAATAAAAGTCATGGTTAAGACCAAGTGCCTAGAACAGTGCCTGACCTTTAGAAGGTTCTCAGTAAATATTTGCTGAATGAATAAACCCACAGGGAAATGCAAGAGCTCTATGGGAACACACAACCAAAGCCTCCTACAAATTATTTTAAAGAAACCTGTGTTTTACCTGCAACCTCCAGGATGATTTCAGAGAGGTGTCCTCCTGCATTCAGCCCTTATTTATTAAACACCTACTGTGTTTAATAAATAAGGGCTGAATGAGCTTATAGTTGCATGGTCCTGCAGTCTGTTCAGTTTGACAGTTGGGGGCAGACTCAGTGTTGGGGAGCTGACTGCCTCCCCTGTGGAATAGGATGTGCATCACTATGGGATACAGTTTAATACAAATGAGCTTCTTCACGTTGCCAGGCATCTGTCATGTGGACAGTTGGGTGACTGACCGTGGACTGGGCAGGCTCTCAAGGAGACTTTCTTAGCCACTGTTATTTTAGGACTTTGCTTTGGAGAAGGGCTTTTCCCCTCAAATGACTCTAGATAATAATAGCCACCACTTTCCAGGTGCCTGGTACTGTGCAAAAGGATTAACCCATGGACTCCTCATCATACATAGACCATGAGGCCAGTACATTGTCCTCATTGTGCTGAAGCTCAGAAAGAGAAAAGAAGTTGACTGTTGGGTACACAGCTAGTGAGGAATCAAGTCCAAATTCTGGCCGAGGTCTCTGACTCCAAAGCTTGGACTCTTCACATGACACCATGCACAGCCTCTTTTCTCTCTTTAGTACTAACTTTAAAACAATATTATTTGTATTAATTTGCACATGATGCAGTATTTAAAAATAAAAAGTCAATTTCCCTTTCACACCCAAACTTTCCACAGAAGCAGCCGCTGACATCTGCTTCTTACATCTTCTTTCAGAAATTCCCTGTGTATCTACAAGCAGATATATAAACATGGTAGCTGTGCTTGACATCAAGGGTGGCCAACCACAGGCCATAGGCACTGGCCCACTGCCTGTTTTTGTATGCCCCAGAGCGAAGAATGGGTTTCATGTTTTTAAAAGGTTGAAAAAAATTGAAAGCAGAATATGTCATGAAAATTACATGAAATTCGGGATTCAGTGTCCATAAATAAAGCTTTATTGGAACACAGCCATGCTCAATCACTTGTGTATTGTCTGTGACTGCTTTCATGGTACAACAGCAGAGTCAAGCAGTTGCAACAGAGACGGTATGACCCCCCCAAACCTGTAATATTTACTCTCTGGCCCTTTACAGAAGATATTTGCTGATTCCTGCACTACACACTTCCCTTCAGTAATACATCTTAGAGATTGTAGGCTCTTAGCGCTTTTCTTGCTTGCTGACTGTGTGCCCCCACACCCGCCCTAACAGAGCCCAGATGTAAGCCATGGGCCGCCTGGAGGTGGTTCTGTTGGTGCCTCCACTTCCACACTCACTCTAAGCATTTCTCGGGCTCCAGCTGCATGGCAGGCCCCTGGCTGGCAGCCAGAGCAGGTCCAGGCCTGCCCTCAGGAATTCACAGGCCAGCAGGAGAGTCAGACATTATCAGGCAGGCAGTCCCAAGGATGGATGTATTCAGGCTGCTGTCTTAGGCCTCCTCTGACCCTCTCCCCATCACTCCTGCTTTGTTTTATTTGTGGTACTGAAAAAAAAAAATAGGTCATGCATTTATGTGCTTCAAAAATCAATTCTTTGTGTGTGTTTGGATGGATGTGTGTATAGACATTCACAGTGAGAGATCTTTCTCCTACCCCTTTCCCTACCCACAACCTTGTTCCTCCCCTTAAGTAATTATTATTTCTTTTTCTTGTGTATCCTTCTAAGGTTTCGTTATGTAAATATAGGAAATACAAGTATAAATTTTCATCTTCCCCTCTCTTCCAATACAACAGGTAGCCTCCTCGGCACTGTGTTCTGCACTTTGCTTTTTTTATTTAACAGCACACCCTGGAGATCTCTTTTTATTTTAGTGTTCTGGCTGAAATTGAAGGATGGGTAGAAGCTAATAGGATGAAAGAGAAAGATGTGTATTGGGGTAGGGGGAGCATGAGAAAGAGCATTCTAGACAGAGAGGACCCAGGGAGTGTGGCTTCCTCCAGAGCAGAGTGAAGGCCTCTGAGGCCAAAGCAAGGGAGCGGGGGCCAGTTGAGGAATGAAGAGCCAGCAAAGGAAGGGACTGTGGCCTTAATTCTGGGAGCACCTGGCCGTGAGGTTCTGCTCTGTTTCCTTCTATGCCCTGCTTTTCTCTGTGGCCAAGTCCATGCGACTTCATCACGTGTGACCAAGGAGAGGCCAAGAATGCCCTTGAGAGTGGATTATTGACTGAGGTTAATGATGAAAGACTTTCTCCTGTGAGCTGTTCCCAGGAGGTGTAACCTGGTGTCTAGGGTTTGCAGACCTTTACCTCCTGCTTCCATGGTCCTTTCCGGCCACACAACATGGGACAAGTCCCAAACTGCCTCTCTTGTCAGTGGACACAATCAACGCCAACCACAAGGGTGACACAAACTGTGCTCGGTTCAAAGTTGGCTACATAGTGAGCGCTCAAGACGTGACAGTGATGGACTTTGTTGTTTTTACAGGGCAGGCTTGGACTCATACTTTTTTAGTATAGTTCATGAATAAGAGTTTTGATCAGGGACTTGATCACCTGGGTTCTCATATCCCCTCTGCCGTTTAATGTCAGTGTTGAGCAAGTTCCTTAACCTCTCTGTACTTGAATTTTGTTGTCTAAATGAAGATGATAATACCTGCCTCTTAGTCCTGTTGACATCAGGGGATGCCAGGAGTCGTTACTGTTCCTGTAATTTCACATCCTCTCCTTCCCATCTGCAAGCCCACTGTACAGTAGACGCAGAGAATGGAACGCCAGTGATGGCAGTGGCCACTACCATTTCAGGAACAGTGCCCTTTGTTCTCACCTTTTCCAGCAGACACGATTCTGCAAATACTTTTCTGTTAAAGGGGTAAGGGTAGAGTTATCACTAGGGTACTTAGGAAAGGAAGGCCTGGAGCAAAGGATTGTCTACCTAGTCAACCATACCAGACTTCCCTTTATGAGATATTGGCCATATAAAGTCACATGACCAGACTGGGTGCGGTGGCTCACACCTGTAATCCCAGCACTTTGGGAGGTAGAGGCGAGAGGATTGCCTGAATCCAGGGGTTCGAGACCAGCCTGGGCAACTTGGTGAGACCTCATCTCTACAGTAAATCAAAAAATTAACTGGGCATGGTGGCATGCACCTGTAGTTCCAGCTACTTGGAAGGCTGAGGTGGAAGGATTGCTTGAGCCCAGCAGGGGGAGGCTGCAGTGGCTGTTAGCTCGGCACTGCCCTCTAGTCTAGGTGACAGAGTGAGACTCCAACTGAAAAAAAAAAAAAAAGATAAAATAGTCATATGACCACTCTTAACTGCAAGAAAGACTGGGAAATCAAGAATTTTCCTAATGGTCTCCCCCAACAGAATATATATATATATATATATCATCACAGCTGTTCCCAGTGAGTATTTATAATCACACAGTCCACTTACCAGCCCCACTCTTTTCTCAGCACTTCACACGTGTTCATGATATGGTCAGTTTACAAAACATCACCCATAGGATGTGTCAGAATGGCTGGACTCCAACCTGAAGTGCTGGAAGGAAGCTTGTGAGGGACACAGTTCTAAAGCCCCTTGAGTTATATCTATCTAATCAGGGAAACAATAAAACCTCCCAGATCAAAGTTGAGAGGCAGGCTCTGGGAACTGGGCCTTGAGCTGCCAGTAAAAGGCTGCAGAACCAGTTTTGTCAGGGCAGGTCTGTTTACTTCTTGTCTGATTGCCCAGGAGACAACCCCAGTGGCTCCCAGAGGCCTTCCTGGTCATCTGCTCCCTCTGGCTAGGCCCCTGTCTTTGCAGATAGCGTGACCCCTTGGGGCCTACTGTGTGTCTAGTGCTGTCCAGGGTACTGGAGATAATGATTGGTAACATTTATCAAGTGCTCACTGTGTACTTGGTGGTGCAGGTATTTGGTTTAACTCACTTAATCCTTGTAGCAGACCTATGAGGCTGGACAATGTTAGGCTCATTACAGACATGGAGACACACCCATAGATGCTAAGTCACTTGCCCGAGGTCATATAGCTTTATTTCCTTGTTCATTCAGACATGTTTTTAAACACATGTTAGGGGCAGCTCTCCTATCTGATTCAAAGCTTGTCCTCTTAATGTCTTAGCAGCTTTTACAGGCTACATGTACTTCTTTGGGGCTTTCTCCGTAATGGACTCCTTTAGAAGACCCTGGCCTCCAAGGGCTGTATAATTTATGACAGTGCTAGTTAATGGTGATTGTGAATGTGACTGTGGAGGAGAGGGGCTGGGACTTGGGAACATGGTCTTTCCCATTGTCACCCATGGCAGCCAGAAGAAAGGCTGGATGTCAGGCAGGCAAGGGCATCCCTGTCCACCCTTAGATCCTCCTGGCTATTCAGGACCCACTTTACAGGTTTATACAACCTCCCAGGGCTGCCATCCTGAAATCAGTGCTTCACCATCAGGCACAACATAGTGCCTTCATCTTCTCCTTATGACAGCCCTAGTCTTGCTGTGTTTGTTTGTTTTTAGTTGCTATTGTTTTTTGAGTTGGAGTCTCACTCTGTCGCTCAGGCTGGAATGCAGTGGCACAATCACCGTTCACTGCAGCATTGACCACCAGAGCCAAGCAAGCCTTCTGCTTCAGCCTCCTGAGTAGCTGGGACTACAGGTGCATGTCACCACACCCAGCTCATTTTTTAAATTTTCCTTTTTTGTAGAGACGAGATCTAGCTATGTTGTCTAGGCTGCATGCCGTGTAGAAATTGCCTTTTCACTTGTTTGTCCCTTTAAGCGAAATGTTTGGAGAGCAGGGGCCTTGCAACTACTTCCATTGATTCCCTCTATTCTCGGGATTTACTTCCTTTAGCCCAATCCAGGCTATGCGATTAGTTTTAATACATGTCTGAATGAACAAGTAAATACAGAACTCAGCACAGTTAGCAGCTAAACAGAACTTATTTGCAGTATCTTCTGGGCAAATACCAAATCTGGGTTAGAGAGACAGTGGAGGGTAGTGGTTGAAAACAGACTCTGGCGCCATGCGCTGGGGTTCAAATTCGGTTCTGTGGTTTACTTACTGGATGACCTGTGGTGAGGGACTGCACCTCTCAAGACCTCAGTTTTCTCATCTCAGAAGCAAGGATTAGAGCAGGACCCCTCCATGGAGTGACTGGGAAAACTACACAAGTTGGAATGTTGAAGTGTCTGGCACACAGGTAATCATGTAGGAGGTCGCGGTTGCTCAGGTGTTATGCACAATGGTGTTGACTGTGAAGAGAGGCAGGGTCTTAGCTTCATGTGTGTGGAGAGTTGAGCTCAGTTCCAGGGGAGATGTCATTTAGCTTGTGAGCCTGAGAACCAGTGGTTCCACCGGAAAGGCTGCTCAGCACTGATGGGGAATTATAAATCTAACCATGATCAATTAAACTTGCTTAATTAATACAGAAACGATGAAAGTGGGAATTTTTGAAGTTGTGAGAACTGTGTGTTCTTTGTGGGAGAAGTTGGGAGAAGGACACAGCCTGGCTGAGTCACTTTTGCAGGTGCCCTCTCGTTCCGATCTCAGACCACTCCCAAGCCCTGCACAAAGTGGAACAGGGCAGTGGTTAAGAGTTGGATTTCCATCCTCGCCAAAGTGTGACCTTGGGCAAGTAACATGGCCTCTCCAAGCCTGGGTGTCTATTTCTGCAAAACGAGGAAAAGAACGAGTTACTATATCACCGGCTTATGTAATGAGCTTCGGAGTCGTAATACACATCGCAAGTGTGCATTACCTGTTAGCTGCCTTTCTATTGTCATAATTGTTGTTGCTGATGTTCCTTAGGTTGCTGTGTGGTATGTGGCTGGTCTGGTACTCCACAAATGTCCCTTGTGCAGGCAGCACGATAGCAAACCAGCGCATATCATTGTGATGAACCCTCAGGGAGACAGTAGTCATTTCATTAACTTGACTAGAAATAAAGATTTGCGTATTTTTCAAAATATTCAAATATGTTTAGGGCCTCTACCCTGTGCCAAGCACTGTTCTAAGGCCCAACTATACAACAGACAAGACAGACTTAGTCCTGCAGTACAAGGTCTGGTGGGGAAGACGGACTAGAAGTGAACAGAATTTCTCAGAGGTGGTGGGTAGCACTATTAGGAAGTTAAACCAGGATAATGTGCTGTGAGTGGTGGTGGTGAGGGCACCTTAGAAGGTTCAAGAAGGGCCTGTCCAAGGGGTGACATTTGATCTGAAACTTGAAGGATGAACTGAGCCATCCTTGCAAAGAGCTGAAGAAAGTAGGTGTGAAGGTGCCTGGCAGAGGGGACCCCAAGGGCAAAGGCCCTGGGGTAGGAATGAACTTGGCAAGCAAGAGAACAGAAAGCAGGCTGGCATGGCTTGAGCTGGGTGAACAGGGATTTCTCAGGGAGAGATTTGTAGACCCTGGGTTTGCTCCCGAAACCTGCTCCTTTCTCCCAACCTGGGGTGTTTGGAGGCAGTGGGCCTGTCTTTGGCCTCTAGAAAAGAGAGGTGGGTAGGGCCAGAGGCCGGGCCCATGCCTCACTTCTCCCAACCTTCTCAAGACCCTTCCCCAGGGATTCCAGACCACAGAGAAGAGACCCTTGGCCCTAACTTATTTGCAGTATCTTCTGGGCAAATACCAAATCTGGGTTAGAGAGACAGTGGAGGGTAGTGGTTGAAAACAGACTCTGGCGCCATGCGCTGGGGTTCAAATTCGGTTCTGTGGTTTACTTACTGGATGACCTGTGGTGAGGGACTGCACCTCTCAAGACCTCAGTTTTCTCATCTCAGAAGCAAGGATTAGAGCAGGACCCCTCCATGGAGTGACTGGGAAAACTACACAAGTTGGAATGTTGAAGTGTCTGGCACACAGGTAATCATGTAGGAGGTCGCGGTTGCTCAGGTGTTATGCACAATGGTGTTGACTGTGAAGAGAAGTGGGGTCTTAGCTTCTGTCGTAGGCTCTCTGACTTCTCATCCAAGAATGTGGTTCTCCTTTTGTTTCCAAGGTGGTCCAGATGTGCTGTCCTACAAAAGCCAAAGTGGTGGTACTCTGCCCGAAGCCTGTCTTCTCCTTCGCCAAAGTAGATCTGCTAAAAGATGTCTGCCCTGGAGAAGCCCCAGAAAACAGCCAAGCCAAACTGAGCTTGCTGCTTAGGGGTGTGGGTAATGAGCGATCTCTTTTCTTGGTGTCATAAGTGTGGAAGGTATTAAAGCAACAAGGCTTAGTGGAATAGAACCACAGTTAGGAGCCCAGACCGTGGGTTTCAACTCGGCTTCACCATCTGCCACTGTGTGACCTTGGGCAGATGACTTATCTGTGCCTCGTCTTACCATTCTCATCTGCAGAATGGGGTAGTAATTTCTATGCTTAGAACAGTGCCCACAAGATGTGCTGTTTAAGTGTATCACCTTCCAATTTTAAGTCATGATGAGATGACTTTCTCTTTCCTCTGGTTTCTTGTCAACAGTTAAGGCGTTTGGATTTGATTCCTGTTTCTCCACATCAGCCTATTTCTTGCCCAGGAGCTTGGCGTCTGGCAGGCAGCCAGGCTTCAGGTGCCAAAAGCAGCCTTTCTTCTGGGGTGGGGGAAAAGCAGGTTATTTGATGCCAGGAAGCTGAGTTGTCAGGATATTTGTCACTAGAGTTAGGGGACTGTGTGGTGACTTTTGTAAAAGGCACCACTCCTGCCTGCTGGAGAGGAAAGACTGCTTTCTCCAGAGCAGCTTCTGGTGCACATTAGAATCGGGGATGTAGGGGCTGTTTAAACTGTGCCCAGGCCTGCCTTCCTCTTCCCTGCTTCCCATGTAAAGGGCCTGAGGCCCAGGCATGGAGACTTTTTTCTTAGCTCCTGACATGCCTTCAGGATTTCCAGTCACCTATGTATCTGAGAACCACCTGAGGATTTTGGGAACATGCAGATACTGGTTCATCAGGTCTCAGGAGGAGATGAGGGTCTGCTTTTTCAATGAACTCCAAGTTGGTATAGATGCTGCTGCTCCCTGGACCACATCTTTGAGGCTCAAGGGCCTAGAAGTCTGCTTTGGAGACACGCAGAGTCTCCTTGGTGATCGACTGACTGCTCACTAGAATTTGAGAGTGCTAGTCCAGGATTTCTGACCTTGTCCCTGTTGACCTTTGAGGCCAGATCATTCTTTGTTGTTGGATTGTCCTGTGCATTGTGGAATGTTTAGCAGCATCCCTGGCCTCACCCCACTAGATGCCAGTAGCAGCACCCTCAATCGTGATAATAAAATATGCCACCAAAGGGCCCCTGAAGTAGGGTTGGCAAAGTTGCTCCCCATTGAGTACCAGTGGCCTAATGCCCTCACACATCACCGTGCCTGGGACTCCCCAGGCCAGCTGATTACAGGCCCCACAGCAACAGTCACCACTGCTTCAGTTTCAGTCGGGGCCCCGATGGTGAACCAGCTCCTGGTGCAGCTCCTGTTCAGGGCAATTTGACAACCACCATCCCAGCGCTTTTACTGCTCAGTAAGTGGTGGGTGGAGCTGGATAGGCAAGTGGAGATAATAAATTGTGCTGGGTGTACCCTAGATTCCCCTTTTAATAACAGCAGAGAAAGTTCTAGGCTTGATGGTACTGTCTGTTTTGGAAATTGTCCCTCACTTCTCTACAGACTCCATGGTGGCCCCGTCTATCCTGTCTTCCTGGCCTATGGCAGCGACCTCTCAACACCCTCCTCCTCCCTGTTCCCGCCTCACCCCCTCTAGTCTGTCCTCTGTGCTCACCTGGGTGGAACCTGTGAACACCCAAATCAGACCATGTCCCCTCCCTGCTCAGAACCTCCCATGGCTCTGTCTTAACTCAGGAGAAAAGTCAGCGTTCTCCACAGCCCACAAGGCCCTCTCTGCCTTCATCTTCCACTGCCCGCTTCCTTGCTCCGTGACCTCTTCACTGCTCCTAGAACGTGCCAGGCACATTTGATCTTCAGAGTCTTTTGCACTGGCCGTTCTCTCTCTGTCTCCCTCTAGACATTCCCATGGCTGTCTCTTCCACTTCCCTCGGGTCTCTGCTCAGAAGTCACCCTCCCCGTGAAGCCTTCCTTGCCCCTCACATCCCAAATAAAAGTGTATTCCAGTTGTTTGCCTCTCTCCTCCCTGTAAACTGTAAGCCTCATTAGAGCAGGGCCTATATCTTCTTTACCAGCGTGTCCCCTAGAACAGTGACTGCAGTGTCATAGTTATTCCCGTTTTGTTTGACAATTGAATGAGTAAACTTCTATTTGCTAAGTGCTTCTTTGTGACTGGCCTGGGCGTCCTCCCACTGAACGCTCCTAATTCTGCGAAGCAGCTTCTATCTTGAGCTCCATTCCACAAATGAGAAAGCGGAGGTTCTGCTGGAGTCAGTCCCTGCCTGAGGTCTCCCTCTGACGGAGACAGCCCCAGGATACACACAGGCCTCCCTGCTCAGGATGGATTCTTTGTCTCCCTCCATCATTGTACTGCTTGTCAGGGTGGTAGGTCCACACTGGCCCTTGGGTTCCCACCCACCCAGTGGGGGTGTTGGGCCTTACTGAGCTGGCCCTTGGAAAAGAGAGGATTTGGGGTTCACTGCTGTGCTTGTTGCATTGCTTGGAAAGATAACCATGTGGGCCAACCCCCTGGCCTCTTGTTTGGCCTGGTTTCGTGTGTTTGCATGAGTGGAAGACCACACGTTTGTTTAGGGGCCAGGAGGTGGGCACCTTTTCTGGAGTTTCCTCTGCACAGTTCGGGAGTGGTGTCAGCTCCTGTTTCTGTCCCCCTGCCCTTACCCTTTTCTGGTTGCTGAACGACTCTAGAAGTTTTCCCAAGTCATTTTACACCTACATCTTGATCTCTGTGACTAGGGAGACTAGATCAACACCCACCTGAGGGCAAGGACAGAGGCATCTTTTGGGGTCTCTTTTGGGCCTGGCAGGTGGTGGATGTTCTTGTTAAGAGATCCCCAAACCTTTATCATTTGTCCACTCATTCATTCCTAGATATCGATTTGGGGACCTCTTGTGTGTTTAGGCACTGCCTTGGCTATGTAAGAGAAAAGCAGCAAATGAGACAGTCAGGGCCATCAGGTGAACACTTATGGCACTCTGGCTGGTGCCAGGTCCTGTGGGATCTAGAACACCAGCCTTGCCTTCGTGGAACTACCTGTTCTGGCTGCGAGTGGAGACAAGGAATCAACACACAGAGAGCCAAGTAATTGCAAGTGGGCTATGATTACGGCTCTTGCACAGCAAGTCAGCAGGAACCGAGAACCCTGCCCAATCTAAGCTAATGTGCTCTTTGCCGCCGGCAGGCCAGTGGGGTTCTTTGTGAGCGTCTGCTTTTCCTTGACTTCTAGCTGGTAGGTGATGACAGGCTCTGAGAGACCCGAGGGACAGCTCTGTCCACTCAAGGACTGTGTGTGTGTTTAATTGAACCACTAGTACTAACAATAGCAAACACTCTAAGTGTCAGGCCTTATTCTAAGTGTGTTTTAATCTCTAAAATAGCCCTTGACATTGGTGTTTTTATTAACTCCCTTTTTCAGATGAGGAAACTGCGGCACAAAGAAGGGAAGTACTTGTTCAGTGTCCTGTGGCTAGTAAGTGGTAAAGCTGGGATTCAAACCCAGACTATCTGGCTTCAAAGTCCATGCTCTTATGTACTCTGCAGACACATTGGATGACTGGACAGGGCCAAGCTGGCTGATCTGTCTGGGCATGGGAGGAAGGCCCTGACAACATGGAAAGGGACAGACATCCAACTGCAGGTGCTCAGAGAAATACTACCTTCTCACACCCTAGAGCAAAGGCCATGGAGGAATACCTAAGGGCAAGGAGAAAACTGTGACACTGGTCTGTCACCATAACCCTAGAAATCACTGGCCTGGCTTCTGGATCCCACGTGAGTTCAGTGGACCCATTGTGCAGGCAGCTGGGTGGGGACCGTGCAGAGTAACATTACCAGGAAAGGTGCAGTTGCTGGGCTGTTTCTTCGCTGTGGACTTGGTGAGGGCCTCCTGTCTCTTGGGGCTGCCCTGTGATGATGCTTTGATGCACAGGTCACCTTCCATCCTGATTTTTTGGAGCTGGAGACTGATTTCTCTGAGGGGTTTGCTGGGAACAGGGTGGAGATTTGGAGCTTTGGAGTTCAGGTGTGAGGCTGTGGTGTCTTGAAGTTGATGGCTTTGGAGTTACACTAGACAGCTGTTCTGACTCCGCCCTATACTAGCTGTGCGACCTTGGACAGGGAACTTCTTCTTTCCCCAGGCTCTTCATTTTTAAAATACCTACCTCACTGAGTTCAGGCTTGGGAGTGGAGAACAGGTGGTAATTCACTGAGGTCATCTTATGAAGTCTTTAGTCCAGAGTGTTGGCATTCCATGAGTGCTTAATACATGGGAGAGATGTCATAGGAGGTAGTGTCACCAAGTGATTATGGCAGGGCCTCTGGAACCACCCCTTTCAGCTCTGTGGCCTTGGGTAAGTGTCTTTAGCCTCCGTGTGGCTGCATTTCCTCATCCAAAACCAAGGATAGTAATAGTCCTACTTGTAAAGATACTGTGAACATTCAGTAAGTCAGTACCTGTGACAAGTTTGGCACAGGGCCTGGCACTCATGCATGAGCTCCACAGGCATGAGCTGTCATGACTGTACCGATCAGTTTGGATGTGGGCCCAAGCCCTAGCAAACAGGTAAGAAAACCTTGTGCAGAATAATGTTATGACACTCCAGTTTGGTCAGCCAGCTCCCCTTTGGACACGAGAGATGGTGACATGAAGTTCCATTTGGTTTTGTGAGGAAGTTTTCCACGTTTCAGAGGAGGATGGCCTTTCAGGGCTGAATGACATAAGCTAAAAGGGGCCAGTCAGGAAGCCAGGGAGTAGAGGTCAACCAGGGCTTGGGGAGTGAAGGAAGGTTCCATTCAGGCTCCCTTATGTGCTTGCTCTGTGGTCAGTTGTCAGGGCAAGAGAGAGGACGGGAAGTCAGCAGACCTGAGTCCTGGGTGCTCCCGACCATATGGCCTTGGACAAGGCCCTCAGACTCGTTCACTCAGGCGTGGTACTCAGCATAAAAGTTGTGCTTGGTCAGTGCTGGTTGTTCTGGGGGTAGCAGAGTAGTGAGGGGTTGAAGGACAGGTTCCTATATGCAGTCACCTGAGTTCCAACCCTGACTGTGTCAGGTCTGTGTTATGAGACCTTGAACAAGTAACTTAACCCCCTCTGACCCTCGGTTTCCTCATCGGTGAAATGGGGATGATACCACCACTTCACATGGGGCTGTGTGAGGATCATGAGGTAATCTATATAAAGCCTTTAAAGTAGCACCTGGCATGGAGGCAGTCCTCGATGCACATTGACTATTATTATTAGCCCATCCTAGAAAGCAATGTAAGTGGGGAATATAATCATGGATACATTCCAGGATAACTGGACCCTAACCGGGGGATTCTGGGGAGAGCTCAGCCTCTGGAGGGCTTATTCAGAACTAGCATTCAGGTCTTTGCATTTCCTTTTTTTTTTTTTTTTTTTGAGTTGGTGTGTCACTCTGTCACCCAGGCTGGAGTGCAGTGGCACACTCATGGCCACCTCAGCATCAACCTGCTGCCTCCAGCGATCCTTCCTCCTCAGCCTTCTAAGTAGTCGGAACTACAGGCACGTGCTACCACACCCGGCTAATTGTTGCTTTCTTGTAGAGACAAGGGTCTCGCCAAGTTGCCTGGGCTGGTCTCGAACCCATGGGCTCAGGCAATTCACTTGCCTTGGGCTCCCGAAGTGCTGATATTACAGGCTGAGCCACTGAGCCTGGCCTGAGTTGGAGTCTCACTCTATCACCCAGGTTAGAGTGCAGTGGCATGCTCATGGCCACCGCAGCCTCGACCTGCTGGGCTCAAGTGGTCCTTCCACCTCAGCCTTCCAAGTAGCTGGAACTATAGGTGTGAGCCACCATGCCCGCCTAATTTTTTGATTTATTGTAGAGACAAGGTCTCATCAGGTCGTCCAGGCTGGTCTCGAACCCCTGGGCCCAGGCAATCCTCTTGCCTCTGCCTCCCAAAGTTCTGGGATTACAGGTGTGAGCCACCATACCTGGCTAGGTCTTCGCATTTCTAGACTGTAAGGGAGAGTGTGTGAAGGAGAGGGCAGGAGCGTGCTAACCAGGTATGATATCGCTGCCATAGGGACAGGTTTCCCAAGTTTAGACAATTCCATTAGATGAATTGAGGTGGCATATGAATAAACACTTTAAAAATGTTAGTAGTTGTACTTCTATATCAATGCATAGCAGGAAAATAATCAGCACGCTAAACCTAGTATTTCATGGCTATTTTTGCTTTGAGTGAGGCTGATGTTAGTGTTTAAGCCAAAAATGGTGAAAGTGAGTATAATTAAAGGAAATGTAAAGTTAGTACTAGTACAGGTGGTGTGAGGATATGGTAAATGGTGCCAGTGCATATGGATCCTGGCCATTGGAGACGTGGTGCCAGGAGAGAGTGGTCAGCGCTGGACTTTAATCTTGTGTTTTGTCGGGGGTGGGGGGTGGGGTGGGATTAGCAGTTGAGGGAAACTGCCAGGGGAGGAAGGGGCACACCTCATCAACAAGGGTACCTGCATAATCAATGTTTGTATACCTAACCCTGAATTGTACCCTACATCTTTATAATAAGTAATAATAATAATAATAATAAATCTTGAGTTTTTCAGCCATGGAAAGGCTGCAGCTCTGTCAGGAGGTTGCTGAGCTGTTGGGCCCCCTGAGCCTTTTCTCTCCTTGACTCCTTAATGCTGCTGAATGTCTGATCACAGCTCCCCCAGAGTGGGGCAGCAACCCCAGCCGTTGTAGTTTCCATCAGAGGTTGTGGGGTGGATGATGAAATGTACTATGTGTTTGCCTCCAGCACCTTCTCTCTATACAGTGGGATGTGGAAGCTGTGGTATGGCCTTGAGCAGCAAATTGTAATAGTGGTAATAATCTTTAACCAGCATTGAGTGAGTGCCAATAACATGCTAAGCACTTTCCACATTGATGGTATTGAATCTTTGCATTGTGCGGCAAATCTGTCATTTGGGATACAGTGGGCTGCAGGTAACGATGCCTGTGAATCTGGATGAGCAGTAGAAACAGTTACTTAATCTCATTGTAAACAGTGCGGAGGGGACACACTCGTTGGCTGGTGCAGATGATCACTTTCGAGCACCAGGCACTTTCTTTCTGTTTCACAGTCTTTTGTGTGCGGGTGTTTCATTTGTCCTGATGTCTGTCATTGCATGGTCCTGGGATGACTGCCCCAGTCTAATGATCACATCCTCATACATGGTATCCCAAGCTGGGAGGAGGGGTCAGGCAAAGACTTTCTCCTGGTATGCCTTTTCTTTTCTAAGGGAATATGTTCGCATATATACCCCTATCCCCAGCAGACCTCTCATTATGTCCCATAAGCCATAAAGGAGGCAGTGGCTGCCCTTAGCTGCAGGGGAGGCTGGGACATGCATGCCTGTATAATGAGAGGCAGCAAGAATTCGAAGCTTGGGAATGGCCGTAAGCTACACAACCAAGCGTCTGATGAAGAAGAGTACTATTACTTCCCCTTCTATATATGAGAAAAATCAAGGGTCAGAGATGTGAGAAAAAGACTTGTCCAGGATCTCTTAGAGCTTATAGTGTCAGAGCAGGGATTTGAAGCCACTTTTTTTTTCCGGCAGAGCCTGCAGTTTTTACTCCCATACAGTATTACCCTTCCAGCAGGGGATTTCCAGACAACCATAATTCAGGGTGATGCAAAGTGAACACCAGGTGCTCTGGGAACACAGAAAAGAGAAATTCTGCTTGGGCATGGTCATGGTGAGCTGTGGAGAAGAGGAGTGATTGGGTTGGCCTGTGAAAGGTGAGTAGGAGTTCTGCCAGGTTTATAGGGAAATGACATGAGGCAATGGGCCAGACAGAGGACACAATAAACAAAAGTGAGTTGGACAGTGTATGCTGGGCAGGTTAATCAAGGATCTTTGGGTTGAAAGATGGTTTGGTGTCTTATGCCACTGGGATGTCTGTAGGAGGGAACTGCAGACACAACCTGAGTAGAGGGCTCACACATGGCCTTGGGGCTCTGTCTCTCCTCTCTCTCACATGGTATTAGGGCTCTGCCTCTTCTTTCCCTTCTTGGCCTCACAGTGCCAACAGGCTGGATCCAGGTACATATCGTCCTGGTTTATCAACCCAGTGGGAAGAGGATTTATAATCCTCAATATTTTTAAAAATTGAGAAGTAAAAATTGTATATATTTATGGTATACCACATGATGTTTTGATATATGTATACTTTGTAGAATGGCTAGATCAAGCTATTTAACATATGTATTACCTCACATACTTTTTTTGTGATGAGAACACTTAAAATCTACTCTCTCAGCAATGTTGAAGCATGTAGTATATCATTATTAATTGTTGTCATGATATGCAATAGTGCTCTTGAATTTATTTCTCCTAACTGAAATTTTGTGTCCTTTGACCAACATCTTTGCAATCTTTCTATCACCCCACCCCTATCATCAACTTTTTTTTTTTTTGAGTTGAAGTCTCACTCTGTCACCCAGACTGGAGTACAGTGGCACGCTCCCGGCCACTGCAGCCCCAACCTGCTGGGCTCCAGAGATCCTTCCACCTCAGCCTTCCAAGTAGCCAGAACTAAAGGCACACGCTACCACACCCACCTAATTTTTGATTTATTGTAGAGACAAGGGTCTCGCCAAGTTGCCCGGGTGAGTCTCGAACCCATGGGCTCAGGCAATCCACTTGCCTCGGCCTCCCAAATTGCTGGGATTACACACTGAGCCACCAAGCCCGACCCATCAATATTTTTATTCCAGCCCCAGGAAAGACTCTAATTGAGTTGTATGCCTATCCAAGAAGGTGGTGTTTGAGGATGGGTAGGGGAGGATGAGGCAGAGATGCCAGACACTCGGTATATATCCACTAGTACCTGTGCAACCTTTAATAGGTACCTTTATCTTCTGTACTTTGGTTTCCTTGTCTGAAAAATGGGACTAATATAATCATCCCTGCTTCATACAGAGGGTTTGGGGAATATTCCACATAGTAAGCATTCACCAGATGATTAGGGAGTGCTCTGTGGAACCTAAAGCCACAGTCTCCCAATTGGGAGGTCCCAGATGGTACCTTGCCAGGACTTGGAAATGCCACTTAAACGAAGACTGCTTGAGTTCAGATCCCAGCCCTGGCATTTAAGAGCTGTATAACCCTAGGCAAGTTACTTCACCTCTCTGTGCCTTGGTTTCCACTTTAGTACAAGGGAGAAAATGTTTAGGGCACTGACAAGCACATGGTAGACATCAGTAATATTTTTTTGATGAGTGCATGAATGGAAAAGCTGAGTCATAAGTTACTCACGGCTTGTTAGACTTTTGGGGTTTGTCTTGCCAAGAAGCCTTCCAGAAAGGCATTACTCGGTCACTAGAAGCCGAGATGACCCAGTTTCCTACTCCTTAGTCGGTCCTGGGTCTTATCTTCTAGGAAAGCATACATAATAATTTTGATCGGTAACGGAACCAGCCTAATATTTTGGACACGTAAGGAAAGGTTCGTGTTTTTTAGAGTTGCAAACTGAAATGTGAAGTTGAAATGACATGATGACCTGCATTTACTTTAAAATACCTCAGCAGGAAGGAAAGGGAGAAGAAGGAACAAATCAGGAATAGATGAAGCTAATATGACAGAATCTTGACAGTGGCTGAACATGGGGGCTCATCATACCTTTCTCCCTACTTTTTTAGAATGTTAACAAAGCAAAAAACAGTCCCATCCACCCACCCCCTAATACACACATACAGGCTAAAAATTGTGTAGTGGTGAAAAGTACTGAGATCCTGTTGCACACAGGCAGTTTGGAAGGCTCCAAGCCAGGGCGGTGATGGATACATGACAGCCTTGCAGTCTTCTGTTCCTAGTCCTTCTCTCCACAGACCCGCTTTGTAGGGAGAACTTTTTGGCTCAGCAGCCAGAAGGATAGTGGGTTTCGGGCCAAAGCAGCAATTGCTCATCTCTTTCCCACCCTGGTGAGACCAGACTCCCTGTGATTAATCCTGGAATCCCTCTTGCCGGTGAACCTGGTTTTACTGGGATGGAGGGAGCCACAAGCTGCTTTTCTCAGAAGATCTGTTGGATGATGGCAACAGCATAACTGGCTGATCCTCCACAGCGACTAAATATTGACTCCAGCCCCGCTAATCCTCTGAACACACACGTGCAGTCCTTGCCCATCCTTGTTACACAGGCGACCGCCCCCGGCCTTTTCTCTGGTTACACGTGTGAGTAGGTGGTGCGCTGAGTTTTCCAGCACTCGACATGTTCTCCATTCCACTGCCTGTGGAAATTAGGGAGGAGCCTTCATGGCCCATCTGGTGCTGGGTGGGCCTCAGTCAGTTGAAGGTGATCCACCCAGGAACTGACCCCTGGTTGCTCCAGAAAGGTCATCATTTAAGAATGTTTCTTGGGCAGCCCAGCGGGAGACCCATGTGTGCATGCGGTCAGCTGTAGCTTCCGGCTGTCTCACTTTTGCTAGATTCCAGCAATTTCTCATTTCCTTTAGGAAACAGAGTGAGTCTGGAAAAAGTATGAACAATTATGACAAACCTGGCAGTAGGGACACTGAGAACCTGGTCCTGAATAAAGCATAGAGTTGGTGTCATTACTAGCAGGATCTTCAGCAGTATGGACCAGGGAAAGAGGCACCTAGGGCCAGATGCCCTGGATTCAAATGCCAGCACCACCATTTAATGGCATGTGACTCAGGAAAGTTGCTTAACCTCTGTGTGTCTCAGTTTCTTCATCTGGAAAACGTTGATAGTACCTGCCTCATAGGATTGTAAGGATTAAATTAGATACTATTTGTAAAGTGTTTAAAACTGCCTCTTCTATAGTAATTGGTCAATTAATAATGACTGTGGCAATTATTATTGTATCCTACTGTTACGGCCATGCACAGATAGGATTAAGAGCCCCTGATCTATAATAGTGGTTCCAACGGAAGCAGAAATTAGATGGGAGAAAGAGGGAAGCTCCTTCCTCCCCAACTGTCTGTAGTTTGGGGAAATAGGCTTAATTTCACCTTTTAAAAATGTTATTTTTCATTTGATGTTCAAAATCTTTTTTTTTTTTGAGTTGGAGTCTCACTCTGTCGCCCAGACTGGAGTGCAGTGGCCGCTCCCGCCACCGCAGGCTCGACTTGCTGGGCTCCAGCGATCCTTCCGCCTCAGCCTTCCAAGTAGCTGGAACCACAGGCGCGCGCTACCATGCCCGGCTAATTTTTTTTTATTTATTGTAGAGATGAGGTCTCGCCAAGTTGTCCAGGCGGGTCTCGAACCCGCGGGCTCAGGCAATCCACTCATCTCGGCCTTTCAAAGCACGGGGATTACAGGCTGAACCACCGAGCCCGGCCTTCAAAATCTTCTAGGAAGGCAGAGGCAAAAGACTTTAAAGAGAAAATAGCTCTCCCTGCTTCTCTATGCACAGACTCACAGTGGCAAAAAAGACTGGGAAAAAAAATGAAGCAATGTCTTTATAGTCTTCTTTGCACATTTCTTTATTTTTTAAGGTTTCTGCATGTATATATAAGCATATACCACTTTCATAAACAGGAAATATATTTTAGAAGTAAGAAATTAAAAAGATAAGAAATCATATAAGCTGTGGCTTCTGTGGAGTTTGGGTGTAATTATCCCAGAATGCAGCTCTCTGTTTAATGTTTGAGTGTCCAGAGAAGTCCATGTCTCACCCTTCCTCAAGGTGTACTTCAGGCCTATACAGTTTCTCCTCAGAAAGTTTCTAACATCAACAATGATTCCTCAACATCCATTCCTCCACTTGCTCAACCTTGTTCTAGATATTTATGCTTATTTTTCTCATTTTTCTCTTGAAATGAAAGAACTCCAGTTCTTCTGTGGTTCTGATCTTGAGAAAGAACTGCAGGTGTTTTTAGTACTTTTTTATTGTGTTAAGAGATGGTAAAATATTAATAATGTGAAATTTACTATTTTCTCATTTAAAATTTTTAATTTTTTATTGTTAAAATATAAAACAAAATTTTCTCTTATAATTAGTTTTAGCTTGACTGGCGATTATTTCATAATGTATACATATTACATATGTTGAAACAAATTGTACACGTTAGACAGTTTTGTCAATTACACCCAAAAAAAAAACTGGAAAAAAAGTACACACAACCGGGCTCGGTGGCTCAGCCTGTAATCCCACGCCTTTGGGAGGCTGAGGTGAGTGAATTGCCTGAGCCCGTGGATTCGAGACCCTCCTGGGCAGCGAGACCTCATCTCTACAATAAATCAAAAAATCAGCCGGGTGTGGTAGCGCATACCTGTAATTCTGGCTACTTGGAAGGCTGAGGCGGAAGGATCACCGGAGCCCAGCAGGTCAAGGCTGCGGTGGCCGGGAGCGGCCACTGCACTCCAGTCTGGGCGACAGAGTGAGACTCCAACTCAAAAAAAAAAAAAAAAAAAGTACACACAACTCATTTACTAACCTAGAATTCAGGTGTTTAATTTTCTGATATGCCCAATTACATTGCTGATAAATAAATATAGTTAACCAAAAATTATCCTTTTAATCATTTTTAAGTGTACTCATTCAGTGACATTAAGTACATCCACACTGTTGTACAACCAGCATCACCATCCATCCATAGAATATTTTTCATCTTGCATAATTGAAACTCCATACCCATATACCTATTAAAAAATAATTCCCTATCACCCATCGATGCACTGGCAACCACCTTTCTATTTTCTGTCTCTATGAAATTGACTGTTCTAAGTGTCTCATGCTAGTAGAATCATACAGTATTTGTTCTTTTGTGACTGGCATGTTACACTTAGTATAATGTATCTAGGTTTATCCATGTTGCAGCATATATCAAGATTTCCTTCCTTTTGGCTAAATAATATTTCATTGTGTATATATATATATATATGTATATATATATATATATATACACACACTACATTTTGTTTATCCATTCATCTGTTGATGGACACTTGGGTTGCTTTCACCTTTGTCTGTGGTGAGTAATGCTGCAGTGAACAGGGTGTGCAAATTTTTCTTTGAGTTCTTACTTTCAGTTCTTTTGGATATAAATCCAAAAGCAGAATTGCCGGATTGTATGATAATTCTATACTGAATTTTTTTTAGGAACTGCCGTGCTGTTTCCCATAGTGGCTGCACCATTTTTCATGCATACCATCAATGCACAAGAGTTCCAGTTTCTCCACCTCCTCTCCAACAGTTATTTTCCATCATTTTTGATAGTAGCCATCCTAACGATTATGAAGTGGTATCTCATTTGGTTTACATTTCCCTAATGATTAATGACACTGAGCACCTTTTTCATTGGTATATCTTCTTTGGAGAAATGTCTTTTGAGGTCCTTTGCCCATATTTTTTAACTGGGTTGTTTGGGAGTTTTTGGTTTGTCAATTATAGGAATTCTTTATGTATTCTGGGTATTAACCCCTTATCAGATACATGATTTGCAAATAATTTCTCCCATTTCATGAGTTGCTTTTTCATTCTGTTAATAATGTCTTTTAATACATAGAAGCTTTTACTTTTGATGATGTCCAAGTTATCTATTTTTTTTTCTTTGTTGCCTGCACTTTTGGTATCCAAAAAATCATTGCCATATCCAGTATCATGAAGCTTTTCCTACTTTTTTCTAAGAGTTTTATAGTTTTAGCTCTTGGATTTGGATCTTTGATCCATTTTGAGTTAATTTTTGTATTTGGTGTAAAGTAAGGGTTCAACTAACTTCATTGCTTTGCATGTGGATTTCCAGTTTTCCTCACACTGTTGAGAGAAAGAACTTCCTTTTTAAAATGCAACCACAGTAGCATCTCATGAGGTGTTCAGCTCACTACCCTGTATGTACTAGTGCTTACATGTTAGATGCAGTTATGAGTAACTGTGAAATTGAGAACAGGATAGCCTCTTGATTCAATAAACATCCATGGAAAACCTACTCTGGGATAGACACCAGTGAGCAGGCAGACACAGTCCCTCCTCATGAAGCACACAACCAGTAGAAAACACAAGAAACATGCACCCAATATGGATAAGAACTGTGTTCTAAGCCTTCTGAAAAAGAATGGGGTTTTTGGAACTGTAAGACGGGGGATTCACAAAAGCTCCCCAGGGAAGAATAGTTTAAGTATCATCTTCTGGGGTGCAAATGGAAAAAATGAATTTGGTGTACCTCTCTAGACAAGCCTCACTTCTGAATGTTTCCAGCTGTGGGCAGGGCTCTCCAGATGGACGTTGCTATGGAAGCATCTTCCACTTCTCACTTCCTGGCTGAGCTGATTTCCGAGTTTCCCGTGCCAGTGCCAGTTCCCAGCTGTAAATACAGACGTGGCGGGGTCCCTTTTTTCCTGTGGCCTCATAGCTGCTTAGACAGCGGATGTGGCTGGAATCCAGCCCGGGAGCCTCCTCCCGACAGAATTAGTTCTGGAACCTGCCATGTGGTGGTTTCTCTTCCATCCCGGCTCTTCCCTTTGTCCTTCCTCAGGACTGTGCCAGCAAGCCCCAGCCTGTGTTTTAAAACTTGAGACCCCAGCTTGTGCTTGATGGAGAAATGAGCTCTTGAGGGCTTCCTCTCCCACCCAGCTACTGGAGAAGTTGAGTCAGAGCTCTTTCATTCAGATCTCCTCCCACTGAGGCCAGCTTTGCCACCCTTCTGACAGAAACTGGGCTAGCTGTTCTTTGGGTCTGTTGTGAAGAAAGGATTTGCTGACCTGAAACAAAGGAACTGCAAACAAGATGGGGGAGGGGTGTGGCTAATTGCTTACTGGGATTGAGACTTTTCAGCTACCCTTCAGTGCTTTCTAATAATAATTGCTAATTGCTAACGCGTTGAGAACTTACAGTGTGCTAGGTAGTCTTTAAATTATTTTTAATCCCTTTAACAACTTAATCAAGTGTTTATAATTATCCCCATTTTACAGTTGAGGAAACAGTGGTGGGGACAAGTTGAGTCATTGGCCATATTTCTATACTGCAGCAGTTTAGGCAGAAGGAGAAGATAATTTAACCAGAGAATGCTGAGGTGGCCCAAGGTCCTAAAGCAGAGCCTCAGGAAGGACTGTATACAATTCAGTTACGTGGCTGCAAGTAACAGAAACATCAACACAAATGGGCATAAACTCTAGAGGAAAGGACTGGCTCATTCAACTGGCAAGTCCAGAGGTGGGGCAAGCTCCTGGCTGGTTGGTCCAGGAACTCAGGGCTATTACCATTGACCCCCTCTCTCTCCCTCCATTCCTCCATCTCATGTCAGCATCCCCCTCAAGCTTGGCTCCCCTGGAAGTTGCAGAGGGGCTGCTAGCACCAGCCCAGGCTTATGTGTCCTCATGATAAAAAGAGTATATGTCCCCAACCATAATGCAAAGCTTCAGAGCTCCTTTCTGATTAGACTGGCACAAGTCATGTGGCCCTCCCTGAACCAATCACTGTGATAAGCAGGGTGCGATCACACAGGTTGGTTGCTTCCACCCAAAACTGCCTATAAGCCAGGCTCGGTGGCTCAGCCTGTAATCCCATGCTTTGGGAGGCCGAGGTGAGTGAATTGCCTGAGCCCACGGGTTCGAGACCCACCTGGGCAACTTGGCAAGACCTCATCTCTACAATAAATCAAAAATTAGCCGGGTGTGGTAGCGTGCGCCTGTAGTTCCAGCTACTTTGAAGGCTGAGGCGGAAGGATCACCGGAGCCCAGCAGGTTGAGGCTGCAGTAGCCGGGAGCGGCCACTGCACTCTAGTCTGGCGACAGAGTGAGACTCCAGCTCAAAAAAAAAAAAAACTGCCTATAGGGGACGGGCAGAATGGGTACTGGGAAGCAACCAACAAGTGGATGGGAACCAGAACATAAACTCCACTATCAGGAGTCTCTTCCTCACCTGTTTTCTTCCCACCTCTAAACCTCCTTTATTAATTCTCTTCTATTCATAGTGTCTTTTTCTGCCTTTTTTTTTTTTTCTTTCTTTCTTTTGCTTGGTGGGAAACCTGGCCATCCGCCCACCGCTACGCTGTATGCCTTGAAATACAGGCTGCCAAAGAAAACCTTTGCTCTCTCAGCCCAAGGTCAACCCAAGGAGGGAATGATGTCTCCCTCTGGGCAGGCCAGGGCCAAGGCAGGGGTTTTTGTGAAAGGCCCAGCTGAGTCAGGTACTCTCTGTGGGCCAGTCAGCTGTAGGCAGGAATGAGATTGTCGTTCCTTCTGTCCCCTCCCTGCTATAACATCTTCATAGGACCCCTAAGCTGGGAATCATTGAAGCAAGACCCCTGAGAACAGTGATGGGGCCACACTTCTTGATTGCAGTGATACTAAAACCACAGTCCACTCCTAGAGGAATGACGAGCATCCCGTGTGTTTTCCAGATTCCTGAAGCAGTCTCCTGTGGGAAGGCCAGGTCTTCCACACGGCCCACCAGACCCAGCATGCTCTGCCTCTGCCTGCTGCTGCCCCAGCCTCATCCTGCGTGTCTCTCTGCACTCTGCCCTCCAGCCACCTGGCCTGCTTTCCTTGAGTGCATGATATTTGCTCCCTACTCCTAGAATGCTTTCTTTGCTCCCTGGCTTGCTCCCTTAACCCCAGCCCTTCTGCCTGACTAATGCTGGCACCTCTTTCAGATGTCTCTTTCAATATCATTCCAAGGGGCTTGCCCCAAAGCCCACTCACCTTCTTCCCTGAACTACTCAGCTTATGTATTCAGGGCCCTTTTCTCCCCTTTGGTGCCAGCTCCATAACAGAGCCAAGTCTGTTTTGTTAAAGGTGTGACCCTTTCCACCAAGTACACACCTTCCTAAACTTTGCTAAGGGAATGAAGTAATAGCGGTAACAAAATAAAATCAATAGCTCTCTTTTGAGTGGCTACCTCATAACAGGTACAGTACCAAGTGCTTTTACATACAAAACCTTTAAATGACTACTCCCCCTCAGCAGAGTATAATAATGATGATAGTAATTTATTGAATAATGAGTGCTAACCAGTGTGCTAAGTTCCTTCCGTGTACCATCTCACTGAATCCTTCTAATAGCCTTCTAGGGCTGGTGTCCCCACTTGACAGTTGAGGAAGATGGAGCCCAGTGACTTGTCCAGGTCACTTAGTAGGAAACAGCAAAGCTGGGATCCAACCCACGCTAACTGCTGCCTTGTCTCTCTCCAGTGATGGTGACATAGTCCTAGAGAGCTTAATGTGACCAGGCCACAAAGATAGGAGGTAGTCAGGCCTCCCCAATCAAGAGCCTACCATTTAACCATCAGCCATTTTTGGTGGGATTGGGGTGTACACCAGCTTGTATGTATATGTTTATCGCTCTGCTTTCTATATACACTGTAACATGAATTTTACCCATTTTTAAAAATTGCTAGTATATTCAAGGGGTTGACAGTTCAAAAGTGTATTTATGAAGAGTCCTTTCCATCCCTAACCCCCAGCCACCCGAATTCTCCTTTCCAGGGGCAACCGCTATTATGAGTATTTTTGTATGTGGATTGTCCTACTTGCTTCTATATATGTAGCAAGCATATTTTGGTTTGTTTGTTTGGGTTTCTTTTTTTCTCTCCCCAGAAAGTATATTACTTCTCATAGTCTCCCTGTTAGCCATGATCAGGCCACACGTTCATCTAGGCAGGATCCGTGTTTCTCGTTCTTTGGTCATCCTGAGTCCGGGCTCCAAGTTTCTGTCCCTGTGCCTGTCTTTTCTAGGTGTCGGGCTGAACCTACTTCCCTTCCCCAGCATGTCTTCCCATCTGGTTTGCTGCTTATGATCCAGGCTTATGTAGGTGACAGGATTGCCATATTTGTGGAACATTTCACCTCAGCCAAAGCCCGTGAGACTCTGAGCGAGAGCTCTGTGATCCTGGCAGCCTTGAATAGGCATAGCATGGGGTAAGAGCCCAGGCTGATGTCCCAGCTCTGCCACCTATACCCTGAGTTGACCTTGAGCAGATCTATTCATTCTCCTGGGCCCCTCCTTAGCTGGCAAGAGGGTGTAGGGAGAGATGAGGATTTAGTGAGTCAGTACTTATGAAGGATGTTATCACCATGCCTGGCACATAGTAAGATCTTAGTGCCTTTGATGTGTTAGTGCTCTGTCGGGGCTTTCCTGGATTAGTATGTCCCCAGAATCTGGCCTGAGAGAACATGAGGATTCTGGACAGAACACGGTAACGCTATTTCTGAGCAGACGTCCTCGGTTCAAGGTGGCCTGCCCTACAGGAGCTGACAGTAGGGGTGAGCAAGCCGGCACAGAGCACATGCGGGCCCTCTGCCTGGGACCTCTTCCCCTTTCATTGGCCAGCTCTTGCCCTTCCTGCAAAAGTCAGCAGAAGTGTCCTTTTCCTCAAGAAGGGAGGAGGCCTTGACCCTGACTCCCCGTCTGGGTCAAGACCCTCCCCTTCATATGCTCTCACAGCACCCAGTGTCCTGGATTCCTCCTGAGTGGCTCAGAGTGCTATAATGGTTACATGGTTAGTTGGGAATGCGTTGTCTGAAGTTTATTTCCTCTCCTAGAAGAACCACTTATTCATTTACAGACTTTTCTTCACCATCTGTTCAGGGCCCACTCCAAGGCTTTGTGGTGCTGGGGACATAGTGGTGAACACAACAGCCCCAGAACCTGTCCTCTCAGAGTTTATAATCCTGGGGGGGGGTGATAGATTTGTCCCCAGACGACAGCCTAGAGAGGTCAGGACCGTGATGGGAAGACCAGATAGAGGTGGCATGGCCGGTATGGGGAGGCTCAGGGGCTGTGGGTACCCAGAGGAAGTACCTTACTTGCTGGGAGTGGAGAGGGCCTGGCATCAGGGAAGGCTTCTCAGAGAAGGGGTCATGTGAGCTGAGTGCCAAGGAGAAGGGAACCAGCGAGAAGAAAACAGAGTCTGTGTTGTTGATGCTGTATCTCAAGTGCCACCCTCCTCTCACTTAGCACGTCTCAATCAATCTACAGACGTTCCTTGAGCACCCTTCTCTGCACCAGGCTCTGTGCTGGTTGTGACAAATACAGCTCTGAACCAGATGGTCCTGGTCACCACCCTCATGGAGCTCAGACTCTTGTGTGTGGGGGAGGGGTGTTAAATTAGCACCCAGATAAACATGCCATTAGACTATGGAGGAAAAGAATGGGTACCAAGTGGTCATATAACCTCTTTTAGAGTAGCGAGGTGGTACTGAGGCTGAGAGCATCAGTAAGAGTTTGCCAATCTAGGGGAGGGATGGTGGCAGTGATTTTGGAGTAGGTTTTGGGGACAGCATATAAAAAATTCCAGGGGGGCTAGAGCCAGTTAGGAAGAACTAAAAGGCCAGGACATGGAAGTGACATGAGTGAGGGGGGGATGGCACAACAGGAGGTACAAGAAGTAGACAGTGCCGAGTCACACTTGACCTTGTAGGCTTGGACAGAATGTGGGGCATCGGGCCTTTAACATTTAAGGACCTGGGGTGCATATGAGAGGGGAGGGAGCAAGAGGCAGGAGAGCTTTGGATACTGATGTGAGGAAACTGTTCAGGGAGATGACATGTCCCCTACACTGCCATGGGCGGCATCTCTAGAAATAGGAAATGCCTCTCAGACTCATGAAAAGATATCCAGTGCTGGGTATAATAAGAGAAATGCCAATTAAAATCATACCAAGATCATAATTTTTGCCTCTCAGAAGGGCAAGAGCAAAAGGCATGAGCACACGCTGCTGGCGACATTTGGGAAGCAGGCAGGCTTGTCTATTGCTAGTGGGAGGGAAAACAGGACCATTACTGTGGAGGGACTTTGGCCAGGCCTCTCAACATGACCCTTGCACAAACCATACTTCACTCCAGCAGTTCCACTTTTAGGAAGTTTTGCCTACAGATTGTGAGAAGTGATCGTTGTCTTAGGTTATTCATCATAGCAGTGCTTGTCAGAGCAGAAGATGGGAAATGTCCTGAATGTCCCTAAATAGGGTCTGGAGAAATCAGTTAAGTTTGTCCTGTACAGTAGAATACCATGTGGCCATGAAGGTGGAGTAAGGTCCTGGTAGGAGGGACCTTCCATGTCTGTGGTATGCTGCCAAGTATGAAAAGGGAAAAGAAAAAAAAAATCTTTTATTTGTAATTCTCAGGGAGGGCATATAGGAAAATGGGGGGAGAGTGTAGCTTTTGTGGTGATTCCAATTCTATTCAGTCCTGGAGCACTCTTGACTGTCAAATTAGATCACATTGGGTTTACTGGGTTCTTGACTATATGTGCATATATATAAAATATGCATGTGTATGTATGTCTCTGTATGTGTATATGTATGTATAGATACAAATATATTCACATAAATCCAAAATTATATATGTATGTATCTATGACATAGTTACTTTATTTTTGGTTTTTTGGAGGTTTTTTTGAGTTGGAGTCTCACTCTGTCACCCAGACTGGAGTGCAGGGGCCGCTCCCGGCCACCGCAGCCTCGACCTGCTGGGCTCCGGCAATCCTTCCACCTCAGCCTTCCAATTAACTGAAACTACAGGCGCGCGCTACCATGCCCGGCTGATTTTTGATTTATTGTGGAGATGCGGTCTCACCAAGTTGCCCAGGCGGGTCTCGAACCCGTGGGCTCAGGCAATCCACTCACCTTGGCCTCTCAAAGCACGGGATTACAGGCTGAGCCACCGAGCCCAGCTCCTTAGTTGCTTTATTGATGTATGTGCCTGAATGACTGAGATACCGCCTCAGAGAGGCCTTCCTGAGCACCCTATCTAAAATGGCCCTCCCTATCACTTTCTGTTCCTCTGCTTTTCTTCATAACTTTATCATGGTCTGATGTTGCATATTTGTTTGCTTTCTGCACCGTCCTCCTCAGAATGTGAACTCCATGAAGGCAGAGATCTTTCTTTTGTTCCTTACTGTGTTCCCAGCACCTAGAACAGTGTCTGGCCCATAGCAGTTGCTTAATAAGTGTGTGCTGAATGAATGTGAACACACCTGAAGGGTGAATATTATCCACGTGTTACAGGGTGGATGTCAGGCCCCCAGAGACCTTTCCCTCCTTGCACGGACTCTAAGAAATGAGGAACAAACTGAAGGGCCCACTGCTATTCTGACCAGGGAAAATGCAAGGAATAACCCTAGACTGACTTTTATGCTGTGAAAATTCTCCCTCTACCCATATTTCCTTCTCAAAGTCACCTTGACAAGTAGGAATATTAGCTGGGTCTCTTCTGCTGGACCCTGCCTGTGAATTACTGAGAAGCGTGCCCACATCATGCGTTCCTCAGCCATCTGGAGCCCATCTCGCCTTCTAGCTTGAGTGACCCTGGTTCTGGGCAATTATTCCATGGTTAATAAGAGGGAGAGGGAAACTTCTTTTCTGAAGGCACTCCCCTCTGAAGGACCCATCACTTAAGCTGTGTGCTTAATATTATCAGAGTTCTGTTTGCCCAGGGGATGTCCTCAAACTTGAGAATGTTGTTTATTTTTCAGTATTTTAGTTGTAATAACAGCTTTCCCAGTGTCTTTTCCCTCTGTGCCAAGCACTTGATTCCTGTTACCTCGTTTAACCTTCCCAACATCCCTATCAAGAGTGGAGCTGGGATTTTATCCCAACTCTAGCTGGCCACGTGGCCACACTGCTTCCCCATCTGCTTTGGGGACTCTCCTGGTGGTCAGCAGAGCAGGGACTGGTTTCCTACAACAGTGTGATATGGATGGTTAGTCATGTTGCAAAGCCCTGCTGTCCAGCTTGAGGCCTTGATGAGTTGGAGGAAGGCGGGCAGAGAGCTTTCTGCTGGTTTATTTATCATAGGCATTTGCCACACAAATGATCAAACTTGTGTTTCTCATTGAGATTGAGTTCCACCTCTGTACATTCATCTCTGCCCGCCCCCCATCAAGTCTCTCTTAACTGTGTCTCCCCGTACAGATGTCTGTAACCCTACTCAGCCCTCTCCTTCCACACCCTCTCCCAGCAGCTACTGCTCTCAGAACCACACTGGAGTCAGGCCGCCTGCATATAGCCCTGGCTCTGCAGAGACCTACTGTGTGACCTTTAGTAAGTTACTCTAAGCCTCGGTGTCCTCACCTGTAACATTGGAGTAACAGTAATAGTACCTTTCTCCATGGTTGGCTGTGAGTATTCATCGAGAGTTTGCTAATGGAGAGTTTGCCAATGGACATGCCATGGAAGATGAGGGAAGGAGAGACCTAAAGGATTCTACTGTGTGTCTGCAGCAGTGTGTTGGCCGATCCCTGCTGATGGACACTTAGGTTGTCTCCATGTTTCCCACTCACAGAAGCTGCTCCAAGCCAACATGTATGTGCACATGTCCTTGCTAGGCTGAGTTGAGGAGTCAAGGGCAAGAGCCTTCCAGGTAGAGGAAACTGCTCAAACCAAAGCTAGGATCCTGCCCTTGTGGCTCTAAGGGTTCCTCCCCTGCACCCAGCTCAGCCTCAGCCGGAGCATGGGGAACGAGGCAGAGCAGTCTCCCGGCCTGTGGCACGGCATCGTCTGCCCTTCATCTGCCACCTGAGCTGAGTAGCATTGCTGTTGATTCTGAGATTCTTTCCTGTGCTGCCATCCCCCGCCTTCCCCAGAGCTGCCTTCTCTTCTGGCCAAGTCTGTTCTCCCAAGGTGAGCCCAGAGTTTCAGCTAATGTTGCAGCAGCAGGTGCATCATGTTGGGTTTCCTGCCATTCTCAGGGGCCTTGCTCTCTGCATTTAGGTCAGCTTTGTTTTCCCAGGGATTGAAAGCAGTGGCTGGCGAGGCCTTTGGTTCTGGGCCAGCACTGGAGGAAGGCTGGACCTGTAGGAAGTGAACGAGAAGGCCTCTTGTTTGTGTGAGCTTGATTCTTTCACGTTCTTTGTCTTC
The DNA here is from genome assembly GCA_027257055.1 of Cephalopachus bancanus. NCBI lineage: Eukaryota > Metazoa > Chordata > Mammalia > Primates > Tarsiidae > Cephalopachus > Cephalopachus bancanus. Next base: position 216,324 of record JAPVLO010000452.1, on the reverse strand, counting down.
TGTTCCCTCTTGTCTCTCGTCTTGACCTTGTTCGTGAGAGTGCAGGTCCCATGGGCAGTTGCTACTGCTGCTGGTCTCTTTTGTCCTCTCTGAGGGGTTTTGGGCATTTGGGGGACTCCAGGCCACTCAGCTAGTAAGGGCAGCTCACCCAGTGGGAATCTGAAACAGCAGCATGACCTGTAAGCTCTGTCTCCTTCTGCCATCAGAACCCTCAGGTCCCCGAAGAGACCTGGCTGAGACCCTGGCCTGGGTTTCTCTTTTGTGCTGCTGGGAGGTACTGGCCAGGCTACTTGTCAATATGAGTACCTCTAGGAGTTTGCCTTCTGCCTGCTTCAAGGGCTATAGGATGGAAGGAATTGCAGATTAGAAGAAGGTAAAATATTTCAGCACATTTCAGCTCGTACCAGGTCCAAAAAAGAAAAAAAAAAAGGGAAGAACAACCGTAGGGGGAAAAGGCATTAATGAGCTCAGCTAAAGCATTCTCCCAAGTTGCTGGAGGATGTGTGAATCATCGCAGCCTTTTTAGAAGCCAGGCTGGGGGGAACGTCTTATTTATTTTTTTGAATGAGCAGAACGTGCATATGGTAAAACATTCAAATCGCACAAAAAAGGTGTACAGTGCATAGTAAGTCTCCCTCCCTATCCACGACCACCCAGCTCCCCTCTTATTGGGACACCCGTTTCAGGTGTGTTCTTCCGGGGCTACTCAATATGAAACAAGCATGCAATGTACATGCGGCTCTACGCTTTCACTTGGAAACTGTTCCATAGCTATCTAATATTTCGTAACGTCCTTGACCAGCACTGCCATTCCTAAGAATCTACTCTGCTGAAAAAATAGCTTCAGCACGAAAGGGTATTTACTATAGCATCATTTGCAGTGGCAAAACAAAGAAACCCTGGAAATAAAACAAATGCCCATTTTTCAGAGAATGATTGAATAAAATATGGCACATCCTTACCATTAGCAAATCAGCTGCTAAAAAGAGCGGACAAGAGTGCTCTTAGTTGACTTGGAGGTGTTTATAGGATGCATTTAAGGGAAAGCAAGATTTCGAGCAGTAAATAGGGCTTGATTCTGTTTATGTAAAAGACAATAAGTGTCATTTTCATTTTGTTTGGGGAGGTGGCTATTATTCTACTTCATTCTCTTCCACATCACATGGCCTGCTCAGCCCAGGATTCTGTCTGGGAGACTTTGCATTATCCTCAGACTTGGTCAAAATAAACTTCACATGCTGGGAGGGTGCTTCAGCCCACAGATGTAGAGCCCATGGTGTTGGTGTTGGTAAATGCTCACCTGGGCTTCTGTCCAGCTAGGAGAAGCTAATGTGTTCCTAGGTGCCTGGTGCTATGGCAAGCAGTCACTTCTCGCCAGCCATAACAAGCAGTCTTACCTATTTCCTGGTCATTCGGTACAATGAAGGAAGCAGAGTCTGGTCAACTGTGAAGCATGCAACTCTACCGAGTCTGCAACTCACGAGGACTGGCACAAAGGAATTACAGAAACACTGTAGTCAAGACATCAGACCTCTGGCGGTGTCTGTCTGAAGGTTCAAAGGGCACACAGCACAGGCAACGACTTACCTCATGTCCACCCCAAGCCCACCCCACAGACCTGCCCGATGGAACACTTCACGCCCCACTGATAAAGAAGGGTGCGCCCATTGCTGGGGATAGTGGGCCTGGAAGGAAGGCTCTGGGTGACACATTCCCACAGGCCCGTTGCACTGGACCATTCCAAGGTGCCCCTGGCACTGTGGTCACCGATTATAGGGCCCCAGGATAGTTGCCTGTGAGCCTTTGCATCCCCTCCTCTTACTTCCCAAACCCTGGTTCCAAGATAAGGATGCCTTCTTCCAGCGTCTGGTGCTCCCCTCAGAATGCATGAGGTTGTCAGCGGGTGGGCTCATGACTCACAGCGTGTCTCCTGCAGAGCTTCACTTGCAGTGACTGTTCTTACAGGGAAAAGCATCAGGATCCAACTGGGCCTTTACCAGCCTTGACTAGCCCACGTTTATTCACAGTGCTTTCTCCCCACTTTAACTATATCCTTAGCCCCATCACCACCAAAAAGAAAGAGACACTTCCTGTCTCTGGAGCTTGATCTCTTCCTGTTTCCACTCCCACTGGTCATCCATCAGAAGTGAGAGCTCACTGCTCACTGGCTTGTCTTTTCCTCTAATCCCCTCAGAGGAGGTAAGACCCACTTGCCATTGACTTGTGTGACTTTCTCTTGCATAGGGTATAGCAGCCTTGGGGGATGGACTCCTTGCATTTGCTGGCATCCTGGAGGGAACCTGGGCCTCTGTGGGGGTGTTGAAGGGCCTTCAATGAAGGTTTTATTTACAGTGGTGTGAGCAGAGCAAGGAGCACCTACAAGGGATGGTGACACGCTCTGGAACTAGCAGCAGCCATCTTATGGCCAGGAGGAGCCAGTCTTGGACTGCAGCTGATTCTCTGGACTGATAAGAGGAGACATAGAAAGAACTTGGATCCTTACTGGATCCAGGCTGAGGCGATGCCCAGTCTGTCCTGCCTCTGGGTTCAGGGCTATGTAATAGGCAATGTCAGATGAAAATACAGGACCCCTTATTCCAAAAGCAGGAAAAAGGTGTCATTAAAGGTACTAAACTATAAAGCTTTTTCTTTTCTTTGATGAGCTCTCTCTTGTCATAATGGTTTTTGTTTGCTATTTAATTTCATTCTATATAAAGATAAAAATTTAAATTATCAGATGCATTTTACCTTTCATCTCTGTGTTTATAATTTACCTTTCATCCTTGTGCCATGCCAGTTTTAAATACAAATATCAGATCTTTTCACTCAGGTAAGGAATCACTAAATTACATACCTACTTTATATGTGCATATTCCTTTTGTTCTCATCAGAACAGTAGAAATGCTGCACAAAGCCAACTTAACGGCTTTTATTTCCTATCGAGGTATATATGTACATTCTGCCAACACTCTACCTTTGGCTTACTGGTGAGTGAGAAAGGACTGAAAGAAAAAGGAACTGTGAGTTGCCCTGTCTTTTTCTTTCCTTCTACATCATCATACTGGGTTGACTGATTCAGGGTAGTGTTGCTAGTAAGAAAAATTTTGATAGGCTTCCTTGAGCTCTCATGTTTCTTAGCACGCCATTGCCTTTCTTCTGCATTGGAAGCAAGTTCTGGCTCTAATGGAAGGACCTCTCAGGAGTTGTCCGTGTCCCTACTTACTCAGTTGTAGATGTGATATGCACTTACTTTGCACTTGCTTTCAGTCTTGCAGAACTTCCACGCATCATTGGTCCACGGAATCCTGTGCTCATGGGGCATCAGGAATGCTGTATGTGAATCCCGGGACAGATGACAGGCACGTGTGTTACATGTATCTCCTCTGCTCAAATGCATGCTCTGTTGGCCCTTGGACTTCACTTACAAAATACAAATTCAAAGATAAAATTATTAAGAATTTCAAAGCCGGGCTCAGTGGCTCAGCCTGTAATCCCGCGTTTGGGAGGCTGAGGTGAGTGGATTGCCTGAGCCCGCGGGTTCGAGACCCACCTGGGCAACTTGGCGAGATCTCATCTCTACAATAAATCAAAAAATTAGCCGGGCATGGTAGCGTGCACCTGTAGTTCCAGCTACTTGGAAGGCTGAGGCGGAAGGATCGCCGGAGCCCAGCAGGTCGAGGCTGCAATTACCGGGAGCGGCCACTGCACTCCAGTCTGGGCGCCGGAGTGAGACTCCAACTCAAAAAAAAAAGAGAATTTTAAGACAGTGACAGAGCATTGGATCAAGTGAAGAACCCTGTGCAACTGCTTGAGTTGCATACCCATGAAGCCAGCCCTGTCTGAATTTGTCGCGTGAAGTAAAAATGATCCAGTTTGAGACTGAGTTCTGTTGCTGCCAAAATTTTAACTGACTTAGGACAATAATGTTTAACACTAGGAATTAAAACACTTTTAGGGCCAGATACATTTTTAGTTGATTATACATTTTCATCAAAGCATAATCAATATCCTTACCTGTTCTCTCCCATCTGCTGGTGGATAGTGATCCATCTTGGCAAATGATACCATCCACTACCCATTTATTCAAACCAGAAACATACACATATATATGTATGCGTACTGAGAATTCACATCTTTATTTGAAACATAGTAGTGCGCCCTACAAAAAACCAGGGCAGTGTCCTTGTTCATTTGTTCAATTCATTTGACAGACATTTGGTGAACTGCTCTTGATGTTGCGTGCAATTTGAATCTGGCAAAAAGTCACTGTGGAAAAATTCATGAGACCCAGATAGGAAGGTCATTTAAAAATCTTCCTTTTCCGCCAGGCTCAGTGGCTCAGTGCTTTGGGAGGCCGAGGCAAGTGGATTGCCTGAGCCCGCGGGTTTGAGACCCGCCTGGACAACTTGATGAGACCTCGTCTCTACAATAAATAAAAAAATTAGCCAGGTATGGTAGTACACGCCTGTAGTTCCGGCTACCTGGAAGGCTGAGGCGGAAAGGTCTCCAGAGCCCAGCAGGTCGAGGCTGTGGTGGCCGGGAGCATGCCACTGCATTCCAGTACAGGCGACGGAGTGGACTCCAACTCAAAAAAAAAAAAATCTTCCTTTTCTCCCTCACCCCCGTGGCCAATCCGTTATCAAGGCCTATTTGTTCTTGATCTGAAATAGGTCTCTGCCAGCCTCCTTTCTGTTCCATAGTCCTCACTCCTCTAGGCCCAGCCACCACCATCTCTCCTTGGATTTAGCGACAGCCACCTCACTGTTTCCTTCTGCTTCTTTTGAACACTGACAATCTCTGTGAAACAGGCAGAGGAATATTTCAGAAATGTAAATCAGAACACTTAATTTCCCTGCTTCCCATGAGACTTAGAATAAAAAGCATACCCTCACTGTGGCCCACACTGCTCTTCGAGCTTCGTCTGCATCTCGTGGCACACCCTCCCTACCACTGCCGTCTGGCCACACAGGTCCCCTGGGAGGTTGTTTGCACATATGAATGTCCTCCTCCATCTTCTGGGAGTCTCTCCTTTTTTTTTTCCTTAGAGAATGTATTACTAATGTAATCATTTAGACTAAGTAGCCCTTTGAGTGTCTTTTAATTGAGATATAATCACATACTTAACATTTACTGTTTATAATGTAAAATTCAATGAGTTTTAGTGTATCCACAAGGTTGGGTATCCACAATGTTGGGTAATCCATCACCATTATCTAATTCCAAAACGTTTTCATTCGCCCAAAAAGGGATCCTGTATTCACTATCATTCATCCTCCAATGTCCCCTACCCCAGCCCCTGGCGACCACTCATCTACTGTCTGTCTCTATGGATTTGCCTATTCTGGACTTCTCAGATAAATGAAACCACATAATAGGTGGTCTTTTGTGACTGGCTGTTTTCAATCAGAATCATGTTTTCGAGGCTTATCCATGTTGTACGTGAATCAGTGCCTCGTTCCTTTATATGGCTGAGTGATATTCCATTGTATGGATACACCACATTTTGTTTATCCATTTTTCTGTTCATGAACTTTCTGTGATATTCTTACCCCCACTCTTCTCATAGCTTCCTTCTCCTTTTTCTTTAGTCCTGGGCTTCAATTCACCCTGGTTTCCTGCATGATTTTCTTGCCACTTGAACTTATATATGTGTTTGTTTGCCTATTTATTTTCTGTCCCCTATTATGGACTATAAATTTTATAAGGGCAGGGACTATATCTGCTTTTGTTCACCACATTTAGCACCATGCCTCACACAGTGTTCAGCACAAGATAGTGCTCAATACCTGTTGAATGACTCAAAATCTTATGTATTTCTCATTTTACCTCTTCCTAAGGCAAAAAGGATTGTAACTCCATTCTGTGGGAAATTCTGTACCTAACTTTCTCCCCGGTATTGAGGTGAACAGGGGGCCCTAAAGCATGAAGATTCTTTAAATGATGACAAGTTACTAGAAGGATTTATTCAGTGTAAAACCCTGTCCCATTGCATATCTGCTCTATAGACTACGATATCATTTGAAAGTACATTTGGCTGCCATTAGCAGAGAGCAGAAATAATAGTGTGTAAATTCACTGGAAGGTGGTTTTTCTCATGAGTAAGATGTCCAGAGATTGGCAGTTGGGGTGGGTGTGGCAGCTTCACAGCCTCCAGGAAAAGTAGGACTCTTTGATCCAGGATCCTTCTGCCTCACCATCCCTGGCACAAGGCTTTCATCCATGAGGTGGCTTCATGGCCCAGTGTGACTGCCGGAGTCAAGCTAGTGAGTCGGTAGTTCAGGTAGGATGGGGTTGAGGGAATAGGCATAAAAGCATAGTCCATTTCTGGTGAGTAACGTTTCTCACAATCCCACAGCCTCTTCTTAGCTTTTATTGGCCATCCCTAGCTGCATGGGAGTTTGGGAAATGTCCTAGCTGAGCTTTCTGAGAATGAAAAGTAGAATGGGAGTTAGCAACTAGCTTATGGCCATTTCCTGTCCACAGTGCACTGGGCCATGACAGCCAGCTTCTGCTCGTTGATCTGGGCTTCCAAGCTTCCTTTCTTCTTTCTTCCTTAAGTGTCCAGAATCAGAGCAGTGACTCTGTGTGTGTGTGTTTGACGAGAAGATAGCATTCTGAAACTTTTCCAGGGCCTTCAGTTCAAGAAAAACCTACCATCTCATTGGTGATACAAATAACGGTAGCACACGTGTATTGTGCAAACTGCATGATAGGTCCTGTTCTAAACATTTTTCATAGAGAAATTTTTTTTACTTAATCCTCATAACACCTCTGTTACCCCCATTTTATAGATGAAGAAACTGAGGCACAGAGGAGTTAAGTAACTATAGATCTTCTCACTGTTAATAATAGTTTTTTTTTTCATTCCTCCCTTTCAATGTATTATGAATAAGAGGATTAAAAAATAAAGCCTGACCTATTTTGGTAGATTGACCACTGTTCTATCTTCCATCTGATTAGCTGGGATCTGGAGAATGCTTTGTGGAAAAGCACACTGACAAGCTGTTTTTATAGGAGTGCAGGAAGGGGCTTAACTGTTGGCACATCCAGCAAATGGCTGGTGACAGGAAGAAAAAGGATCCACAAGCTGTGCAGGATTTCCCCAGCCCGTGAGCCTGGGGCCAGCAGACCACAGTGCAGTTGTGCCAGCAGGCTGGGCTTGGCCTTTAGAATGACAGTCGCCCCGACTGCTCTTAGAAGTCTGTAAGAGAAAGTGCTTCCCTGTTCAGGTCCTCTGAGAATTAATTCAGGCACCAGGTCATCTTTCTAGATGCCTCTGGTCAGCCATATTCGGTGGGATTCCTCTCTGAGTAGAGTCTTTTTGAGACGCCTTCAGGTCCACATCAGTGTCTCTCAGCATCTCACCCTAATGGTGGCACAGCACGCGGCTGCTGGAACCTGGATGTAGCCAGTGCTTCAGTTAGGAATGCATTCAGCTACAGCTAGCAGGATTCACAAGTGGCACTCTTGCTTTAACACTTAGGTGGTCATTTGTATCATATAACAAAGTCTGGAGGGAATGGCTGACAGGTCAACACCAGCACTGCTCTGCCTCTCGCCACTGCATGGCCACAAGATGGCTGCTGCACTCAGAGAGTTCAGCTCTTCTCTTCTGGTCAAGGTAGTGTTCTGGGGAGAATAGGGACCCTCTCAAATCGAGCTATCACATCTGCATTCCGATCTGGAAAAAGGCAGGCCACCAAAGGGACAAAGGACTTTGTGGAAGAGTCTAACCCTTTTTGTTAGGAGAGTGGAAACACTTTTCCAGAACCCCTGAATGAGAAACCTTTGCTCACTCCAAGGTTATGAAGACATGCTCCTGTGGCTCCTGTGTTATCTTCTAGACAATCGTGTGTGTGTGTGTGTGTGTGTGTGTGTGTGTGTGTGTACACTTTTTTGAGTCAGGGTCTCACTCTATTGCCCAAGCTAGAGTGCGGTGGCCTGCTCACAGCCACCACAACCTCAATCTGCTGGGCTCAGGCGATCCTTCTGCTTCAGCCTTCCAAGTAGCTGGATCTACAGGCATGTGCCAGCATGCCTGGCTAATTTTTTGATTTATTGTAGAGATGAGGTCTCGCCAAGTTTCCCAGGCTGATCTCAAACCTCTGGACTCAGGCAGTCCTCTCGCCTCTGCCTCCCAAAGTGCTGGGATTACAGGTGTGAGCCACCGCGCCCAACTCTTTGATGCATCTGAAATTGATGTCTGTGTGTGGAAGGAGATAGGGTTCAAGGCTAGCCCATACTTTTAACTGCTGAGCGTAGGCAGCGGCATTGTTAATAGCTCCAGAGTCACACCCACTGGGTTCAAATCCCTCCTGGCTATGCTGCTACTGGCTGTGTGATCTTGGGCAAATTACCTCTCTGTACTTCGGTTTTCTGGTCTGTTAAAATGGGGATCCTAGTAGAACCTACTTGACAGGTTGTTAGGAGAGTTAAATGGGTTAATAGTTAAGGAACTGAAAACAGGATGGGCACGATGGTTCATACCTATTATCCCAGCACTTTGGGAGGCCAAGGCAGAAGGATCACTTGAGGCCTGGAGTTCAGCCTGGGCAACATAGGGAAACTGTCTCTACAAAAAATGCTTGGCGTGTTGTAAAATCAAAACAAAAACCTTGTGTTTCAACCCAGATTGAGAATCTGCAAGGTCACATATGGGTCTCGGAGCTCAGCAAGGAACCCCAGTCCCATCAGTGGGTAAAGCATGTCACTAAGGTTACCATCTTTTCATCTTTATAAGAAATGGCAAGATTGCTCTCCACAAATGTTTGTTCCAGTATCCACTCCCACCCACAATGACTGAGCGTTCCCCTTACTCCACAACTTCAGCACATTTGGTGTTGTCAGACTTTGACATTTTGGCCAATCTGCTGTACGTGACTTGGTCACACCGCATTGTTTTTCCTGAGCAGTCTCCGTAGAGGTCTGTCTGTGAGCCACTCTACCATGGAGTTACTCACGCTAGGCTGGAGGCAGGACCACCATCGGGCCGCTGGCACCATGAAATCTTATAGCTCTGTGTTCAGAGTCCCACACCAGCACGCTTATCTCCTGAGGAGGGTGGGCCTGAGGGGGGGAGGAAATGAAGGAAGTGAGACCCCTGAAGTTCCTGACCCAGTGTTAGTCATATTTGTAGTCTGCATCAATCAATGAAAGAACCAGTGCTGATCGTTAGTTTGTGCTATTAATAGTATATAGGTCATAAGAGAAAACATGATTAATTGCAAGATGGTCTCAGTGACTGCTGAGGGCCTAGATTTTTCCCAAGGCAAAGTCATTTCTTCACTTCAGCTATTCTTTGTTGGGATGTAGGGTAGAGGCGGTTGAATGAACATATTTTAGAGACAGGATGGGATGGGTGTAATGAGCATCTTCTCTAAATGAAGGGTAACTGAACCACTTTCTTAGCAGGTAAGTCTCCCATGCCCCAGCCAGAGGCTCGGGTGGTCTGGAAAGGAGATGCGACTTATGGCAGAAGGCCCAGTGGGTTTGTTTCTCCTTCACCTCAATTCCGAATGCTTAGCTCAGCCCCTTACTCGACCAGCAGCGTGAAGACAAAGGCCTGGCTGCCCCCGTTGCTGCTTGGTCAAGAGAGGGTGCACATGGCCAGGGCCTCTTGTAGGCCGGGCGGACACTGCTCAGTGTGTGCATTCTGCTCCAAGACGGAAACAAAGGAGAGCATTCTGCCACCTCTGGGCACGGGAAGAGAGAAGAGCCGGTAGACCTGGTCCCAGCAGGCTAATAAGCTGCCTTACTGAAAGCAGGTGCCAGCCACAGTCACAGTCTCTGGCCAGTCGGATCAGCCACCTCTTCTTTCCCCGGGAGGACCAAGTAAAAGAGAGTGGAGAGGGGTGGACAAATGATCCTTTCCTATGAGTTGAGATGGAGATACGAGGGTGGAGAAGCACATTCAGGTCCAGAAGTCCAGGTACAGGAACAGAAAGCACAGGTGTGCTGGCTAGCCCTGTGTCAAGAAAGCAGCACCCCGGCTGGCCCCGCAGGAACACCTCACTTGGAGCTGTGGCCATAATGCCTGCTTCATAGGGTTTCAGTGAGGATCCAAACCAAGGTCTTTAACATGTAAGTATTCTGAAATGTAATATAAGAGACTAGTTTTCAGTATGATTATGGATTTGTGGAACTTTTGTCCGACACTTCCCTGAAAGCCCATTTCGTAATGCAGAAAAGAAAAATGGAGCCACTGTAGGTGAAATGAGGGGTGGGGGCCTAGAGCCTTACTCACTGCCTTACTTTACTCTCTGCAGTGTCCCCAGAGGACTGAACCCAGGAGAGTTCAAAGTGAAAGCTCCTGGGTCTTTAGGGGCCCAACCCTGGCCCCCAGCTGACCCTGGGCCCCAGACACGTCATTTAAGCATTCTGAACCTCAGCTTTCTACTCCTTCATGTGGACAGGTCAATGCATTGCCAGATCAAAGCATTCTTCATTCAGTTCCTATAGACAGGGGCTTCAGAGACCTCAGACATCTTTGAGACATGCAGTATTTTGTGCTTTTTTTTCCTGGAGAGACATGACATGGTTTTGTTTCATCAGCTTCTTAGAAAAGTCATGTTCACCGGGCTCAGTGGCTCAGCCTGTAATCCTGCACTTTGGGAGGCTGAGGTGAGTGGATTGCCTGAGCCCGCGGGTTTGAGACCCACCTGGGCAACTTGGTGAGACCTCATCTCTACAATAAATCAAAAAAATTAGCCGGGCGTGGTAGCGCGCGCCTGTAGTTCCAGCTACTTGGAAGGCTGAGGCGGAAGGATCGCCAGAGCCCAGCGGGTCGAGGCTGCGGTGGCCGGGAGTGGCCACTACACTCCGGTCTGGGCGACAGAGTGAGACTCCAACTCAGAAAAAAAAAAAAAGAAAAAGAAAAAGTCATGTTCAACATGAAGGAGCACAGTATTGATTTCTGAGATCCCTTCATGTTCTGTTTGTCGGCTGTAAGTCTCCCAACTCAAACTGGCTTAAGCTGCAATGGGAAGTGTTCAGGGACCTGGAAACCCCAGGACTGGCCTGGCTGTGGTCGCCACTCCATACCGTAATCAGGAATTCACCCCTCCTCACTCCAGGCTCTGCCTTTCTCAGCTTTGACTTTGTTCTTAGCCCCGCCCCTTCTCTTCCTCCGAGTGACAGAGAAGCCCTCAGCTGTCCTGCGTTGCAGCCCATCTCCTTCCCCTAGTTGTTGCAGCAACATTTCCACGGCCAACTCCTACTGGCCCCACTTGGGTCATGTGTTTCTCCCAGAGCCGGTCCCTGTGGCTGAGGGGGTGAAGCATTCAGGCCAGGAGGAGGCCAGGACACTCCCCACCCCATTCTCTCATCTGGGATTCTGTGCTTGGTATAAACCTGTGGGAAGTGAGGTGCTCGTCCTGGGAGTATGACTGTGTGACAGATAGGCCATAGCCATGGTGTGCTGGGAGTGGAGAGGAGGTGACCTAGGTGATATGAAGTAGGACTCTGGAGTATGCGAGATCGTGTCCGAATTCCCAGCCCTGTATCCCTCCTTTGCTGCCATTTCCATGACCCCTTGGCATTTCCCCCTCTGATGTGTGAGGGACCCCAGGCAGATGGACATCCATAGCTTCCTCCAGTCGGCAGGAAGAGAGGCCTGGCTCAGAGAGGCTTGGCACCACTGCGCATCACTGCTGATAGCACTCTAAAGAGCCATTTGCATCGTGTTAGAGAAAGAAAGGGAGAAAAATTAGAGTGGCAGAAAAGCAATTTCCGTTGCAATTTTAAAGACGGCTATTAAAATTTTACAAGAGCTTTATTGCAGGGGCTTTCTGATCATCCCAGGAATTTTTTAAATGGGAAGTCTGGTGACAAAGGAAAATGTTCTGGGTGCCTCTGATTTCTTCCTTCGTTGCCAAGCATCTTGAAAACTAAAATTGTTAGGTCTTCATAGACCAGCGTAAGGACAGCAACTGCCCGAAGGCCATTTCTGAGTGTTTTTAAAGTGTACGCTTTTTTGTATTTGCTGTTTCTATGTATAGTAGCTGTTTCTAATTGTATTGTGTACTTTCCTAAATGGCCTGGTAGGGTAGTGAGCTCTGGGACTTGACAAGCTCGGTAGTTGCCTCTTCCCTTCGGTGTTAGTTGAGTCATTTTGTTGGTGAACAAATAGTAATTCAGGTCAACCAGTTTAAGTATAAAAGGAAATGTGTGGACACACGGCCCAGGAGATTCTTCTTGTAATGGCTTCAGGCATGGCTAGATCCAGGGCCTCAGGAGGTTGTTGGGACCTGTCCCTTTCACCTCCTGGCTCTGCATTCCTCTGTGTTGGTTTTATTCTGCAGTGAGCTCTGAGGCAGCTCCACAAGTAGACCCAACTGGCTTAGCAGCCTCAGAGGAAGTAAACCATCCCTTTCCTCACAGTCCAAGCGTATATGTCCTAGGGTTGGTGTTTACTGGCCTTGATCATCCTGCCTTTGGTGCCAGTCCTGGGCCATCCCTGAAGCTAGGAGCAGGGGAGGTGGTGCAGTAGCTTTATTGGCCAGTCCCGGCTCATATGACGAGTTCCACCCTTACCTCCAACCCATGGGTGGAATCATTCTCACAGGAATCTCCTGGGCTGAGTAGGTGGGAAGAGTGAGGTTCACGCAGCTGACCCAGGAACAGAAATTGATGCAGTGAGGGCCAAAGCAGCCAGTTCTCAGGACTACTTCATGAGCTGAATCCACCCTACACTCCCCATTTGTTATCATTCCATGGAACCACTCTGCGTTTACCCTCACTCGGTCTAGGTTAGGGGCTTATGAACACTTGAATGGCGGAAGTTTAGAGGATTGTGAAATTGCCTGGGGAAAACATTACATCTCTATCTTCGCTACCCTCTGACTGAAAAATTTAGCATTTCCTTGAGAATGAGGGCAACAAACCACAACTGAATTAGCAATACCCATGACTTCATTTCCACTAGAAATCCCAGCTATTTCCATATCACATTACAGTTGTTGCAAATAATCACAAAATATCATTTACACTCACTTGTTTCTAAATTACTGTAGTTATTGGCCCCATTACTAGATCTCGTCATTTGAAAGCATTAATAAAGAAACACAGTTATTGCTGTATCTCAGATTTGGTTTTGTTTTACAAATATTTTTACATCTGAATATAAGAGTTTCCTTTGTAATCTTGTGCACCGTATCTTATACATTCAAAAAACATGATTCTGGCTAGCCATGGTGGCTCAAACCTGTAATCCCAACACTTAGGGAGGCCGAGGCAGGAGGATTGTTTGAGCCTAGTATTTCGAGACCAGCCTAGGTAACAAAGAAAATGTCTCTACAGAAAATCAAAAAATTAGCTGGGCCTGATGGCATGTGCCTGTAGTCCCAGCTACTTGGGAGGATGAGGCGGAAGGATTGCCTGAGTCCAGGAGGTCAAGGCTGCCATGAGCTATGATTGTTGTGATCATGCCACTTCACTCCAGCCTGGGTGGCAGAGTTGGCTCAGCCTGTAATCCCGCGCCTTTGGGAGGCTGAGGTGAGTGGATTGCCTGAGCCCGCGGGTTCAAGACCCGCCTGGGCAGGCGAGACCTCATCTCTACAATAAATCAAAAAATTAGCCGGGCGTGGTAGCGTGCGCCTGTAATTCCGGCTACTTGGAAGGCTGAGGCGGAAGGATCACCAGAGCCCAGCAGGTCGAGGCTGCGGTGGCCGGGAGCTGCCACTGTACTCCAGTCTGGGCGACAGAGTGAGATTCCAACTCAAAAAAAGAAAAAAAAGAAAAAGAAATTCTGAGAAGTCCATATACTTCTTTACCAGTCTGCCAGCGGGAGTCCCTGGCATAAGGAAAGAACCCCCCTGGACTTCTCCAAAAACCCCCAAGGGCAGATTATTGAAAGTATCCTGACTTCTAGATTCTGGAAAGTTGACTAGCTGTTTGCTAGGCTTTTTTCCTAGGAGGCTTCCTGGAGGAGTTGGCTGGCATTTGAACTTGGCCTTGGTGTTTGGGTAGCATTTGGACATTAGAGTGTTGAGGAAGTGGGACCAAGAAGTGTTGCCAGCCTGCAGTTAGCCCTCCCTACACTGACCATCTAGCCAAGTGGTCAGGAACAGACCCTGGAGCCAGGCTACCTGGATTCACATCCTGGCTGTACGTAGCATATTTTTTTTTTATAGAGTCGAGCTCTCACTATGTTGCCCAGGCTGGTCTCAAACGCATGGGCTCAAGGGATTCTCCTGCCTCAGCCTCTCAAAGTGCTAGGATTACAGGTATATGCTGCTACACCCAGCTTAGTATACTTTTGACTGACAGGGCAATCTCAGCTAGTGGATTCCTTACTCTGTGCCTCAGTTTCCTCATCTGTAACTTCTTGGGGTGATTGGGAGAGTGAAATGAGTTAGCACATTTCTGCTAGGACAGAGCTGGCACATCAGGAGGGAGAGTCATTAGTTAATGGCCATTTCACATAGGCTGGCTCTCTGGCTTGTCTTCTCAGATCCCATCTCCTGACTCAGAGCCTGTCCTCTGCCAGCACCCAGAATGTGGTGGTGAACAATACAGACAGTGCCTTCTCAGCCTGCAGACATCATTCATCCATGAGCTATCTATTCATATATAAACAACCATACTAAACATTTAAAACCATAAATTCCTAGTAGTTCCAAATCAGGACAAGTGCCGTTTCTTTGTCATTCTTTGTCTGCTCACAGTTGTCTAAAAGAAGTGTTCTGTTTGCCCCTCACTTGCCCTGGGTCAGCCGCGTGGACTACCTGACTGTCCTGAAATGCTCCACACACGCTCCCACCTCTGGAAGCCTCTTTCCTGGGTTGTCACACAGTTTGCGGTCTCATGTATTCAGAAGAGGAATCTGGCCTCCTCTCAGTGAGACCTTCCCTGAGCACTCTGTAAATGTCAGCCACAGCCCAATCGCTGTCTCCTCACCCTGCGTGCTTTTCATCAGGGCACGTCCTACTCCCTGTCTTTGCGTGGCATATTTGTCTACTGTCCTCCTCCCCTACTCTGCTCCCTGAGGACAGCAACTTCATCTTGGCCACTGGTCTATTCTCAGTACCTGGCACATGGCAGGTGTTCAGTAGGTATTTGTTGAGGGAGTGACTGTGTGCATGGCAGAGGGATATTGTGGCTGGAAGGCTCAAGTTGGCCAAAGAATAACCGTTTTCCCCCCTCTGTGTAGATGCACAGCCTCTGACATTGGCTCTCCTGGGACCCTCAAGGAGCATTAGTGTCCAGAAGGTACGAAGGGTGAGTACAATGTGTCTGTTTGTTTGCTTAAATGTTACAACTCTTACACATAAGCACCTTTATTATTATTTCTAAATTATATAAAAGAGTATCAAGGGGAAATGAAAGTTTCCTTTGCTGTTCCTCCCATCACCCACAAGTCTAACATCGTCTCTCAGAGGTCATTACTGTCAGTTGCTGGGTGGGTGTCCTGCCAGCCAGTGGAAGAACACCATAGAGGAGATGCCAGACCTTTTCCCTGTCCCCAGTAGTAGTAGTATATCTTGGAGATATTTGCTCAAAAGCATACATCACTGTATTGCACTCTCTTTTTTTGTAACTTGTTAATTCAATTTTCAAAATGTGTGTAGAATAAAATTCACCGTTTGGTTTAGAGTTATTTGAATGCAGATAAATGTATACAGTTTTGAAACTGCCACCACAATCAAGATACAGCACAGCCCCATCACCCCACTGTGTGAATGTGCTGGTTTCTCTAGAAAATAGGTGTATTTCATATATTTAAAATATGTACATATGGTAAGTACTTACCTGTAATATATAGGTTTTGAATATGCTATATTTAGAGTTCTAGAGAGGTTTTTTTTCTTCTTCCTAACAAACATCTTCCTTTGTTTCTGTGGGATGAATTCTAAGCAGTGGTGTGGGCCTCAGGCTACCTGTCATTCCAGTTTGCAGTGAGGCTTCCTAAGTGAGGATCCCAACCCATGTTGGCAGGGTTCTTGGGAGGGGGCGTTGCCTGATCCTTGACAAACCAAGAGGCTTTACCGTGTGGAAAGTGGGACAGTGTAAGATTCTGGCGTCCTGACTCTGGATGGAGGTAGTAGTGTCAGCTGAGTTGAAGAGACTGGTCAGTCAAGCTATGGGAACTGAGTGAATTTAGATGGAGCTTCTCTCTGTTCCGTTCATTATTAACTTTTTATTTTGAAGTGATTTTAGAGTTGTAAAAAAGTTGTGCAGTGTTCACATATCTGCCCTTCAGCTTCCCCTGTTGTTTCCATCTTATACATCTGTAGGGTGATAATCAAAACCAGGAAATTAACACTAATCCGACACCATTAACTAAATTACAGGCATTGATCAGATCTTACTAGTGTCCGTTTTCTTTTCCAAGATCCTATATAGGATCCCACACTGCATTTAGTTGTAATGTCTCCTTATTCTCTTCCTCCGATCTGTGACAGCTCCTTGGTCTTTCCTTGTCTTTCATAACCTTGACACTTTGGAAGAGGACTTCTTTGTTATTTTGTAGAATGTCTCAATTTGGGTTTGTCTTAAGTTTTCTTGTGACTTGAGGTGATGCATTGTTTGGAAGAACACTGCAGAGGGGATGTGCCCTCCTCAGTACATCATGGGGGAGCGTGGTGGTTCATGATGTCAACATGTTTTATTTCTGATGATATTCGCCTGGATCACTTGGTTAATATAGTCTCTGCCAGGTTTCTCCACTGTAAACTTACTTTTTTCCTTTTGTAATTAATAGATATCTTGGGGGAGGTACTTTAAGACAATGCTAATATCCCATTTCTCATCAAACTTCCACCCACTAATTTTAGTATCCATTGGTGGATAGATTTGCCTGCAGCAGTTATTACTGTGACATCTCCCTAATGGCGGTTTTTGTATGCCCCTCATTCCTTCTGCATTTATTAATTGGAATTCTCCTGTACGGAAAACCTGTCCCTTCTTCCTCATTTATTTCTTTATTTGGTTATTAATTTATATCATATAGACTCATAGATACTTGTTTTAATCTAGCTCATTCCCTTTTAATGTGTTAAAAGGTCCCAAATTTCCAGTGAATTCCTACCACTGCCTCTCAAACTGCAGGAAAACCCACCAGCATTTTTCCTACATGGTAACTGGGCCTTAGGGGACCGGAAAGAAAGAGACAAGGTTTCATTTGTTCCTTTTCTTTCACTCAACAAATACATATTTGAGCACCTACTACTAGGTTCCAGGCACTGGGGATTCAGGAATGAACAAAACAGACAAAATTCTTTTCCTAAGAGAACTTTCTACTGGAGGATAAAAGAATAAACACACCCAAAGTGAATCAGGATTAGTCGGATGGGGATAAGTACTGCAGATGTATGGAGAGATGAATAAAGCAGGGAAGGGGAAATTTTGGACAAGGTAGTCAGGGAAGGCCTCTCTGAGGTCCTGAAGAGTGGGCAGAATAAGGCTGTGCCTTATTCTGCCACCCAGCTGGGAAATCTCCGTCAGATCCTTTCAGTTCTGAACAGGTTCTCGGGAATCGTGGCGAACAGGAAAATGTGCTCCCTCTCCAGGGGCAGCCACTGCTCAGCTGTAGCCCATTGTTACCCGTGGGAATTCTGAGGATTGCCCGATCTTCTGATATTTTTTCCCCCAATAGAAAAGGAAAATGAGGAATTTTTGCTAGTTCATTGAATCCCAAGGGCTGCATCAGATAATGGATGACTATATATTGTTTGTTTTCCTTTTGTTTCCTTAAGTTACCTTTTCTTTGTAGCAAAAGATAACCACTTTTTCCATTTTTAATGGTGATGTAGAGTCCTTTAAAAAATATGTATATATTTAAGTTTAAAATTGAGGTGACTTAGCCAGGCACAGTGGCTCATGCCTGTAATCCCAACACTTTGGGAGGCTGAGGCAAGAAAATTGCCTGAGCCTAGGTTTCGAGACGAGTCTGGGCAACTTGGCAAGACCTCGTCTCTACAATAATTTTTTTTTTTTTTTTTTGAGTCAGAGTCTCACTCTGTCGCCCAGACTGGAGTGCAGTGGCCGCTCCCGGCCACCGCAGCCTCGACCTGCTGGGCTCCGGCGATCCTTCGCCTTAGACTTCCAAGGAGCTGGAACTACAGGCGCGCACTACCACACCTGGCTAATTTTTGATTTATTGTAGAGATGAGGTCTCGCCAAGTTGCCCGGGTGGGTCTCGAACCCGCGGACTCAGGCAATCCACTCACCTCAGCCTCCCAACCCGCTGGGATTACAGGCTGAGCCACCAAGCCCAGCTTACAATAAATTTAAAAATTAGCTGGGCACGATGGCACATTCCTGTAGTTCCAACTACTTGGAAGGCTGAAGTGGAAGGATTGCCTGAGCCCAGCAGGTCAAGGTTGCGGTGGCTGTGAGTGTGCCACTGCACTCCAGCCTGGGCGACAGAGTGAGTCTCTGACTCAAAAAATAAATAAATAAAATAAAATAAAATTTAAACATAAAATTAAATAAAAGATTAAGTTGACTTAACATTTTTAGTAAATAATCATGTAGATGGGTTGCAGATGCATCCAGAAAGGAACACAACATCTGTGGTTTGGTGAACACCACCTTGGCTCCGCCTCTCACTCTTTTTCCTCTAGATCAGGGATTCCCAACAGTGGGCCTGGGCTGAGATTGGCAAACAATTACTGTGGGCGTGTACCTTGAGCCATTTGTATCGTGGTGGGTGCATTAACCAAGAGTGAATACTTTCAGGTTCAAGACCAGAAAACCCAACCGACAGCACCTTAAACGAGTGAGATTATGTCTCTCTGATGACAGCAAACCTGGAGTTCCTTGCTGCCAATGTTGGTTCAGTGGCTACATGATGTCAGGGTGGAAGCTTATTGATCCTCTTGGCCTTTCCCCTCGTGGTCACATGGTTGCTGCTGCAGCTCCAGGCAGAACAAATAGGGAGGGGTCAACTCCAGTGACACACGTGTTTCAGTTCTGGACTACTTAAGCACTCCTAGAATCCTCCAGAAGATTTCACTTACATCTCATTGGCCAGAAACGTGGTGTATAGCCTCCCTTAGCTCCAGGCAAGACGAGAACTTTCATTTAACTTTTCAGCTATTCCTGAAGAGAATGCCAGAGAAAAAGTGAATTGAGAGTGTTGGTTGGGTTAGCTGGCCAACACTGGCACCGTGGGGAAAGAAGAGCAATAGTAATTAACATTAATGAGTGCTGACTCTGTGCCAAGTCCTGCTGTAAGCACTGTGTGTGCGTGATCTCATACAGTTGTTACAACTACCCATTGGCGTCATTGCTGTGCTATCTCCATCACAATGACGGGGACACTGAGGCCCAGAGTGGTGAAGCTGCTTGCCAAGTAGAGGAGCTGATGGTAGGGAACCCTTGCAGCCTATCTCCAGAGCCATCGCTCTTAGCCACCACACTGTGTTGCCTCATAAGGGGTCTGGGGTTGGGGGAGTTAATAGGGTTCCAGGCTGCTCTCTCTCTGGCCTGGGTTTAAATTCTTCCAGCAAAGAAGGAGCAGGGCAGCATATTTGGCTTTGGGAAATTGTGGTCATCAAAAAGCTTTCTTGTGAATCACAGCTGCTCTGTGGAGATACCTCCTACCAGCTGGGGCACAGTCCTTGTGAGCAGTACTAGCCGTGCATCTTCCTGGCGGCCCTTCAGGGACTTGCAGATAGCGGAGGGGCTGGCTGCTCCTGGCCTCTTTTCCAAACAAACTGTACCTGTGCTTTGAGTTGTTCTTCCCAGGATGAGGCTTTCAGGCTTGTGGCCTTTCTCTGGATTCTGCTGGTTTCAGCACACATTTAACACGTGCCTCCTCTGTGCCCGTCCCTGTGGAGCAGTGGGGACACCGTGACAGCTAAGCCAGCCTCATGGAGGGTGGGCCCTGCACTCATGGGGCTCCTCAGACGGTGGCAGCCCAGAGCGGTCAGGGTGGTGATGGGGGATGCCCAGAGGACTGTGGGAACCCAGTGGAGGTGCCTGACACAGCCTGGTGCCAAAGAGATCTCCTGGAAGGAGCCTTTGGGCTTTGGAGGAGGAGCAGCTTTCTTTTTTCGTCAGGAGCAGCTTCTCCCTTTTCCGTCTCTGCTTTCTTTAGTGAAATCCTCACTACAGCCCTCCTTTCTGAACCTCTGTTCCCTTCCTCTGCAACATGAGCGGTTTAGACTTGGAGATCCAGCCAGTCAGCCAGCATGGACTGGGCATAGCCATGTTCCTGGGCCTCAACTGGACACTAAGCTTACCTGGATATCCAGTACCATATGCCAAGGAAAGTCTTGCAGGTAAACAACCCAGGGTGAGGGGAGTTCTAACAGGAGAAGCCCCTGAGGAGACCGCAACTTGGGGTTTCAGGACGCACTTCTCAAGGGAGGCAAAACAAAAAATGGGTTGACATGGTGACCAAGAGTATGGGCTCTAGAGTCCAGCTGACCTGGGGTCTAGTCTTAGCCGGGCCCTTGATGAACCCTAAGTGAGCAGCTTAGCTCTGGGATCTTCCATTTTCTCTTAAGGTGGTTTTGAGGATGAAGGTGTGAGTATGAATTTCAAGTACCTAGGACAGTGCCTGGCACAAAGTAGTGACATACTAGATGAGATGGTGATGGTGGTGGTGATGGCACTAGTGGTGATAGCTTTTATTCATTAGCCCTTACAGCATATCGGAGGCTAGGCAGCCTAGTCACAGCCTATAAGGTAATAAGCATTAGCTCTTGCTGCTGTGGTTACTCACCGAACATGTCAGGGTTTACCCTGTGCCCATCCCGGAGCTAATAAGGGCCTGGTGAGAGCTAGACTGTGTTCTGGGAACAGGGCTCACACAGCAAAGGCCTGGGCCAGGAGTTTCACGGGAGAAGAGAGGAGTGTCTTTGGTGTGTACTAGAAACCCACAGCTCTTGGCCTCCCGTACCCTTTCTTGTCTAGTCCCCAGGTCTTTCAGCACTGGCCTCAAGAGCGTAGGCTGCCCTTGACCTCTGGCCAGAACGCATGGATGCTCTGCTTAGCGCATCAGCCAAGCCCCAAATTAGACCTGACAGTGTGATTTATTCTCTGGGATGGAGCCGGGAGGACAGAGCCCCCGTGGGTGATTCCGAGGGAAGGTTGTCAACCCGAATTAGCCTAGGCCTTTCATGCAGCCTTGCTGTTTCAGCTTCCTTCGGCTAATAGGGTTTTCCAGGGTGTCGCTAGCTTCTGAGCAGCCTCCCTCTCCGTCCCTAGGGACCCGGACTTGACTGTGATCCTTAAGGAGCTGTGTTTGATGAGGGCTGCTGCTGAGACAGGCTCCCTCTGAAGGGAGCGGAGACTCTGGGTCCTTTCATCTGCCCCATTGAGGATTGCAAGTGGCAATTCCCCAGAGAGTTGTGCCATCTCCCTCTCTCGTCCTTTCCCTGAGGCAGCTGGAGGCCATGGCCTTGCTCTGTACCTTGTCTGTGATCACAGCGTCTCTGCCTCTAGCTGCCTTCATTTGTTCATAGGATGCTGGTGGTGGGAAAGATTCTGCTGCAGCAACAAATTAACCCTGAAATCCAAATATTCACACACATACTTTACTCATGACACAGGCAGGTAAGGTGGGGGCCTTGACCTTGTACTTCAGGGACCCAGGCTGATGGGGGCTTCCCTGTCTTGAAGCTTCACAGTTGAAACACACAGCCCCCAGTGACACCACAGCAAGAGAAGAAAACTGGAGGGTCGCACAGCAGCACTTAGATGCCGAGGTCCAGAAACAACAAACACATTCACCTTCACTTGCTCCCAGAACCAGTCCCACGGGGGCTGGACACGTGGGGTCACATAAGTAGTAATCATTGCCACAGTTGGCAGGTGTGGTATTTATTCAGCACCCAGGCCTTTTTAGGGCTCTGGAAATACAAAGAGGTCCCGCCTTCCTGGAGCTCGTAGTTGAGTAGAAGAAACAGAATTGAAGTAATGATAAAAACAGCTGTGTGATTGTGTCTGCACTGTGTCCTGATGGAAGAGCCCAGGGGGCCCTGAGAGCATATCTGAGGACCCTGACGTGTTTGGAGAGGTCAGGTGATGTCTGTCATAAGGACTGGGAGGAAGCCTGAAGGATGAATAGACCTTCTGAGTGGGTTGGGGAACAGAGACTTGCCAGTAGAGGAAACAGCATCAGTGGTGTTCCAGATGTGAGGAGAAGCTTGACTCTGCGGAGGAACTGGAAGAAGGCCTGTGTAGCTGATGGGTTGTGAGCCAGGAGAGGTAGGTGGGGCAGACCATGCAGGGTCTGGCTGGCCACGAGGAGAAGTCTGGAACCTGTAACACCTGCCTTTTGGAGCTAAAGGAATTAAATGAGCTCATTCATCCTCTCAACAAATGTTGAGTTCCTAGTCCTTGGCAGGCAGCATTCCAGCAGTGAACAAGACGGACAGATATCCCTGTTCTCACAGAGCTGGCATTCTAGAAGGGGGAGACAGACAATAAGCAAGAAAAACAAGTAAATGAGATAATTTTACCTGGTGGAAAAAACACCTGCTGACCCATAAATAGGATACCATAAGAGAGAGCTTATAGTTTGGATGCTTTTGGCTCCAGTATCAGAAACCCCCATTCACATAGGCTTAAAGTCAGGAAATGTTTGGACCCCCAACTCGCAAATCCAAGAGTTCTTCAGACTGCCCTCTGGGCTGGTGATACAGGAGCTCAACAGTGGCATCAGAGACCCAGGTTCACTCACAGCTCTGCTATCTGTCGTGTTGCCTTCACCTTAAAGCAGGTTCCTTCCATGGTCAGAGGATGGCAGTTAAGGGTACTGTGGGCCATCACAGGGCCGGGAGCAGATGCTTTCTCAAACTCTGCATGCCCCAAGGATCTTCCACGAACCTGCCTTGGTGTAGCCAGTGTGAGAGCAGGGAGGAGGCTGCTGCCATAGTCCAGACAGGAGACGATGGGGGATGAGACCAGGGTGGGGAAAGTGGAGGGTGAAGAGAGGGCAGGCTCCGGGTGCAGTCTGGAGGTGCAGTGGACAGGCCTCAGGAATGGCGTGGCTGCTTGGGAAAAGGAAAACTGAGCAGAGGCATGCACACAAAGGCCACCTCCTGCTTTGCCTTCTTCCTGTAAAACTCGTGGTGCACATTTGCACATGACAGGCTCTGAGAAATCCTATAGGAAAAAAATCCTGTTTCTTTGATATAGAGCTCTTTTCTTTTCTTTTCTTTTCATAATCAATATTTTTTATTATGGTTTTGTGGGGTACAGTTAAGGGCTAGGTGTACAATTACTTTTCATTCAGGCACGCTGTTGATAAGAGGTGTTTCCCCATCCCCAGACAGATATTTGCAACTGTTAATCCCATCCCCCTCCCCCCCCCAGCTCTTTTATTTTCTAAATACACCTAGTAACATGTTCTGCAGTATAATCTGGAAAATGTTGCTTTTGTAATGACTCTCATCCTTACTGTACATTAGAATCATACCGAGAGCTTTAAGAAATCCCAAGGGTCCCACTGGGTCCCACTCCAGACCAATCAGTTAGAGTTACTGAGGGTAGGACCAGGCATGGGATGTTTTTAAAGCTCTCCAGGTGATTCTAATATGTGAAAGGGTGAAAACTACCACTTAATCATTTCCTTCGGTGAGTTTCATATTTTAAAGCTGGGTTATGTGCTTGTATTGATTTCTTTCTCCAGACGCAGGGTCTCGCTCTGTTGCCCAGGCTGGAGGGCAGTGGTGCTGTCATAGCTCACTGCAACCTTGAACTCCTGGGCTCAAGCAATCCTTCCACCCCAGCCTCCCCAGTACCTGGGACTACAGGCACATGCCACCACACCCAGGTAACTTTTTATATTTTGTTTTAAATATATATTTTGAAGTCTCACGATGTTGCCCATGCTGGTCTTGAATTCTTGGGCTCAAGAAATCTTCCGCCTTTGCCTCCCAAAGTGCTGGGATAACAGGAATGAGCTACCGTGCCCAGCCTTGCTCTTGTATTTCTGATCATCAAAGCAATGCGTGCTTACTGTCTTAAAAAACAAAGTCAAGGACCCATAATCCCCCAAGATAATCACTTTTGCAAACTGGTGTATGTCTTCCAGATTTTTAAAAATACTTGTACTAAAAAATGTATGTGTCCCCAAACAAGGTGGTTTTCCATCTTTCCGAAGAGATTTTAGAAACGTTTTGGGGCCCACCTGAAATGTTAGGGATATAGATAATGTAATCAACTGCCTGCTTATCTTTTCTAATTTATTAATTTTATGACACATTTGGAATCCTGGTATAAAAAATGTTGAATTCAAAAGATTGCTCTCCTCCTCTCACATAGCGTAAAGCAGGGTTATTCACACACTCCACAGGCATCCTTGTCATCACAAGAGTCACCTACACATTTCCAGAACAGTCTCCACATCCACCTGAAGTGTTTGGGATGTGGCGCCTCTTGAAATTGTGTATTATGTTGTCACTGGACACCATATTCCAACATTCAAGAATGCATTCCTATACCGTTAAACAGTTTTTAAATTTTTCTCCTTTAGTTGTATATTGGTGATTTCTATAGTGTAGCCACTCCCTGTTAGGTCTAAAATAACAATAATAATAATAAAACAACTCAAGCAGTCCTCCCACCTCAGCCTCCCGAGTTGCTGAACCCTCAGAGTGCACATCACTGCACACCCGTCACTGTGCTGTGCTCAGCTAATTTTTTTTTTTTTTTTTTTTAAGAGACGAGGTCTTGCTGTGCTGCCCAGGCTGGTCTTGAACTCCTCGCCTCGAGCAACTCCACTTCTGCCTCCCAAAGTACTGGGATTATGGGCCTGGGCCACAGCCCTCTGCCATTTTGCTTTCTGTGCCTGGCATGTTTTATTTAGCTTTATGTCCTCTGGGTCCATCCATGTTGTGGCAAATAGCAAGATTGCCTTATTTAAGGCTGGGTAATATTTCATTGTTTATATATCCGCCACATTTTTCCTCATTCATTTGTCAGTGGATGCTTTGGTTATATCTGTGCCTCAGCGATTGTGAATAATGCTGCAGTGAACATAAGAGTGCAGATATCTTTACAGTATGGGATCTTTATCTCCTTGTACAGTCTTTGTTTTACATTTCTTTAGGAACCTCATACTGTTTCCATAGTGGCTGTACCAGTCTACAGTCCCACCAGCAGTGTACCAGGGTTCTCTTTTCTCCACACCCTCAGCAACGTTTATCTCTTGTCTGTTTGATAATGGTCATCCTTATGGGTGTAGGGTGATGTAGCAGTTTTGATTTGTATTTCCCTGATGGAGGGACACTGAGCACCTTTCCATATACCTGCTGGCAATTTTTATGTTGTCTTTGGAGGAATGTCTGTTCCTGTCTTTTGCCCATTTTGTCATTGGATTGTTTTTCTGCTGTTGAATTATAAGAGGTTTTTGTAAATTTTGGATGTTAACTCCTTGTCAGATACGGTCTGCAGATATCGTTTCTCGGCCCATGGGTTGCCTTTTTCATTTTGTTTGTTGTTTCCTTGCTGTGTGTGCAGAAGCTTGTTAGTTTAATATAGTCCCATTTATTTATTTTTGCTTTTGTAGCCTGAGCATTTGGTGTGATATTCAAAACATCATTGCCAATGCCAATGTCACACTTTTCCCCTATATTCTCTTTTAGGAGTTTTATGGTTTCAGGTCTAACATTTAAGTGTTTTATTTATTTTGAGTTGATTTTTGGATATGGTGTAAGATAAATGTCCAATTTCATGTGGAAATTTACTTTTCCCAGCACCGCTTATTGAAGGGACTGTTCTTTCCCCGTTTTGTCCTCTCTGTGCCCTTGTCAAAAATTAGATGATATATGTTTGGATTTATTTCTGGGCTCTCTATTCTGTTTCTTATGTTAGTGCCATACTGTTTTGATTACTGTAGCTTTGTAATATAATTTTAAATCAGGAAGTATGATATTGCCAACATTGCTTTTAGTTCTCAGTTTTGCTTTGGCTATTAAGGGTTTTTTGGGGTTTCATACAAATTTTTGGATTGTGTACAGGGCCTGTTTATAATGACTTATAACAGTTGGAATTGTGGGGTTAAGCCCTTGGGAATAACTACTAAGTCATAATATATGTCTCCTTTTTTATTACCAAAACTAGCACCATTTAAGTTTTTAGAAGCTTATATGTCTTTTCCAAAGAGCACTTAATTCAGAATAAAATCATATGAAACACAACTGTTATTTCTGAGGATAACTTTTTGGGGAAATCTTGCTTTATATTTGGAGAGATCTAGTGTTCAAAATAACTTAGGCTAACCACACTCAAATAGCTAGTTCAGTGGTATTTGACTTCTGTAGGAGCTGTAACTAATTGGAGAGCCCAAGTTCTCTTACTTCACCAGCTTAATCTTATTCATTCATTCATTCATTCATTCATTCATTCAACATTGATTTATTTCTTGTGAGCTACGTTGAAAGCCATTATAGAGGGCAGTTGTAAAGATGGCATTTGGAGTGTGTTGGCATCCCAGTCCCCCACATCTACCTGTGCAACTGTGACCAAAGCGCTTAACCTTCCTGTGCCTCAATTTCTCTATCTGTAAAATAGAGAAGATACTACTACCTACCTTATAAAGTGGTTGTGAGCATTCAGGGACTTAAGACAGAGAGCCTCGGTCCCAGGTGGAATACAATGCAAGCTGACATTGTTAGCACTGCAGAAACGGTGATGTGATGGCTTACCAGAGCTCCCCAGAACCTGCCGGGGCTGCCTTCCTAAAATCAGAATTATTCAGAATTCCTAAACACATCTGGCCCAAGAAGTTTGGAAAGCTATGAAGCCTCTGCATATACAAATAAAGCACTTACCATAGTACCTGGCACATAATAAATGCTGTGTCAATGCTAACCATTTTCTGTTAGTAACTATTGTTATTTAAAGTGCAGACCTCACTATCTGTAATATGCAAATAATCATCACAGTGAGATATTACACACCTGCCTCAATGGCTAAATTAAAAAGGCAACATGGCCGGGCGCAGTGGCTCATGCCTGTAATCCCAGGACTTTGAGAGGTCAAGGTGAGAAGATTACCTGAGCCCACGGGTTTGAGACCAGCCTGGGCAACTTGGTGAGACTTCATCTCAACAATAAATCAAAAAATTAGCAGGGCATGGTGGCACATGCCTATAGTTCCAGCTACTTGAAAGGCTGAGGTGGAAGGATCACCTGAGCCCAGCAGGTTGAGACTGCGGTGGGCATGAGCGGGCCACTGCACCCCAGCCTGGGCAACAGAGTGAGACTCCAGCTCAAAAAAAAAAATTAAAAGGCAACATGTAAGCGATAAGGTCAGTCAGAGAGTTCCATGTGAGGCCTCAGGGACGGGATCCTTGTTCCAAGTGGACAGTGGGATTTCTCTGAGCAGAGCAGGGACATGGTCAAACCCGTAGATTAATAGAGCCGGTCCGACTGTGTGTAGGAGCCAGGAGATCAGGGTAGAAGCTCCTGTGGTGGTCTGTGGTCTCGCCAGGAGATGGTGATGGGAGAGGGACCGGCAGATCCCAGTTATGTCTTGAGGGAGGCGCCAACAGTGAGTGTGAATGGCCTGACTGTGGTGAGAGAAGGCGAGGGACCTGGGGTGACCCTCAGGTTTTGGCCTGAGCACCAGGTGAGTGGTGGAGGTGTTAGGTGGAGGGACCCAGGGAGGGGGGTTGCAAGGAGCGGCCGCAGGCAGTGTGAGACATCAGGGACTCAGCTGTGCGCCTGCTCAGTGTCAGGCACCCTTCGCCAGCTGTGCGAGTCGGCAGGGAGGCCGTGGGACACACAAGCCTGAAGTCAAGGAGAGGGGCCCAGGTGGGAAAAGGAGGTGTAGGGTCCTCAGCACGGACATGAGAGGGACAGCCTGGAGCCTGGAAGGTCACCAGGGGCGTGGTGTAGATAGAGAAGGAAAAGCCATCGGGAGACGGTGAGGAGTCAGCAAAGGAGGAGGGGGAGGGGATACCGGAGAGGAGGGAGGAGGCCAGGAGAGCATGGACCCCTGTGGCCGGGGGACGAAGGAGGGAGAGGAGGGCCCAGACACGACGGCTAGGTCCAGAGATGTGAGGGACAAAAAGCTGACGGGAGCAGCTTCAGGATGTGTGCTTTCCCCAGCAGACACGAGCCCTGGGAAGGTGTGCCTTCACGTTCTGTCTGTCACTGTCTCTCCGGTGCTCAGGCCACACCTCGTGCACAATGACTGTGCGATAAAAATGTGCTAAATTATTGTCTTCTTGGACATTAGTGGAGGCGAGATCAGAGCAGAAGGGTCCCTTGGAATCAGAGGCTATCACTCCAGAGTGTGGCAAAAATGTGTTTCATGCACCTGGGCTCCTGTCTTCCAGTGGTTGCTGGGGGCGGAATAATTGAAACGTAACGTGGTATCTGAGTACCACCCAAACTAACCATTTGCTGAGAGCCTGGTGCCAGGGATGGGACTAACATGGCATCCCAGTCTGTAAAACAGGGGTGGCAATAGTATTGACCCCACAGAGCTGTTGCAAGGAGTCAACGAGATAATGCTATGAAACACTATAAACGTTTGATAAGTGTGAGCAGATGTTAAAAGTAAGAGTATTTTTACCATTATTCTGACTTCATGGCCCTCACCACCTAGATGGGGGAGATAAATATCAAATAATCACATCACTCACATAGTCACATGGACTCACTGTGGTAATTAAACTATAAACAAAAAGTGCAGAGTGCTTGAGAGAGAATAGCAGGCAGGTGGTGAGGTTCTCATTCCAAACTGGCGTGAGAGCGGCAGTGCTGGAGGCGGCTTCTCCGAAGAAGCAATCTGCGAGCCTAGACTTGAAGGACGAACAGGAATGTGCCAGGGCAGATGAGGCTGGGGTGTTTTGGGCAGGGAGAATGGCCTGTGCAAAGGCTCTGGGGTACAGAGCAGCTGGGAGTGTTGGAGGAGCAGAGAGCCTGATGGGACTGGTGCAGAGCGAGGGCCTGGTACATACCGGACCTGGTGAACCACAGTGAGAGATCTGGACGTTCTGCCCACCGCCCCTGGGAGCCACAGAGGGTTTTGAGGGGAGAAGTGATCTAGCCTTGTTTTATTTTATCTTGTAACTCCTGTGTGCGCTTCCAAGACTTGCTGTCCAGACTCCCTTCCTCCCCCAGGACAGTCTGTTCTGATTGCTGCAAGCCAGGGTCAGGTCAGAGACTGCAGCCCTCCCCCGCCCCGGGCACCTTGAAGCTTGGTGCTGTCGTTTGGCCAGTCAGTCAGCGGAGTTGAAAGCAGCTTTCTATTAAGGGGAAGGTGCCCTGGTTCTAAGCTCATCCATCCCCGAGAAAGAAACCACTTGCGGATCCATCCCAGGCCACTGGGAGGCCCGAGAAACAGGTCACAGCAGCCCTGCCTCCTCCTGCAGGCCTCAGTGACTCACGGCCCTTCCCCTCAGAGAAGGGACCCCAGCCTGCTCCCTGCAAAGATGGCCTCGTTTCCTGCCAGGCCTGGAGCTGCCAACAGCCCGTCCCCTCCCCCCATTTCCCTCTTTCTTTTGTGAGATGCCAGCCAATGTGCTGCTCTCAGTTCCCTCTTCTGGGCCAGGCCTGGAGAGAGGCAGGGCGGGCCGGGGAGGGGAGTTTCCAGATCACCTTTGTCTCCTGGGCACCACACAGGAAATGACTCTTGTGGGCCGAGAGTTTTGGGAGCCCTGTGCCCTAGCCTCTCAGCGAGGGCCCACATGAGTCCATCCTCTCCCCTCCAACCTGGGAATGGCACGGGATTTTCAGGGTGAGGAGAGGCCCAGGGGCCCTGAGCCACTCCTCTGATCCTGCAGCCTGGCATCTCCTCTGCCCGAGTGGCATCTGCCAGTTGCTGGGTAAGTAGAGGGCCTTGCCGCCCCTTCTCCTGCTGTACTGATGACCTGTGGCCACCCTCTCAGAGCAAGGTGGGCTCTGACCCTGCAGGTGTGCAGTGTCTCAGGAAACTCACATAGCTTGTGACTGGCTCTTAGGGAGACCCTGAAGCAGACAGGCTCCCCATCCAGGCCTGCTCCTTGTTGCTCACGTGTTATGGGTATTGACTCACTTAATCTTCCCCCCAAACCCTATGAGTACCCACCCTATGAGGTAGGTACTATCCAGTCTTACACATGTGGAAACTGAGGCACAGAGAAGTCAAGTCACTTGTCTGAGCCACACAGGCCGGAAGTGGTGGAGCCAGGATTTGAACTCAGATGGTCTGCCTTCACAATCACTCTGCTATACCTCTGGCCAGCCCACTGTACTGACACACACACACACACACACACACACACACACACACACACCCTTCTCTCTCCTCTGTGTGTGTGTCTGTCCGTCTTTTTGACACGTCATCCTGTTCTCTCCATCGCTCTTACCACATCAATTTGTTGATTTGTATTTTGCCTGTCTACACCCTGCAGGGTGCATGTAAACTTCTGTCTAATCACAGGAATTATGTGTCATGCTCGTTGCTGTATCCCAGCATCTAGAACAGCACCCAACACTAAGGAGATGCTCAATAAACGCTTGTTGAACGGACAGGCTGAAGTTGCCAGTGACAAGGATGTCTCCCCGAGGAGATTTGTTTTCTTTTTCCCATCTTCCTCCTCTGTCCCTCCTTTCGCTCACTTTAGAGTAGAAGCAGTCGCTCGTCCAGAGTCACGGGGTGATTGGCAGGTAGAACAGCGATTGAACCCAGGGCAGGCTGACTCCAGAATAAGCACGTTCCCTTGCCTGCCCCCTCGTCGCACTTGCCCCTTTCCCTTGATTCTGACAGAGTGAGCTCTCCTCACGGAGGTCCTCGGGGCAGGCCCCATTTCGGTGATCCCAGCGGCAGCCCAGATCCAGAAGTCCAACCTTTGATTCAGGAACAGAGCAGCTGCAGGAGCGCCGGGGCAGGCTTTCTGGTCCTGTCTCTCATCCTCAGTTCTGGTCAGCTGGGGATTAGCCCCCTGCTGATATCAGGAGAAACAGAACACAGGAAACTGGCTGCAGCTCTTCTGTGGGAAAGAACAAGGAAAACAAAGTGACTACTGCTGAAGGCTTCCGGAGCCCGAGGGCAGAAGATGTGCGGCTGACTCCTTGTGGCATCGTGCATGTGCCTCTGGATGGGCAGGGGACACGTAAGTTGAGACCCAGGGACATTCTCCCTGCCTTGGGATTCATTGGCCCTTCCCGTTCTCGCTCAGAAGCCCCTTTTTCCTCCTGCAGAAATTTTCTCCATTTAACAATTTTCTTTAAAAAGCTGACTAGTTTGTGGATCTCCGTTAGGATGCTTCTAGTTGCAAGTGACAAAAACGCTGGCACCATCTGGCCAAATTGTGAAGACATTTCATGTGTTCTAGAAACCCAGGGGAAGATGGGCCTCCGGCGTGGCAGGATCAGCAGCTCAGCATATGGGTGAAGAACTCAGGTTCTCAGCTTGGGCTTCCTCCCGGGCCTCTCTGTGTGTCTCTTGCCCCTGATCCAGTCACTTCCCAGCAGGCCCCACCTCCCGCATTGGGGAGATTCAGAGGGGACAGCGATCCACCCTATGTCAGATACACTCCTCTCTCTCACATTTGAGCAGGGTGGCGTGAATTCACTTCTGTGTCTTTGGTGTCTCATTTTTTTAAGTGTAGTGTGTGACTTCCAAAAAACGTAAGCATTATGAAAGCATGTAAAGTACAAATTGAAACTCTTGCCCCTCTTCTTCCTGCACCCCACTCCAGTCCCTCTTAGCAAAAGTGAAGTAAGCATTGTGAACAGTCTGCCATGTCAGCTAGGTTGTTGAGGGACTCTGCAGCTCGGCAGTCCTGGCACTTGATTGACTGTGTGACCTCAGGCCAATGACTTTGCCACTCCATACCTTGGGTTCCCCATCTGTGAAACGGGGACAGGAGCTCCACCCACCTCACAGGGTTTTATGAGCATATATAACATGCAATGTATTTAAGGTGTTTAGAGCATTTCCTGGTACATGGTGAGTTCTGTATTCATGTTTGTAGATAGTGTTACTTTTTACCAGACTTTTCTCCTCTGGATATCATATATATATAATTTTTTTTAAAAGATGGTGTCTCGCTGTATCACCCAGACTAGAGTACAGTGGTATAATCATAGTTTAGTGCAGCCTCAAACTCCTGGGCTCAAGCGATTCTCCTACCTCAGCCTCCCAAGTCGCTGAGACTACAGGCGCATGCCACTGCGCTCAGCTCATTTTTATTTATTTATTTTTTGAGTTGGAGTCTCACTCTGTCACCCAGGCTGGAGCGCAGTAGCATGCTCACAGCCACCCCAGCACTGACCTGCTGGGCTTAGGCCATCCTTCCGCCTCAGCCTTCCAAGTACCTAGAACTATAGGCATGCACTACCACACCTGGCTAATTTTTTGATTTATTGTAGAGATGAGGTCTTGCCAAGTTGCCCAGGCTGTTCTTGAACCCATGGGCTCAGGCAGTCTTCTCACCTCGGCCTCCCAAAGTGCTGGGATTACAGGCTTGAGCCACCACGCCCAACCTTTATTTTTGTTTTTTAGGGACAGAGTCTTACTGTGTTGCCCAGGTTGGTCTCAAACTCCTGGCCTCAAGCACTCCTCCCTCAGCCTCCCAAAGTGCTAGGATTATAGGTGTGAGTCCTGTACCCATCTCACATCTGTATTTTTTAAAGTGACGTGATACATGCACTTTCATTACAGCTAGAGTTTGTCACTTATCAATGTCTCTTGGGCACCATGTTAGCACATTAGTTGTGCCCTCTTTTTTTTTTTTTTGAGTTGGAGTCTCACTCTGTTGCCCAGACTGGAGTGCAGTGGCTGCTCCCGGCCACCGCAGCCTCGAACTGCTGGGCTCAGGCGATCCTTCCGCCTCAGCCTTCCAAGTAGCTGGAACTCCAGGAGTGCGCTACCATGCCCAGCTAGTTTTTTTATTTATTGTAAAGATGAGGTCTCGCCAAGTTGCCCAGGCGGGTCTTGAACCCATGGACTCAGGCAATCCACTCACCTTAGCCTCCCAGAGCGCGGGATTATAGGCTGAGCCACCGAGCCCGGCTCCTCTTTCTTTTTAGTGACTGCCCAGGGTTCTATTATATGGATGGATCCAAATGTATTTAACTGGTTCTTTAATGAGAGACCCTGGGTTATCTTCTTTTCTTCTGCCTCCAGGAATGCAGTGGGAGCTTGTCCAAGCAACTCTGGGTTCTTGGGTCAGTACATCTGCTAGTGTTGGATTCACTGGGGTATGCATGGTTTTAATGCCATGAACTGACAAACTGCCCTCAAAGAAGGTTCTACCACTTACTCTAGTGTGCCCCCAACCAACAGAATAAAGACCTGTTTTCTTTTGCCTGTTGGTTTTTATTTACTACTTTTTGAGTTGGGTTCTCCTTCTGTCACCCAGACTAGAGTGCAGTGGCATGATCACAGCTGATGATCCTTTCACCTCAGCCTCCCAAGTAGCTGAGACTACAGGCACATACCACCATGCCTGGCTGGCTTTTGTGTGTGTGTGTGTGTGTGTGTGTGTGTGTGTGTGTGTGTGTGTGTGGTGTGTGTGTATGTGTGTGTAGAGAATAACGTCTTGCTGTGTTGCCTGGGCTGGTCTTAAACTCTTGGGCTCAAGCAATCCTCCCACCTTAGCCTCCCAAACGTGCTGGGATTGCAGGCGTGAGCCACCATGCCCTGCCTTAATTTGTTTTCATAATGGAAAATTTCCAATGTTTACATAAGTAGAAGGAGCGTACATTGCCTGCATGCACATACTTGTCACAGTTATCAACACAGGGCTAATCTTGTTTCATCCATTCCCCTGCCTTTGGATCATTTTGAAGCAAATTTCAAACAGCATATCATTTCATTTAGGGAGCTTTAAACTCACAATGTGCCTGTGCATTATGGAGGGGGGAGATTTCCAGAAGATATCCTGTGATGCTTTCCTTTTCCAAGGTGTATCTTCTCCCTTGATTCTTAGGTGCCCCTAAAACATAAACAAGGCAGGTGTATCTGTTAGGAACATAGAAGCCACTCTAATTATTTTAGGCAGTGGGAATTCAGTACAGAGAATTTGGTGAAGTAAGTGGTGGAGGAACAGAAATCAAAAAAGGGCAGAGAGACAGGCCTTAGATGAACAACCAGAACTGAAGGCACACAAGGAGGGCACTCCTTAGCAGAGCCCAGGGCAGTGGCAACAGAGTGGCCTTCCCTGCCTGAGACACTTGAAAAGCGGAGGGAGGACTGCCCCTCCTCCTCCAGGCTTCTGCCACTGCCCCTGTTGGCTGAACCTAGCCAGGAATACTAGGAAATGTAGTGCCCCGTGTTTCAGAATAGGGTAGGAGCAAGATAGGCAGTAGATCAAAAGGAAACTCGATCCCCATTTTATGGATGTGAAAGCCAGAGGGTTTACATGGGCTGTCGGGGCACATCGTTTAGTGATAAGCACCATCCCTTGGTCCCTTGGTCGCTGGTGACCCATTCTTTGGGCACTACCTACCAGCTGCCAGCTGCTACTGCCTAGGACAGGCCTCCATGGTTACGAGTTCTTCCTTTGCTGAGGAACCCACTCCAAGCTTCCCCGTTCCACACTCAGAGCAGACACTGCCTTTTGTTCCTGCTTATTGGGCTGGGTGCCCTGACCTAAGGAAAGCCTGCCCTGGGCCACTCTGAGCCAGCGGGCAGAACCGCTCTGCCTGTCTGGAGAGCTCTGAGCAGTGGAGTTTCCTCGGGGAGCCTTCTGCATGAAGTATTTGTGTCCTGGACCGCGAGAGAGGCCAGAGGAATGTCACACCACAGAGCAGCACAGGCTGGCACTTAACGGGCGGCTCCATACTCAACTGGGCAGTGGGCATGAGAGGGTGGGAGCTGCGTTCTGCAACCCCCCCCACCATCTGATGGCTTTATGGAGGGGGTCCCAGGGGAGAGGCGTGGTGCAGGAATATGCAAACAAGGGGGCTCAGCAACAATGGGAGAGTTTAATAGACGTGTTGCTCAGTTACACAGGAAATCCCGTCAGAGGCCATGATGTTTGCCAACGTTAACTAGGCCCTTCTTGTAAAGCAGGCCTTGTTTCAAGGCCTTTATGCTAACTAACGTACTTATTTAATTCTCATAATAATCCTGTGAGGCAGGTACTACTGGTAGCCCCAGAGAGTTAAGTAACTTGCCCAAGGCCACACTCCTAGGGAGTGGTCCACCAGGAATCCATCTAATAGTAGTAGTGGTAGCAGCTGACACTTCATAGTGGTTACCTGTGCCAGGCTCTGCCATCATTAACTCACATCATTAACTCACAACCACCCTGTGAAGGAGGTACTTTCGTTTTTTCCCTTTTTCAAATGAGGCTTCGCGACCCGCCTGGGCAACTTGGTGAGACCTCATCTCTACAATAAATCAAAAAATTAGCCGGGCGTGGTAGCGCGCACATGTAATTCCAGCTACTTGGAAGGCTGAGGCGGAAGGATCGCCGGAGCCCAGCAGGTCGAGGCTGCTGTGGCCAGGAGTGGCCACTGCACTCCAGTCTGGGCAACAGAGTGAGACTCCATCTCAAAAAAAATGAGGCAACTGAAGCACAAAGAGATTTTAAAGGACTTGTCCAAGGCTACACAGCAGAACTGGATTCAAACCCAGGTAGCCTGAGTCCAGAGTCTGTGCTCTCAACTGCTACATTATTACTGAGTCAGAGATAAGAGTGAACGTTTGCTTTGTGTGGTGTTGTGACTCTTTTTACTGATTTTATCCCATTAAAGCAGAGACAGATAATGGTTACCTTTTGATAGGACAAGAAACAGGAAGAGGCTGATGGTGACAGAAGCTAACACGGATCCCTGGCATCATGCCAGACCCTGTACTAGGTGGTCCACACACATGACTATTGAAATTTTTTCCACAATCCTGTAAGGTAAATACAAATATAAGGAAGACTCAAGCTCAGAGAAGTGAAATGCCCTAATTCAGAGCTGACAGGAAGTGCTGCTGGCCTTGGCGTGTCAGAGTCTAGTGCCTGTGCTCTCAACGAGTTTGTATTTGGTCTCCAGGGGTAATCAATCAGGATCTCTCACCAAACACTGCTAGTGCTGAGAGGCAGCAGTGAATGACAGTGAACAGAAATGAACAGACCATTCTGATGGCCATATATGTGCCATACTGGTTTCCAAGTATTTTATCTCAACCTCAAAGATACGTAACAGAAAATTCAACTCACAGTAGCTTATTTAGCTAGAACCCAAAAGAAAAGGCAGTTCCAGGACTGGTTTGAACCAGTCTGTAAGTCAGAGGCCCAAGTCTGTGCTTCTAAGATCATCTTGGTCTTTTCTTTATGGTTGCAAGATGGCTGCTGTGGCTCCAGACATCACATTCTCTCATAGCCGTAAGGTGGGAAGCAACAACCAGTCAGTGCTGTGGTACCTCTCTTTTATCAAGAAGCATCACAGAAGCTTCCCCCAAGTTCTTGCAGACTGTCTTCTCAGCTGGAAAAGTGAAGCACTTTTCCAGTCTCGCTATTGGCAGCTGAGCAAAGGAGGAGGTAGTTGAAATGCTGTGCATAGGCCAATGAGAGTATTTGCTCTGGCTCTGGGAGTGAACTTTGCCTTCCACTCAAACCTGGCTTGGGGATCGCTCCTTATGGATTGGACACTGATACCTTTATTCATGCAGCAAGGCAGGAGAGCCTTGAAGTTTAGAGCACGGACTCTGAAGGCAACCTGCAGGATTTGAACTCAGGTTTGCCCTTACCAGCCTTGTACAGGTGTGACCTTAATGCAAGTGACTTCATTCTGTGTCTTGATTTCTCATGTGAAATGGGGGTGATAACAGTACCTCTCTCAAAGGATTGTGTGGACCAAATGAGTGAATGTATGTAAAATGCTTAGGACAATGCCTGGCACGTAGTAGACCCCCTGTCAATGTTAGCCAGTATGATGGTTCATTCTTTGATTCGTTATCCCATTCATCACATGTATTCGAGTGTCTTTTTGATGTCCCAGCCCTCCTGGGGAGGCAAGCAAGTAGACATGGTGCCTGCCCCAAAGGCCTTGGTCTTTTGGGGGGCACGGAGGGTGGTCAGTGCATCTACATGCAGCAACCAACAAGGAGTGCCCGGTCGATGACCTTTCTAGACTCCACACCAGGAGCTGTTATTAGGCAGAAAATGGTGATAGTCCAGATGGGAAGGATCACAAGGGCTTCCCAGAGGGAAGACATCTCCTGGGAAGTGGTTTGGGACACAGGTCAGAGGAAGAGGCAGGACAGCAAGGAGCCCTGCAGTTGCTGCACTCAATACAAGGCCGAGAGGTGGCAGAGAGGTCACTGTAGCTGCAGAGTGGTTGGCAATTAGTTGGAAGCCCTTGGAGGTTATTGGCCTGTGAGTTACAGCTGGTTTGTACAGAGAAATCCTCATTGAATTCAAGTTTAGGGAGAAAAATGTCTAGAGTTGGTGAACCCTCTTGGTCGTGTGGAGAGGTCTTTGGAAGAACATTTTCACAGCCTCAGTGATGATAACGGAATCATTTATCGAGCACTAACTGGACCCCATGCCCTGGGCGTTATATGCCTTCCTCGTTGAACCCACACGGCCTCCCGTGAAACCAGTGTGGTCCTTCCCATTTTCCAGAGTAGTCGCATGACCTTCCCGTGAGCTCATTCAGGGATGTGTGTTGAGCACCCACAGTGAGTTCTAGGTGATGGGAGGAAACGATGAGGAGTTCTCATTCTGTGAAGCTCATTCTTCTGGAGGGGAGACCGACAAGTAAACGACTAACTGGAGAAGCAGACTGAAACTAGGGTTTCTCGGGAGCTTGTAGCTGAGACTCGAGGTGCTGCTGTGGAGTGTTTGGGAATACAGGCTCACCCTCCAGCCTCCTCTCTTCTGGGCTCTTTGTGACCTTGGCCTCGTGATCTTGCCTGCTGAGCTTCAGTTTCCTTATCTGTCAGGGTTGCACTCTGCCACGTGTAGCAGAAAACCAGTGAGCAGCGGCTTCAATAAGGCAACAGTCGACCTCTTACACACAAGAAGGAAAGGCGGTGTAGATGGGCGGAAGCACCGCCACCACTGTGTGAGGGAGTGGCTCTTCCTGGCTCTTCACCCTACCATCCTCAGCACGCGGCTTTCAGCCTCACGCTCCTGAGATGATTGCTGTGCCTCCTGCTGCAGCATTCACATCCCAGCTACAGGGGAAGAAGGTGGGAGAGGTGTGCAGGCCCAGGCTACCTACCCCTTTTTATTAGGAAAGCCATAGCTTTGTCCCTTCCTCCACCCCCAGCAGACTTGCACTTACCTCTCAGTGGCCAGAATCAGACACATAGTTAGCCATAGCTGCAAGGGACTCTGGGAAGTAAGCTTTTTGGCTGGGCGACTTGCTGTCCTAACAAATTTGGGCTTCTCCCAAGGAGAAAGAGGAGGGTCGATTTGGATGTGACAACTGGCAGTGGAGTTCGAGGTGCCTGGTACTGAAGCAGCCCACACTGGAGGTGCAGGAAGCGGTTCATCGTTCGTTTTTCCCCTGCTAGCCTGAACAACATGAGGGCAGAGAACAGGAGTGATGACCACGTCTCTGGCCAGCATCTGGCACAGCCCACCCACCCCCCACACCCCTACTTGGCTGCTTCTGAATGCCTCCGCGATCCTCTTAATGTGAGCAACAGTTACATCTTCTCCAGTCTATCCCTTCTTGCCCTCACATGAATGGCTACTCCAGCCTCCTGCGGGGCTCGCTCCCTTGTCTCCATGGCAGCTGATCAGGCTTCCTACCCTTGCCATGGACGTCAACTCCAGGTTCCTAAACACTTGGAGATTGTTTCACCTGCCATTCCCACTAATGCCCCTCTCCTTGGTCATCTTCTTATCCCTCGAGGCTTAATTAAACACCGCCCCTTCCATGACCATCCACTCTACACCACCCTGTTCCCTCCCTTTGTCCTTATCTTGCTTTCTACAGATATGTGTGCTTGGTAAGTGCGTTTAATTTATACTTACCTTTCCCTCTAATCCAAGAGCAGCTTCATGGCTTTATTGTTTATTACATAGTAAAATCTCAGGAAATATTCATCCAGTGAATGAAAGTAAATTAAATGAATGAAAGCTTGTTTGGTGGGTTTTTTTTCCTGATTTTGAAAAGACATAAACGCATTTTCAAAAGTCACTGGTAGTCCCAGCACCAAATCTTGGAGTATTTCTTTCTTTCTTTCTTTCTTTCTTTCTTTTTTTTGAGTTGGAGTCTCACTCTGTCACCCAGACTGGAGTGCAGTGGCCGCTCCCGGCCACCGCAGCCTCGACTTGCTGGGCTCCGGCGATCCTTCCACCTCAGCCTTCCAAGTAGTGGAGTATTTCTTTAGGACTTTTTTTCTGTGAGTGCATCCTCTTTTACCTATAGATGTTTATTGTCATAAGGTTAAACAGTAATTATTTTAAGTTGGAGTCTCACTCTGTCACCCAGGCTGGAGTGCAATGGCACGATCACGGCTCACTGCAGCCTCTACCTCCTGGTCTCAGGTAGTCTTTCTGCCTCAGCCTTTAGAGTAGCTGGTACTACAGGTTTGTGCTACCATACCCAGCTATTTTTTTATTTTTCGTAGAGATGAAGTCTCGTTTTGAGACTGGTCTCCAAATCCCGGGCTCAAGAGACCTCCCTCCTTAGCCTCCAAAAGTGCTGGAATTACAAGTGTGAGCCACTGCACCTGACTGTAATAATTTATTTCACCATGCTCCTGTGTTGGTCATTGAGGTTGGCTCTTTTTTTTTTTTCCAACTTTATAACAAATGCCATGAATTTTTTTCTTCATCTCTAATTATTTCTTTGGGATTAGTTCCCAGAAATAACATTACTGGTTCAGAGGGTGAGAACATTTTTTAAAACTATTGCCAAATTGCTTCTAGAAAGTTTCCACCAACTGTGAACATTTTTTTAAAAGTCTGTTGTCCTGAGAGAGTGGCTGGTTTACTAGTGTCCTAGGCTCATGCGTGCTCCTAAAGAGCCATTTTTCTGGTCTCATAAGGGCCTGGTGCCCTCTTCCAGCTCATCCTCCATGCAGTGTGGGGCAGAAGTTTTGTGCAAACAGAGCAACAGGCCCTCGCCATCTGTCAGCTGGTCCCTTGGAGCTTCACACCCACTTGAGGGTCAAAACTATAGCCCTTCTAGAGCCTTCTGTGGCATTGCAGCAGGGGCAGGGCTGGGATGCACATTCCTAACAGCAGCCTGGCCCGACAACCGCTATTACCACCTGCCTCTCCCACCCTGGGAAGGAAGACAGAAGCCCTCCTGCATTTCTCAGGTGGGTAGACATCCCTTCTTGTCTGTTGCCAGCTGTCATGTGGTGAGTTGTCCTGAAAATGCCTCTGTGAGCCTAACCCTGCCCTCCCTGACTCCCTCTTGGCTAGGAGGAAGTGCACATCCCCTAGCCTAGCCTGCCCAGGGTTTTTGTGTTCATACAGGTGAAGTGACCATGCCAGTGCTGGGAGTAGAAACCTTTTTGTAGGGAAGAAAGTGAATGTCAGGCCAGGATCGTGAGCGTGACTTGGGTGGCAAAGAGGATGATCCAGACAACTGAGATTTATTTTTTTTTTTTTTTTTTTTTTAAGTTGGAGTCTCTGTCGCCTAGACTAGAGTGCAGTGGCTGCTCGCGGCCACCACAGCCTCAACCTGCTGGGCTCCGGCAATCCTTCTGCCTCAGCCTTCCAAGTAGCTGGAACTACAGGCACGCGCTACCACGCCCAGCTAGTTTTTGATTTATTGTAGATGAGGTCTCGCCAAGTTGCCCAGACAGGTCTCGAACCCGCGGGCTTAGGCAATTCATTCACCTCAGCCTCCCAAGGTGCGGGATTATGGGCTGAGCCACCGAGCCCGGCTCAGCTGAGATTTTTAAATACATTTATATACTTTTAAAAGTGACATATGTAATACAAGAGTACAGTCTCCCTGTTTAAGAATAATTTATGCAATACAAATCTTTTAAAACATTGTCTTTTAAATATGTAGCATACATACAGATAAGTACATAAAACATAAATGTATAGTTTAGCAAAGAATTATAAAGCAAGCACTCATATAACCCCAGGTCAAGAAAGAGAACCTTGCCAGCTCCCTGAAGGCCCCATGAGCCCTGACAACCAGAACTCTCTCCCTCCCTAAAAGCCACTGTTTTCTGAACTTCAGTGGTCACCATTTCCTGACTCTTCAAAAGTCCTGTCTTCTATGTGAGCAACTGTAAATAACATGGTTCTTGTTTGCCTGTTTTTGAACTTTATATAAAAGGAATCATAAACTATACGTGTTCTGTGCCTGACTTTTTTTGCTTAGTATCATGTCTGGGAGATGCATTCTGGTTTGGATGTCAGCACATTCTGATACTCATTTTCATTGGTAGACAGACAAGCTTTGCGTATGTGTGCATTTTGCTTAACGAATATTAGGAAAAAATAAAATGAATCCAACACTGATATGTTTAAAGGTTTAGTAAGAAGATGAATTGAAAGGACCATATTCAGTAAATAATAGTACAGGTGGGCCACAGCACTGCCTGAGTGGAGGTGTGTGACTTTGCGAAGTTTGGCAGCTTCGGTGGTGAGGACCGAGTGAACACACACGTGGTGTCCATTGTCACTTTCCTCCCTGGGCAGCTGCTTTTACAGCTGACATCAGCTTTCCAGATCTTTGCTCTGCATTGATCTAGGTAGTAGGTGGATGGGTGGATGGACAGACCGACAGACAGTCATAAAATATATAGCGTAAACTTTTTTTTAATTTAATACTGTTTTTGTTTTTTTTGAGTTGGAGTCTCACTCTGTCACTCAGACTGGAGTGCAGTGGCCACTCCCAGCCACCGCAGCCTCGACCTGCCGGGCTCCGGCGATCCTTCTGCCTCAGCCTTCCAAGCAGCTGGAACTACAGGCGCGCACTACCATACCCAGCTAATTTTTGATTTACTGTAGAGATGAGGTCTCGCCAAGTTGCCCAGGCGGATCTCGAACCTACGGGCTCAGGAAATCCACTCACCTCAGCCTCCCAAAGCACAGGATTACAGGCTGAGCCACCGAGCCCAGTTCTGTTTTTTTTTTAATGTGAAAGAGAGTATGCCAGTCTTCTGAATTATGTCTTCTGGAGGTTTCTGAGTTTGTTCTTTGATTAAAGTAACCAATTCCCTTGGAAGATTGCACTTTAGCATGGGAGTGAGACTGAACCAGACAGTAGTGAATCCTGCCTAGAATACAGGGAAATTAGGGGCCACAGTAGTGCCACACATGCCAGTGACTCTTGTTTAGCAGATGGTTTGGTGTCTGCTTCCAATTTTTTTTTTTAATAATCTTGACCAGTACCTTGGCTTCTCTCATTCCCTGCAGATGTTGGGAACTTGGAATCTGGGAGGTTAGCAAGGGACCAGGCAGAGCCTACCTGGCCTGGGATACCTTTTCAGTGGTGAGTTAACATGGGGTTGTGACTCAGAGGCCAGAAACGCACAGGGCGATGGTCATCTG
The DNA here is from genome assembly GCA_027257055.1 of Cephalopachus bancanus. NCBI lineage: Eukaryota > Metazoa > Chordata > Mammalia > Primates > Tarsiidae > Cephalopachus > Cephalopachus bancanus. The sequence goes on along the minus strand of JAPVLO010000452.1, from coordinate 174,008 downwards.
TGTATGCACATGTGTGAGAGACACGGAGGGGAAAAAATAAGAGACAGAAACAAGGGCAGGACAGGGCCATGGAGAGACGGGAACAGGGATGCAAAGAGGTGTGGGGATGGGGCACAGAGAGATGAAGCAGTCCCAGAAACTTGGGACAGAGATGCAGAAATGGAGTGGAGATGAAGAGAGAGGTAGGAACATGACACGGAAACATGGAACTGGTTGGCTAGTGAACTGGCTTGTTGGTTAACTGGTTGGCTCTTTGGGTAGTTGTTGATTCACGGGTTGGTTGGTTATCTAGTTGGCTGACTAGTTGGCTATCTGGCTAGGTGGCTGACGAGTCGCCTAGTTTTGGTGCTGGAGCCAGCGCAGTGAGCAGGGGCCTGCAGGCATTTGGGGGTTGGACTGCTGCTCCCCAGCCCTCACCTCCATGAGTGCGTTGTTGTCAGGATGTACTGAGGACATGTCATGTGTCCTTTACTGTGGGGAGGGCCTTATGGGGGTCTTCTCTCTGGATCCAGAGCAGTCTGACAAGGTGGCACTGTTAGATTCCCTGGTACATGTTGGGACCAGGATTTGATCCCAGGTGATAGACTCCAGAGCGTGAGCCTGATTTCTGCCCTTGGTCACCCAGGGATGGGAGGCAGGCATTTACTGAGCATCCACTGTGTTCATGGCTGTATTCCTGCTTTTTAGAGACGACAATGGTATGATCGTTTGCCTGGATTCAAGTGCCACTTCTGCCTTTGACTTCTCAGAGATTTCCGACAGGTGACTTGCTGCTCTGAGCCTCTATGTGTTGTCAAGTGGAGCGAAGAGTAGGGCTGGGGTGAGTCAGTACTTGTTAAGTGAGGTTGCCACAGCCGGGCTCAGTGGCTCAGCCTGTAATCCCGCGCTTTGGGAGGCTGAGGTGAGTGGATTGCCTGAGCCCGTGGGTTCGAGACCCGCCTGGGCAGTGAGACCTCATCTCTACAAAAAATCAGCCGGGCATGGTAGCGCATGCCTGTAATTCCGGCTACTCAGAAGGCTGAGGCGGAAGGATCGCCAGAGCCCAGCAGGTCGAGGCGGCGGTGGCCAGGAGCGGCCACTGTACTCCAGTCTGGGTGACAGAGTGAGACTCCAACTCAAAAAAATAAATAAAGTGGGGCTGCCACTGTCATGTGTAGCTTAGGGAACCTGGCCTCCCAGCTCCTTGAGTGCCAGTTTTTGCTCTCATTTTTGGCAACGTGTGCTCTCAGATGGCGTGGTCCACGTGTGGTCACAAGGGCAGGCACTGGAGTCTGCCAGCCCAGGTTCGGATCCCAGCTCCTCATCTCTTTGTGGACCCTCTCTGGACCTCGGTTTCCCCATTCTGAAGTGAGAGAGACAGTAGTACCACCTCAGCGGGTAATCGGACACGAACTCAGTGCTTTGTGTTGTGTGCCCTGTGCAGGGCCTGGTTCTCGGCACCCTGGGTCAAGGGCCAGTTAGGATGATGGATGATCACTGCTGCAGCTGGGTGCCACCCAAGATAACAAGGCCCAGCTGCGTGTGTCCAGCTGGCTCCCCTCCCCTCCCCCTGAGGGAGCCTTCCTGACCATGGCCTTCCTGGTGGGCCCACTGCTGCTCCCCACCCCCCTCCACCTAAAGTCACCCTCAGGTGAGGACAAGCAGAGCTGGAGCCACCCTCAGGCCTGGCCCCCAAGAGCAGAATGGCAAGAATGGGGCCTTAACAGATGTTCTTTTACAAGGGTTCCTTGGCTCTGTTTAATCAAGATTGTCAAATATTGATTTACTCTCCAGGCCCAACAGATGTGATCCTAGCAGGTTTCTGTGACAATTAGCTGGGATTAGTTTGCAAGTCAGGCTCCAGCTGACAAGACATCATCTTCTAAAGGAGGCTTGGCCCGGCCACAGGAGTGAACCCTGTAGGGGAGCAGACCACATATGTAACCATCAGCCTGGCCTGGGCGCAGTCCATGGGAGTAGACCCAGAAGCAGGGTCCTGGCAGCCCTGTGGGTCCTGGCAGGGTCCTGGCAGGGTCCTGGCAGCCCAGTGTTACCCTACACGCTACTAGTGGGGACACTCAGCAGGCTTAGGGCAGCAGCCATGTACCAAAAAAGTTTTAATATGAAAAGAAGCAGGACAGCCACACCAATGCCTGCGGCTGGACAATGAGCCTGAGTTGAACCAGTGAGATCCTTCAGGGCAGACTGAAGCGGTGGGTATGCCCCTGGTTAAGTCTCCTCAGTGGGGCTGCCTCACAAAAGAGGGTCCCTCCCCCCAGCCTTTCAGGCCCCTGGCCTGGCTCTATTACATCATCCCCACTCTACAAACGTGGCTGTAGCTCCTGGGTGGGCCTGTCATGTGTGCCCATGCCTCAAGAAGCATCCCTTTCCAATTTTGCATTTCAGAGTCTCATCTGAAGTGAGTGGCACTGTGCCCAGATTTGGAACAAGATGCCCGAGCCACGTGTGCCTCAGGGGAGGTGGTGACACCCTCACCTAACTCAGCCAACCCCACAGAGACTCCGAGGGGGCCTCTCCCCTTGACCCCGGCTGTGGGGTTGCCAGGAAGGGAGGGGCTTACCCCTTCCCTTGTTCACAGTGAATCACCCTGAGCTACCAGGCTCAACCCCCAAAGAACGGGAGTTCATTGCAAGGTTGCATTTGGTTTGCTTGAGAGTTGCAAAAACAAATAAAAATGGTAATAACTAATTTTGTGTACCACTTTGTCCAGGGATATTCTGAGTTTCTATACTTAGTAACTCACAACTTTCCTAGCAGTTATTATCTCCATTTTATAGATGGGAAAACCAAGCATAAAGTCCTCTGCCCAAGGCCTAGCTAGTTGAGTGGCAGAGCTGGGAACTGAACCTGGATAATCTTTGCTTCTATCCACCATGCTGTAGCTCCCTCAGGAAAGATCTCCAGATCTGGTGATAAGTGGGAAAAGCAACTATGACGGTATTGATTCATTTATTTTTTTAAAAATTTCTTCTCTCTATATAAGCATGTAGTCATATGAGCATTTAACTTATGGAAGCTCAACCATATTCGATAGCAAAATAAAAACAAAGGAGGAAGACAACCCCTTCGGGTCCCCTCCCACTGTGGGAGCTTTTCTGTCCTCTTAATAATTCCTGCTTTCTCAAAAAAAAAAAAAAAAAAGCTGGGCTCGGTGGCTCAGCCTGTAATCCCGCACTTTGGGAGGCTGAGCTGAGTAGACTGCCTGAGCCCACGGGTTCGAGACCCGCCCGGGCAACTTGGCGAGACCTCATTTCTACAATAAATAAAAAAATTAGCTGGGCGTAGTGGCGCGTGCCTGTAGTTCTAGCCACTTGGAAGGCTGAGGCGGAAGGATCGCCGGAACCCAGCAGGTCGAGGCTGCGGTGGCTGGGAGCGGCCACTGCACTCCAGTCTGGGCGACAGAGTGAGACTCCAACTCAAAAAATATATTAAAAAAAATAAAATGAGGATAGTGTTAATCTCTCCCTCTCAGGTTTGTCATGAGGATTACGTGGGATCATGCATGTAAAGCACTTCACACCGTGCCTGGTGTACAAACTCTGCTCGTTCTGCTGTTTCGTTACCTCCCCTAAAGATATGTTACACATGACTCTACCTCGCTTTCTAAATGGGTGCGTTGTATTCCCTGGAACAGAGAGAGGCATCCAGACTCATTTAACCCTCCTCTGCTTATGGGCATTCGGGCTGTACCCAGCTCTCCTGTATCGCAGGAGTGTGCACAATCCTGCAGTTGAACAACTGTGTGCCTGTTTTGACGTACACTGACTGTCTGAGAGACGGGTTCTTGGAAGTGGGATTGCTGGATTAAAACAAATAGAATGCATACCTCAAATCTGGATGCACAATTCCAACTCATTCTTCCTATACCCTCGAGGGTGAAAGCTGTACTGATTTTTACAACCTGAAAAACAGAACAGGTCACTCGGGAGCACTGACCCATGTGAGAGCCTTACCAGTCTGAATACACTGGCTGCTAGTGGCCTTGCTAGCCCCTGTGGGCACTGCCCTTGCTCTCTGGTTAGGAATGTGGGCCCCTCCTGAATGTTTGAGATGATTCTATTAGAAACACCAGTCCTGGCCGGACTCAGTGGTTCAGCCTGTAATCTTGGGAGGCCAAGACGAGAGGATTGCCTGAGCTCACTTGTTCAAGACCCACCCAGGCAACTTGGTGAGACCTCATCTCTACAATAAATCAAAAATTAGCCAGGCATGATAGCACACACCTGTAGTTCCAGATACTTGGAAGGCTGAGGCAGAAGGATTGCAGGAGCCCAGCAGGGTGAGGCTGAGGTGGCTGGGAGCATGCCACTGCCCTCCAGCTTGAGTGTCAGAGTGAGACTCCAACTCAAAAAAAAAAAAGAAAAGAAAAGAACAGACACGCCAGTCCTCCGGGTTCTTCAGTGTTAAATATGCACAGGCAGGTTTTCACCGCCGTGGTCGAGGTCTTGCTCATTGCTCTTTCAGCCGGTGGAACGGAGTCTTTAACCGTGGCACTTCCTAATGAGATTTCTGAGATTTCCATCTATCCTGTTTCCTGAGGGAGCTCTAAAGTGGTTTCATATCTGCTCAAACTTCCAATAAGGTAGGGTAAGACACAGAGGGAACAAACCAGATTCTTAACCTGAATTCTGCTAGTTTGTTCCTGACTTCCTAGAATTTCATCCTTATGAATTGATTTTGAAGATACTTGTGTCATTTACATATTCCCACAACACACTCATTTGAACTACCTCATCTTTTGTTTAGAGCGTAGTGGTGAAGTGGCAGCCAGACTGTTGAGGCTTGAATTCCATCTGTTCCACGTAACCTTTGCCTCATCTGTAAAATGGGCGTGATGGAAGTCCCTGCTGGGTAGTTATTACAACATACCAGGGCCTGAGACTGGCACATCGTTAACCGTATTGTTAGTTCCATCTTCACAATATTGTCCCTCCCCACTTTCCCACCCACACTCAATAACTAATGTATCCCAGACTTGCATCTGTTCAAAGTCTAGGGAGGACAAAAGGTGCTCAGAGGCTTAAAAATCCATCCTGTAGCTGGCCTCCGTGGCTCAGCCTGTCATCCCGCGCCTCTGGGATGCTGAGGTGAGTGGATTGCCTGAGCCTGCGGGTTCGAGACCCGCCAGGGCAACTTGGCGAGAGCTCATCTTTACCATAAATCCAAAAAATCAGCCAGGCTTGGTAGTGCGCGTCTGTAGTTCCAGCTACTTGGAAGGCTGAGGCGGAAGGATCGCTGGACTGCACTCCAGTCTGGGTGACGGAGTGAGACTCCAACTCAAAAAAAAAACAACAAAATCCATCCTGTAGTCAGGTGTGCAGGCCCCTGAGAGCTCAGCAGAGGGAAGAGGAGGAATTCTGCCTGGGGCGTGGAGGGACTGGCAGCGTGGGGAGGACTGAAGGATGGGGGTGAGGATACGGCTCCCTGGAGCAAGGTCCCCTGAAATGTCTCATGCAAAGGTTGCCAGTGTCCTTCATACGAATAAGCATCCCTACACATGACCCTCTCAGCGGCCTCCCCCCCGTGGACCACTTGGTCCTCCCAGACTGCCTGCTCTCCTGCTGCCCTGCTGACCTTCTCTAGCTGGTGTTCTGTCTTCCCTCACGAGCCCACCGACTCGGATCTGCAGCTGCTTAGGGCTCGGTGGCAGGCCCTCTTTGCTCTTAAAGTTGCTTCTGTTCTCAGCCCCGGCCGCACATTAGAGTCAGTGCGGAGCTTTGAAGAGAAACTGAGGCCCAGACCCACCCAGACCTGCTGGTGTGGAGCCTCTGGGCTTGTGTAGACACAAGCTCGTGGTGTGCAGACAGACGCGGACTTGCTCCTCGGGTGCCTTGGCGTGCGGCGGAGGGGAGACGCGCTGCTGGGACAGCCCACCCGGCCTCAGACCCTGCTGCTCGAGCTTCCTGTCCCTCAGCTCAGGTCCCCCTCCATGCTGATCCTGGGTCAAACACCGCCCCTCCAGTGAGCCTTCCTGACCCCCCCCCCGCCGGACCCCTTCGGTCCCACCCTGGCACACCGTGGCACTTAATTCCTTTACGGTGCTGACCACCCTTTGAAGTTGCCTTCTTTTCGGTCTGATTTCTCTGGCTCTTCTCTCCTGGAAGCATTTTCACGAGAGGAGGAACATGGTCTGTCCTGCTCAGAGATACAGCTTCAGCACCCACAGCAGTGGCACTTAGTAGGTGCCTAAGAAACAGACTGCAAAAATGAGTGGATTTGAAGTGCTTGGTTTTTGTGGAATGAGTGATGCATGCCTAGCAAATGGTGAATAAATGAAGACATTTTTAGTGCTTTTTTGACTGAATCTAAGAATGTGGTAGGTATTTTTTGTGTGAGTGAATGAATGAATTAATGCATTTTAACAACTGGCTAGTTCTTACTGGATGAATGAATAACTTGTATGTATCCAGAAACTGCTGAATCACTGGATACATGTCTAGAGGAATCATCACTCCACCTGGCCTCCAAGAGAAACCCTCAGACTTGGTGCCACAGCCCTGAGCCATCCAGAACTCTTCGGCCCACTGAGCCCCCAGAGCGGCGGGTCGCATTTCCATGGAAGGGAAGCACCTGGTGCACATCAGGGGTGGCCTAGTCCTCCCCCACCCCCAGTCCAGACCCGTGAAGGGGCAGCCCCTGCGCCTGGCCCCACCCCCTCTCCAAGCATATTTTCAGCTTCTTGGATATACTCCATTGCAAGGTCAGACACACTCAGGCACCGGGTAAGCCCTGCCAGCCTCATCTCACAGGCACCGACTGAGCTGCTGTTCCCTGTGCCGAGTGAGACTGTCATCCCTCCATTCACTCAGCAGGTGTTTACTAATGGCTGCCGATGTGTCAGGTCTGTGCTGGGGATACAGGCGGTGGCTCAGACTCTCACACGCAGTGCCCTCCCAAACCTTACAGACGGCAAACAGTTGAAGACGTCAATGACATACGTTACTGCGGGTATCCCCAGGGAGAAGTACAGAGTGCTTTAGCGTGCTCAGGTTGGGGGTTAAACGAGGCTGGTGAGAAGGGGATATCATGTGGAGAAAGAAGGAACTACAGAGGCAAGGAGAGGGGCGGCAGGAGCGGCTTGTGCAAAGGCCCTGAGGCAACAGGGAGGTGTGGGGAAAGAACGGAAAGAAAGGCATTATGGCCCAGGCTCTGAGAGCAAAGGAAAGAGTGGTAGGGGAACCCAGGGCTGAGGTGATGATTTTGAATTTCTTCCTCAGATTGTTCTGCCTGCTGTGTGGAGAAGGGCCCTCAGGGGAGAGCAGGTGCAGCTGAGGTGTAGTCATCCAGGGAGAAGTCATGCCACTCAGACAGGAGTGGGAGAGGATGGACTTGGTTCTGCTGTGGTGGGGGTAGCCAACAGGATGAGAGTGGAGGGGCGTGTTGGAGTGTGGAATGAGGGAGAAGTGTGGGGGTGACAGCAACGTTTCCATTGGATGGAAGGCCCACTTGAGATGCACAGGAAGCAGATGGTTAGTCGCATTCCTGTGGTTACAGATATTCTGGTGTCCGACTTGTTGACATCAGTCTTGGATGTGTGACCTGATTTGGCCAATGAAATGTGAGCAGGAGTACACGTGTTGTTCCTGAGCAACAGCTTGGAGGGCCGTTGGGTGTTTCAGCCATGTCCCTTTCCTCTGAGATCTGCAGGCTCCCAGGTGAGGGTTGTGAAAAGGAGCAAAGTTGGCATGAGCAGGACTGTCAGCCAACCTGCACTGGACATGCTGCATGAGCAAGAAACAAGCCTTTGTTGTGAAAGCCCCTGAGCATTCGGGGTTGTTTGTTACCGCAGCGCAGCTCAGCCCATCCTGCCTATCCTGAGAAGGAGTGAGTTTTATGGGTGGGGAGAGATCAAGTGTTCAAGTTGGGGAATGTTCAACTGTACAAGAGATACAAATGTGGCGTGTCAAGTAAGCAGGCGGGTAAGTGAGTTTGGAACTCAGAAGAGTGGTTGAAGCTGAAGGTATTTTACTGTGTGCCACCAACAAGGAAAATGAGTATCACAGAGATCTAGGATGTTGCCCAGGATTGCAGGGAAAGCTGGTGCTTGAACTTAGGATTGTCAGACCTGAGGGATGAAGGAGCTAGGGTCGAATCCCAGCTCTCACTTCAGAGCCAAGTGGCCTTGGATACATTAATTCGTTAGTCTGCTTAATTTTCTCATCTATAAAATGGAGATAATAATGATACCTACCTTATGGAGTTGCTGTAAGGGTTAACAAATAGCAATTAACAAATGTATAGTACTTAGTAAAGGACCTGGCTTGTAGAAAGATTAATTCATGGTAGCTGCTGTTGTAAATATTATTTTTGTTGTTTTGTTATGTAACTAAAAGGTCCAGTGGTGGGAAATAGAACAGGACTGGCTTTATGTTCAGCTTGATGCAGAGACTGAGGGATGGCTACAGCCCCCAGATTCTCTCAGTGCCCTGAGGTTCTTGCAGACATTGTGGTCTTCACAGAGCAGGGTGTTTGGATCCAGGACACTAAGGCCATGGTGCTTGCCTGCTTGTTGTAGTTCTAGCCTCCAGGCTTTTGGGGCCCTTTAATAAAGGAACATTCTCTCAGCTCAGAGTTTCCTTTAGCAAGAGACAGTCTGGGAGCATATACACCCGCAGGTACCCACTGTGCTTCTGACAGACCCTGATGAGTCCCCAGTGACCCAAAGGCAATCGAGATGGTCACAAATTCTGTCTTTCCCAGCTTCCTTTAAAACGGCATAAGTGGACCCTGAATGTTCACCATACTATCAGAAAGGGATTGGAAGTAGTGGGACACTGCCAGGGGAGGGAGAGTATACATAACATCAATAAAGGTACCTGATGTCAAATCAGGCAAAGTAGGGACCAAAGGGAGGCCCAACCTTTACCTGTACAATGACCACTTGTATACCCAATCCTGAATTATTCCCCACATCTTTAAAAAAAAAAACTGGAGCGGTGGCCAGGCATAGTGGCTCACGCTTGTAATCCCAGCACTTTGAGAGCCAGAAGTAAGAGAATTGCCTGGGCCCAGGGATTCTAGACCAGCCTGGGCAACTTGGCAAGACCATGTCTCTATTATTATAAATGAATAAATTAGCCAAGTGTGGTGGCACATACATGTAGTCCCAGCTACTTGGAAGGCTGAGTCAGAAGGATCGCCTGAGCCCAGCGGGTCAAGGCTGAGGTGGCTGTGAGCACGCCACTGCACTCCAGGGTGAAGAACAACCAAGTGAGACTCCAACTCAAACAAAACAAAAAAACAAAAAAAACTGGAGTGGCCATGTCCATATTCTAGCCAATGAGACATAAAAGAAAGGACTGAGGTGAGGAGAATGTTCTGGGAAAGATTCTAATTAGAGTGCGGCAAGTAAGAAGAGTGCACTTATGTCATCTGTTATGCCCCCTTTTCTATGGTTCAGTGAGAAGCACAGCTGTGGTCACTGTCTTATGACTCTGAGGCAACAAGCCAAAGATGTCAGTCAGCACACAGAGGGATAGGAGAGAAAGTGCCTAATATCCCTGTCCAGTTGCCATACCAGGTCTGGAGCTACTATGTGGCCTCCTGGTCACATGAGATGATTAAATGTCTTCACTGCCTGAACTACCAATGGATGGCATTCAGTTACTTGCAGCCAAATGCATCTCAGCTGACTCCCACTGCCACTTGCTCCTCATTTTGCTGCTGTCTCTGAGGCTGCCCTAGTTCTTCCCATCGACAGTTCCCCATCTGCTTCCTTCACACGACACTGTGTGTTATTTAGGGTCCTTAGAGCTAGCAGCAGAAGGCTTGCCTGGCAATTCAGGGCAGAATCAGAATTTATTGGGGACTGAACAGAATCAACTGGAAGTCAGAGGAGCAATCTTAGAAAACAGACAGGAGCCAAAGAAGCCCAGGAGAGAAGGAACCAAAACTTTCCAGCAGAAGTCACACCATAGGAAAAGCCAAGTCCACCATCCCTGCCACTGCAAGGACACTTTCCAACCTTCTGTGTTTTTTTTTTTGTTCTGAGTTGGGGGTCTCGCTCTGTTGCCCAGCCTGGTGTACAGTGGCACAGTCACAGTTCACCACAACCTTGACCACCTGGGCTCAGGTGATCCTCCCACCTGAGCCTCTGGAATAGCTGGGACTACAGGTGTGTCACCACACCGGGCTAATTTTTTTTGAAACGAGGGCTTGTTGTGTTGCCCAAGATGGTCTTGGACTCCTGGTCTCAAAGCAGTCCTCCCACCTTGACCTCCCATAGTGCTAAGATTTCAGGCATAGGCCACTGCATCTGACCTCATATGCTCTTATGAACCTCACACAGGGCCCTGGGAGAGGACACTGGGACTGGCTAAGTGTCTGTGCCCACCCCGGGCATGCTTCTGTAATTGGAGGGGGAAGAACTCCTGCCAAAGATAAACATGACAGAGTGGTAGTAACTCCAGTGCCTATGAGGTCAATGGTATTATCCCCATTTTACAGATTGAAACAGTCATTGTATTCATAACCCATCCATGGTGCACCAGGATTTGAGCTCAGATCTGATTCTTGGTGTACATGCTACTCTTATAATGGGGGTTCCCCATCAGGAAGTTGGCTCGATAGCAGACAGCTGGAAGGAGATTGGTATGCATCAGTCCCTGAACCCCAGGGAGTCTGTGGGTGCCACTCAGCCTCTGAATGTCACAGGAAGACAGCTGCACCTGCTTGGAGAAGGGATTTGTGCAGAGATCGGGGTCTGTGAGAACATCTGTGTGTGTTCACAGAAGGGAGCGAAACGGATTGAGGGTTTCTGACTGAGCTGGAGACAAATGCCATCAGCAAAGCCCATCTGTCAGGAGGTGCTTGCATAAGCAAGTCGGGGTCGCATCTGGGCCACTGGTTCTCCCAACTAGCCTAAATCTGGCCTCAAAGGACTAATCCTCCTTCCTGCTCTGCCCAGGCTGACCTGAAGGCAGGACTACAACACAGAAGGGGCTGCCGCGTGTAGGCAGAGCCCTCAGCCAAGCCACCACCCCAGCTTGATCTGGGATCCTGCATCCTACAGAGTGGAGGGCTGGGCTCAGGCTCTCAGAGCAAGCATCCTCCTGCCATTCTGGAACTGACAGCGGGTGGTGGAGACAGTAAACAGATCGTGAATGAAGTCATTTCAGTTTTCTCTGGCAAGACTGCAGCACTGACCAGTCACCAGAGGTTGCCAACCAGAAGCTCCTGCCCAGATCTGGCTCACGTGCTTATCTTGTGGACTCGGTTTTTGTTGACTTTTTGTTGTTTTTGACTCAGAGTCTCACTCTGTCACCCAGGCTGGAGTGCAGTGGCATGATCACAGCCCACCACACCCTCATCCTGCTGGGCTCCGGTGAGGCAGAATTCTTCCGAAGTAAAGTTGACCCTTGAACAACATGGATTCGAACAGCATGGGTCTGCTTGCGTGTGGATTTTTTTCCAATAAATATATTGGAAATTTTGGGGGGCACTTGGAACAATTTGAAAAGAACTCACGGAGCCGGCCTCGGTGGCTCAGCCTGTAATCCCGCGCCTTTGGGAGGCTGAGGTGAGTGGATTGCCTGAGCCTGCGGGTTCGAGACCCGCCTGGGCAGCGAGACCTCATCTCTACAATAAATCAAAAAATCAGCCGGGCGTGGTAGCGCACGCCTGTCGTTCCGGCTACTCGGAAGGCTGAGGCGGAAGGATCGCCGGAGCCCAGCAGGTCGAGGCTGCGGTGGCCGGAGCGGCCACTGCACTCCAGTCTGGGTGACAGAGTGAGACTCCCAACTCAAAAAAAAAGAACTCACGGACACACTGTATAGCCTAGAAATATTGAAAAAATTAAGCCGGGCTTGGTGGCTCAGCCTGTGTCCCAACTCAAAAAAAAAAAAAAAGAAAAAGAAAAAATTAAAGGTAGGTATATCATGAATACATAAAATAAATGCAGAATCATGAATACATAAAATATATGTAGATACTGGTGTTTTATCATATACTCCCATAAAATATATACAGATCTATTATAAAAAGTTAAAATGTAGCCGGTCTCGGTGGCTCAGCATGTAATCCCTTGCCTTTGGGAGGCTGAGGTGAGTGGATTGCCTGAGCCCGTGGGTTCGAGACCTGCCTGGGCAACTTGGCAAGACCTCATCTCTACAATGAATCAAAAATTAGCCGGGCGTGGTAGCGCACACATGTAGTTCCAGCTACTTGGAAGGCTGAGGCGGGAGGATTGCTGGAGCCCCAGCAGGTCGAGGCTGCGGTGGCTGGGAACAGCCACTGCACTCCAGTCTGGGTGACAGAGTGAGACTCCAACTCAAAAAAAAAAAAAAAACCGTTAAAATGTATCAAAATTAATGCGCATACTTACACTACAGGAAAATATAAACATAAAGATACAGAATTAAAGCCAGACTCGGTGGCTCAGCCTGTAATCCCAGGCGTGGTAGTATGCTCCTGTAGTTCCAGCTACTTGGAAAGCTGAGGCGGAAGGATTGCTGGAGCCCAGCAGGTCGAGGCTGCGGTGACCGGGAGAGGCCACTGCTCTCCAGTCTGGGGGACAGAGTGAGACTCCAACTCAAAAAAAAAAGATACAGAATTAAATCATAACTGCATAAAATTAACTATAGTACATATTGTACTATAATAATTTTGTAGCCACCTCCTGTTGCTATTGTGGTGCGCTCAAGTGTTGCAAGTATCTATTTAAAACGCCCTGTGACACTAATCATCTCCGTGTGAACAGTCTGTCACTCCAGTAAATTGCATATTGCAGTAAAAAGTGATCCCTAGAGGTCCTCACATATTTTTAATTGTGTTTAGTGCAGTACTGTAAACCATGAATAACTCCTTGGGACCCATACAGAGTGCCACTGGTGATGTTGGAAGTTGTCCCAAGAAGCAGAGATAAGTCATAACTTTATAAGAAAAAACTGAATTGCTTGATATGTACCATAGATGGAGGTCTGCAGCTAGGGGTTGCCTGCCATTTCAAGATAAATGAGTCCAGCACAAAGACTGTTGTTGAACATGACAAGGAAATTCTTGAAGCTATCATTGCACCTATGTCGGTAGGCACAAAAACCTTGCCCTTTTTCAAAATACGTTTTTATCTTGTATTGAAAATGCAGCTTTTATGTGGGTGCAGGATTGCTATAAGAAAAATGTTTCTATAGACTGTAGTATGATTCAAGGAAATGCTAAGTCATTAAATGACAATTTAAAGCAAAAGGAAGGTGAAGGCTCTAAACCTGGAGAATTTAATGTCAGCAAAGGATGGTTTGATAATTTTAGAAAGAAAGATTTGACTTTAAAAAGGTCCCCTCCCACTGTGGGAGCTTTTATGTCCTCTCAATAAATCCTGCTTTCAAAATAAAAAGTGTCAAGATAACAGAAGTCAGTTCTGTTGTCCAAGAAGCAGCAGACAAGTTCCCAGACATCATTACGAAAATCAGAGAAGCTGGGCATGGTGTTTCACATCTGTAATCCCAGCACATTGGGAGATGGAGGAGAGGATTGCCTGAGCCCAGGGATTCAAGACCAGCCTGGGCACCTTGGCAAGACCTCGTCTCTACAATAAATCAAAAAAATTATCCAGACATGGTGGCACGTGCCTGTGGCTCCAGCTACTTGGAAGACTGAGGCAGAAGGATTGCCTGAGCCTAGCAGGTCGAGACTGCAGTGGCTGTGAGCACGCTACTGCACTCCAGCTTGGGCGACAGTGTGAGACTTTTCTTCTTGTCAAAAAAAAAAAAAAAAATCAGAGGAGAGGGGATATCTTTCTGAACAGGTTTGTTTTGTGCAAATGCAGCAAGGTTTATGATCAGGACTGCCTTTATCTATAAGGCTGCTAACCAGTTACCCAGCCTTGCAGGGAAAAGAACCACCAGCTGCCAGTCTTTTGGTTGTAAAACAGAAGACCTGGGCAAGAGAACCCCTTTTCTGTGTTGGTTCCGCTGATGTCTTTCCCTGAAGTCAGGAAGTGCCTTGCCAGTAATGGACTGCCTTTTAAGTTCTTTTGATATTGGACAATGCCCCTGGCCACCAGAACCCTTATGAGCTCAACGCGGAGAGTGTCCAAGTGGTCTACTCCCTCCCAAACACAACATCTCTAATTCAGCCTCTAGGTCCCCAGGGGTCATAAGGTCCTTTAAAACTCTGGTACTCTATGGAAAGAACTGTCAAAGCTGTAGAGGAGAACATCACGAAGAGGGAGAGAACACGAAAGCCTGGAAGGGTTACACCACTGAAAATGCCATCGTCATTGTAGAAAAGCCATGAGAGCCATCAAGCCCAGAGCAACAAATTCCTGCTGGAGAAAACCGTCTGGATATTGTGAATGACTTCACAGGATTTGCATACCAGCAGCTTTACAGCAGAGCCCATCGAGGAAATCGTGAAAGAGGCTGTGGATATGGTGAAAAAGATGGTGGGAAGGGGTCATAATGTGGATCTTGCAGAAATTCAGGAGCTAATAGATCCCATACTAGATGAGGTATCAGAGGATGGCTTGATGGAGATGATGCTTCCAAACCAGTGCCAGTCGATGAGCAAGAAAACGCAGAAGCAGCAGTGCCAGAAAACAAACTGACATTAGACCATCTGGCAGAAGGGCTCCAGTTATTCAAGACTGCTTTTGACTTCTTTTACGACGTGGACCCTTCTATGATATGGGCACTGAAACTAAAGCAAACAGTGGAAGAAGAAGGATTGATACTATATAGAAACACTTTGAGGGAAATGAAAAAGCAAAAAAATCCGATAGAAACCACAGAATATTCCTGTACACCGCGTGTGCCTTCCCTTCCGCCCTCTTCTACCTCTGCCACTCCTGAGACAACAGGACCAACCCCCACTTCCTCCTCCTCAGCATGAAGACAGTGAGGATGAAGACCTTTCTGATAATCCACTTCCACTTAATGAATAGTGAGAATACATTTTATCTTCTCTGTGATTCTCTTATGTGTTTTTTTATTTTGTAGAGACAGGATCTTGCTTTGTTGTCCAGATTGGTCTTGAACTCCTGGCCTCAAGGGTTCCTCCCACCTTAGCCTCCCAAAGTGCTGGGATTACAGGTGTGAGCCACTGCTCCAGGCCTGATATTCTTTTTCTTTTTTTTTTTTTTTGAGTTGGAGTCTCACTACGTTGCCCTGGCTGGCGTGCAGTGGCATGCTCCCGGCCACCGCAGCCTCACCCTACTGGGCTCCTGTGATCCTTCCACCTCAACCTTCCAAGTAGCTGAAACTACAGGGGTGCACTACCACACCCGGCTAATTTTTGATTTATTGTAGAGATGAGGTCTCGCCAAGTTGCCCAGGTGGGTCTCGAACCCTCAGGTTCAGGCAATCCACTCGCCTCGGCCTCCCAAAGTATTAGGACTACAGACTGAGCCAATGAGCCCGGTCCTGATTTTCTTATTAACTTTTTTTCTAGCTTACCTCTTTGTAAGAATACAGTAAATAACATATATAACCTATAAAATATGTGTTATTTGACTGGTTATGTAATCAGTAAGGTTTCTGGTCAATAGTATGCTATTAGTAGTTTTGGAGGAGTCAAAAGTTATGCATGAATCAACTGCACAGGATTATAGCGGGTGTTGGTTGGTGCCCCTAACCCCTACATTGTTCAAATGTCAGTTGTGTTTATTTATTGACTAAAAATGCATGCAGGTAATACAAAAGGAAATCAGTGGTATACAGTGAAAAGTAACACTCCTCCCTCCCCTTCTTCCAACTCCCATTTTGATACTGGGGTTCTAACAGTGGTTCACATTCTCATGAGTTGGTGGCCTAGTAGTAAATAAGAGAAATAAGTAAGTATATTCATAAGTGCTAAGGAGAAGAATGAAGCAGAGGAAGGGGCCTGAGGGTGGTGGGGACAGACGTGCAGTTCTCTTTCCCAGAGAAAATCACTATTAGCAGTTTCTTGAAAATTCTTTTGGAGATTATCTCTGTGTGATAGTTTGCTGTTGCTGTTATTTTTGCTTTTCAAGTTGGGGAGTATTGCATACAATTCTAGATTTCTGATTTCTTTTGAAGAAACAGGCAACCTGGCCTCCACCTTCTGACGAGGCTCAGTTAGCGGCCGGAGCTGAGGCCCACCTGCCTCTTCAGAAGATGTTTCCAGTCAGCACCAGCTCCTCCCAGCCTCTCTCCTCTCTCCCTTAAGCAGCCCACCCCTATGGGCTTCCCGGTTTCCTCCTCCCTCTGTGGCCCATCCCCTGTACTGCCACCCTGCAATGACATCTGCAGGATTGTTCCTGTGCTTGAGAGCCACTGAGAAGGGGTATCTCTTGCCCCATCCCCTGCCACCTTCAGGTTCTGACTTTCTCAGAGACTGTAGACTCCCTTCACTGTTTTTCTCCGTGGGTCTGCTTCCTGCTTCCCTCGTGGTCTCTCTCTGCCAGTTCACTTTCTACCCCTGGGCACAAGTTAGGAAATGATCCCTAGACACACACACACACACACACACACACACACACACACACACACAGAGAGAGAGAGAGAGAGAGAGAGAGAGAGAGAGAAGGCATTCCATTTCCTTGCATGGGAAGCACCAACAGCTGTCAACCAAAATGGCCATGTTCAGCTCTAGATTCCAAAGGAAAGGAAAGTTCTGGGTCACCTTGAGCCAGGTGCTCAGCCCAGCACTCTAACTGCCCTGAACAAAATCAGTTCTGTTGGCAGGAGGAAAGAGGCATGGCTGCTGGGCAGTCAACAGGTTTCATCACAGACGGTGACCCACTTTCCCCTTCCTCTCCAGCAGGATGTTCATCTTCTAGAAGTTCAAGGTAGAGACAGGGTCACTGCTGGACAGAAGCATGAACGTCCTTCCCCAGAGCCCTGCCACTCAGGATGTGTTTAAACCTCAGATTAGGAAGAGGCATCTGTTTGCTCATTCGTACATTAAATAGTGAATGAGTGTCCTGGTCACGGTCCTAGGCACTGGGGATGCATCCGTGAACAACACAGACGTCCCTGCCACCCTGGAGCTGACATTGGAGCAGTGGAGACGGTCAGCAAACAGATAATGAACAAATGCTAAGAAAAATAGAAAGTAGAATGGCAGATTTAGGAGACAGAACTTCTCTGTCTCCCTAGAGTGGTTGGGAAGTCTTCACTGAAGTGTTGACATCATGGGAAGGAACTAGCCCAGTGGAGAACTGAGGAAGTGTATCCAAGTATGCTGGATGAGGCTTGATATGTCAGAAGAACAGAAAAGGACAGTGATCAGAGCTTAGCCAGGGATGGAGAGAGGCATCAGAGGAACTGTCGGGGGACAGATCCTGTGGGACCTGTGGACTGTGGAAGGAGTTTGGGTTTTGTTTTAATGCAGTAAAGCATCCCTGGGGAGATCTCAGCAAAGATATTGTAGGCTCTGCTTGCCAGTTCATAGTGTCTGTTAATTACATAGGTTTCTAGAGACATTCCGTCTGGGGCTTCCCTCCCTGAAATCCACTGGTGTTCTTTTTGACTCTTATGCCATTTCCACACACTTTCTGGTGGAGCAGGTGGGTTGAGAGACAACAGAACAGCCTCCACATGAAGCCACCAGTTCACAAAGGTCCCCAAGGTGGCCCATTCCATGAGGAGCATATTAAATGGCACCGCAGGGATCCAGAAGGGGAGAACTCTATAGAACAGGTGGCCCCTTTCCTTCAAGAAGTAAATAGCATCAAAATAATTAAGAAGGTGGAAGGTGGCCATTCTAGAATAGAGGGACTTAAGAAAGCTGTCTACCTAAGCAGAGTATGGATCTTGTTTGGATCCTGTAAGACAGTGGGGGGGCGTGTAATGCTCGCAGGACGTGGTATGATATCTGAGAGTTCCTCTTATTTTTACATGGGCATGATAATGGTATCTTGGTTATTTTTTTGAAGACCTTATCTGCCAGAGATACAAGCTAAAGTATTTATGGATGAAGTGACCTGATGTCGAAGATTTACTCTAAAATATTTTGTCAAAAACAACAAAAAAAGGTGTAGACTGAGTGAAACAGGAATGGAAATAGCGAAAGGTTGTTGGAGCTGGTGGGGTGGCTCACTGTAGTCTCCTCTCCTTTTGAGTATGTTTGCAAATTTCCATGATAAAAAGTTTGGCTTTTTTAATGCGGAAGGCTGTTCAAAAGCAAATTGCAGTTCCCATTTTCTGGAAGCATAACATGTTCATCACGTCTCACATTCTCCTTTTCTCCCCTTCCAGCATGGCGGGGAAGACCCCCTTGCCGCCTGCCAGCCATCACGCACAACTGCTGCCTTCTCTGCCCTGCTGAGCCGCTCATTCTGGAGTCCCTGGGACAGCGCCCGCCTCCTCAGGTTGTCCTGGCTCAGCCGTGCACAGCGATGGTGGAGAACTGGACTCCACAAGCTCACAACCTTCCCGTTAGGTTTCAGGGGCCGGCATCCTTCACCCGGGGACTGGCGGCCCTGAACAATGGCTGAGGGCCAGGGGACCCCATAGAGTTACCCCACAGCTTACAGGGGCCAGTGCCAGCAGCACTCCAGTGCCCGTGGACTATGACCACCTATCGGCCCCTTCCTAGCGATGGTGTGGACCTGGCAGCCAGCTGTGGAGCCAGGGGGTCTGATGCCCTCCCTGGGCCACACACAGGAGACTATGCTCCCATGGGATTCTGGGCCCAGAACGGCAGTATGTCCCAGCCTCTTGGTGAGAGCCCGGCCACCGCCACCACCCGCCCCAGCCCCACCACCCCCGCAATGCCCAAGATGGGCGTGCGTGCCAGAGTGGCTGACTGGCCGCCCAAACGGGAGGCCCTGAGAGAGCAAAGCAACCCAAGCCCCTCACAGGACCCGGATGGCACCAAGGTCCCCAAAGCGGCCCATTCCATGAGGAGCATCCCGAACGGCCAGCCCCCCACCAGCACCCTGGCCTCGGGGTCCAAAGCCTTCCACCGACTCTCCAGAAGAAGGTCCAAAGACGTGGAATTCCAGGATGGGTGGCCCGGTCCCCTGGCAGGGCCTTCCTCCCCCTGCGGCACCGCAGCAGCAGTGAGATCACCCTCAGCGAGTGTGACGTCGAGGACCCCGGGGAGCCCCGGGGGGCCAGGCACACGGGAGCTTTGCCCCTGTTCCGTGAGTATGGGAGCACCTCCTCCATTGACGTGCAGGGCGTACCCGAGCAGAGCTTCTTTGACATTCTCAACGAGTTCCGCAGCGAGCAGCCCGAGGCCCGGGGCTCCCAGACCCTCCCCGAGCTCCTCCGGGCAGATCCTGGCCCACACCTCATGGGGGGTGGCAGTGGAGCCAAGGGAGACCCCCGCAATGGGCAGCCCGCCAAGGACAACCTGCTACCACTGCAGCCCCTGAAGGAGAAGGAGAAGACCCGGAAGAAACCCGTGCGGGGCCTGGGCAGTGGGGACACCGTGGACTCGTCCATCTTCCGGAAGCTGAGGAGCAGTAAACCCGACGGGGAGGCTGGGCGGCCCCCCGGGGAGGCCGAAGAGGGCCGGGGCCCCCCGGAAGCCAGCAGGCCGTGGATCTGTCAGAAGAGCTTCGCCCACTTTGACGTGCAGAGCATGCTGTTCGACCTCAACGAGGCGGCCGCCAACAGGGTGTCCGTGGCCCAGCGGCGGAACACCACCACGGGCGCCTCGGCCGCCTCGGCCATGGCCTCCCTCACGGCGTCCCGGACCCACAGCCTGGGGGGCCTGGACCCAGCCTTCGCCAGCACGGAGGATCTGAACTGCAAGGAGAACCTGGAGCAGGACCTCGGCGACGACAACAGCAACGACCTGCTGCTCAGCTGCCCGCACTTCCGCAACGAGATCGGGGGCGAGTGCGAGCGCAACGTGAGCTTCTCCCGGGCCTGCGCGGGCTCCCCGAGCGGGGGCGAGGGCCACCTGGTGGAGCCCACCCTGAGCGCTTACCGCACCAACGCCAGCATCTCGGTGCTGGAGGTGCCCAAGGAGCAGCAGCGGACACAGAGTCGGCCCCGGCAGTACAGCATCGAGCACGTGGACCTGGGCGCCCGCTACTACCAGGACTACTTCGTGGGCAAAGGTGATGCTGGGTGGTTGGGCGGCCGCAGCTCGTCCCAAGATGCCTGCTGCTCATTCCTTCTCCCTGCCGCAGGCCCTGATCTGGCAACGAGGGTGCATAGGAGTGGAGAGCTACCTTCTAGAGGGCTGTGAGGCTGCAGGGAGCCGGGCCACACCCCATAAACCCGGATCTACTGGGGCAACAGATGAGCACTTAGCTAATATGGGCTGGGTACCGCCATGTGCCAGATACTTTCTAGAAGCTGGGGATATAGTACTGGCCAGCTAAAGACAAAAATTCTCTCTTCTTAGCATTTAATGTTTTAGTGGGTAAGACAAACAATAACACAAGATAAATACGAAAAATACATAAGGTGTCACCGGATGCTAAGTACTGGGAGAAGGGAGATGGAGTGTCAGGAGGGGCTGCAGCTTCCAGTAGGTCATGGTCAGGAGGGCTTTGCAGTAGGTGCCCCTTGAGTCCTGAGCGGGGGAGGTTTGCGGGGGGAGCCGTGTGGAGAATGCAGATGGTGTTTCCAACACAGAACAGCAAGTGTAGAACTCTGGGAACCTCGGAGCAACAGTCAGGAGACCAGTGCCACTGGGGCAGAGTGACAGAGGGAGAGTGTGGAAAGGAGCTGAGACGGGGGACGGGGGACAAGGGCAGCTGGAGTGGGATGCTGTGGGCCACAGTGAGGATGCTCGTTTGTGCCCTGTGTGAGATGGGTCTGCAGGAGAGCTCTGAGCGGGGTGGGGGCCCTGACCTGACACCTGTGTTTATGCCTCCCCGATCATGGCTGCATGTGGGGAACAGACGGGGGATGAGGGAGGCTCGGCAGTCCAGGCAGGAGATGCAGGCAAGTCTAAGATGGAAGCCCAGGGGCGGAAGGAACCTTGCAGGCAGGTTCAAGATCCATTCTGAAGGAGGAGCCGTTTGGAGGGTCTTCATATGTTAATACCAGGGAGAGATGGACTTCATGCATGTCAGGTGGGCACTCCCAGGAGGCCATGCAGCACAGGGCAGAGCCCGCAAACCCAGGCAGCCATAAGGACAGACAGGAAGCTACAGAAGTGAAGTGTGCTGGAGGAACTAGGCAGTTCAGCTCAGCCGCCTGTTGTCATGCAAGAAATGCAGACAACCCCAGTGTTGCCAGCCTTCCTAGTTGTTGAGGATTCTTCTGAGAATCGGCTTTTTTTCATGTGGAGTTTCCCAATTCTTCAATGCTGGTTGCTGTACCAATTCAGGATTGCTTATAACTGCTAATAACAGGCTTGAACAAACATAGAAGTGTGTCTCATGTAAAGAAATCTAGAGGTCAGCACCCTCAGCATGCTCCAACCCCCTCTCCACCCAGGCCAAGATGGCTGTTGGAGTTCGTCATCACATCCATCTTTCCAGGTAGGGAAAAAGAGGAAAAGGTAAGAGCAGATAGGCAGATTTCCTGTCAAGTCAACCCCATTAGAGAGAGCTTTCTCAGACCCAGGTGCAGCGGCTCACGCCTGTAATCCCAGCACTTTGGGTGGCGGAGATAAGAGGATTGCCTGAGCCCACGGGTTCGAGACCAACCTTGGCAATGTGGTGAGACCTTATCTCGATAATAAATCAAAAATTAACTGGGCATGGTTAGTCCATGCCTGTAGTTCCAGCCACTTGAAGGCTGAAGCAGAAGGATCACCTGAGCCCAGCAAGTCAATACTGGGGTGGCCTTGAGCGTGCCACTGCACTCCAGCCTGGGCGACAGAGTGAGAATTCGATTCAAAAAAAAAAAAAACTTTCTCAGAAGCCCCATCCAACCACTTCTGCTTATTGGCCATTCCTCTCTGCAAGAAGGCTGAGAAATATAACTAAGCCTTTTTTCCCCCAAAAATAGAGAGTTTTTCTTAAAATGAAAGGGGAAAATACATAGTAGATAGGCAGCTCGTACTTCACAGCAACCAGTTACAACATTTTTTCAAAGCGGTGTCCCAGTCGAACATAACAAATGTCAATTAGGTCATCCCATAGGACTCAGTACAATCTCTGGAGCTCCAATATAGTCGGACAGCCCTGGGAATAGGTCATCTGTTCCATAGCTCATCAGCTAGGTAACACACTTCACCCCTCAGACCGTCCTCAAATGACAAGATGACTGTAGTCACATCACACGCACCAAAACAAAATGGCACAGAAATTGAAAATAAAGAGATGAAAAAAGTTCCAGACAGTGGCTTACCGGGAGAAACGTAGTAAGGCAACATCTCTATCCCACAAAATAGATGGAGAGGCTAAAAGCACTTTTTAGGGGAACCGAGAAGACCATTTCGTGTTGATTTTTAAAAATTGACCAAGAAGTCCTGGTAGCTGTGAACCTTTGTATACCTGACAACCTGTTTTGTGATATATGGATAAAAATACTGATAAGGCAACAAAGTAAAGTGGACAAACCCACTACTATAGTAGGAGACACTGACAGGTTCTCTCTCTGAAACTGACAGATCTTGTGGACAAAAAGCAAGGATATAGCGGATTTGAATAACCTAATAAAAGCTTGATTTTACATTTATATATATATATTACTTTTGTACTGAACCAACAACACATTCTTTTCAACCCACAATCCTTTCACTTACATGAAAGGAATATGGATCAAATAAGGATCAAATAAAATAAAATACTTAGTTCTTTGTCAGGCAGGTAGGAAATACTCATCATGGAGCTTTTTTCTTTTTTTCTTTTTTTTTAATGGTTTCTTTGCAGCTCTGGAAGCTGTTAAAAAAAATTGTTCAGTGACATTTGTTAAAGCACAGTAAGGAAGACTTCATTTAGGACCATCACCATAGGTATTGGGACCACTACAACGAGGTCTGGCAGAAAGGGAGAGAGATCGGGCTCAACTGCATATACCCTGGGCACGTGAGAACGTATTGCCAAGGGGCCATGTGGGGATCAGTGGATGGAAAGTTACCAAGAGGAACCATCAGGGGTCAGGGGGATTCTGACTGCACCAGCTCAGCAGGAGGCCAGGATGATTAGGCATCACCTGGGGATGGGGAAGATGAGTAAGTAGCCTGATCAGATACTGAGGACATTCGGATATTGAGAATGGCGGGTCTTGCTGAACTGACTTAGCAGCGTTCTTTGTTAAAACTGGATTTTATAAGGAAGTGCACAGTTAGACCTAGGAGACGGTTCAGAAGCCTAACTAGAGTTTGGTCAGGCAAAGAATCTTAGTCAAGGCCCATATAAATAAATCAGTCACTGGCCAATGTGCATTGAGTGCCTACTGTATGCTGGGCTTTGCCAGGTGCGAGGTATGCATTGGTGGAAAAACAACTTCTGTAACTGCTTCTGGAATGAACTGTCTGTGAAGTACAGTATCTACTCTGTTTTCTGACCAGCTGAAGAGGTTTTTTAACTCACTGGAGTTGCTGCTCTGATTGGGTCTCTTAATAAGCACACAGTATTTTGCCTTTGGTTTGCCAGGACTATCTCCTGAGAACAGGAACCATCAGTTATTCGAGCACACTGGGTGGGCACACTTGCAGCATTGTTTGAATTTCTGGCTATGAGCAGATGCTGGCTTTGTGGACATGAGACGGACTGCTGGGGGGATACCACCACCAGCATAAGATGCAGGGACTATACTTCAAGGATCACTGTTTGCCTGGAAGGTTCTAAGCATGTTGTTTTGGTTTTGTTTTTGCTTTTTTTTTTTACAGGGGAGGCAGCCGTCATTTAAAGGAGAGAGCAGGAGACCTGCTCCCTGACTTAATAAAGACCCTGCCACCCTAAGGGAAAAGGGGCAGTGTTTAAGTGACCTAGATCAAGAAACATCATGCCCTGGGCTGGTGATGGCCAGCACTCACCATGTGCTTACTGTGTTCCTGGCACAGTTGTGCTGAGGGGTGGGCCCATCCTAAGCCCATGTTTCTATTGAGAATGCTGACTTGGCTTGGGCCGTACACCTGAGGAATGGCAGAGCCCGGATTTGAGCCTGCAGGAGGCTCTCTAGACTCGAGTCTTTACCACTTCACAAGGGCACTTCTTCATGGACAGCTAAGCTAGGTGAACCACTTGCACATGTAGGATTAATCACCAAAATGATGCTGGGTATGTTACGTGACATACCATACTAAGCATTTTCTGTTTGTAGCTTCATTTCACCCTCTCTTCGGCTCTCTAAAGTGTGAGTAGCGTCAAGGCCCCCTTTTCTCAGATGAGAGCCCTGAGGCTCAGAAAAGTCCTGTGACTTGGCAGAGGCAGCCCCGTAAAGTGGGCTTTTACCTCTTACGGTTCCTCCACTGAGTGTGGCTGTGACCAGGCCTGAGGTTTGTGTGACCAGCATCCCACGGGCCCCACTAGAGCCTGCCTGTCACCTCATCAGCAGGCCTGCTGTGGTACTGGACTGTCTCTCCCAGATAACTGACCCTGAACTCACCTGCTCTTCCTTCTCAGAACATGCCAATTACTTTGGTGTGGATGAGAAGCTGGGGCCAGTGGCTGTGAGCATCAAGCGGGAAAAGCTGGAAGACCACAAGGACCATGGACCTCAGTACCAGTATAGGATCATCTTCCGGACCCGAGAGGTAGGCCTCATCACTGTCGTCGTTACATAAGTAATAGCCACTCATGTCTCATAGCCCTTGTCTGAGTCAGGTTCCGGGGGCAAGTGCTTCCCCTACTTTGCCTCCTGTAATCCTCCCAGCACCGCAGGAGAGCAATCCTGTTAGTCTCCCCATTTTGCAGAGGAGGAAATGAAGACTCAGAGATATTAAATGACTTGAATAGCAGCCAGGTTAGAATTTGAATCCAGTGTTTGTGACTTCATAGCCCAAGATTATAAAATCTATTTGCAAGAGATTAGCTCTAGTTAGCATAAGAAATAAAGGGGGAGGTAAGGGATCACTTCAGGATAATGAAGTGTCCTGCATAATAGAAGAATTAAGGCAAAGCATCTGGCAAGGCAGGAATTGAAGAGTCTTAACCTCAAGCAATGCTGTTATGCTGATCTGCAGCTAGTACTCCCAATGTGTCACTTTCCATTCTGAGTAGAGAAATCCCATTGTCCTGGCTAGAGGTCTTGCCCTGGATTAAATGTCAGCTGTGGCTAGGGGAAAAGGCCTGTTGGGGCACCCGTGCTTTATTAGGACTCTAAATTGTTAGTGACAGAAATCTATTTCTAACTTGCTTAAGCCAGAAATAGAATTCATTGGTTCATGTATCTGCAAATCCAGGGATAGGGCAAGCTTCAGGCATGGCTAGACTCAGACGCGAATAAAGTCACAGATCTTTGCTTCTTTATTTCTCAGCTCTGACTCTTGCTGCTTTCTGCATTTTGAATGTCATTCTATTCTGCTACCATCAGGCTCTTTCCAGGTTATGGGAAGATGGAGACTGGCCATCTTAAAAAAAAAAATTTTTTTTTAAGAGATGAGATCTCGCTGTGTTGCCCAGTCTGGTCTCAAACCCCTGGCCTCAAACCCCTAACCTCAAGCGATCCTCCCACCTCAGCCTTCTAACATGCTGGGACTATAGGCATGAACTATCAGGCCTGGCCTGGCTGCTCAAATCTAATGTGTCTTTATACCCTCTCTTCCAAAAGGAGCAGACTTTTGTTTATTTGCTGAATCTCTGAGGACTCTGGTTCTGATTGGATCACAAACTCACACCATGGGCCAGTCACTGTGCCCAGGGGTGATAGAGGAACTGGGCACATCTAGGACATGTGCTCCACCCTGGGTCCAGGGGCAAGGCTTACAGGACTGTGGTGGAGTACTGTGATTAACAGTTCTGTCAGAACCACCTGGAGGAGGAGGCAGGGCAAGTCCCCAGCAGAAAAGGGGAACCAGGCAAACAAAAATGAAAGGGACTTCCAAAGGACTCAACAAAGGAAGACCTTTCCAGAAGAGGGGCACTCATCAGCTAGACAGGCCCTTCCACACAGGTTTCCCTCAGCCCTGCATTGCCCCGGCTGACC
This sequence comes from Cephalopachus bancanus, assembly GCA_027257055.1. Taxonomy (NCBI): domain Eukaryota; kingdom Metazoa; phylum Chordata; class Mammalia; order Primates; family Tarsiidae; genus Cephalopachus; species Cephalopachus bancanus. The sequence goes on along the minus strand of JAPVLO010000452.1, from coordinate 148,101 downwards.
CTGTGGGCCTGCCTTTGCCCAGACCTGAAAACACAGTAAGATGCTGCTGCCGATTACTTTGGGGTTGGGACCAGCCAAGTCCTGGACCTCATCCAGGCTAGCAGATGCTGCCTCGAGGGCCCTCGCCCCATCCCCTGACCAAGACCTTCCCACTGAGGGGGAATGGGATGACATGGAGGCTTCGTGGCAGCCGAGGAGAGACGTTCCCAAAACCATATGCCCCAGACCACAGGTGGTCACCAGCCTCTGTCTCCCAGCCCCTCCTCTCTCTGCTCATCTTTCTGGCCAGACAAGCATCAGAACAGAATACGAGGTGACAGCTCACACTGCATCCGACTGCATCAGGGCGTTTGGGCAATTGCTGGTGGAGTCATGTACTAATAAATAGACCTTTTACAATCGCTGTTTTCACTGCATTGTACTATGGCCTTTACGTATATTAACTCGTTTATATTTCATCATAATTCTGTGAAGGCACTGTTGTCCTTATTTATATATGACAAAAAAGGCACAGAGAGGTTAAGGGACTTGCCCAAGCCTCCTGGCACTGAGTGGGAGGGCAGGGTGTCTGCCAGTGCTCCGGACAAGGCACTTGGCTACTCTGGGATTCAGCTAACTCAGCTGAGACTCACATTGGGCCCAATCATGAGTTAGGAACTCAGCCAACTCAGTGCCAGCATTTTTGTTTTTGTTTGTAATGAAAGTAGAATCAAGCTGAGCTCAGTGGCTCAGCCTGTAATCCCGCGCTTTGGGAGGCCGAGGTGAGTGGATTGCCTGAGCCCGCGGGTTCGAGACCCACCTGAGCAACTTGGCGAGACCTCATCTCTACAATAAATCAAAAAATTAGCCGGGCGTGGTAGCGCACACCTGTACTTCCAGCTACTCAAAAGGCTGAGGTGGAAGGATCGCCGGAGCCCAGCAGATCGAGGCTGCGGTGGCCGGGAGCGGCCACTGCACTCCGGTCTGGGCGACAGAGTGAGACTCCAACTCAAAAAAAGAAAGTAGAATCATAGGATGAAACTTTTAAGAAACAGAGTCTGTCACCTATTCTGAGAGTCAGGAGACTTTAGTACATAAATATTGCGTCAGAGTTTAATTTTTTTTTTGCTGTGGTTCCTAGTCAGTAAGTTTGAAACTGATGTGATGCTTTGCCCGCTCCTGACTACTTCCTACCCCCAGCACCCACAAAACTACCTGCTGGAGACTCTGAGACAGAGACCCTCTGAGTCTGGAATCCATCCATTCTGCAGAGGCTTGCTAAGCACTAGCCTCCGCCAGCCCTGTGCTGGGCACCGAGGGTACAGTAGCAAGTAAGGCAGCCAGGATGTTCATGGAACTATGTTCCTGTGCAGGAACCAGACAGTGCACAAGACATCTTAGTAAGTTATACCATGTGAACGTGCTGACAAAGTGCAAAATAGAGCGAGGAAGAGAAGTAAGCGTAAGGGGTGGTTAGACTTTTAGACAGAATGGTCAAGGGAGATGTCGCTGAGAAGATCGCATTTGAGTAGAAACCTAAAGGAGGCGTGAGAGGGAGCTGTGCAGATAGCTGGAAGGAGGGCGTTTCCAGCAGAGGGAATAGCCAGCGCAGAGGTCCTGAGGCGGGACCATGCTTGATCTCTTGGAGACCTCGTGTGCGTCCTGGTTTGGCCACTCAGCAGCTCTGGAATCTTGGGCTCATGGCTTTCCCTCTCAGAGCCTCAGTTTCTCCTTAGAAGTCCCAAGCCTACAGGATTATGGTGTGGGTTTGGAAGGTTGCACATTGAAAGCCTGCAGTGCTGGGCCTTATACTTGGAGAGAGCCCAGTGGTGCTATAAGGAGGATCTTGGTCTGCTGTCTTCTAGTTACCCCCAAGTTAGCCCTGTAGACTGTTGCCTGCCCTGGAGTTCACACCCACAGGCAGGCCTCTCTGCCCTCGCATACACACAGGCCACACACAGACTCAGTCCTGGGCCCAGCCCCTTACAGAACTGCCCTTGTGGGCCCTCAAGCCTGAGGACCCCCTCCTGTGGAGTTGGAGGAAGGGGCAGTGGCCAGCAAGGTTTGCCTCCCTCCTTCCTCAGGCCCTTCCCGTCACGGAGGGGTCCAGAGCAGAGGATCCCAGAGCCCAGAAGTAGTAACAACAGCGTAACGATGCACCACTTGTAGCACATATTAATGCCATGCACCATCCTAAGTGTCTTACGTGCTGGCCCGCCAGGTCCTCTCCACGGCTCCCACATCATTAATGCCATTCTACAGATGAGGACTTTGAGAGAGTGGCAGGGCCTGGATGTGGACCCAGGCTGCCTGGCTCCTGAGCCCATGCCCTTAGCCACTGTGCCACAGTGCCTGCCTGGTTGACTTTGATTTCTGGCTGTAGGAACAGACAGCCCTGGGTTCAGTCTGGTTCTGTCCCTCACTCTCCGTGTGGCCTTCTGCAGATGGCTGTGTCTCTGCGTACCTCAGTTTCTTCGCCTGTAACATAGACTTTGTGCTATTACCTGTCTCCAGAGAGTTGGGACGGTCCCCCGGACTGACACGTGAAAGGGGTGCATGAGGCTGCAGGACAGTAAGTGCTCCGAGTGCCAGATGTCACTGAGGTTGACGCCACTGTCATGGCCTCCATTCTTTCCTGAGAGGACAGAGAACCACACTGGGGAGGAAGAGGCTGAGCTCACAGATGGGTTCTGTCCTCACACTCACCTCCAGCTCTGGTAAACCAAGGCTTGGGGGCCGGAGCGAGGGGCCCAGGCTGCCTTCCAGGCCGGCCAGCCTGCCCCAGATGGCCACCCCCAGCCACCAAGCAGACCGTCTCGAGTGGGCCCGCACCTCCCGGCAGATGGGATGTGAGTGTTGGCTGTGCCAGGCTTCCCGCCGAGGCGGGAACAGCCTTGGATCTGGGCTTTGGCACCACTTTCCTCAGTGCTGGGCCTGCCCCCCACCTCGGAGAGCCTGGATGCGACGAGCCTCAGGCCAGGGCTGCCCTGTCGGGAGCCCCTTTCTGGCACTTTCTCACCGAGGACACGTGGGGGCTGAGGGGGGTACGGCAACCAGCCAGGAACTGTCTGGCACACCAGGCCCAGTGGGCTGTCTTTGGCCTGGCAGACTTTAGTTTTAATAGGGTTAAGGGTTTGGATTTTTATTTTCTTTATCCATTTTTCTTTTGTATTTAAAAAGTACCCCATGCACATAATTATGCAAAGCAGAAAAGGGAAAGTCTCAATGAGTGAAAAAGCAAGTATAACAATGGGATCGTATATTTGTTCAAGAGATATGTCTGTCTGTGTGTGTGTATTTACGTAAACGGTCTCTAAAGCATACGGTTGAATGCAGGGGGATGGGAAGCAAACTGTAGCTTCCTATTTAAGGTTAAAAAAATTTTTTTTTTGAGTTGGAGTCTCACTCTGTCACCCAGACTGGAGTACAATGGCTGCTCCCGACCCCGCAGCCTCGACCTGCTGGGCTCCGGCGATCCTTCCGCCTCAGCCTTCCAAGCAGCTGGAACTACAGGCACGCACTACCACACCCAGCTAATTTTTGATTTATTGTAGAGATGAGGTCTCGTCAAATTGCCCAAGCGGGTCTCGAACCCGCGGGCTTAGGCAATTCACTCACCTCAGCCTCCCAAGGCGTAGGATTACAGGATGAGCCACGGAGCCCGGCTTAATTTTTTTGATTTATTGTAGAGATGAGGTCTCACCAAGTTGCCCAGGCGGGTCTCCAACCCATGGGCTCAGGCAATCCACTCACCTCGGCCTCCCAAAGCGCTGGGATTACAGGCTGAGCCACCGAGCCCGGCAAGGCGGGCATTCTTATCCCCATTTAATCGGTGAGAAAATAGGCAGCTAGGGAGGGGATAGAGCTGGGATCTGATCCCAGGCAGACTCCCAAGTAACTCCCAGGAAAAGCTCTTGAGGGGGGCACCCATCCCCCAGCACAGAGAAAGGCAGGGAATGCATCCTACATCTGAGTCGGGGTGGGTGGAGAATAACCTGGTGCTGTGTCCTCTCTTTTTTTTTTTTTTTTTTTTGAATTGGAGTTTCACTCTGCCGCCCAGGCTGGAATGCAGTGGCATACTCATGGCCACTGCAGTCTTTACCTGCTGCCCAGGTGAGCCTTCCAAATAGCTGGAACTACAGGTGTGCACAGCACACCTGGCTGATTTTTTTATTTATTGTAGAGACAGTGTCTCACCATGTTGCCCAGGCTGGTCTTGAACCCCTGGGCTCAGTCAGTCCTCTCGCCTCAGCCTCCCAAAGTGCTGGGATTCCAGGCGTGAGCCACTGCACCCGGCTGGTGCTGTGTCCTTCCACAGTTCACTTGATTCTTCCTCCATGAGATGATGCCAGATGTCACTGGGCTCTGAACAGAGGAGAGCTGTGATCTGACTTAAGGCTGCTGTGCAAAGAATGGACTAGGGGTGGGGCAGGGGCAGGGAGACCAGGAGGAGGAAGAGGTTGTCCCAGTGGGAAATGATGGCCAACGTGACCAGGTAGAGAGAGAAGTGGCTGCTCATGAGCTGCCAGTGTCCTACTTACTGTCCCCAGTGCAGAAGGAAAAGCTGGGAGCTCTTCAAGTTGTGGACATTGATCAAGTGGTCAAAGCCAGAATGTCAGGCCACCTGTCTTTCGTGTGGGAGAATGATTTCTGATCCGTGCTGTCCCTCGTTCCCAGCAGAGGGCGCTGTGGGACAGTGTCCAGGAACCAAAGACACTAATCATGTTAGCACATTAACTGAAATCTGCAACCCCAGGGCCACCCAGATTGACAGGGCAAAGCCCCTGGCATCAAAGACGACCTTGCTTATGATTAGACAGGTTTGTTTGTTTTTTAATTACCAGGGCCAGAACTGAGAACTCCCAACAACAACAGAAAAACCCCAACCAAAAAAAAACAAACCTGCGATCCCAATCATGAGACCATTCTGTTCTTTCACGCGTGCCTCTTGCCAGGCCCCGTTCGGCAAGGGTGGGCTGTATGCTGAGAGGCGAAGTCAGGACGCGTCAGTTTTGCTGCCTCTTGTGTTTGCTGACCCAGGCGAGCATGCTTTGCAGTTAACACTTATCCTCTCTAGTCTTTAAACCACAGCCCCAAGTGTATCGCAGGGGCTGGTAACAAGCCCTTTGGGGAGGGATTTTTCCTCCTGGTGCTCCGCGCCCCTGCCTGCATTCTTGGGGCAGTGCTTGGCCAGTGTGTGGCGTAACTTGTTGGTGGCAGCATGCTGTGTCTAGAGGCATGAGCCGAGAGCCAGTGGGACCTGGAGCAGCAGGGGCTCCCAGACAGGCTGGTGGGGTGTCCGCTGGTACAACCACTTGTCAGACCGTTGGCAGTTCAGTACTTGAAGATTAGCGTGCCTGGTGATGTAGCAGTTTCTCTCCTAGGTATAAACCCAAAGTAGAGGTGTTCTTGTGCCCTAAGAGGTGCTTCCGTGAATGTTCACAGTTGGCAAATACTGGAAACAGGGCCCGGGGCCCAACAGCCGTGGAAAGGATTCAATCTCCTGTAAAAATGTCAGCCTCTCCCAATGCCTGGGATCTCCCGTGCATAGCATTAGGAGGAAGAAGCCACATAACAAAAGACTACAAATTGCATAAAGCTCAGAAATAAGACATTTATAGTGTTGGAGGTCGAATAGAGTTACCTCTGGGGGCGAAAAGGGGCGCCAAAGAGCTTCTGAGGGATGGAAATGGGTTTCTTTTTTCTTTTCTTTTTTTTTTTTTTTGAGTTGAGATCTTGCTTTGTCACCCAGGCTGGAGTACAGTGGCGTGATCATGGCTCACCACAGCCTCAACCTCCTGGGCTCAGTTAATCCTTCCGCCTCAGCCTCCCAAGTAGCTGGGGCTACAGGCATGTACCACCATACAGGGATTTTTTTTTTTTTTTTTTTGTAGAGATGGGGTCTCACTATGTTGTCTAGGCGGGTCTCAAACTCCTGTGCTCAAGCAGTCCTTCTGCCTCAGCCTCCCAAAGTGCTGGGATTATAGGTGTGAGCCACCATGCCCAGTCCTGGAAATGTGTTTCTTGATCTGGGTGGTGATTACCCAGGTATTCATTTGTGATCATTTTTTTTTGCCTGTAGATATACGTGTTATATAGTTTATGTTCCTGAATTATACTTCACAGCAATTTTTTTAAAAAAAGCATGAGCTTTGGAGAAGTCGGGCCTGGATTGGAATCCTAGTTCAGCCATTTGTCAGCTATGGTAACCTTGCATAAGGCAGCTAACCTTTTGGAGCTTTAATTTCCTCATCTGTAAAACAAGGATAAAACCTCCTGTGAACAGACCTGTGCATACAATCAGACATTTGCCAAAGTACTTAGACTACATTACAGTGAACTTCATAAATATGACTTGTTATTAAGGTATGTCAGCTAAAAATTTCTTTTGCTGTAAAGTAACAGAAAACCTGACTAAACATAGCTTAAAAAAAATAAGGGATTGTTTTAATAATCGAATAAGTTTGGAGGGATCAACTTACACTTCTGTGACTTTTTGTTGCTTATTTCCTCATGATCACAAGATGGCTGCCATAGCTCCAAACATCTCATCCTCACACCACTGTTCCTAGCCCAAAGAAATGGGCAGGTAGAAAAGAGATTTTGTTTTATCAGAGAGGGAAGTCTTTGCCGAAGTTCTCACCAAGCAGAATTCCCCTTATATCTTATTGCCTGGAATTGATTACATGGCTGACTAGAGGAAAAGTTTGGAAAGCAACACCTGGGGGACAGGAACGAGGTGGCCATGATTGGCTTCGACTGGGTTTTCAGCCCTGATTTCATAGCAGAATCACCTAAGATGGATTAAAAATATACCAAGTGAGGAGGGGACCTGAAAAAAGGAGTTACTTTTTGGAGGGCAGGCCCCTCATAGTATATACAGGCATCCCCCACGAGGTGAGTATGAGTTTACCAGCTAGTGTTGTTGTAAGAGGCTGCATTCAGCTTTGGCAGATTTTTTGGAGATTCTTTCAACATGTTTGCCTGTTTCATGATAGGTGATTTACACAAACAACCTGCCCACACCGTGCTGAGTGTTCAGCAGTTTTTGACCAAAAAGGCATGACCCCTGTGCCCCACCCTCCCTACCCAGTCTTGAGCTGAACAACTTTTTTGTTGTTTCCCCGGACTAAAAATCCTCAAAGGGGAACTTTTTGCTGATGTGGAAGAGGTGAAACAAAAAACGGCAGAAGCAGTAAAAGGCATCAAAATTGACGAGTTCAAAAGTTTTTCTGAGCAGTGGAAAAAGAATCTTGTGCCGGGCTTTGTGGCTCAGCCTATAATCTCAGCACTTTGGGAGGTCGAGGTGAGTGGATTGCCTGAGCCTGCTGGTTCGAGACCCACCCGGGCAACTTGGCAAGACCTTGTCTCTACGATAAATTTTTTTTAAAAATTAGCCAGACATGGTAGTGTGTGCCTATAATTCCGGCTACTTGGAAGGCTGAGGCAGAAGGGTCGCTGGAACCCAGCAGGTCGAGGCTGCGGTGGCCGGGAGCGGCCATTGCACTCCAGTCTGGGCGACAGAGTGAGACTCCAAGTCAAAAAACAGAAAGAAAAAACATCTTGATAGGTTGTACTGCATCAAACAGAGAATACTTCAAAGGTGACTGAAGTTTAACCATATAAGAATAAACATACAGGGCAACCCCTTCGGGTCCCCTCTCACTGTGGGTGCTTTTCTGTCCTCTCAATAAATCCTGGTTTAAAAAAAAAAAAAAAAAAAAGAATAAATATACAATTTTTTATAATTAATTTCTGGGGTTTTTTTTCTTCCTCATATATACAAACATGTATGCATGTCTGACCCCACCCCAGACCAACCAAATTAAAATCACTGGTAGTGGTTTTTGTTTTGGGTTTTTTTGGTGTTTTTTTTTTTTTTTTATTGGGGGGTCAGAGTCTCACTCTGTCGCCCAGACTGGAGTGCAGTGGCCGCTCCCGGCCACCGCAGCCTTGACCTGCTGGGCTCCGGTGATCCTTCCGCCTCAGCCTTCCAAGTAACTGGAATTACAGGCGTGCGCTACCACATCCGGCTAATTTTTTGATTTATTGTAGAGATGAGGTCTCACCAAGTTGCCCAGACAGGTCTCGAACCCGCGGACTCAGGCAATCTACTCACCTCAGCCTCCCAAGGCGCAGGATTACGGGCTGAGCCACTGATCCCGGCTGATGGTAGTTTTTGTTTTGTTTTGTTTTGTTTTTTGAGTTGGAGTTTCACTCTGTCACCCAGACTGGAGTGCAGTGGCCGCTCCCAGCCACCGCAGCCTCTACCTGCTGGGTTCCGGCGATCCTTCCGCCTCAGCCTTCCAAGTAGCCAGAATTATAGGCATGCGCTACCACGCCCGGCTGATTTTTTGATTTATTGTAGAGATGAGGTCTCGCTGCCCAGGCGGGTCTCGAACCCACGGGCTCAGGCAATCCACTGACCTCAGCCTCCCAAAGGCACGGGATTACAGGCTGAGCCACCGAGCCCAGCTGATGGTAGTTTTTTTAATGAAACTGGTTGAAAACCACTGCCACAGTTCAAGATCCAAGATGGAGCCACTGTCCAGGGGAGGCAGGTATTTTACATGAGCGTTCATGGTAACATGTTTATAATACAATGTCATTGTGACAGTGACAAAGAGAGCCCACCTCCCAATGGAACCTGTTCATTAGACCTCCTGCTACCCAACATGATCCATTCCCCACTCAAATGTCAGCTCCACAAGGACAGGGGTTTTGCTTCCTGCATCTGGCACAGGACTCAGTGCTTCATAGGAGGCACTCGGCCAATATGTATTGAACAAGTGAACATTCACTTTCTCATTTAATCCTCCCCAAACACCTTCAGGGTTATGATACGATCCTGTACCCATTTCACAAAAGGGGACAATGATGCTCAGAGATAGGAAGTCACTTTGTCAAGATCACACAGCCAGAAGGCAGCAAGCTCGAGTCCTGGCTCAGACCCTGGGCTTTCTGGCCTTAGAGCCCAAACTGCTAACCCTCACACGTCTCTGCAAACAGGGAGCCCCCTTGGCACGCTCAAATCCCTTTCCAGGTTCTGAGAGCCTCCTAACCTTCCCTTCTCTCCCTTGAGCAGCTCATCACCCTGCGGGGCTCCATCCTGGAAGATGCCACTCCCACAGCCACCAAGCATGGGACCGGGCGGGGTCTGCCCCTGAAGGACGCCCTGGAGTATGTCATCCCCGAGCTCAACATCCACTGCCTGCGGCTGGCCCTCAACACTCCCAAGGTCACAGAGCAGCTGCTGAAACTCGATGAGCAAGGGGTGAGCCAGGGGATTAAGGTGGGGGCTGCAGGGGAGTAGCTTGCAACCCCACTCCTGGTGCCTTTTTCTGTCTTGTCACTTTTTTTTTTTTTTTTGCAAGTAGTAGAAACCCGCTTAAGCTAGTTTCAGCAAAAAGAGGGATCTATTAACGAATCCTAGGGGTACCAGGAATGTAGTTGAATTTTGGCAGAGAAATACTCTGGAAATAAGATAGCCACTAGGTATGGACAGGTTAGTGTGTGTGTGTGTGTGTGTGTGTGTGTGTGTGTGTGTGTGTGAGTGTGTGTAGTGTGTGTGTGTTTATGTGACAGAGGGAGAGAGAGAGAAAATGTGTGGCTTTCCTCCCTTTCTCTACATGTTGACGCCTCTGCTTCCCTGACCTCTCCCACAGATCCCAGTTGCTGTTAGAATTACAGCCACATGCAGACCCCAGCTAGCTGACACTCAGTCACAGGAGAGCCACTGATTGGCAGCCCATGGCCTAGTCACCTGTGGCTAGGAGAATCAGAGAGGCTAGGAGAATCAGATACCTAATTTTTTTTTTTTGGAGCCATGATCTCGCTCTGTTGCCCAGGCTGGAGTTCAGTGGTACGATCATAGCTCATTGCAGCCTCAGATTCCTGGGCTCAAGCAACCCCCGTGTGGCCAAGACAAGAGGCGTGTGCCACCACACCCATCTAATTTTTTTTATTTTTGGTAGGGATGAGGATCTCACTGTGTTGCCCAGGCTGGTCTTAAACTCCTGGCCTCAAGCAGTCCTCCCACCTTGGCCTCCCAAAGTGCTGGGATTGCAGGCATGAGCCACTGCACTCACCAAGAGTATGCTTTTGCAGAGTCTCAGCCCAGCCAGTCCCACCCCACCTGTGGGAAGCCAGCCAGAGCAACAGACAGACTTTCACTCATGAGCGCCATCACCAGCCACGCTCTGCCTGCCACAGGAGAATAGGCAGCATGGCCTTGTTATGCCTCTCTGGAACGTGAGGGAGGGAGGTGGACCACCGGTGCCTTTTTGGTTCCTGTCTGGCTGTGGCTCTGGATTCCCAAGTGGTCCCAGCAGCTCCCAGGGCTGAACGCCTCAGACATACCCCTTGGCCCCATTCCCTCTGACGCTGCTGTCACCTCCCTAAAGCTGCTCTTGCCTCTGCAGCTGTGCCGGAAACACAAGGTGGGCATCCTCTACTGTAAGACAGGCCAGAGCTCGGAAGAGGAGATGTACAACAATGAGGACGCGGGCCCGGCCTTTGAGGAGTTCCTCTCCCTCGTCGGCGAGAAGGTCTGCCTGAAGGGCTTCACCAAGTACGCCGCCCAGCTGGATGTCAAGAGTAAGTGGGGGCCGGGCAAACCACAGGGAGCCACCACCGCCTGCCCACTTGACGGGCTGCACTTCAGAGACCTAGAGACACCAAGGCGAGGACGGGGGCAGTGGGAGCGCTCAGACTCTGCTCCTGAGAACACAGATGGGGCAGCCGCTTTGGAAACCAGGATGGCACGTTCTTATCCAGTGTGGAGATCACTGCTCTCTGACTCACGTGTGCATCAGGAGAGGCGCTGAATGTCTGTAGGAAAGTGCCCAAGCATGCACTGTGGGACTGTGATGTGTTCACGCAGCGCATGAACTGGCACCACCGGCGTCAGTCTGCAAGAAGGCCGCATGCTTCATGTCGCACATAGGTAGCAAGGCTCAGAAGATGGGGACGGAATGATGGCTTTTATATAGCAGTTATTATAAAAACACACGCAGCATGAGCCAGGCACAGTGGCTCAAGCGTGTAATCCTCGCACTTTGGGAGGTCAAGGTGAGAGGATTGCCTGAGCTCAGGGGTTCAAGACCAGCCTGGGCAACTTGGCAAAGACCTTGTCTCTACAATAAATCAAAAAATTAACTGGTCGTGGTGGCACATACCTGTGGTTCCAGCTACTTGGAAGGCTGAGGCAGAAGGATTGCCTGAGCCCAGCAGGCTGAGACTGCAGTGGCTGTGAGCATGCTACTGCACTCCAGCCTGGGCAACAGAGTGAGACTCTGACTCAAAACACACACACACACACACACACACACACACACACACACACACAGAGCAATATCTCATTTAGGGATTTACTCTTTTTTTTTTTTTTTTTGAGTTGGAGTCTCACTCTGTCGCCCAGACTGGAGTGCAGTGGCCGTTCCCGGCCACCGCAGCCTCAACCTGTTGGGCTCCAGTGATCCTTCTGCCTCAGTCTTCCAAGTAGCTGGAACTACAGGCACACACTACCATGCCTGGCTAATTTTTTATTTATTATAGAGATGAGGTCTCGCCAAGTTGCCCAGGCGGGTCTCGAACCCGCAGGCTCAGGCAATCCACTCACCTCAGCCTCCCAAAGGCGCGGGATTACAGGCTGAGCCACTGAGCCTGGCTGTTTGTTTGTTTTTTGAGTTGGAGTCTCTCTCTGTCACCCAGACTGGAGTGCAGTGGCCACTCCTGGCCACTGCAGGCTCAACCTACTGGGCTCCAGAGATCCTTCCACCTCAGCCTTCCAAGTAGCTGGAACTACAGGCACACACTACCACGCCTGTCTAGTTTTTTTGATTTATTGTAGAGATGAGGTCTCACCAAGTTGCCCAGGTGGGTCTCAAACCCACAGGCTCAGGCAATCCACTCACCTCGACCTCCCAAAGCACTGGGATTACAGGCTGAGCCACTGAGCCCGGCCAAAATAGACCTATTAACCCCTCCTCAGACAATGCCTACTTCTGAGGCTCAGGGCCCCCCCAGTCATAAAATGAAAGCAGAAATCTGCCCTGCCCACCTCACTGGGATGCTGTGAGACTCACCTGCCCTGCACAATGCCTTATAGAGAACTAGCACTGAGGTATCAGCTGCTGCCATTGGGAAGGAGATTCTCACAGAGGACCACAGAAGCGTAGTGCTCTGGGCCAGAGTCTCCCCGACTAACAGGCAGAGGTGTCCCTGGCTCAAGTAGCCACCTGGAGATCACCTGGGTCCCATCCTGGCTGTGGCACTGGTCAACTGTGCCTAACCTGAGAGGCAGCATTGAATACTGTTAGGAGAACGGATCTGGAGTGAGCCCAAGTTCTGGACCGCACTCTGTCACTCATTGCGGTGTGACTTTGGCAAGCCACGCCCCCCATGCTTCAGTTTCCCCTCTGAAATGTGGGCTCAGAAATAAGGTGTGCCTCTTCCTGGTCACAACTCCCCTGCAATTAGAGATAACCAATTTCCTGACTCTTATGATAAGCATTTCTTTGCTTTTCCTCATAGTTTTGCTACTTATATATGGACCCCTAAACAGTACATTTGTTTGACCTGTGTTTGCTCATAACTTGAATGGAATCACACCGTATATGCTCCTTTGTGTGAGTGTCATTCACTCACCATTATAGTTACAGGATTCACACATACTGCAATTATGACATTCCTTTTCCCAACTGTCTATTTTTCCACAGTATGAATATACCACAGTGTGTTTATCCATTCTTTGACATTTGAACATTCTTGTACTGATATCCCAGGGTGCACACACATGACTTTCTGTAGGCCATGGTCCTAGGAGAGGAAGTGCTGAGTTATCAATTAAGCAGATTTAAGAGATAATGCCAAAATGTTTTCCAAAGTGGTTGTGGCAGTTTATACACCAGCCACATAGAGGCTCCCAGTTGCTCCACATCTTCACCCTTGGTACTGTCAGACTTCTCAATTTTTACCAATCTGGTAGGTGTGTATCAATGGGGTTTCCTTTTTATCTAAATTTCTTTCATTTTAAAGAATGGATTTAAGAAAAAGCATCAAGTTAATGAGTACAGATGGTATGTGGGACATGGCAAAAACCCAGAGGTTTTGGAAACTTGATCCTAACTGGTGTTTCTGTTTCAGCCGACTCCACGGGAACTCATTCCCTCTACACAACGTACCAGGACTACGAGATCATGTTCCATGTCTCCACCCTGCTCCCTTACACCCCCAACAACAGGCAGCAGGTCAGTGGTTTCAGCTGAGGCACAACTGGGCCCAAGCATGCTCCCTCTCCATGGCTGTCGGCTGGCTGCCCTCTTGCATTGGCTCTCCCAGTGGTGACCTGTGGTCAGATGGGTACCCTTGGCTTGGAGACCCTCTGTACCATGGTCACCTTACCTGGGGGTCAGAGATTAATCCAGGTGTGGTTTCGTGTCTGTTTGGTACCAGTCTTGCTGTTTGTTGGCCGTCCGACTTGCCTCTAGCTACCCAGATACCCTCACGAGTCTCTTGAGCCATTACTGGGCTTACGAAAAAGAAGGGTGAATCAGTCAACATTACTTTGACTGCAAGTGACAGAAACTCAAACCAAACTGGCATAAGCAGAAAATGGGATTTATTGGGTTACATTGCTGAGGTTCTGGGCAATGCTGACTTTAGGTATGGCTGGATCCAGGAGCTCAAACAATATTAACATTCCTGTCTATTTCTCGCCTCTGCTTTTCTCTGTGGTGGGGTTATTCACAGGTCTTCCCTAGTACTAGCAGAGATGCTCCCTAGCAGCCCTGGGCTCACATCCCACCAGCTTAGCCCTACAGGAAAAAGATAGCTGTTCCTTCCGGTTGTCCCAGAAATGTTTCAGGGCTGAATCTCGTTAGCCCATTATTCACATGCCGGTCCCTGGACCAGTCTCTGGGCCTGGGGTGGGAACGGAGTGGGCTGATTGGCTAAGCCTGAGGCAGTGCCTACCCCAGAAAGCATCAGTGGGGTCAGTTCAACTCAGAAACGGGGATGGAGGTCAGGGAAGTGCTTTCCCAAAGCATGTGGTTTTGGTTACCAGAAGAAGGAAGGGTACTAGGAGGAACGCACGGCCCATGGGGCAGCTCTTCCTGGGTTCTCCTGTGTGGGAACCCCACAGAGTGTTCGCAGTTTAGGAAGTATATGAAATATGTGTCTATTTTTCCAGAAACTGATAAAGTACCTATTTACTGTAGATTTTGACCAGAAATGGTCAAATGTTAGCAATTCCATCAGGTTCACCTAGTAACATGCTATTAAGAGCGTTTGTCTTAGAATCAGACCTGAGTTTGGTTCTTTGTTTGCCACTTCCTAGCTCAGTGATCTCAGCCAAGTGATTCGGCCTCTCTGGGCCGTGAGTTCCTCCTGTGTGAAGTGGGCAGAATGCTAGTGCCTGGGTCTCAGGCTCATTGAGAAGGGTCCATGCACTCATGAGTGAAACCAGAGCACGAGGCAGGGCCAGACACATCAGAGGGGCGCAGGAAGCAGTGCCTGTTCCTGAGAACCTGGGGGGCGTGATGGGGAAAAGCTTGGGCTGTGGAGTCAAGGAGATGTGGGTTAGAGCCCTCTCTCTTTCCCTCCATCACTGTGTGACTTAGGGCAAGTCACTTAACTTCTCTGGGCCTAAGTTTTCTCATCTATATAAATGAGTTAATGCTTCATAGGGTTGTTTTGAAAATTAAATGCGATTATGAATTTAAGATACAGATGTAAAATGTCTAATATAGAATCTGCCACAGTAAATAGGTACTTTATCAATTTTATGTAATGCTGTTTCAAATATACATAAAGAACTAAGAGTATGACTGGTCACAGCATCTCACGCTGGTAATCCCAGACCTTTGGGAGGCCAATATGGGAGAACTGCTTGAGCTCAGGAATTCGAAAGCAGCCGGGGCAACATAGCAAGGCCTCGTCTCTACAAAATTTTTTCAAAAAATTAGATGGATGTGGTAGCATACGTCTGTAGTCCCAGCTACCTGGGAGTCTGAGCCCTTGAGGTCGAGGCTGTGGTGAGCCGTGATCGTGCCACTGCCCTTCAGCCTGGGCAACAGACTAAAGAAAAGAGCTCAGTAGTACGAGTTGAACTGCTGTGCTGTGTCTGGATTCTACACTGTGGGCCACCTCGTTTAGAGCGGCATGGGACTCCCGTTTGTGGATCTCATGTATCGGCGTGGATTCCTTAACAGTTACACAAAGACTAAACTTGTAAATAAGAACAATGTAATCTCAGCAAATAAGCCAAACGCCATGAGTACAGTGTCACCTGCAAAGGTACCTGAGTCTTCCTTAGAACCTGACAAGGGGAGAAAGGGTGAAGCTCCCACAGGGCAATAAAGTTGCAGCTGCCCTGACTTTCTCAACTCGGGTGTCCAGGGAAGGGGTGGTGGCCTAGATCTGGCTCTCCCGCAGTCTCTGGCTTGTCCCTGCCGTTGTCCACAAGTGTGGCTTTGAGTGAGTCAGAGGCCACAGCTCATACTCTCCTTCAAGAGATTCTATGTATTAAGCACCTCCTGTGTACGAGGCACTGCTCTAGGTAGTGGGCAGTGAACAAAACCCCCGGCCTTGTGGAGCTGACACTTCAGTGGGAAGAATCGAACAAGAAACAAAAAGAAGAGGGAAAAGCCATGTATGCCAAGTGTCAACAAGGGTCAAGTGATGGGGACAGAAAAGCAAAGAGAGGGCAGTGTTGGGGGTGGGGCAGATCTTGATAAGACCAGCAAAGACCTGAGGAAGGAAGCCATGCCAGGATCTGGGGAAGAATGTTCCAGGCAGAGGGAACAGCCCTGGCAGAGGCCTTGAGAAGGGACTGTTTCTGGCACGTTTTAGAGCAGCAGGAGGTCGTGTGGCTGAACAGAGCGAGCAAGGGGCTGTGGGGAATGTCAGAGGGTCATGGGGCCTCCTGGGCCGTGGTGAGGACTGTGTCCTTTGCCCCAAGCAGAGGAGGGATGTGGTCTGACTCCGGTGTTCACAGGCTCCTCTGGCTGCGTGTGGAGGACAGACTGTGGGGGTGGAGTGGGAAGAGGCGACGGGGTGGTGCTGTTTCAGAGGCCCGCCTGTGACACTTTCCTCTCCCCCTTCTGTTGCCCATTTACCAGCTACTGAGGAAGAGGCACATCGGGAATGACATTGTGACCATCATCTTCCAGGAGCCCGGAGCACTGCCATTCACCCCCAAGAACATCCGCTCACACTTCCAGCATGTCTTCATCATTGTCCGAGTCCACAACCCCTGCACTGACAACGTCTGCTACAGGTACACCATGCTTCACACCGCTCCACCCCATGCATTCACTGACTGGACCTCCCAGAGCTGATTTCCAGCCTCAGGTGGTGTGCAGAGAGAGAGAGCAGACAGCTGTGCACACAGGCTGCCCCACGCCTCTCGTTAGGCCTCAGTAGGGAGCTCCACCTATTCCTACAACGTCTGAAAGTGATTCGCAACCACAGAGGGGCACGGCTCCCAAGTTTTGATAAGGAAGCCATCAGGGATTTGTATTTGCTTGGAATCTTTTGTTGCAGTTGACAAAAAAACCCATCTCAATCTGGCTTAAGACAAAAAAGGCAATTGTATATATTAGCTCTCAGAAATGACGAGTTTAGGCATGGCTGAATCTGCTCTGCTTTTCTGTACATTGCTTTTCTGGTCGCTCTGGGCTTAGGACCCTGCCAGCTGCAAATCCAGCAAAAAGAGAGCTATAATTTCCCAGGAGTTGTGTCAGAAGTCCCAGCATCGAGGCTCATTGACCCAGTTGGAGTCACGTGCCCGTCCTGGAGCCAGAGTGACCAGCCAGGCCTGGGCACCTGTGACAAGGACTGAGAGGCACAGGAGTGACAGCCCTAAGGAAAGTCAGAAGACGAAGGCAGGGGCCCTTGTGGGGGTGGGCCCCACTCAGGAGGCAGCGTTTAGGGTTTCTAGTTCACAAATGGACAAGATACACAGCCCTCAAACCTGATCTGGGTCTTCGTTCTGTATTCTTCCCAAGCAACAGTGCTCAGCGGGTTTTGGCTGGCCCCCAAAGGACAGATGGACAGTCCTCGGGGATGAGGTGGGAGGATAGAGCAGCAGTCCTTGAAAATCATTTGATCCATAACCCAGGTCCAGGCCAAGGTCAGCACTTGTCCCTGGAGACTGGAAAATGGACTCGGGTGTGTTATTTTCTGATTTTTGAAGATGGTTTGTAATCCAAAAGATACAAAAGGATATGGAGGTAAAAGACACCCCCCACACCTCTGGCCCCCAGTCACCTGTTGCCTTCATGGAGGCAGCCATGTTAGCGGTCTCTTGTGTGCACTAAAGCTTTATACACAACCAAGCAAATATGTGTAAGTATTCTTCTTTTGCCTTTTAAACACAAATAGTAGCATTTACACACACTGTTCTGTATCCTATATTTTTTCACTCAACAGTTTTTGAGATCTTTCCTTACCAATACATAAAGTGCTTTCTCTTTCTCTGACTGTTTTGTATTCCAGCATATGGACACTTGGTAATCTTCCCCTCATCCTCCATGAATCGGCATTTGGGTTGCTTCTTGGTACCAGCAACAGATAACCTTATTTATACCCTCATTGCACCTGTATCCAAGTGTACAGCTGCAGAAGAAATTACTAGAAGTGGGGGTGCTGAATCAGAGAGCCTGTGCACATGTGCACTGGCAGTCCTGGTGGAATTGCTAGGATCTACCAGCTTCCTCTCAGCTGGGTGTGCGAGGGAAGAGAGGGTGTTCCAGTGTGCAGCACTGACTGTGGAAAGCCCCCGTGCTGTGGTGCCCGCTGGCCGCTGGGAGCTGGCAGGCTGTATGGCAGGCTCTCCTTACGGACACATCCCCTCACTGAGGCCCCCGGCCCATTTGTTCCGGGATATACAGTGGCAGCTGCAGCATAACTGCACCTCAGGCATCATCGGATGATGCCAGGGTCTAAGGTGTATTGTTCCTCAGCAGCTGAAAAGTAGCCCTGGGGAGGTAACAGGTAGATGTTCACACAGACACTGGGAAAGGAGTCTGCCTTCTTGTAGTAATCAGGGTGTTGAGTTGGCTGAGGGGTACTTCTCCCCTTCCTCCCTACTCTGACCTCCCCTCTCCTACCTGGGTTCCCACAGGAGCCTGAAGCTGACCTCCCACGCTTCCAGGCCAGGGTGCATGGTCTCCAGGGTGATTTCTCTCTGATGCACAACTCTTTCTTTTTCACAGTTTAATTTAAAATATTTTTATTATGTAATATTTTAGACATTCTGAAAAGTGCAGCCAATCATGTAACAGACACCCATGTGCCCACCACTAGATTTAACAGATGTTAACATTTTGCCTTATTTGCTTCTGTTCTCCCTTCTCCCTTTATTTTTAAAGAAAGAAATTGCTAGAGAGACAACCAAAGCTGCCCCTCAGCCACCCCCTCTCTTCGCCATCCCTCTTTCCTCACAGGCATCTATTCTCTGGACAGACCTGACCCTGTCTCTCCCCTGCGGAGGGAACCTGGCCACCCCCCTCCATGAGACTTGACTCTCCACCCTGTCGACCTCCCTCCCCCCTCTGCAAATGTCTACTTGTCCTTCAAGACTGAACTCAGTGCCTCTGACACCCTCCAGTGGTTCCTTACCCCCTCCACATGCTGTTGCCAAACATGTTTCTGTCACAGCACATGCCACACCATCAAAACGATTTGATGATGTGACTCCATGTCACATTTACCTTCCAGTATCTTCCAGGGCCCAGAGCTTCATGCATAGCGGACCCTCAAGACATTGCTAGCTGGACGTGTGCCTGGCCCAACATTGGAGGCACTGAGAAAATGATTGTTGAATAAACAATTCTGAGTGTTCTAGAAGTACTAATGGAACTCCGGCCATCAGATGCCCTGGCGGTTGCACCATCTCCTGGTTGTGTCACGAGTTGTCATCCTTTCTGTTTCAAGTGTCCTGTTTCTGAATGGGGCTCCAGCATCCTCCCTGCAGCCTGTGGGCTGTAAAAACCCAGACCTCCTACTGGGAAGTTCCAATTTTCCAAACAGCTTCAGCAGTTAGCAGTTTCATGATTCATAAAATCGTGGAGCATTCTACAGAAAAGCCAAAATCTGCCACTATAAGCAGCCATGTGCTAAATGAAGAAGTTGCAAAGCTCTTCATATCTGTGAAGCAAAATCTGACCCCCCCACTAGTTAAAGTTGAGGGACTGATGAGGTCATCTTATCCATCCCCCTGCCCCCATCATGCATGCAAGATTTCCCATAGAAGAAAATGTCCGTTTTGTTTGGCATTCTTGGAAGACCGTCTACACTGGAAATGCCTTTTGCTGTTAAACCTGCACCTACTACACTGTTTGTTGGTAGAAATCTGTTTTTTCCGGGTCTGTCTGTTCAAGTTGCAATCATGACTTTAGTCATTATCTCCTACCTGTGCTGGTTCTGAGGAGTCCGCTAAGCACGGGCGTTGCTGGGCCACATGACACTTCTGGGGCGGAAAGGGTCACTAGACAGCACACCCTGGAGACAGAGAGTGAGGAGCCTGGCCTGCTCAGCTGGGGTCATGCAGTCGCTCCCTCGCTTGTCTCCTGCACATGTTCTGTTCTCCAGTCCGTTGTTCATGAGGCAGCCGCCGTGATCTTTGTAGACTGCCAGTCTGTTGTCACTGCCAGCAGCTGCATCCGTCAGAAACCCAGCAAGAAGCAGATCTCCCTCAAGGACTGAGCTGAAGGAAATGAGTGAGCGACTCCTGACAGCATGGGGAGGCGAAAGGAACCGGTGTGGGAAAGTGAGGCGCCCAGGAACTTGCCACATTGGGAGCCATTCTCCCCCATCCCCCCCGGACTCGATGGGGTCAGAGAGAGACAGGAGGAGAAGTTTCTGAAAGCTGGTCAGAGCTGTGACTGGGAAGAGGGGCCACCCAACTGAGGCAGTAGCACTGAGGGACCAGGGACTACAGCCACTGACACTGTCACAGCCCCGCAGGGAGGGAGGGAAGAGAAAGAAATACTCCTACCTCTCTTCCCACTTTCCTATCTCCTGGCGCTTCTTACTGGCCAAATTCACCTGGAAGTCAAAGGGCACAGGAACCCAGGTGACACAGCCATAGGGATCTCCCTTCCTGAGCACCGAGAAGGGCAGGGGTTGGGTCTGAGGGGCAGACAGGGCATGGCTTTACCACCAGATCAGATCCTCAAATGGCTGCTTGCTGTCGTGAAAAGGATGGAAAGTGCTAGCCCCCAAGGCCCGGTGTGGCCTGGCCCCTGGCAACACAGGCACCCAGCCTTCCGCTCCTCACCCTCCCGGCTCTGGCCACCCTGGCCTCTGCTCACCCAGTGCCGCCCTTCCCTTGGTGGGCTGCTGTGTGTGCTGCACCCTCGGCCTGCAGCGCTCTGCCCCGGCTCTCCTGGCTCCTGCTCGGCCCTTGAGAGCCCAGCTTCATTGTCACTTCCTCAGAGGCCCTTCTGGATCCCCCTGTCCTCTTGTTCTGCCATAATATGCCACGTTCCTTTTCTTTGCCTTTGTAAGTTGATTTGTGTGTATGTTTAGTACGTCTCGCCCCTTAGATTGGAAGTTCTGGGAAGGCAGAGACCACTTTAGCCCAGATACCCAAGAAGAGTGGGCGTCCAGGAAGTGCTTATCAAACACATGGCTGAACATTGCCTGTCCCCGTGGTCAAAATGGCTGGTGGTGAGGGTGGAGACAGAATCAACCACACGTGAGCAGGCCTTACATGGGTTTCAGTTACACGGAATGTTTTTAATCAATGCTCTTTATTTTTTTATTTTTTATTTCTTTTTTGAGTTGGTGTCTCACTCCATCACCCAGGCTGGAGTGCAATGGCACGCTCATGGCCACCCCAGCATCAACCGGCTGGGCTCAGGCGATCCTTCTGCCCAGCCTTCCAAGTAGCCAGAACTACAGGTGCATGTACTACACACCTGGCTAACTTTTTTATTTTTATTATAGCGATGAGGTCTTGCCAGGTTGTCCAGGCTGTTCTTGATCCCCTCACCTTGGCCTCCCAAAGTGCTGGGATTACAGGCTTGGGCCTCCATGCCCGGCCAATAGTCTTAATTTTTTGAAATCATCCTTCAATACGAAGAGAAACAGTAGTAATTCTCTTATAGCACCATGCTCACAAATTGAGATTTTTATGGAGAATAAATACAATGTACTTTAAGAAAAAAACGTAGTTAACTTACTGCTCACTCATTGACATCACCTCATACTATATTCACACAACCACAAGAGCCATCTCCCCCAGCCCCAAACAAATTCTCTGGCAAGTATGTTGGCCTTTCTGCTCTCTTTTAGCAACTACTCAAAGGACACTGTGTCTCAACTTGACTTGGTCACTAGAACATCATGTCCAAGATATGTATCAAATCTCCAGCTTGACTCATCAGCAGATCTTCCCGCATCCCAGCCCAGGGTTGCTTCCTGCTGGACACCAGGGTGGATGGGGGTGCTGGTTACCTCTCCTGCTATTCCTGCACTTTTCCTCACATACTTGCTCACTGCCAGGTTCTGATCCACCCAGGGTCGGAGCATAGGGAGGGAAAGGAGACAGGGAAATACCATGTGGACTGTGGCCACTGATGGTTGTCTGCTTACTGGGCTCTGTGGGGGCTCTCTGCCCACCCTCCGGGTCTCAGGAAGGAGGCAGACCCTAGCCCCTTCACCACTGTAAGGGTCACCTGGGAGACCCTGACCCAGGGAGGAGGAGCAGGGGAAGAGAATGCAGATCACCACCCAGCTTTCTCCAGACTGTTTTCCTCTCTCTCTAGTTCACATAGTGGGTGATAGGGTTCAAGAGTTTTGGGCAACAGGTTTCTAGATCATCTTTCTATGTGTTCACTGAGTTGCTGTCAGTTTCTATCATAACGGCACATCCATCAAAACTGAAGCAGGAAGAGTCTCATTCTCACTTCCTGTTACAATGACTTTTCAGCTTAATCTCTGTTGACATGATTTACTAAGTGTATTCGTGTTACACAGGTGTTAGAAAGAACTAAATCACAACCAGGTGCGATGGCTCATACCTGTGGTCCCAGCACTTTGAGAAGCAGAGGTGAGAGGACTGCCTGAGCCCAGGCGTTTGAGTCCAGCCTGGGCAAGATGACAAGACCTCATCTCTACAATAAATAAAAAATTAGCCGGGTGTGGTGGCACGCACCTGTAGTTCCAGCTACTTGGAAGGCTGAAATGGAAGGATTCCCTGAACCCAGCAGGCTAAGACTGCTGTGGCTGTGAGCACGTCAGCCTGGGTGACAGAGTGAGGCTCCAACTCAAAAAAATAATTAAAAATTTTTAAAAAGAACTAAATCACATAAATCTTCCGTATCAGATGTTACTACAAAAATGCTATATAGCAAACCACCCCAGAACTTAGTGGTTCACAAATATTAGCATTTCTTTCTGACTCGCACATCTATACATCGGGCAGAACTTAGCTCCAGGTCTGCTCTAAGTGTCCCTCGTCCTTCTGGGACCAGTGGGCCACCTGGGACCTGTTCCTCCTGTGGCCATGGCAGGAGCATAGGAGCCACGTCCATCCCCCACCCAGGACATGTCAAGCCTTTGCTTGAAAGCCAGTGGCCAAATCAAGTCATGTGACCAGGCCCAGGATCAGAGGGGGGAGATGTAGATGCCTATGAAGATGGAGAGGAAGGAATAAGTGAATAAGTGTAAAACAGGAATAAGAGAAGTTGAACAATTCTGGTGAATCATCCTTTAATATTGCTGAATATTCAACTATCTACTGTATAGAAAGTTGAAAATGCATGTATGTGCCCTAAGACTTATTAAATTTCTAATCTAGTTAGCCCCCAGCTTACTAATTAGACATGTAACTTCATTCTTTCTTTTTTTTTTTTGAGTTGGAGTCTCACTCTGTTGCCCAGACTGGAATGCAGTGGCCGCTCCCGGCCACCGCAGCCTCAACCTGCTGGGCTCTGGCGATCCTTCCACTTCAGCCTTCCAAGGAGCTGGAACTACAAGCGTGCACTACCACGCCCGGCTAATTTTTGATTTATTGTAGAGATGAGGTCTCGCCTGCCCAGGCGGGTCTCGAACCCGCGGGCTCAGGCAATTCACTCACCTCAGCCTCCCAAAGCACGGGATTACAGGCTGAGCCACCGAGCCCGACCCTAGGAGTTTCCTTTTTTAAGAATGAAGTTAAGTTTTAGTGCTTTTCTTCTTACCATCTAAATGATTTCTCCCTCCTCAGTATGGCCGTGACCCGATCCAAAGACGCTCCTCCTTTCGGCCCTCCCATCCCCAGTGGAACCACCTTCCGCAAATCCGACGTCTTCAGAGACTTCTTGTTAGCCAAGGTGATTAATGCCGAGAACGCCGCGCACAAGTCCGACAAGTTCCACACCATGGCCACCAGAACCCGCCAGGAGTACCTCAAGGACTTGGCTGAAAACTGTGTCTCCAACACACCCATCGACTCTACTGGCAAATTCAACCTCATCTCCCTGACCTCCAAGAAGAAGGAGAAGACAAAAGCACGGGCAGGTGCAGAGCAGCACAGCGCTGGGGCTATTGCCTGGAGAGTATCCGCTCAGGACTACGCCCAGGGGGTAGAAATCGACTGCATTCTGGGAATTTCCAATGAGTTTGTGGTGCTTCTGGACCTACGCACCAAGGAGGTGGTGTTCAACTGCTATTGCGGGGATGTCATTGGCTGGACTCCAGACTCCTCAACACTCAAAATCTTCTATGGGCGAGGGGACCACATCTTCCTGCAAGCCGCAGAGGGCTCCATGGAGGACGTAAGGGAAATCGTGCAGAGGCTGAAGGTAAGAGAGGGAGCTCAGCAGTGGTGCAATGGCTTATATGGTTTTGGCCTTAGGAACCACTGAAGTATTTCCCCTAGCCTGGTCAGTTAGGCCAAGACACTAACTGGCCTCGAGAGAATCAGAACTGCCACTTACATCCTAGGATTCAGGTGGGTTCTATAGCCTGGGACAGATTGGGCCAGGGATCTGAGGCTTCTCGTGCAATCACCTTGGAAGGACAAGAAACATAATTATTAATACTAGAAGTTGATAAAGGAGATAAGTTTAAGATTATGTGTAAAATGTAAGAGTAGAATTAAAATACAACGAAAAGGTTCCAGACCATTAAAGGATAGGGCAGAGGCAAGGGGAGAAAAATATAAAAAAGCGTGATAAAAGAAATAAAACAAACATAAAAGTATATGGCAGGAATAAGTTCCATGTCAGTAACCACAATAAATATCAGTGGTTTAACTTGTCCTGTTAAAAGACAAAAACTCACAGTCTGGATAAAAATCTTATCCTAAATTCCTGGTGGATAGCTCAGGCTCAGACCGTTGGCCAAACCAAGAATGGCAGCTCAGTGACAACATGGCTAATAATGTCTGCCTGAAGCATTGTGCTACAAGTACTCAGGCCACATCTAAGGTCCACGAGAAGAAACACTGTGGTCATTGATGGCCTCTGCAAGTAGATTTAGCAGAATGGCACGGCATGTGTGCTAAGTAGAGGAGGTGATGTCACATAGTAGTTCAGAGCACAAATTCTGGAGTCGGAAGGCCTGGCTTCAAGTCTCGGCGCTGCCATTTACCAGCTGTGTGACATTGGGCCAAGTTATTTTGTTTCTGTGACTCAGTTTCCCCATCTGAAAAATGGAAACAAGAATCATCCTATATCATGTGCAGGTTTTAAGGGATTGGATGTGTTCTCTTGCCCAGACAGGCTTGCCTGACTTGGTTAGCTGTGACCTCCCTTTGTCACTGTGGTTGGTGGCTGTCATTACCCTTCTAGGCCTTTGCATTCTCTTAGTAAGTTCAGGTTACATTGGTAAAGATCTGCTCTTAGCTGCCCTAACTCCAAAATTTGTGCTGCTTCAGAGAACAGTAGCTAGTATTTAGACTTCCTGTAAGGAGGTGAGGCCCACGTGGGAGCCAGGGCCTCCATCTGTTTTCCTTACTTGTTTGTCTCATGTGCCTAGAACAGGACTGGCACATAGTAGGTGTTTAGTAAGCATGGATCAGTTGATTGGCTAGTTGAACCCTGATGAGTTTAATGACCCCTGCTCTTCTAAGCATTTTATGTGCACGATCTCACGTAATCCTCACATCCACCCAATGAAATTCTTGTCCCTACTTGTCGGATAAGGAAACTGAGGCTCAGAGAGGTCTAGATACTCACCTAAAGTCATACAGCCAGTAGGGTGGCAGAACTGGGGTCTGAGTCCAGGTTTTTCGGACTCTGAAACCTACCTGCCTCCAAACTCAAGGCTGGTCTCTAACTGCTTACTCAGCATCTCCACTTGGGTGTTTAAAACCTAACATGTCCAAGAGCAAACTCCTCTCAGAATTTTGCTGTCTCAGTACAGGCCAAGTTCATCCCTCTATTAGCTGTTGTCAGAACCTTGGCATCAGCCTGGGCTCTGCTCTCTCATATCCATGTCTGTCAGTTCCACCTCAGTAAGCAGAAGTCAGCTACTGCTTCCCCTTCCGTGCCTCCACCCGGTACGAGCCACCTTGTCTCTCCTGGACTGTTGCAGTGGACTCCTTCCTGGTTTCTCTTACTCTGCTTACTTTTACCACCATCCTTATTTCCTTGTCTGTTCTCAACATAGTAGAGAGGGGTCTGATCTCAACATAGATCAGAGGGGTCTGATCACATCACTCCTCTGCTCCAAACCCTCAGGTCGCTGCAGGTAAAAGGCACAGTCCTTATGGTGGCCCGTGAGGCCTTGCGTGATTTGGCTCCCTGCTGGTTTCATCTCACTGTCACTCCATCTGCCCCAGCCACACAGACCTCTGCTGTTTCTCCAGTGTGCCAGGCAGGCATCCAGCCTCAGGGCCTTTGTGCTGCCTGTGCCCTCTCTCTGGAAAACTCCTTCCCTGATCCTCACTTGGCTGGCTCAGTCCTCTCCTGCAGGCCTGTGGTCACATGTCACCTTGTCCGTGAGTCACCCTTATCTTCGATTGCGAACGCCCTTCCCTGACTTGGCCCAGAGCATTTTCCACTCACTTTGCTGGCTTTCCCACCATCTGCTGTGCATTTGTGTATTTGTTCACTGCTGTGTCCTCAGCACCGAGGCCAACATCAGGTACGCAGTAGGCGCCTAGCAGGCATGAACTGAGTGTGTTCATGGACATGCGCTGTCCTGTAGTAAGAGCAGTCGTGAACATTTAGGGAGGGCCAGCTCTGTGCCCAACCCCGCTCAGCTCCTTGCCTGGCTTTGCATTTCTTCCTCACAAAAGCCCAGTGAGGTAGATACTGTTATCATCCTCCCTTCACAAATGGGGAAACTGAGGCTCAGACAGGTAAAGCCACTTGCCCAGGCCCCAAAGCGACAAAGTGAGTTAACTGCCTGGATTCTTTTTTTTTTTTTTTTTTTTGAGTTGGAGTCTCACTCTGTCACCCAGACTGGAGTGCAGTGGCCGCTCCCAGCCACTGCAGCCTCGACCTGCTGGGCTCCAGCGATCCTTCCACCTCAGCCTTCCAAGTGGCTGGAACTACAGGCGCGTGCTACCACGTAGGCCCAGCTAATTTTTGATTTTATTGTAGAGATGATGTCTCACCAAGTTGCCCAGGCGGGTCGCGAACCCGCGGCTCAGGCAATCCACTCATCTCAGCCTCCCAAAGTGCTGGGATTACAGGCTGAGCCACCGAACCCGGCTTCTTCTTTTTCTTTTTGAGTTGGAGTCTCACTCTGTGGCACAAACTGGAGTGCAATGGCATGCTCATGGCCATCACAGCCTCGACCTGCTGGGCTCCGGTGATCCTTCCTTCTCAGCCTTCCAAGTAGCTGGAACTACAGGCGCGCGCTACCACGCCTGGCTAATTTTTGATTTATTGTAGAGATGAGGTCTCGTCAAGTTGCCCGGGCAGGTCTTGAACCCACAGGCTCAAGCAATCCACTCACCTCGGCCTCCCAAAGTGCTGGGATTACAGGCTGAGCCACCGAGCCCAGCCCAGCCCAGATTCTTAAACATCAGGCTATTGTACCTCCCCAGATCCTGGCAGCAGCTCGTGTTTCTTGAGCAGGGACCATGCCAGGCACTATGCCAGGTTACAAGTTTTACCCACATCCTCTCTGTGCCACTCTGTCCCACACCCACCCCCATACCTACTGTTGGCAAAGTCCTTCTAGAGCACACTGCCACCGCCTTCTCCCCACCCCCAATCTCAGCTCCCCAGAGCCTGCTAAAGAACCAGTGGGCCAGGAAGCGATGACATAAACCATCTCCTGTGAAGGGGCAGGCTCATCTCCAGCAATGCATGACAGCGAGTCTCTCTTCTTTGAAGTCCTCCCTGGTGAGAATTCCACATCCTCCCCTGCAGAACTGGGATTCAAATCCAGGCAGGCTGACTCGACTGCCCCAGACATCCACAACTAACAGCATGGTGTCATTTGTTCATTCCATGAGTTTTATCATGTGCCTGGCCCTGGGCTGGGCAGTGCCGGACATAGCAGTGACCATAAGGGGCCCAGGCCTACCTTGATAGGACTCCCTTTTAGGACGGCTACTGAACAAGCAATTACAAGTGCCAAGAGCTTAAAAGGGTGTGTAAGGGTGCCTGGAGAACCTGTCACGGGGGCCTAAATTAGACAAAGAGAAGGTGTGAAATCCACGGGTTAGATACAGCCCCAGACATAACACTTAGAGGATTTCACATGAATCTGGCCTCTGGCTTCTCTTGAAAAATTGGGTGATCTGGCTATCCTGGGCCCCTCTGCACAGGGCAGTGGTCAGCTGCAGCAGGGTGGTGGGGGCTCCCTTTAGATGGGGTACACGTGCCTATTTGCCATGATTCCGCCAGCCCACATCTCTTGCTTACGTCACCCACCAAATACCAAGCTTGTGAGCTGGGCCCAGGGAGGTGGGGAGGACCTTCCTGAGGAAACGACTTTTAAACATAGACTCAAACAATAAGTAAGAATCATCCTGGTGATGAATACGGGGGGAGTTCATTGCTTCAATAAAATAAATTAATGAAAATAAAAAGAGAAATGGGAGCAACAGGCAACACAGCAGAGTGGCTCGAAGCAAGTGTTGAGGCGACATCTGCTTTGGGACCTTGGCAGGCGATGCACCCTCCGTTTCCTCATCTGTAAAATACGCAAATTAGTTGTACCTACCTCCTAAGTGAGATGCCAGTGACACTGGGCTTGTAAAGGGTTTAAACCAATGCCTGACATACAAACCTGCCCCCAGAAAAAGGAGCTTTGACAGGGGGGCCTGGGCGGGGTGGCCATACAAGACAGCAGAGGTTTCTTTGAATTGGCTTGTGTGTTTGGTGCTATAAGCGACTCCCTATGCCCTGTGTCCTTTCTGGAACCATGTTCATATCGGGAATGTTCTCTTCTTTGTGTGGGGCTTCCTCTGATTTACTGCAAAAGCAAAGGTCACTAAAGTTTCAGAACACTAAGGGACAGAGTGGTTCTCTCCTCCACATCCAAAACTATCCAGAGCCACAGTAGTTGGTAGTTACAACTGAGCTGCTGAAATAGAAAGACTGAAAGATCTGGCAGAGGTAAGATGGAATCTTATTCTCTTTTAGTTAGCATCAGGGCTGGCGGGACAGCTCAGAGGCTCACGCCCTTTCCACCTTATAGCTCCGCCCTGCCTTTGTACTGATGCAGGTAGGTGTTGTACTTACCTAAATGGTCAAAGCTGAGTCACTCCACATTCCTTTTTACAGGAAGGGAGAACATGTGAGCATTATTTTTAAGAACACGGTGCCGAGTGCAATGGCTCATGCCTGTAATCCCAACACTTTGGGAGACTGAGACGGGAGGCTTGAGCCCAGGAGTTCAAGACCAACTTGGGCAACATAGTAAGACCCCACCTCCTTTTTTTTTTTTTTTTTTGAGCTGGAGTCTCACTCTGTCACCCCGGCTATAGTGCAGTGGCACTCTCATGGCCACCACAGCCTCGAACTGCTGGGCTCAGCGATCCTTCCACGTAGCCGGAACTACAGACGCACGCCACCATGCCCAGCTAGTTTTTTTGTGATTTATTGTAGAGACGAGGTCTTACCAAGTTGCCTATGCTGGTCTCGAATCCCCAGGCTTAGACAGTCCTCTTGCCTCGGGCTCCCAAAGTGCTGGGACTACAGGCTGGGCTGACCCCACCTCTTTAAAAAGAAAAGAACATGAAGTAGAAGTTCCATCACTTCACGTCCTGTTGGCTGAAACAGTCATATGTCCATACCCAACTGCAGAGGAAACTGAGAAATGTGGTCCCCAGCTAGGTGGCCTTGTGCCCATCAAAACTCTTGTTTTACAGCGTGGATCTGATTACTGAAAGGAAGAGGGGGTATGCATGGTGGACAGTAGTTGGCAGTCCTTGCCACTGCAGTGTTTGTCAGGCTGTTACCTAACTCTTTCCGGGCTTCTGTGGAAGGTTGGGCCCTCCCTGTGGGAATAGCCCGGGACTGCCCGGGACTCTGAGGGTTAGTGTGGCCTAATTGGTAATGAGCATAGACACACGGGGCTTTTCTTCATAACTCACAGCCAAACAAAGAATTTCGACTGCCAAAACAGAAGTAATGAGCTAAGATAAATCTAGTCGCTACTTTCTCTTTAGAGGCACTAAGCCGTCAATTTTCTTTCAAACCAGTTTTCCTTTGTAATTATGGAGAATTGCAAACATACACTAAAGTAGCCGGCGTTGCTTACGAACCTATCCCGTTCCCAGCTTCAGCAGTTACCAGCCATGAGCCATCTTGTTTCTTCCTTCCCTCCCTCTCTTATCCTCCCCCTGATTGTTTTGAAGCATATCATTTCATCTGTTAACATTTCAATCTTTATTTCTAAAAGATACAGACTCTTAAAAAATAACTTTAAAAAATTGTTTTGTTCGTTCGTTTAACAAACATACACTGTCGCCCAGGCTGGAGTACAGTGGTGCGATCATAGCTCATTGCAACCTCGAACTCCTGTTCTCATGATCCTCCTGCCTCAGCCTTCCTGAGTAGTTGACACTTACAAGTACATGCCACCATGCCTGGCTAGTTTTTTTCATTTTTTACAGAGACGGGGTTCTCACTAAGTTGCCCAGACTGGTCTTGAACCCCTGGGCTCAATCTTCCCACCTCAGCTTCCCAAAGTACCGGGAAGACAGGTGTGAGCTACTGTACCTGGCAAAAAAAACTATTTTGTCATCTTACATTAAAAATTAACAAGCTGGGCTCGGCAGCTCAGCCTGTAATCCCGTGCTTTGGGAGGCTGAGGTGAGTGGATTGCCTGAGCCCACGGGTTCGAGACCCGCCTGGGCAATTTAGCGAGACCTCATCTCTACAATAAATCAAAAGAATTAGCCAGGTGTGGTAGCACGCACCTGTAGTTCCAGCTACTTGGAAGGCTGAGGCGGAAGGATCGTCGGAACCCAGCAGGACGAGGCTGCGGTGGCTGGTCCCGGCCACCGCACTCCAGTCTGGGCGACAGAGTGACACTCCAACTCAAAAAAAAAAAAAAATTAACAATAATTCCTTATTGTAAAATAAACAGATTGCCACCCGTGAAAGGCTATGACATCAATTACTGAGTCTCAACAATTTTAAAGGATAGGTGTCTTAGACCATTTAGGCTGCTGTAACAAAATACCTGAGTCTGAGTGGCTTATAAACAATATAAGTTTACTTCTTACAGTTCTGGAGACTGGAAAGTTCAACATGAAGGCACTGGAAGGTTTGTTGTCTGGTGAGGGCCCTTTTTCAAGTGCATGGATGGCACCTCCTTGCTGTGTCCACACATGGTAGAAGGGGTTACCAGGCTCCTTGGGCCTTCTTTCTAAGGGCACTGATTCCATTCATGAGGGCTCTGCCATTGCAATAGGATAGAAAGGATAAAAAATGTGAAAGCACCTCTCAGTGAGGAAGGAGAAGTACTGTTTTATGAAGCGTGGTTTTAGCTATTCACACTTCCCCCCACTTCCCAAAGTCTCACTCCCCAAATCAGGAACTCAACAGATTTGATGTTTCACGTAAGTCCTTGGCCATCCAGACTCTTGCTTCTTGCTGTCCACACACAAGTATGTGACAGATGTGGATTTTTTTTTTTTTTTTTCAGATTTGGATTTTAAGGAAGTTTTTGTGTCTGTGAATGGGTGTGTAAAAAGTGAACGCATAGAATAGTTTGGGCCATAAAATTATTTCTTACTTCGAGTGTGGTCAGAAGAGGATGAAAACCAGGGCTCTGACTCTAACAGATACATTAAGTAGCATAATATCTAGCCAGGGAATGACTTCTGGTAGGAAATATGAACCATTATGTGTCCTCTTTCCGTAATGCATGTTTCGGAAAGGACAGGCAGATCTTGATATAACTTGCTTAATAGCCATGGCTTGTTAAGTTCATCTTGTTTTTCTCCCAAGAAGAGTGGGGAGTCACTAATGGCATGCTGAGGGCAGAGTGGAAGGGGTGGGGGGCTCTGTTTAACAGGGCCTCACATCTTGTGGTGGTACATTATCGCGGGGAAAATCTCACACAAGTGAAGCAGGGAATCGTTGGAGGCAAGGTTCTGTGTGGTCTGGTGAGCTCTTTGCTCAGGGAAGGTCTGAGGATGAGATGGGGAGAGGGTTTGTGCCTCCAAGAATGAAGGCACGAAGTAAAAGAATATGGCGTGAGCTCCCAGTCTAGAAAAGATCCCAGTATGGCTGCTCTTATTTTGCTTGTCCTGCTTGGCCTGCTTATTTTGATTAGAGTCCTTGTGTCGCTTAAAGCCACAAAGGTTTATTTCCTGCTCACACCGTGTCTTCGTCCTGGGTTCACCTGGTGGCTCTGCCTCACGGTGTTTTGTTTTTTTCCCCCAAGAGATGGGTCTTTCTCTGTCGCCCATACTAGAGTGTCGTGGCACTCATAGCTCCCTGCAGCCTGGACTCAGGTGGTCCTCCTGCCTCAACCTCCTGAGTAGCTGGGATCATAAGTGTGAGCCACCACATCCAGCTATTCCACACTGTCCTAACACTGGGACCCCAGCCATCCAGACAGCTGCCGCTGTCTTGAATATTACTGGACTCTGTGATGGAGGGAAAGGCCTGTGGAAGGTCTCACTCTGGCAATCAAAGACCCCAACCCAAAGGTCTTGCCAGTTCCACTCGACTAACAGGTCCTGAACCCTCTCTAACCACAAGGGAGCCAAAATCGCAGTCCCACCGGGAAGGAGGGAGGCTGAGGCATTTGGAGAGCATAGCTCGTGACTGCTGTGGCCTCGTTGAGGTAATAAGCCACAAAGTCGCATATCCAGATTTCCTCTCCAGAAGCCAGGAACCTGGCTGGGACCCTGCAGCCACCGGGGAGGGTAGATGGGAGTTGGCAGGAAGGGGTCTGACCAGGGGTCTTCCAGAGGGGCTGACCCAAATGGCCTCTGAGGCTCAGTCCTGCCTGTCGCCTGCAGGTGATGACCAATGGCTGGGAGACGGTGGACATGACCCTGCGGCGGAACGGTCTTGGGCAGCTGGGCTTCCACGTGAAGTACGACGGCACAGTGGCCGAGGTGGAGGACTATGGCTTCGCCTGGCAGGCCGGCCTCCGGCAAGGCAGCCGACTGGTGGAGATCTGCAAGGTGGCAGTGGTCACGCTGACCCACGACCAGATGATCGACCTGCTGCGCACCTCCGTCACCGTGAAGGTAGTCATCATCCCGCCTTTTGACGATGGCACACCCCGGAGGTAAGGGCACTGTCCTGAAAGGCGGGAGCCGGCTTGGGGTAGAAACTCCCTGAGTGCTGACGTGAGGCCTTCCTGGCACTGTCACTCGAGGTCCCAGTAGAGGCAACGAGGCAGGCCCTATCGCAGGAGAAATAGTGATCACAGTGACAGGAGGTGCTTGAACATCAATTGAGCGCTTACTGTGTGCCAGTCACTGGTTTAAACTCTTCATACACGTATTATCCTATTTAATCCCCACAAAAGTCCCACAAGGTGGATACCTCTTTTTTCCTTTTTTCTACATGAAGCACAGTATTTTTTTCTTTTCTTTCCTTCTTTTTTTTTTTTTAAGTACTGAGAAGGGAAAGAGTAGACTAAGGAGTTTGATGTGTAGCTGACTGTGAACAATCAATTGCAATAACTCACTGCCTTCTGACCAGCTAGAAGCATGCAGTGTTCCAAGGAACTTGCCTAGGGCATGCAGTACTTCATTTCATCAGTTCAGCACATATTATTACCCCCTACTATGTGCAAACTCCGTTCAAAGTGCTGCAGATGCAGCAGTGAACAAAAAAAGCACCTGCTCCCTTGGGGCTTGTGTTACTACCAGCAGTGACGAGCAGTGAAGAAACAGACACGTCATGGGGGATCAGGCCATGATAAGGTCTAAGAGGGAAGTTTAAGCAGGGGAGAGCTGCTTCCTGTTAGAAGGGGGCAGAGATGGCTCCTTGATGCTCCATGAAGAAGGCGGCTATAGAGTGTTGAGGACCAGTGGGTTCCAGATGAAGGCTAGCCAGGACACGGTCTCCTGGGTGGCATGGCGCAAGGCGTTCCTGGAGCCTGGGGAGGCTTGTGCGGCTGGAGCAGAGGGAGCAGGGGAGACAGGGCAGATTGTGTGGGGCTGTGTCTGCCATGGGAACAGCTGGGTTTATTCTAAGCACATTGGAAGCCAGTAGAGCCTTGTTCCTTCTGTTTCATTTTTTTAATGGAAAGTCTCAAACGCAGCGAAAGCATGCTGAGCCCTCACTATGAACATTTACCAATATGTAGCCAGGTTTTTTGTTTTTATAATTTTCTATATCCTCTTCCTCTCTCCCCCACACCTTGAATTATCTGAAACAATCTCAGACCCTGGAATATACAGAGAATGCCCAAAAATATATATATATACATTTTAAGAAAGGAAAAAACCTGTATTAAAATTGCAGTACTAGCCGGGCTCGGTGGCTCAGCCTGTAATCCCGCGCCTTTGGGAGGCTGAGGTGAGTGGATTGCCTGAGCCCGCGGGTTCAAGACCCGCCTGGGCAGGCGAGACCTCATCTCTACAATAAATCAAAAAATTAGTCGGGTGTGGTAGCACGCGCCTGTAATTCCAGCTACTCGGAAGGCTGAGGTGGAAGGATCGCCGGAGCCCAGCAGGTCGAGGCTGCGGTGGCTGGGAGCAGCCACTGCACTCCAGTCTGGGTGACAGAGTGAGACTCCGACTCAAAAAAAAAAAACATTTCAGTACTGTCCTGCATGTCACATGGTGATGCTAGCAGTCATTTGATTAATGCCCTCCTTTGAGCAAATGTCATACTACACATTTCTACCGTAATTCAGTTCAACTTCGAAAAGTAATACATACATAACCTCACTTAAAATGTGTATACATTTTTTTGGCACCCCAGTGTACCTACACAAAAAATTACACCTAACAAATTTAACTATAATTCCTTAACATCAATTTTATAATCTTTGTTTAGTTTTTCCCTCTTGAGTCATAGATATACCTTTTTTTTTTTTTTTTTTTTTGCGTTGGAATCTCACTCCTTCGCCCAGGCTGGAGTGCAGTGGCATGCACACTCATGGCCTCCCCAGCGTCGACCTTCTGGGCTCCAGCGATCCTTCCACCTCAGCCTTCCAAGTAGCCAGAACTACAGACACGCACTACCACTCTTGGCTATTTTTTATTTTGTTGTAGAGACGAGGTCTCGCTAAGTTGCCCGAGCTGGTCTTGAACGCGCGGGCTCAGGCAATCCATTTGCCTCAGCCTCCCAAAGTGCCGGGATTACTGACCGAGCCGCCGAACCCAGCCAATATGTCATTTTTTAAAAACAGCTGTTTTGTGTATCAGGTTCCTCCTGTTGTGTTTGATTGATGTGTCTCTTAAGGGCCTTTTAATCTGTAAGGTCCTCTTCCATCTGTTTTTTTTTTTCCTTGTAGTTTATTTTGGAAAGAACCAGGATCACCACCAGTCTTTAGAATTTCCCACGTCCTGGCTTCCACTGGTTGCGTCCCCATGGAGTTCCTCATCCTGTTCCTCTAGCATGGGTGTTTTCAGTAAACTAGAGTTTGAGGTGGAAGCTTGACCAGGTTGTGGTTGACTGCCTTTCGGCCACTGCTCCTCTAGGTGTGCATCCGTGCGGAGGCACTGCCTGTCTGGTGTCCCTCTGTGAGTGGCGCTGAGGGCAAGCAGAGGGGTCGGCTGGTGGCGACCTGGCCCTTCGTCACACATTCACCTCGGCCCGCCCTCTCACATGTCTAGATCCACTGTTTCATTATAGGCCGCAGAGGAGTGTTGTCTCACCTGTCATTCCTTCCTCATGTATTGGCTAGAATGCTTCTCAAAAGAACTTTCCTTCAGTAACTATTTGGTTACTCTGAGGAATATAATTTGTTCAGGGAAGGCAGGATAAATGCAGTTTGCAGAATAATGAGTTGGTCCCCTAGCAACCTCCGGAGGTGACCAATGAGTGAGAAAGAGAATCACTGTGTTCCAAGCTCTGGGAACATAATGGCACAGAGGCCAGCCAGGGCCTTGGCCCTCATGGAGTGAGAGCATGGGTCGGGGGAGACAAACACTAAACAAGTAAACAAATAAGATTCTTTCCGATAGCGAGAGAGGGAGGCAGTCGAGCGCAGGGGAAAGGCAAGCCCTGCAGTGAAGTTGCCTGGATCTGGATCCCAGCTCTTCCCCTTTTACCTGGGACCTGAGGCAAGTGGCCTCACCACGTTGTGCCTCAGTTTCTTCATTCATCCAAGGAGGGCAGTAGCAGATCCTTTCCGCAAGGATGTGACATCGGAAGAGATAGGACAGTGCTTGGCGTAGAGGAGGCCCAGCCACGACTGTTCTCTGCAGGGGCAAGTCAAGACCAGGTAACCCCACAGACGAGCTCCCTGGTAGTTGTGCTCCTCAGGCCAGGACACGAACCCTCTGCCTCGCCCTACACACATGCACACATGCACACACTTACCTGTCAGTGACTCCAAAACTCAGGAAGCTTGAGAGAAGCATCCCAGACATGCAGGTAGGGATAAACTGAAGCAAACGTAAATGTCTGCGGTTCCCTGGCTTTGGGGAGACAAGGCCAGGGAGGGTGTGACCAGACAGGGTGTGGCCACACGGATGAGTTTTGCTCCCTGCCTTGTTTAGATGGGAGAGGCTCCCTTTATAAGGTGGCTGCAGAAACAGGGTTTCCCTTTGCTGGGGTGGGCGTGGGCTGGGACTTGGGTGGTTATGCTGTTTTCCAAATACAGAGGTGTCTAGCTGACCTCATTTGCAGAACTGATAAACCGAGCCCTGGGCTCCCTCTAGGCTCTTTGGCTCCTGGCTCTGTTGTCTGTCGTGATGAATTCTAAGGGGAGCATGCAGGGACAGGGCAGGGGCCCCTCGCTGCCACAGCCAGGCTGCACAGCTTGTGTCACAACCCTGTGCTCTTCAGACAGTAAGGAAAGTGCGCGGAGTCATCCTCCCACGCCCAGGCCAGAGGACTGGCGTTCTTGCGTGAGCCCCTGCCTCTGGGCCACAGCAGAGCTGGGCCAGACAGCTGGAAGGACATCCTGAGCCACTGGTAAGATGTGTCACCATGACCTTGAGCACCCACACAGGCTCTGGTGGATTGTTCTCATCCCACTAGGGATGTCTCTTCTGCTACCAGAAAGGATGTCTCTTCTGCTGCCTGAAGGGGGAAGCAGTGGTCCTGGGATGTTTTGTTCTCTTTAGTTGGACTGAAGGCCTCTAGTTGAGGGGTTGGAAATCCCTCCCCGAGAAGGGTAACTGAAACTTATAAGTGAGTAAAAGAGATAAGAAAGGCGTCCTGTGGCCCCTAGAAACTGAGCTGTCAGGAATCAAGGAAAGGAGGCCGTGAGGAAAAGTGACCAGAGAGTCTGGGGGCATTTTCCCCTCAGGCATTTCCCCCATGTAGGCCAAGGGTTAGCATGGAATATTTATTTATGAAGATTTGTTTTAGCCGGGCTCAATGGCTCAGCCTGTAATCCCTCACCTTTGGGAGGCTGAGGTGAGTGGATTGCCTGAGCCTGCAGGTTCGAGACCCGCCTGGGCAACTTGGCGAGACCTCATCTCTACAATAAATCCAAAAAAAATTAGCCAGGCGTGGTAGCACGCACCTGTAGTTC
The DNA here is from genome assembly GCA_027257055.1 of Cephalopachus bancanus. Taxonomy (NCBI): domain Eukaryota; kingdom Metazoa; phylum Chordata; class Mammalia; order Primates; family Tarsiidae; genus Cephalopachus; species Cephalopachus bancanus. The sequence continues at coordinate 111,090 of JAPVLO010000452.1, read as the reverse complement.
CAGCTACTTGGAAGGCTGAGGCGGAAGGATCGCCGGAGCCCAGCAGGTCGAGGCTACGGTGGCCGGGAGCGGCCACTGCACTCCAGTCTGGGTGACAGAGTGAGACTCTAACTCGAAATAAAAGAGATTTTTGGTGGCAGGAAAAGACTAGAAGCAACCTAAATAGCCATTGCTAGGGGAGCTGACTGAGTAAACCCCAGGTCATCAGGTGATGTGATACTAATCGACTGTTGAAAGAAAAAGAGCCGGGCTCGGTGGCTCAGCCTGTAATCCCGCGCCTTTGGGAGGCTGAGGTGAGTGGATTGCCTGAGCCCGGGGGTTCAAGATCCGCCTGGGCAGGCGAGACCTCATCTCTACAATAAATCAAAAAAAAAACAAACATCAACTGGGCGTGGTAGCGCGTGCCTGTAATTCCAGCTGCTTGGAAGGCTGAGGCAGAAGGATCGCTGGAGCCCAGCAGGTCAAGGCTGCAGTGGCCGGGAGCAGCCACTGCACTCCAGTCTGGGCGACAGAGTGAGACTCCAACTCAAAAAAAAAAAGAAGTGACTGTTCTGCTGAGAGGACTTGGTACTATACACTGTTAATTGGGGGGGAAGTAAGATGCTATACATGGGTATAGTGTGCTGTTCTTTTCATCGGTTTTCTGAATAATTGCTTGCCTGCGTAGCGTATTACTGAAAGAATATATAAGAAACTAGAAGCAATGGTCGTTTTGTACCACTTTAATCTTTGAAAACAATTCAAAAATTGTATCAATTAAGTGAGGCTTCTCAAATGTTATTTTGTATCAATATCATCACAGGCGCCCCGGTAAAATGCAGATTTCAGCCGGGCTCAGTGGCTCAGCCTGTAATCCCGCACCTTTGGGAGGCTGAGGTGAGTGGATTGCCTGAGCCTGCGGGTTCGAGACCCGCCTAGGCAGCGAGACCTCATCTCTACAATAAATCAAAAATCAGTCGGGCATGGTAGCGCGCACCTGTAATTCCGGCAACTCGGAAGGCTGAGGTGGAAGGATCGCTGGAGCCCAGCGGGTCGAGGCTACGGTGGCCGGGAGTGGCCACTGCACTCCAGTCTGGGCGACAGAGTAAAACTCCAACTCAAAAATATATATATATATAGATTTCTGGTCCTACCTCAAGAGGAATTCTTGTGATGATCTGATGTGGGGCCCAGGAATCTGCATTCTTTGCTGAGCACTCACAGTGATTTGGATACTAGTGATTTTCAGATCACTGGGAAGACTGGAGTAGGAGGAACTGGGGAGGAAGCTTTTCCAAAGCCCCAAGGTAAATGTGGTTAGACTTCAGAAAGTGGAAGGGGAAGCTTTCACTTCTGAGTTTATAGGAAGAGCAGGTAGACAGTCCCTAGAAACAGCTGGAAAAAACAATGCCATCAGCTCCAATTTGTTAAACACTTGACTCTCTGCTAAGGTCCATAACTACCGCCATCTTACAGATTGGGAAACTGAGGCTTTGGGAAGGAAATCCTTTACCTAACCCACACAGGTAGGTAGTAACAAGAGTTGAGATCTGAACCGGCCATATGGCCCAGCATCTCTGGCTCTCCACCATGCTGTATTGCTTTCAAAGTGATTGAATAATGTTTCCCTCTTTAACGACTATTAATTTTTTAAAACTAGAAACAGGGTCTTAATATGTTGCCTAGTCTGGATTCAAACTCCTAGGCTCAAGCAATCCCCTTGCCTCAGCCTCCAGAGTAGCTGGGACTACAGGCGCATGCCACTGCACCCATCTGTGTTTCCCTCTAAAGTCATGGCCAGGGGCTCCTAACCCCAGTAACGAGCCAGTAATGCGAAAAATTCAAGGGCCCAAGGAATCTACCCACTGGCTCCCCAGCCACTATTCAGTGGGCAGCTATGGGTAGTGGCTAAAGTTGTAGGCTTTGGAGTCAACTCACCATATTTAAATCCAGTTTCTCTCTTACTGGCTGTGTGATCTTGGACAGATTACTTAATTTTTCTGTGCCTCAATTTGCTTATATCTAAAATGTGATATACTAATTAGAACTCTGAGTTCCAGCAACAGAAGATACTCAAACCGTGGTGAAGCAAAAGAAAGTCTTGCTGGCTCATGTACCTGACAAACTAGGAGACTGGGCAAAATATAGGCATGGCTGTATCCCAGGATTCTGACACCCTCACCAGGAGTCTCTCTTTCACATCTCTTTTCTGTGTTGCTATCATTCTCAGGCAGTCTCCAACCTCCTGGGAATAAAGATGACCCCCTCCCACAGCTCTGGACTTAGGTCCCCTCAGCTCAGCAGCTCCAGTGGAAACATATCTTTTCTTCCAGTAGTTCCAGAAACAGTTCCAGAGATGATGCTCATTGACTCTGATTGGCCTTGCTCAGGGCACATGACGTTCCTGTGCTAGTCATTGTGGCCAGGGAGATGAAAGCTTCAGCTTGGGCGGGGCTCAGTGGCTCAGCATGTAATCCCAGCACTTTGGAAGGTTGAGGCGAGTGGATTGCCTGAGCCCATAGGTTCGAGACCCACCCGGGCAACTTGGCAAGACCTCGTCTCTACAGTAAAATTAGCCGGGCATGGTAGCAGGCACCTGTAGTTCCGGCTGCTTGGAAGGCTGAGGTGGAAGGATCGCCGGGGCCCAGCAGGTTGAGGCTGCGGTGGCCAGGAGTGTGCCACTGCACTCCAGTCTGGGTGACAGTGAGACTCCAACTCAAAAAAAAAAAAGTTCTGATTGGTCAGTTCTGGGTCACATGTTCATTCCTGGAGCCGAGAAGTGGGGTCATCCCACCCAGAGCACACAGATCTGTTGTCAGGAGGAGAGGGTGTGGAAGTCAGGCGAGCAAGAGTGTCAGGTGGCACCGCCTGGGGCGATGATGGTACCTTTTGCCACCTCTGCCCAGGCCTGGCATTTCTACAGGCACTGTTAGACATTCCTATTGTTTTTGGTCTTTACTGGTGTCTGTTGAGACACTGGCGCCTACCAATGCAAAGAGACGACCAGAAGAAACTACTGTCTGTTAGCTCCAACCATAGTGCTTCTGAGGAGCCGGGTATATCGAGCCCAGGTGCCAGAGCACATCCTTGGGCCACCTTTTGGTGACTCCTTATCAGCCATGTCCTGGGTTCACAGGCTCAGTCTTGGTCTGTTTTGTGCTGCTATAAACAGAACACCTAAGGCTGGACAGTTGATAAAGAATGGAAATGTTTGTCTCATAGTTTTGCAAGCTAGAAGTCCATGATCAAGGTGCTGGGCAGGTTAGGACCTGATCTCTCTGCTTCCAAGGTGACACCTTGAACACTGTGTCCTCTGGAGGAGAGGTACACCATGTCTTCACATAGCAGAAGAGAGAACCCCCTTCCACAAGCTCTTTTCAGAATGGCATTAATCCACTCCTGAGAGCTCTGTCCTAAACACCTCCCCTTAGACCCTACCTCCCAACAATTGCATTGGGGATCGAGTTTCCCCCCATGACTTTTGGGGAACATATTCAGATGATAGCAGCCTCTGAGTCACCAAGTCCACCCGATTTTTTGCCAGGTGACCATGAAATCTCCCTGGGCTCCAGGAACTCAGGAGAGCCCCGGAAGATCCGTATGGTGGGGCATGCAAGATTCCCAGCTGAGGGCTCCTCAGAGCTCAGTGCTCACAGCTGCTGGGAGGTGGATTTCATGAGCACGGCTAGTCCTTGAGCCCAGTGCCCCCTCCATGCGGCACTGCAGTGACAGCAGAGGCTGCCAGCTCAGCCGGCGGATCTCCCCACCTCATGCCAGGAGCACTGCACTTTGTGTGCCAACCTGGTCTGGGGGGAGTCACAGGCCACTCTGCATCTATTTCAAGGTTCTGGATTTCGTGGCTTTCTTTTTTTTAACCACCCTGCAAAGTAGGTCACCTGCTCCTCTTCCAGCTGCCTTTGAGATTCTTTGGAACAAGGCAGATACTGTCCTTTGATTCTGAGGACATCCGCCTTTCTGGCCCTGAGTACCGCTAAGGGGGGCCAAGCGGGTCGGTGGAGGGCACTGACAGACTCGGGGACTGGGTCAGGTAGAAGGGAGAGGAGGGGAGACAGAGTGGGAGAGGAGATGAGATAGAACGGGCCCGGCAAGCAGAGCCCCTGTGTTGAGCCCTGTCCCGGTTGAGGATTCTGAGCCGGTAAGTTTCAGACCAATTTAGAGCGTATCCGGTCGACTTTTAAATAGGTCATCATGGTTTGGATTTGGCCAGGAAAACCCAGCCCAGGCAGCGGGCATAAGTGCGGGTAGGCCGGGGCCTTGCTGAGTAACGAAGTTTTTCTTCCCAGGGGGTGGCCGGAAACCTATGACATGAATCCCTCTGAGCCCAAGACGGAGCAGGAAAGCATCACTCCTGGGGGCCGGCCCCCCTACCGCAGCAATGCGCCCTGGCAGTGGAGTGGGCCGGCATCCCATAACTCCCTCCCAGCCTCCAAGTGGGCCCCTCCCACCACCTCTGGCCATGCCCAGTCCCTGAGCCGGCCCCCGAAGCAGACCCCTATGGTCCCCTTCCGGGAGTCCCAGCCACTGCACAGCAAGAGGTAAGGCCTCCCACCTGCCAGTTCTGCCCTCCCCCCCTTTCCCCCCTTTGCGCTCTTCTCTTCCTCACCCAGTCCTTCTCCCTTCCCTCTCACCCTTATTCCTCCCTTGCACCTCCTCCCTCCTTCCTTTCCTTCCCTCAGGCTCTCACTGTGGGCCTCCTGCCCGAGGCGCCAGTGCTGGGAGCTCTGTCTGAGGCTAGAAATCTGCCATACGAAGTGTATGGTTAAGACTCTACTTTTTTTGAAGGGGAACAGACTGATAAGCCCAAAACTGAAGACCGTGGTTTCCTCCGGGGGGGACAGGGAAATAGGAAGGGGAGAAGCCCACGGGTAGATGTAACTGTTATTGTTCTAGTCCTTGGGCTGAGCGGTAGCTTCAGGGAGTTTGTTTTATGACGACAAATATAACTTACAGATACTCTTTTGAATATATTACATGTTAAAAGATAAAGATGCTTTTCCAAAAAATGAAGGCATCTAGCTTGCAGAGGAATGTCTCCTTCCAGGAGAGGGGCAGGAACGGTGGCTGTCAAGCTGCAGATGCTGAGAGGTGGGGGTGGTAGCAGTGGAGCCAGAAAGATGGGACAGGGGGTCTCCGGCTTCCCACTGCCCTTTGTTCCGTGTCCGTCTCTCCATCCCCAGCAGATGGGATGTGGCTGGGCCTGAGGGAGCCATCCATCTGGCTGTCTTTCCATCCCCTGAGGGCAGGAGCACCCATTTGCGGTTGGTCAGTTAATCTGTCTATCTGTCCATTCTGTGAGGTCAGGGACACCCATTCAGTCGGTCAGTCTGTCTGTCTTTCCATCCTCTGAGGACAGAGGCACCCATTCACGGTCGGTCGGTTGATCTGCCTGTCTGTCTGTCCATCTTCTGGGGGCAGGGGCACCAGTTCACCCCCGGCCTCCTTCCTCCCCTGTCTCATTCCAGACCTGTCAGCTTCCCAGAAACGCCTTACACCGCATCACCAGCAGGGGCCGACAGAGTCCCTCCCTACCGACAGCCTTCTGGGAGCTTCTCCACCCCCAGCTCGGCCACCTACGCGAGATACAAGCCATCCCCAGAAAGGTCAGAATCTCTTCATTCTTTTCATATTAAGGAATCTGATGAAAGCTGTGGATCTTTTTTCCCTAGGAAATGCACACCCCCTCCACAATTTTATTTGCCACTTTATAGTGTTTCTAGACCTCTGAAGGTCCTCAGAGGACCCCAGGGGGTTGGCTATGTCATGTTAAAATTTAGGGCTAAACGACTGGGCAGGACGCACCTTTGGCTTTCCTTGCAGCAGAATTTTGACTGCTGTTTTCCTGAGACTTGTATCACTGGGTTGAACAAAGCCATCCACCATCCGCCATGGCCACACATCAGACTCTCTAGTCCCTGCCCCTAAACCCAGGCCACCAGCGCTGTGCAGTCTTCGTAGACTTTCAGGTTCCAGTCCTGCCCCCTTGGAGCCATCTCCAACCTGGCAGCCTGAGAAGTCTCCCCAAACCCCCCATGGCTCCCCAGGGCCCTCAAGATGAACCCGGTCCTGCAGGCTGGCAGGCAAGGCCTTGCCAGATCTGGCTCCGGCCGAGCTTGTTCCCCAGCTGCTTCGGCCCTGGTGCCCTGTGTCTTTCGTCCCCCCGGGTCCCTGTCACAGGCGCAGCCCCAGCAATCCCCTGCCCTCAAGCCGGAGCCATGGCCCTCATCCCGGCTGCCTCCTGTCCCCCTTCCCCCTGCTGCTGTTTATCCATTCAGGCTCCCGAGTGTCAGCATCACCTGCTTCCTCCTCCTTCCCTGCTGTCTTACCCCAGCCACCTCAGTGGACGCCCACCTTCGTTTCAGCTCCTCTAGTCCACCCTTCACTCCGCAGCCAGAGGGATCTTTCCATATCTGGCCATGTCTGTCTTCTGCTCCAGACCTTCCCATGACTCCCATATCCCTCAGGACAGCCTTGGCCCCTTCCTGTGGCCACCAAGGCCCCTTGCACCTTGCTGGGTAGGCTGTCTGCATTTCAGAGCTTTGTCATGTTGTTTCCTTGGCCTGGGCCTCACCCACACCCCCATTCTGCCAGCTTGAGGCCCTGATGCTCCTCCTCCAGGAAGCCACCTCTGAACCTCCACAGAGTTCCCCAGGTGTTTCCTGACTGTGGCTCTCCATTCTCTTAGCCCCATTAAGTGCATGTGTGTGCACTTCAGAATGAGAGGGAGAGAGGGAGAGAGAGTGCACGAGCGCGCGCGAGCACGTAAGCTCTCTGGGATCTAGATATTCCATCTTTGTGGATCACACAGCACAAGTCTGACACACAGCAGCCCTTTGATATATGTTATATATTATTTGATGAAAGGATAGAGTGGGTATGTTTGTTTAAATGAAACCACCTGCCTTAAGACCAGGGCTTAGTCTACTGGCTCCCTATCTTTAGCATGCACTGGAATTACCCATAGGAGGATTTGTTAAAATGCTCGTCACCTGGTAGGCCTAGGCTAGAGCATGTCATGCCCATGCTGCTGGTCCAGAGAGATGCCACACAAAGCCATCGTTAGATTACAAGCCTCCATTGTTAAGCTGGGGATGTATACCCACCATTCTATCTTCTGGTGGCTGCTATCCTGCTTTCATTCCGCAAAAGGCCCCAAGAGCCTTCTGTGGGCCAGGCACCAGGAGGAGTATTCGAAACACTCAGTTGCCAGGGGGTCCTGCTGTCAGTGCTTGCTGACTGTGGCAGAGAGAGGATCTTAGAAACCACATACACTCTAATGGGCACTCTAATAGAGAAGGAGGGAACACGGCCCAGCCCAGGAGGTCTAGACTAGCTGCCCAGAGAAGGTGACAGTTGGGCAGAACTTTGAGAGGTTTGCAGGAGCTTGCCTTAGAGAGGAGGGAAGAGGTCATTCCAGACAGGGCAAAGGCCGTAAGCAGGATGAGTGGAACAGGAGGAGCAGAGCGGAATCCAGTGTGTGCAGGAGGTGGGACATGGCAGTACCTGAGCGTCAGCAAGGCTTGAGACTGGTCAACGGCAGCCGGTACGTCGCCAGTCACAGAGGTTGTGGGGACGATATGACTAAGAACTCTTGAGAGCAGTTTTTCTTCCCAAGATCTTGGTGTCTCCCCTTTATTACCTTTTTTGACTTTTTATTTACGAATAATTATAGATTCACAAGAAGTCGTGAAGAAACGTTCAGGGAAGTCCCATGAACCCATTGTTAATATCTTGTGTGACTGTAATGCAGTATCAAAGCAAGAAATTGACATTGGTATACGCCTGAGAACCGTTCAGAATTCACCAGTTATACGTGCATCCACGCGCACGTGTGTGGTGTGCAGTTTTATCATGTGTGTTGTCCTGTGTAGCCATTACCACAAGAGTCCTCATGTCACATGTGGCCATATCCATCCCCTCTACCCGTCCATTCCTAACCCCTGGCAACCATTAATCTGTTCTGCCTGTCTTTAACTACTGCTATTTCACAAATGTTTTATAAAAGGAATCATACAGTATGTGTCCTTTCGATTGCCTTTCATTCAGCATAATGTCCTTGAGATTCATCCAAGTTGTTTCAAGTTTCAGTAGTTGGGTCTTATTGCCGAGTTGTGTTCTGTGGTATGGATGTACCACAGTGTAGCTCCTCCTCCATGGAAAGATGGTTGGGGGAGCGTATATTCAGGCAACTTGAATCTGTGCTCCTGGGTTGAAATAATTTTTTTTAATATTAAAAATAAAAATAATCAATTCAAAAGAAAAGAAAGACATTTGGGTAGTTTCTGAGTTTTGGCTGTTATGAATATTCATGCTATGAACAAGTACATTCAGGCGTACAGGTTTCTGCATGAAAATAAGTTTTCATTTCTCTGGGATAAATGCCCAGGAGTACAATTGCTTACCGTATGGTAAGTCCCTTTTTAGTTTTAAAAGGAACTGCCAAACTGTTTTCCAGAGTGTCTGTACCATTTTACATTCCCCAGCAGAGTATGAAGGATCAGTTCTCCACATCCTCGCCACTGTCTGGTGTTATCACTGTTTTTCATTTTAGCTATTCCGACAGGTATGTAGTGACATCTCACTGTGGTTGTAATTTGCATTTCTCTAGGGGCTAATGATGTTGAGCATCTTTTCTTGTGCACATTTGCCAACTGTATATCCTCTTCAGTGAAGTGTCTGTGCATGCCTTTTGCCCATTTTCTAGTTAGATTCAATGTTTTTCAGTGTTTGAAAGTTCTTTGTGGATTTTGAATGCAAGTCTTTTGTCAGATATGTGATTTGCAAATATTTTTCTCCAAGACTTCAGTCTGTCTTTTCATCTTTTTTACAGGATGTTTAGCAGAACAAAAGTTTTTTATTTTGATGAAGTCCAAATGATCATTATGGGTCCAAATGATTCCTTTAATGGGTCATGTTTCTCTGCCTAGTCCTGAGTCCTGAAGATTTTCTCATTTTTTTTCCTAGAAGTTTAACTGTTTTTCACTTAAATCCACGTTCCATTTTGACTTTATCGTTTTTTGTTGTTTTTTTTCTTTTGAGTCAGGGTCTCGCTCTGTCACCAGGCTAGAGTGCAGTGGTATGCTCACGGTCACCACAGCCTCTACCTACTGGGCTCAGATGATCCTTCCACCTCAGCCTTCTGAGTAGCTGGAACCCCAGGCACGCGCCACCATGCCTGGCTAATTTTTTGATTTATTATAGAGATGAGGTCTCACCAAGTTGCCTGTGGTCTCAAACCCATGGGCTCAGGCAGTCCTCTCACCTTCACCTTCCAAATTGCTGGGATTACAGGCATGAGCCACCATGCCCAACAATTTTGAGTTAAATTTTTTTTTTTTTTTTTTGAGTTGGAGTCTCACTCTGTCACCCAGACTGGAGTGCAGTGGCACACTCCCGGCCACCGCAGCCTTGACCTGCTGGGCTCCGGCAATCCTTCCGCCTCAGCCTTCCAAGTAGCTGGAACTACAGGCGCATACTACCACGCCCGGTTAATTTTTTTATTTATTGTAGAGATGAGGTCTTGCCAAGTTGCCCAGGTGAGTCTCGAACCCACGGGCTTAGGCAATCCACTCACCTCAGCCTCCCAAAGTGCTGGGATTACAGGTTGAGCCACCGAGCCCGGCTTAATTTTTTGATTTATTATAAAGATGAGGTCTCACCAAGTTGCCCAGGCGAGTCCCTAACCCGCGGGCTCAGGCAATCCACTCACCTCAGCCTCCCAAAGAGCGGGATTATAGGCTGAACCACAGAGCCCAGCTGAGTTAATTTTTTTAAAAATAATTTTGGTTAAGATGAGAGGTATAGGGTTAGGTTTCTTTTTTTGGCTTGTGGATGTCTGATGTATTTCAGTGCCATTTATTAAAAACACTATCCCTCCTCCATTGCATTGCTTTTGATCTTTAAGGCAAAAATGAAGAGAAATGAATTGGGCATGTTTGCATGGCTCTGTTTCTGGGTTCCCTCAATCTGTATGCAGGATCTTAGTGTGTGCTCCCCATAGCTCACGAGGTGGGTGGTTTAGTTATCCTCAGTTTACAGAGGGCAAACTGAAGCTTAGCAAGATGACTTCACTTGGCTAAGCTCCCTCTGCCAGGAAGTGACAGGATGGGAACAGGCCTATGATTTTGGAAGGCTGACTCTGACCCTAGAGCTGTCCTGCCTGCCCAGAGGACTCTGAGCTCATCTTCCAAATCAGGGGACAGGCATGGTCCCCTGCCCACCAAATCATTCAGATGGCTGTGATTTTGTGTCTCGGGCTCTCTGGCATTGGTGAGTGGGGAAATATCCCTTTTCCTAGAACTCCAGCTCTTCCTAGGCCACCTGCCTCTTCTCAGAGTCCCATGGAGCCTGGGTCTGACCCTGTAGCCTCTGTCTCAGTATTTTCTGTCTCTAGCAATAGCTGGGTTCCGAGTATTGCACAGTGTTCTGAGGACGCCTCAGACCCCAAACCCCTGGAAGTATCTTTCACAGTCCATCACCAGCCTATGGTGCTCCAGTGGCCTTGGCCTCAGCTCCCATCCCCCTTTCCTACTGCTGGAGCCCCTGTGAGGATATTTGTCCTCCTCAAGTCTTCTCCAGTAGGCCTGTTGCTTGTCAAATTCATCAAGCTTTTAGGAGCATGAAGGCTCTCAGAGACAGAACCTGTCTCGCGGCCCACCTTAGATTTCTGAGAGACAGGATGGCATGATCATTCAGAGTTCAAAACTGACCAGGCACAGTAGCTCAGCCTGTAATCCCAGCACTTTGGGAGGCCGAGGCGAGAGGATTGCCTGAGCCCACAGGTTTGAGACCAGCCTGGGCAACATGGTGAGACCTCGTCTCTACAATAAATTTAAAAATTAACCAGGCATAGTAGCGCACACCTGTGGTTCCAGCTACCTAGAGGGCTGAGGCAGAAGGATCACTGGAGTGCAGCAGGTCGAGGCTGCAGTGGCCATGAGTGTGCCACTGCACTCCGGCCTGGGCAGCAAGAATGAGACTCCAACTCAAAGAGTTCAAAACCACCAGCCTGGGCAACACTGTGAGCCCCCATCTCTACAAAAAGCATGAAAAAATATTTAGCTGGGTGGTGGTAGGTGCCTGTAGTCCTAGCTACTCAGAACTAAGGAGCTGAGACAGGAGGATCACTTGAGCCCAGGAACTCAAGATCATAGCTGCAGAGAGCTATGATCACACCACTGCACTCCAGCCTGAGCAACAGAGCGAGATTCTCTCTTAAAAGAGAAAAAGGGGGGAAGGTTCAAAACCATGCCCAATCCCTCATCAGCCATGTGAGTATGGGGAAGGGACCTGACCTTTCTACACCTCCATTTGCGCACAAGACTATCTCTGAACAATGTTGTGAATATTTAAGGAGGAAAACAATGTAGAGCACTTAGTACATAGTGAGCGCTCCATAAGGGTTATTACTATTACTGCTGAGGGAAGGGCCTGAGCTGGCGTATAGGTGCAGAGGCAGGTGAATGCTATCCCTGTCCTCAGGAGTTTGCCACCTTTGTGTGCAAGATAAGCGAGCCATCAAGCTCAGCACAGAGTGTTAGGGCAGAAACTTGCACCAGGCTCAGCAAACTTCAGGAATGGACTGGACCCCACACGTATCAAGGTCCCTGACTGGCTCTTTTTTCCTTCTGTTTTTCTCTGCTAGCTTCATAAAGAGAGGTACATCTCCTTGGGAGGCATTTGATTGCAAGTGACAGAAAACCTAACTCAAGAAGGCATGAAGCATTGAGAGATTTGTCATCTCCCATAAGAAGTCCAGAAGTAGGATTGCTCTAGGGTTGGTTAATTCTACAGCGCAGTGATGTCCTCGGGGACCTGGCTCCACTAGTGACCCCACAATGGCTCCCGTGACCCCCAACTAGAGCCAGTGCTCTGCAGAAGAGTGAGAAAAGGGCTTCTTTTTATTTTTAAGAGTTAAGGAACTGGGTCGCTTACCTACCTCTGGCAAGGTCTTATTGCACCCCCAAGACTGTCTTAAACTGTCAGAATTTACTCAAGTCATATGACAGAGTGTGGCCGCCAGAGCAGAATCTGGGCTCTCCCAGCAGGGATGGAGAGGGTGATGGCTGCTGGATTGGCAGCCAACAGTGGCTGCATCATCTGTCCACACTTTCACCCAGTCATCCTGAGAATCACTCATCCGTTGTTCCATCGGTCAGTGTGGGAGATGGACAGCTCGGGTGCGGCTCTTGCCCACATGCTCTGTGGCCAAGTGGGACCCTGCTCACCTTACAGCACCTCCCTACCTTGACCTCCCTAGAGTCAGTACATCCAGCTTCTGCCTGGAGACACCTGAAACTGCAGTTAGTTAGTGCTTCACCAAACCCTCAAACCCTTTATCTACAGAGTGATTTCGTCTTCCAAAAAAAGATAAATTACTTTAAGATTTTTCAGATGGGATTGAAGACAGTTATATGATCTTCTACCAGGAATGTTTGTCTAGAGCTGTGCATGGTGATATGCTACGATGGCCCAATTTCCAACCAGTTTGACCAAAATTGGGTGGTGATAGAAATGACCCCCAGTGGGACATATTCAGCATTTCAGTGAATGGTCAACATAGGTCAGTTTGCATTGGGATAATTAAAAGTCTTATTAGTAAAAGGATTATGTGACTGGATAAAGTACAGGTTGTCTTGACTGGGGACTGTCCAGTTAAAGATGGCCTATCTGTTAGGAATAGTCTAGCTGCATAACAGAAAACAGGCTTTCAGACAAGAGAGTTTCTTTCTTTCTCCCTCTTTGTCAGGAAACCAGGCTCCTCTCCTCCTTGATGCTGTTTGCCCTGTGCTTCCTGTCCAAGATGGCCACTAAGGAGAGATTGAGGCCGAGGCGCCCACGTTTCTGAGGACGTTTCCCCACTGGAAGTCATGTGTGGTGTTCACACTTTTATTTCATTGGCCAGAACTGCAAGGGAGCCTGGGAAATGTTGTCTCTTAACCAGTCGCATTGCTGCCCCGATGCAGTTAGAATTCTCTTACCAAGGAGGAAGGCGAGGCAGGACGTTGGGGAGTGGCCTGCAGCGACTCGTGCTTCCTGCTTTCCCTTAGCCGATCCCAGCCATTGCCAGTGTTTCTCTTTAGTCAGGATTTGATACCAACTTTTTGGGAAAACCATAAATATGTCTATACTTGAATCTCCAGCTGTGATGAAGCCATGTTTTACCAGGCAACTAGTCGGGTGTGAAGTCAGCCAGTAAGGTGAAGATTGCTTAGAGTTCAAGTTGCCTTTGTAAAAATCCTTACATTGCTGGAAACTGGGCCCTTGGACATTCAGAAAAGTATTGTCGTCCTTTCCTGGAGGTGTCAGAGGTCAAGGTCTAGTTAAGGGAAGGGGAGGATCTATGTCTTTTTTTGGCAGGTGAGTAAGCTGAGTTTTCAGAGAGTGCAGTGCCCTGCCAAGCACCCTTCTGCTGCCCTTGGGCCATTGAAGCTGGGAGTTTAGAGTGTGATCTTTGTAGAAGCAGCCTGGCTTTGAGTTGGCAGGGTGACCCTGGATACCTCAGCTAACTCCTCTTTTGGATGTTGGGGTCCCAGTTTATTACCTCTCTCCCTTCCCAAGCTGAAAGTAGAGATGCCAGAAACCGAATGGAAAATGGCAATATCAGCATTACTAGTGAAGGCTCAGGAATTGCCCCAGAGCCTGTGTCGGTGAGTACTTCTAGTGAAGTAAACAGAATTTGGCTGTCTCACACACTGTAGAAATGTGGTTTTTTGTTTGTTTGTTTGTTTTTGAGTTGGAGTCTCACTGTGTCGCCCAGACTGGAGTGCAGTGGCTGTTCCCAGCCACCGCAGCCTCAACTTACTGGGCTCTGGTGATCCTTCCGCCTCAGCCTTCCGAGTAGCTGGAACTATAGGCACGCGCTACCACACCCGGCTAATTTTTTTTTTATTTATTGTAGAGATGAGGTCTCGCCTGCCCAGGCGGGTCTCAAACCTGCGGGCTCAGGCAGTCCACTCACCTCAGCCTCCCAAAGGCGCGGGATTACAGGCTGAGCCACCGAGCCCGGCTAGGAATGTGTTTTTCCACAGAAAAAGAAACTCCGCAACAGGGCAGGTTCCAGGGGGGACAAACCCAGCATCTCAGCATGATCTAGGGCCCAGTTTCTTCTGCCTTCTCTCTTCGGCCCTCAGTGTTGGCCTTATCCTCACACTGATAGCAAGAGGACAACAGCAGCCTGTGAGGTTATAGCTGACCCTAGCAGCATCTGGAGGACGAAGAGAGACCATTTTTTGTGGTTACCTCTCTTAGGAGCAAGGAAACTTCCCCCAGAAGCCTCCTAGCAGACTTTCCCCATTTGTGTTTGTGCTGGTGACAAACACCTGAAAATTTCTGTGACTTAAATCAACAAAGAGTTACTCCCAAGCTATTCAGTGGTTCCACTGCTGGTTGGTAGGGGACCTCTCAGGATCCAGGCTGCCCAAGCAGCCACCATCTCCAGGTCACTTCCTGACAGCTCATCTGTGGGAACTAGTCACTTGGCCCTGGCTGGCCAGTCTCAAGGGACCAGGAAGTACAGTCCCACCATGTGCCTGGAGGGGGAGAGCCAGAAATATTTTGTGGGAGTCTTGATAACGCCCGTATTCCTTCACATTTTATTTGCTAAAATTGTGTCACAGCTTGTCCCTTAACCAACCCCAGGCAGGAAAAAGAGTTTCTACCACAACTGACTCTTGATCTGAGGAGGACTGGACATTGGGAAGCATCCAGAAGATGCACTCCATGGCATGGAGAATGCCGTGGGGACATGAGGCCACAGGGAGAATCTTCTCCCTTGAATCCCTTACCTGGGGGTGTGCGCATCTGCCTCCAGAAGGAACTCTGTCTAGAGGGCAGCTTTATTTCATCCACTCCACCTGTGATGTAGACAATGTTTCCTTGTTTGTCAGATAGAAAAGCTGCAGTGCAAGTTGATTAAAACACTTGCCCGATCAAGGTCATGTGCCTAGTGAGGGACGGAACTGGGATTTAATCCCAGATCTGCCTTGTTTTGAAGCCTAAGCCCACAGCTTCTGCCCTGCAGTGCCTTCCTCCAGCAGTAAAGGGACACACTCAGAGTTCTAGCCTATTGATCAGTTGTCACAAGTCACCATGTATCATGTGTCAACCCAGGCTGAGTGCTAGGCTCAGTGGGGCACCATTCCGTCATGTGAGAAAAAGGGCCTGCTGTGACTGCCTCTTAACAGCTGGGGAAACCGAGGCCCAAGCCTGGGAAGTGACTGCTCCCAGCTAGACAAGAGGTAGTGGTGGGATTTGAAGCCTAGCCTACCCAGCTCAGGGTCTCCTGCACCTACCCATGTTCCCTTATCCTGCTTGTTTCTATCAGAGAAAGGGGTCTGAGACAGGCCTGGGGCAGTGGCTACTGACGACAACAGTGTACCCATTTCACAGCCCCAAAACAGGATGCCTGAGGAGCTGAAGCGTAGAGCAGTCGGCCCAAGTAGCTTCTGCCTCCTCCTTCCTTGAGGAACCCGCCTTGCCGTGTGCCCCCTGCCACCACCAACTCCTTGGCAAGCTTCCCAGGCAAGACTCATTCCCGGCCCTTAGTTAATAGCATGGTCCGGGCTCACTCATCCGGCCTCACCTGTAGCTTCCTCTCCCCATCCACAGCGGAGCCTCCTGTGTGTTTAAGACCCACTGGCAAGCAAATCTCGGGCTGAAGTGGTTTTTGACCCTCTGCTCCTTCTCGCTCCCCTGCAGGTACACGGCCGCCCCACACCCACTGCTGTCGTTTGATCCCCACTTCAGCCACGATGGGACGTCCAGCGGCGACTCCTCCTCAGGCGGCCTGACCAGCCAGGAGAGCACCATGGAGCGCCAGAAGCCAGGTAGGGCCTCCCCGGGCAGCTGTGCCCACCCGCCTCACTTCACAGAACGTCTTACTTAGAGTTTGACAGGTGACACCGCACCCCTCCTGTCAGTGGCGGATAAAACACAAAAGAAAGCTGTAAGTGCCACATGTGAGATTAGAGAGGTCACCCAGGAGAGCAGTGGAAACCAGGAGTGAGATCCTTATCTGTCCAGACAGGGCATCAGCAGATGGTGTCTGCTACTACTGATAAGTCGAGAGCAGGAGGACAGCCGTGTGACATGGAGCTGGCCACCAGGGAAGACAGTTGCAAAGGATTTCAAGTGGCGCTCTAAGAAGAGCAGAGCTGACTGTGCTTTGTGGCTTTTTATTGCTTAAGCTCTCCTGTGTTGTTTTAAGGACATACAACACACACTGAGAAAGAGCCCAAATCATGAGTATATGGCTTGAGAACATGTCACAAAGCGGACACGCCTCAGGCACAAAACAGAACATAGCCAGCCTCCCAAAAGCTCCCCATATCCCTCCCAGCCAGCACCCCAAAGTACCCTGTTCTGAATTGTATAGGATGTAGAATCATGCTATGTATATATTTCATGTGCATGCATGTATGCGCTGTGTCTTGCTTCTGTTACTCAATATTACGTTTATGAGAGTCAACCACATGATTATCCATGGGAGTGCAATTTCTGAGTAATATTCATCGTCTGAATGAACCACAATTTGTTGCCTTCTCCCAGTGTTAATGGACACTGGGTTGTTTCCAGTTTGGGCTGCTTAGTGCAGTGTTGCTAGGAACATCCTTGTACCTGTCTTTTGATGAAATTGTGCACATTTCTGTAGGGTATATACGAAGGAGTGGAATTGCTGGGTCATATGTTTAGCTTTATAAGAAAGTACCAAACTGTTTTCCAAAGTGATGAGCCATTTTATACTCCAGCCAGCGACTTCTGAGAGTTCTTGTTTCTCAACGTCCTCACCAACCTTCTCATTCCATCCATTCCAGTGAGCATGTAGTGGTGTCACATGGTGTTTCTAATCTGCATTCTTTTGGCGACTGATGAGATTGAACATCTTCTCAGATGTTTATTTCCCTATGCATAATTATTAATCATGTGCAACGTACTATGTAGATGACTATTTTAAACATAGTTTCATATAACAACCTTGTAGCCCTTTTGAAGTCTGAGAACCACCAGGTGAATCAGTGGGCTGGCTTCAAAAGAAAGCAAACAACAAAGTGTTGGAGAACACTGACGCTGGAGGGGGAGAGTTGGAGATGTCTCCTTGGGTCCTCTTAGAGAATATCAGGGCAGCTGGGAGGGGTGATTCTATTAGCACATCACCAGCTCCCCCAGGCGCTGTAGGGTAGGGAAGAGGTTGCGTGACCCAAGACTCGTGGCCTAGAATTCCTCAGCACCTCAGCCCGTGGCTCTCTTAAAACAAGGATAATAGCCGGGCTTGGTGGCTCAGCCTGTAATCCTGTGCCTTGGGAGGCTGAGGTGAGTGGATTGCCTGAGCCCGCAGGTTCGAGACCCACCTGGGCAACTTGGCGAGACCTCATCTCTACAATAAATCAAAAAAATTAGCTGGGCATGGTAGCGCGCCCATAGTTCCAGCTACTCGGAAGGCTGACGTGGAAGGATCGCCGGAGCCTAGCAGGTCGAGGCTGTGGTGGCTGGGAGCAGCCACTGCACTCCAGTCTGGGCGACAGAGTGAGACTCCAACTCAAAAAGAAAACCGAAGAAACAAGGACAGTGGTTTGACTTCAGGCAAGCAGGTTGAACTCCTGGCCCCGCTGTCCCTCTGCTACCTCCAGGACCTGTAGACACGCTGGCTCCTCTCCTCAGCATGCTTGATCCTGCCTGTCATTGCCTGCAATTCTGATCTTTGCTCCAGACAGATAGATTCAGATCTTTTTTGTTTTCCTTTTTCCCCACCCAGTTCAAAAAAAGAGAAAAGTGTGGCTCAGCTGTTCTTTTTTTTTCTCTTTTGAGTTGGAGTCTCACTCTGTCACCCAGGCTGGAGTGCAGTGGCACGCTCACAGCTACCGCAGCCTCGACCTGCTGGGCTCAGGTGATCCTTCCGCCTCAGCCTTCCAAGTAGCTGTGCCACCACACCTAGCTAATTTTTTGATTTATTGTAGAAATGAGATCTCTCCAAGTTACCGAGGCTGGTCTCGAACCCTGAGCTCAGGAAATCCTCTTGCCTCAGCCTCCCAGAGTGTTGGGATTACAGACTTGAGCCACCGCACCCAGCCTGGCTCAGCTGTTCTTTTACACCAATGTGTAAATGGGGAAGAGGTATTTCCAGTGTGCACCAGGAATCCCAAATTAGAAATTCACCATTGTCCTTCCCATGTCACCTCTCCTGTTCCCTAGAACTTGATTCCTCTCTCACTTCCTTGGGACCTTTCTAGGGGTCACCATTTGCCTGGGACCATACCTGGTCAGGGTTTCAGCACGTCTCTTAGGCTGCCACCTGCCCAGCATGTCAAGGGTGAGGAAGGAGGGCCAGAAGGCTACTTCTGATCCAGAGAACCAGAAAAGGGCCCAGGTCCAGGATCTAGGACTGCTAAGAGCAGAGCCGGGGACAAGGGAACACTGGAGTGACCTGACCCTTCACCCATCTGTGCATTCAGTGTGTTACTAATGAAGGATGCCAGGCTGGGCGCCAGGGATGCGGTGTGAGCCAGACAGGCTTATTCCCTGCCTTCTTGGAGCTGACAGTCTGATGGGAGAGATGGACAATAGACAGGGGCATGACGAAGATGACAAGTAGTGCTGAATACAAAGTGGAAACGCGGTGCTGAGAGACAGATGGACAGGGATTCAGACAAGGCTGGGAAAACACAACGGCAGCAGGGAAGAGAACGTTCCAGGGAGCGGGAACTGCTAGTCAAAGACCCTAAGGCCACAGTGAGTGTGACGTGTCAGAAGACAGTAAGGCCCATGACTGGAGAGGAGGCCAGGGTCGTGACAGGCCAAAGCTTGTGGGGCCGTTTGGGCTGCGGAGGGGCCTTCGTCCTATGCTTAGAGTGGGTTGGGAGCCACAGGGTCAGTCTTCTGAGCAGTGGAGGGGTGGGGTCCGACTCGGGTGCTCACAGGGCCCCTCTGCCCGAGACTCCTGTGGGGTAGACTGGAAGCAGGACCAGGGTGGGGACAGGGGTGGGGGGTCACAGCAGTTCTGGATATTGACCAAAATTCCTGATGCCTAGATGTTAGAGAAAGGAGTCAGGAATGCCACAGGGGTTTTGGCCTCAGCAGCCGGGAGGAGGAAGCAGCCGTGGACTTAACAGGATAGGCCGTGAGCGATACAAGTTTGGGTGAAGATGCAGCATTTGGCCTTGGCCATGTTGTGTCCGAAGTGCCCAACACATACTGGTGTGGGTGTAGTGAGGCAGCCAAGTCTGGGTCTGAACTCAGGGGCAGAGTTCAGGCCAGAGGCAGAAGTGCGGGAATTGTCAGTTGTAGGTGATGTTTGAGGCTGGACATGACTGCCGTGAGCATGACTCTGTAGAAATGTAGGTTCCCAGTGTGGCCAGCCATCTCCAGGGGACCTGGGCATGGGAGATGCAGAAGAAAACCCTCTAGAGGGGCAGAGCAGGTAGACAAAGGGGCCAGCCACTCAGCCTTCTCGTCTCTGTGGTTCCTGGGTGAAAGCCACACCGGCAGTGACACCCTCGACTGAGCCGAGACTGTGTCCAGCCAGGCCACTCTCTGCGGTGGCTCTGAGTGGCCTGCCTAACCTCCCAGGACTGGCTTCCCCGTCAGGAACGTGGATCCAAGAGCGCCCTGGGCTTACACTAGACGTGGACGTGCTGTGGTTGTGAGCCTGGGCTCACACAGGCCTATGGGAAGTTCTGAGTTAGCATGTGCCTGGTGTATGACCTCGACCATGCCCTAGTCCTCTCTTCCTCGGACCCCTCCTCTGCAGTAGACATCCTAAGTGATTCTCCTTCCAGTGTGGTGTGGGTGTCCAGTGAGGTTGTGCCTACCTAGCCTGCAACATAGGACAGTCTGTCACTAGGAAAAAGACTCCTGCTTCTCAGGCGCTTAACACTGTCACTACCGGGGTTGTCATTGTTGAGGAAGTCAGGGAGGGTGCAGGGCTTGGACAGCACTGGCTTTAAAGTCAAATGGAGCCGGGCTCGGTGGCTCAGCCTGTAATCCCGCGCCTTTGGGAGGCTGAGGTGAGTGGATTGCCTGAGCCCGCGGGTTCAAGACCCGCCTGGGCAGCGAGACCTCATCTCTACAATAAATCAAAAAAATCAGCCGGGTGTGGTAGCGCGTGCCTGTAATTCCAGCTACTCGGAAGGCTGAGGAGGAAGGATTGCCAGAGCCCAGCAGGTCGAGGCTGCAGTGGCCGGAAGCGGCCACTGCACTCCAGTCTGGGTGACAGAGTGAGACTCCAACTCAAAAATAAAAAATAAAAATAAAGTCAAATGGACCTGAACACTACTTCCTGCCTGGCCTCTCTGTGTGACCTTGGATCAGTTACTTAACCTCTCTGGGTCTTGATGTTCTCTATGAATTGGAGATGGTACTAATACCCACCTCCCAGTAGTACTGGGAGGCTACACCAAGGTAATGTATGCAAAGCACTTGTAACAGTGCCTGACACAGAACAACATGCTTTTTTTTTTTTGAGTCGGAGTCTCACTCAGTGGCCCAGACTGGAGTGCAGTGGCTGCTCCCTGCCACCGCAGCCTCAACCCGCTGGGCTCTGGCGATCCTTCCGCCTCAGCCTTCCGAGTAGCTGGAATTACAGGCGCGCACTACCATGCCCAGCTAATTTTTTCTTTTTAATTTATTGTAGAGATGAGGTCTCGCCAAGTTGCCTGGGCAGGTCTTGAACCCACAGGCTCAGGCAATCTACTCACCTCGGCCTCCCAAAGTGCTGGGATCACAGACTGAGCCACCAAGCCTGGCCTCAACATGCTTAATAATAGTTGTTGTTAGGCCAGCTTATCCAACTAAAAATAATAATAATAGTTGTTATTTTGAATACCATAGTGATCAAAAGTGTCAGCTTTGGGGTTTGACCACCTGAATTCAGATCCTCAGTTAATGCATTTGTAATTTTTATAGATATTAACTAAATGCCCTCCACTGGTCAGTTTTGTTTTGTTTGGTTTTGGTTTTTTTGAGTCAGAATCTCACTCTGTCACCCAGGATGGAGGTCAGTGGCACACTCCCGGCCATCACAACCTCGACCTGCTGGGCTCAGGCAATCCTTCCATCTCAGCCTTCCAAGTAACTGGAACTACAGGCACACGCCACCACGCCTGGCTAATTTTTTGATTTATTGTAGAGATGAGGTTGCCCAGGTTGATGTCGTGCTTGTGGGCTCTGACAGTCCTCTCACCTTGGCCTCCCAGAGTGCTGGGATTACGGGCATGAGCCACTGCACTCGGCCTGGTTTTTTTTTTAAGGTTGCATAGGTTCTCAGTTTGGGCACAATGACTGGTCTCAAGAGTTTAGACCAGCTTACATCCACACATCCACAGCAGCCATCACATACTTTTAAACACACTTCAGCCGGGCTCAGTGGCTCAGCCTGTAATCCCGCACCTTTGGGAGGCTGAGATGAGTGGATTGCCTGAGCCCGCGGGTTCGAGACCTGCCTGGGCAGTGAGACCTCATCTCTACAATAAATCAAAAAATCAACCAGGCGTGGTAGCGCATGCCCGTAATTCTGGCTACTTGGAAGGCTGAGGCGGAAGGATCGCCAGAACCCAGCAGGTCGAGGCTGCGGTGCACTCCAGTCTGGGCGACAGAGTGAGACTCCAATTCAAAAAAAAAATAAAAATAAAAATAAACATACTTCAACTTTGACCCAGCAATTCCACTGGTAGAACTCTGTCCTACACTTGCTCAAAGTTGCATGGAATGGGAAACTTACTGCAACATTGTTGAAAGGTAAAATTGAAGATAACATAAATATCAGTAGGAAACTGGTAAATAATTGATGTACTTTCACTTGATGGAATACTATGCAGCTGTTAAAAATGAGGTAACTTCACGTTCTGTATTATGAAGATATAAAGCAGAAAGCAAGTATAGATGCATTGCAAAGTGAAAAATCAAGTTGGACAATGTTTATTATAATTCCATTTTTGTTTTTTTAAAAAGTTCTGTACATTTAACTAACAAAGGACTACTTACTGCCTTGTATATGTGAAGAACTCCACTAACCAATAAGATAAAAGATAGTCCCATAGAATAGTAGTTAAAGGAGTTGAACGAGTAATTTTCTCAAAAGAGAAAATCCAAATAGCCAATAGGTATGAAAACATGCTCAGCCTCTGTTGAGGGGTGACGGACTGTTGCTTGGCTTCAGAGAGTCAACCCACGAGGGCTCTCCGAAGGTACCTGGTGCACAGTGAGTATCAGTAGATATTCCCACTGCTGAGCGTTGTTATAGTCCAGGGCGTAAGTTGCTGGGGTCATGCCCTGGGTGAGTCGACAGGCTGGCAGAGGGATAGGACCATCCAACCATATTTCAGGCCGGATTCTTCAGGCCCTGGCCTGAGTCACCCTAACCGATGACGTGTCTCCTCTTTTCCTGCAGAGCCTTTGTGGCATGTGCCTGCCCAGGCCAGGCTCTCAGCCATGACGGGAAGCAGCAGCAGTGCGACCAAGCACACCTCCAGGCAGGATGCAGCAGGCAAAGATTCCCCCAACAGGCATTCCAAAGTGAGTCTGGGACCCACCCCACCCTGCATGGGGAACCAGGCCTGCAGCGGCTGGTAGCCTCACCTCCCACCTAACGGTGGGCTGGGCAGCTTTGCCTGGGTGTGGCCTCTGAATACCGCATGTGGTGTCATTCTCCACCGTTGCCACCTTCCACTCAGTAGAGGGGCTGATGCTTGGTCTGAACCAGCCAGGTCATCTGGAACTGATCCCTTCACCTCTGAGCCACAGTTTCCTCATCAGTATATCAGCCATAGTAGATGAATTGCTGTGACAGACAGCCCCCACACCTCAGCGACCTCTTACAATAGAAGTTTATTTCCCTCTCATAACAACGCAGTACAAGTATTGAATGAGCAGCTCTCCACACAGTGACTCAAGAATCCAGGCCCCTTCTCTCTTGTGACTCTGCTGTCCCTCAGGAACTCGAACCCTCTTCTGGATCCCTGCATTTTTCCTGTGGTGGGGTGGGAGGGAGACAGGATCACAGGGGTGGGGTTTTTGTTGTTTTTTTTTTAGCCCTGGCCTGGAAATGGCAAGAATCACTGCCACTCACATCGCAGCAGCCCAGACTCCATGATGTGGCCACACCTAACCAAAGAGAGGCTGGGAAATGTAGTCCCCTGTGTCAGGGGAGGAGATGGTTTTGGTGAGCTCTTGGCAGTCTCTTTGCACCCATTCATTCAGTAGCTGTTTGATGAGCACTTACAACATGCCAGGCATTGAGACCTCTGTGATGAAGAGGACAGGCCAGCCCCGACCTCAGGAAGCTGGCATCCCAGGGGGACAGCAAACAGTAGGCAGATCAACTAAGATGCTCTGTAGCACTAAGAACTGGTCCTGGCCGGGCTCGGTGGCTCAGCCTGTAATCCTGCGCCTTTGGGAGGCTGAGGTGAGTGGATTGCCTGAGCCCGCGGGTTCGAGACCCCCCTGGGCAGCGAGACCTCATCTCTACAATAAATCAAAAAATCAGCCGGTCGTGTCAGTGCGCGCCTGTAATTCCGGCTACTCGGAGGGCTGAGGCGGAAGGATCGCCGGAGCCAAGCAGGTTGAGGCTGCAGTGACCAGGAGCGGCCACTGCATTCCAGTCTCACGACAGCGTGAGACTCCAACTCAAAAAAAAATTAAAAAAAAAAGAACTGGTCCTGGCTGTAGAAGAAAAACAGCCAGTAAAGGAAAAAGAGCGTGACAAGCGCTGCTGCTTTAGAATCACGTGGTAAGAGAAGACCTTTGGAAAGTGACCTTTAAGCTAAAACCTTGAATAAAGATCTCTGAGGGAAGAGTGTTGCAGGAAGAGAGAACAGCAGGTGTAGAAGCCCTGAGGTGGGAGTGTGCCTAGTATGTGCCAAGAGCAGTGAGAGGGCCAGAGTGGTTGAAAGGGAGGGCAGAGATGAAGTTGGAGACCAGAACACAGGACCAAAGTGTCCAGGCCTTGTAGGCCATGGTGGGGACTTCCGCTGTTCCCCTAAGTGAGATGGAGCCATGGGAAGGTTCCGAGCTCAAGAGGCCCATATTCTAGCGCAGGTGTTCACAGCTTCCCTTTGGTTGCATGTGAGGAACAAAGGGGATGGGGAGACCAGGGAGGAGGCTGCTGCATGGGCCCAGCGGGAGGTAGTGGTGGACAGGACCACAGCAGAGTTCTGGAGGAAGGAGTGGCTAGTCCTGGATCTGTTCTGAGGATGCAGGCAACAGGGTTTGCTGTTGAATTAGATGTGAATGAGAGCAAATGCAGCATCAGGGTCAGAGTGCATCCACAGCCCTTGGCCAGGGCAGCTGAAAGCATAGTGGAGCCATTATTGACACGGAAGAAACAGGTTTGGGAGGGAAGACTGGAGCTCAATTTTAAACAATTTGAGGTGTGGGAAGCACATCACGTACTACGTAACGTCCTTTGTTCCTACGAGCAACCCCACGAGGAAGGCTTTTCCTCACCTCACATTTTATAGATGTGGAAACTGAGGCTCATACTAGGCACACTCCCAAGGTAACATGGCCAACAAGTAGGGAGCCAGGATTTGAAGCCATCTGGTTCCAGGGCTCACAGGTGGAGGGAAGACCTGGGGAGGGAAGATTGACCCCTGCCCTGGAATCTGGGAATGACACACCTCTCTTGCCTTCCAGGGAGAACCTCAGTACTCGAGTCATTCCAGCAGCAATACCCTCTCCAGCAACGCATCCAGCAGCCACAGCGACGATCGCTGGTTCGACCCGCTGGACCCCCTGGAACCAGAGCAAGACCCCCTCTCCAAGGGCGGGTCCAGTGACAGCGGCATCGACACCACCCTCTACACTTCCAGCCCCAGCTGTATGTCCCTCGCCAAGGCTCCTCGGCCCGCCAAGTCACACAAGCCCCCAGGAAGCATGGGCCTTTGTGGCGGAGGGCGTGAGGCTGCTGGGCGGCCCCACCACACAGACCGGCGGCGGGAGGTGTCCCCCGCCCCAGTGGTTGCTGGCCAGAGCAAGGCCTACCGACCGAAGCTGTACTCCTCAGGCTCCAGCACTCCTACAGGCCTGGCCGGGGGCAGCCGAGACCCGCCAAGGCAGCCCAGGTAAGGTATTGTGCCTAGCCTGACTCTTTAAGGGAGCCTCGCCACCTTCTGCCTCCCCCAGTCCTACTTCTGTGGTCCTAACGGTGGAGTTCTCGTCACTAGAAACATGGTTACAACATGCATGTTTGCTCACTAGTTTGTTGACGAATTGGGAGACTCGTGGACCACGCCCTGTTTCCCACCCATCAGCCTTCAGAGACCCCAGGTGGGGGGAGAGAATCCCGAGGCGGAGGAAGAGAAACCCCTGGCTTTGTATGGTTCTCTTGGATCCTCTGTCTCTTTTCTTCTCCCTCTGCTGAAACCAAAGATTTTCATGCTTTCCTAGGGGTCACAGACTCCAAGAGTTAGGAGTGTATTTGGCTGGAGATCATAAGAAACTTGATCTACAGTGGCTTAAACAAACACAGGTTCAACAACCCCCTGACATGAAGTCCAGAGGGGACAGAGCCAGGCTGAGGCAGTGGCTCTGTTTTCCTGCTCTGCCATCCTTACCGTGCTGGCTTTTGTCCTCCTGGTGTCAAGGTGACTGTGGTGCTTGTTGAGAGGCAGAGAACACAGGGAAAGGTCAGCATTTCTGCAGCCCCGCCCCGCCCCCTCTATGGAGAGAGCAAACACTTTCCCAGAAGCCCCTTCAGTGGGCGGTGTCATGTGGCCATCCCAGCTTCAAGGAAGTCTGGGAGGTCATGGCTTGGCCTTCTAGCCTCTACAGTATAGGACAGTGGTCCCCAGACAACCCCATGGAGGACTTGTTCAACCCCATTGCTGGGCCCCACCCTGAGTTTCTGATTCAGTAGGTTGGGGTGAGGCCCGAGAACATGCGTTTTTTTAAAGTTCCCAGTAGATGCTGGTGCTGCTGGTCCCAGGACCACATTTTGAGAGCCACTGGCAGGCAGGCAGTGGAGGGAGGGAGTGAGAAGGCCTGGCATCTGGACCGCAGGCACGCTGAGATTCTGAGGAAGGCGGTGAGCTACCTCCCAGGAAATGGCACAGCGGTGGGAAATGGCTCTGCAGAGTCACAGAGCTTGGCTTCCTGCTCAGGGCCCTGTTGGAGTTCTGTGGCCCAGTGCTGACCCCTCCGGCCACAGCCTCACTTCCCTTCCCTCGCCATGCCATGGGGAGCAACCCTCATCAGGGTGGTGAGCCTCCTCGCACAAGGGACCTTTATCTCCTCTGACTTCCTAATGCCTTCGCAGGCCTCAAGCCCTGGCCTCTCTGCACAGACACCTGCACTCAGGCAACAGCCTGACCTCTGACCACAATCCACAGTAGAATTGTGTCTGTCTACACAAAAGCATCTATGTAAAACAAGTGGGCCGGGCTCGGTGGCTCAGCCTGTAATCCCAGCACTTTGGGAGGCGAAGGTGAGTGGATTGCCTGAGCCCGCGGGTTCGAGACCCGCCTGGGCAACTTGACGAGACCTCATCTCTACAATAAATCAAAAATTAGCCGGGCGTGGTAGCGCGCGCCTATAGTTCCAGCTACTGGAAGGCTGAGGCGGAAAGATCGCCGGAGCCCAGCAGGTCGAGACTGCAGTGGCCAGGAGCAGCCACTGCACTCCAGTCTGGGTGACAGTGAGACTCCAACTCAAAAAAAAAAAAAAAAGTGAAACAGGCTTTTCCAAAATAATATTTAGCCTGTGTGTGATGCACTTTGATCTAGTCTAATCTGTCTAAAAATGTTTAATGCTGGTCAGTCCCTACTTAAATGGTGTCATGACTTGCCAGGGTTCCCTGTATTTGAGAGTGGCTGTGTCGTCATGCTTCCCCAGGGCTCCTGGCCCGAGGGCCTCCTTGAGTCAAGGAGCACAGAAGGGCTGAAGGAGACAGAGGAGAGAGACCAAGTGAGCAAGAGAGGTTTCTGTCCTACTCTGCCTCCTTAGATGAGTAGTTCTTCATCTTTGAGCCTGTGGCCGATTGTGAACAGCTCCTCCATTCGTTCATGTATATATTCATTTCACTCATAAACATTTCTTGGGGATTTCTTCTGTCCCAGACTCTGTTGGGAGCTGAGGAGAAAGAAGGAGCAAGTGTGGACTCAGCCCCAACCTCTCCCTGGCCCCCCACCAAGTGAGGGCAGCAGATGAGAGTCGGTCATCAGGAGGACACACGTAAAACTGAGCCCACTGAGGGGGATGACAGGGACGTGGAGCCAAGAGTCTACAATGGCGCCAGGCGCAATGGCTCATCCCTATAATCCCAGCACTGTGGGAGGCAGAGGCGAGAGGATTGCCTAAGCCCAGGAGTTCGAGATCATCCTGGGCGAGACCTTGTCTCTACAATAAATCAAAATATTAGCTAGGCATGGTGGCGCGTACCTGTAGTTCCAGCTACTTGGAAGGCTGAGAGGGAAGGATCGCCGGAGCCCAGCAGGTCGAGGTTACAGTTGCCGTGAGCGTGCCACTGTACTCCAGCCTGGGCGACAGAGTAAGGAAAAAACATAGCGTCTTCAAAGGGATCACAGGTTCACTGTGGCAGCCTCTGACCTGGGCACAGCCCACTGTGCTAGTGAACCTGGATACCAAGGGGTTTGAGACCCAAGATATGAAGACAGCCAGGCCGGGAGTGGATTGTGGTTGAGGCGGGAGGGTAGGTATAAAATTACCCTGTGTCTGAGAAAAGGATTTGCTGAACCCAGAAATGAGGGGAATAAAATGGGAGAGGAGGCTGCTACAAAAGAGGGCCCTGTGGTTGGGAGCTTTAATTTGCATATAGACAATTGATGCTAATTGCAAATCATTCTTATCTACTCATTAAAGCCGCTTCCTGAAGTTTTCTCCTAGGCAACCGCTTTAGTGTGGAACAGCATTTCCCAAAATGGGGTGCTCGAGGTGATTTGGGTGGTATGGGAGGAAATGGTTTATTTTAAATGGATATTTGCTTGCCTTAATGAGTATTAGGAAAAAGTGTTTGCTTGCTGCTCATCCTCTGATTTTACAGATACTGCCTGGGACAAGTCACAGGAAATGGGCTGAATTGATTTAGAGAAACCTATTCATGGTTGATAGGCGTGTGGACTCTGGAGTCAGCCCACTTGGGCTCAAGCCCTCCCTCTGCCATGTCTTGGCTGTGTGGCCCTGGACAAGTGCCTGAACCTCTCTTGCCTCAGTTTTCTCATCTGTGAAACTGGAGATAAATCATATTTATGCCTCATAGGGATATGGCAAGGATTAAATGAGCCCTTAGAACGGTGCCTATCCTGCCTATCATGAGAATGGGGGCAGGGTATTTAAAAACAACAACAAAAATCGAGGCCCTGCCTCAGACTCACGAAATAAGAATGTCTCCAGCTGGCTCGGTGGCTCAGCCTGTAATCCCACGCCTTGGGAGGCTGAGGTGAGTGGATTGCCTGAGCCCGCAGGTTCGAGACCCGCCTGGGCGGCGAGACCTCATCTCTACAATAAATCAAAAAATCAGCCGGGCGTGGTAGCGCATGCCTGTAATTCTGGCTACTTGGAAGGCTGAGGCAGAAGGATCGCCGGAGCCCAGCAAGTCGAGGCTACATTAGCTCCCGGCCACTGCACTCCAGTCTGGGCGACAGAGTGAGACTCCAACTCAAAAAAAAAAAAATGTATGACTCCCACCGTGGATTTCACCCTGCCTCATTTCTCTGGCCTCCCATAGTTTTCCATTTCAGTAGTCACAAGTTCCCCAGTCGGTCACGGAGCCACCTGCTTGGGGCCACACCTGGACTCCAGGGGCCATATGTGCCTCTGCCTCTTCCCACTGGCCACACTGTCCCTTGTACTGGACATCCCAGCAACCTTCTGCATCTGCTGACATCAATCTTTCCCCTTGTGCCAGCAGGAGTGCTCAGTCCTACCCTTGTCCCTACCACCTGAGAACTTAGCCTCACGCAGCAAGTGTCGGCTGGGCACCAGGCCCTCTGCTGGGCACTAGAACCAAGCGGACAGGGCTGTCCTGGCACTGACTGAGTACCAGGGAAGATAGCAAGCAAATTACAACAAATGCCGTGAATGAATTATACTAGGCGACAACCTGCAGAGACCATTGAGATGTGAGGGTGGATATGGTACAGGGACAGAGAAGGAGTCTAATCCAGCCTAGGAGCAGGGATAATGTCCCCGAGGAGGGGTTAGGTCTGCCAAAGATGAGGGGCATGGGGAGGAGGGACAGGTGAATGAGAGGAAGTTCCAAGAAGGCTGGTGAGATAGTATCGATCTGGGGGATGCAGTTATGGGTGTTTGTGTTGAAACTATTTATTAAGCAGTGTATATATGTGTTTTGTACACTTTGCTGTATATGGGCTATTTTTCCATTTAAAAAAAATAATATTGATTAATAATAATTTTTAAAAAAAAGCAGAAGGGAAAGAGAGGATGAAGAGAACTCGGCCTATGAGCAGGAGCAGCACAAACAAAGGCCTTGCGGTGGGGAGGACGGTGGTACCCCCACCAAACACAAGCATCTTGGCTCAAGGGCAGAAATTGAGGGGCAGCTGATGGGATGTTGGGAAGGTCAGCAGGCCCAGACCACTCAGGGTCCTGCTGACTCCACCATGGAGTTTGGATTTGATCCTGAGAGCCGTGGACAGCAAGGGTGGTTTTCAGCGGAGAGCACTGCAGGCAGATTTGTGTTCTGAAAGATGGTGCTGAGACGAGACAGGAGGTGACGTCTCAGGGAGGAGGCTGAGGCTGAGATCGGAGTGACAAGGACGTGGGCCTGAACCAGAGGACAGAGCAACTGTGGATGTGGCAGCAGGTGGCATTGCCAGGAGTCAGGGGGAGGGACATGCAGCCGGGCAGACCGCCGAGCTCTGGAGGCTGCTGCAGGCTGGGAGCCTTGAGATTCTCGCAGAAGAGGAGGCGGGGCTGGGCACGCCAGAGGGGAATGTTCTTCTTCCGGTCCCTGATCCGTTGCGGCACCCACCATGTGCCCGGCACAGTTCCAGGCACTGCGGTGCACCGGGCCGCGGAGTAGAGCGCCTCTCTTGCAGAGCTGACGTCCTCCTTTTGGGAGAATGAGGCAGGCAGGCAGACAGCTGAACCATCGTGGAGCGTGCCAGGTGGCGAGACGTGCTGGGGAGGAAAGTCAAACAGAGCAGATTGGGGCTCCCGGAAGGCTTCCCGGAGGCAGCGATGTGTTAGGGAGCCAGGGCATGATCTAGGCAGCGGAAGCAGCAAATGCCAAGACGCTGACTGTGAAGTCACTTGAGGTGCTCTGAAAATGGCCAGAGGGGAGAAAGGCTGGTCAGGGTGGTGCAGTGGGCCAGAGCCTGATTCTGGCAGCCCTGTTGGCCAGTCAGTTGCTGGGATTTGGTTCTGAGGGATGTGGGAGCCTTGGGAAGCGTTTGAGCACATAATCTGACACTATGAGCTGCTCTGGGGGAAGTGGACTATTTGTGGGGGAGGGGGAAATGGAGGGTACACTTTGAAGGCTGCCAGGGGAGGGACACGCCGTGACATGCCCAAGCAGGGAACCCCCCACCCACTCCCTTCCCTGGGCTCCAACCCTTGCCCTGGCAGCTGCTATAACCTGTAGCAGCTTGTGCCCATCCATGACTTCAGCGACTACTTGGACACTCCCCCCAGACATTCGTCATGGGAGCCCGGCTGCCAGGCACGCTGCCAGGCGCCAGTGCCTGCTGCGGGCACCACAGTGGGCTGAGTGATCCCAGGCGGGCAGCCACCTGGCCCCAACCCTCTCCTGAGGCAGCGCACACTCCAGAGCTTTCTGGGCTTCCAGAGCAATTTGTCAGAGCTGTTTAGGGGCAATCAGAGGCTCTCTGCTACACGTGGAGCTGACATAGCTGGGCGTTCCCATGCAGGCAGGAAGCACGTGGCCTTGCTTCCCAGCTGTGCCAGGAGTCTCCGGGATACCCTTCTGGGGACACAGTCCTGAAAGGTAATCTGGGGGCCTTAGGATCCACTGGGGCCCACCCTGCCTCTATCAGTTAAGAGACTGGGGTCACACAGGACAGACACCTGCTTGGAGAGTCACAGACAGCTTGGGAAGAGAACCCAGGCTATCTCCTGGAACTCAAGGGAATGAGGGAGCCATGCAGAGGTCTCTGAGGAGTGGGAGGTGTGCAAAGACCCTGAGATAGGAATGTTTCTGGTGTGTCGAGGAGCAGCCACCATGTGGCTGGAACAGGGTGAGGGAGAGGGACGTGGAGGAGCTGTGGGTAGAGAGGAGAGGGGCGCGTGGGGGTGGGGCCTGGTGGGAGGGCTCGGGCTCTTTCCTGGAGCGAGGTGGCACCACAGAGTCCTGATCTGACTCCCGTTCACAGGGTTGAGGCTGAGAAGGACGTAGGAGGAGGCTCCTCGACTGTACAGTTGGTGGCGTTGGTGGAGGTGGCGAGCAGTGATTGGATTAGGGCCTATGTTGCTTCTACCCTGTGTATCCTCTTTGCATCCACTTCCTGAAGACCTGTCTCTTCTGCTCCTCAGGCCACAGGGCAAGTGTGGCTGCGGCACGGCTCCTACACTGGAACATCATTCCAGCTACATGCAGAGACCAGTTCATGCGACTCTCTAGCCCATGGCAGACATCAGGGAGAGAGAGCGAGACTGGTCCAGCAGTTAAGGCCTAGCGGCCAGGGGCCTGCCTGCCTGGGGGCCGAGGTGAGAGTGTTACGTCCCTGGCTTTGCCTCTTACTGCCTGTGTCCAGGTTACAGCTCTCCACCACTTGCCAGTTGTGGTCTTTGTCAGGCTGCTTTTTTTTTTTTTTTTTTTTGAGTTGGAGTCTCACTCGATCGCCTAGACTGGAGTACAGTGGCCGCTCCCGGCCACTGCAGTCTCGACCTGCTGGGCTCCGGCAATCCTTCCGCCTCTGCCTTCCAAGTAGCCGGAATTACAGGCAATGCGCTACCACGCCCGGCTGATTTTTTGATTTATTGTAGAGATGAGGTCTCACTGCCCAGGCGGGCTCAGGCAATCCACTCACCTCAGCCTCCCAAAGGCGTGGGATTACAGACTGAGCCACCAAGCCCGGCGTCAGGCCGCTTTTTTTTTTTTTTGAGTTGGAGTTTCACTCTGTTGCCCAGACTGGAGTGCAGTGGCCGCTCCCGGCCACCGCAGCCTCAACCTGCTGGGCTCCGGCGATCCTTCCACCTCAGCCTTCCAAGTAGCTGGAACTACAGGCGCACGCTACCACGCCCAGTTAATTTTTTGATTTATTGTAGAGATGAGGTCTCGCCAAGTTGCCCAGATGGGTCTCGAACCCGCGGGCTCAGGCAATCCACTCATCTCAGCCTCCCAAGGCGCAGGATTACAGGCTGAGCCACCGAGCCCAGCTTATCAGGTGCCTTTGCTTCTCTGAGGATCCATTTCCTCATCTGTGAAATGGGGATAATAATAGGATCTGTCATCCAAGATGAAGATGAACTGAGACCATGAATTTAAAGAACTCAGCAGCAGAAGGCCTGAGATAGCTGGGGCTCAAAATACCTGCTGCTGCTGCGTTTTATTTTCATTTATTATGTATTTATCATTGCGATCGTTATCATTGAGAGTACAGAGGGGTGGTTAAAAGCTTCACCTCTCAAGCCAGACTGCTGAGGTTTGCATCCTGGCTCTGTCCCCGACCAGCTACATCTTTTGGAGCAAGTTACTTAGTCTGTCTGGGCCTCAGTTTCCCCCACCTGAAACATTGGAGTAGTGGAAGTTCCTGCCACGGGAAGTTGCTGGGTGATGAGGGACGACTGTAAGATGTTTAGAATAAGGCCTGGCAGCACCCACGGGCTCAGAGCAGTCAGCCCTGGCACTGCCACCTGCACTGCCACTGCTCCTCCTAAAGGCAGGGACCACAGCTCGCTCGCTGTGTGCCTGTCGCCCACCCAGGACCAGCCATCAGTTCCCCTCAGAGCCCCGGGACTAGACCAGAAGCTTTGCACACACTCATGCAGCTGGTATGATTTCTCTACCGAGCCTCTGATTTTTCACCTTTTTTTGTAAACCACAAAACCTTTTACTTCGAGTCCTAAATACTCCCCTAAAATATAAAACAGATAAATTCATACCACACTGATTGCAGGTGGGGACAGGGAGGCAGCAGGATACCCACCCAGTCCTGTCTGAGCCTGGGCTTTTGACCTCAGACACGCCACCACCCTCACAGCTGCAGCCCGGGAACACATCCTCAGGGCCCTGTGCTGAGCACTTTGCACATATGATCTCGTGAGGCAGGTGTTGCCACTGCCTCCCTTCTCAGAGAAGGAAACTGAGGCACACTGAGGGGAAGGGACTCAACTCAAGATGGACTGGAACCCGCATTCGGGGAACAGCAGGGCCCCTGTTCTCATCCACTACACTATGCCACCTCATTTTGCAAGTGGATCCTGAGACCTAGGGAGTACGCGTGGACACGTTGTGCTTCAGAAAGAAAGTCTGTTCAGTCTGTTGGTTGGCAGGTGTGGTCATTACTCCACACTGTGCCACACATCCTGACTGGTGCTGCCGAGAAGTAACAAAGTGTGCCTGGTACCTGGCATGGCTCATGGTCTACGGGGTGTGTGGGAAGGAGCACCCCCTCAGAGGGCTGGGTCAAGGTGCACAGCATATTCAGGGGAATAGTTCTTTGTCCAGGTCCTAATCTGCTCGTAGAAACTGAAGACAGGAATGGTCATAGGAATGCTTTAGGCTACAAGTAACAAAATCCCAGCTCAGTTGGAGGACATTTGTTGAGTTCTGAATATCAGATACTTGTGTGTATTTATGGAGTGTGATATGATGTTTTGATCTACGTTATACATTATGGAAAGATTCGCTAAAGCTAATTAATGTATCTGTTATCTCACCAACTTGTTTTTTGTGGTGAGAACATTAAACATCTATTTTTTAGCAATTTTGAATATATAATACATTATTATTAACTGTGATACCCATGCAGTACAATAGGTTGCTGAAATTTATTCCTCTGGTCTAACTGCAACTTTGTATCTGTGATCAGCATTTTCTCTTCTGCCCCCTTCCCCTTCCGGAAGGTTGTCTTTTCATGGAACACGTAGTCCCAAGTTACCGAAGGCCCAGAATCAGGTCAGTTATATACTTTAGGACCCAGTTTCTGTCTCTGTTTTTGTTTTGCCTCCATCAGCCTGTAGGCTGACTCCCCTAAAGTCTCCAAGTGTCTGTCATTCAACTAGACAGACAATGTCCAGTGGAAGAGGGGGTGATGTTTTCTGCAAGTATGATTTGTTTGTATAGAAAAAGCGTCCCCAGCAGTCACCAGCAGGTAATCCCCACACACACCCGAAATCTCACTGGGCAGAAGTAGGTTGCAGGCTCTCCCAACACTTGTCCCTGACAATGGGTGTCAGCCAGTCAGGATTTGCCCCCAGAGCTGGATGTCAAGTCACCTTCTTCAGGCAAGGGTTGAGGAAAATCAGCCTTCACCTAAAAACAGGATTAGGATGGCACTCAACAGTGTCTGCCCCAGGAGCAGAAGAAGGGGCAAACCCATCTCCAGAAGGCAGCGAATGGAGCTGGCAAATGCCAAGACACAGGCTGTTCACCCTTTTCCTTTCCTTTTTAAAAAATCATTTCTGGGCCAGGCTCGGTGGCTCAGCCTGTAATCGCAGCTCTTTGGGAGGCCGAGGCGAGTGGATTGCCTGAGCCTGCGGGTTCAAGACTCACCCAGGCAACTTGGTGAGACCTCATCTCTACAATAAATCAAAAATTAGCCCAGCGTGGTAGCACACACCTGTAGTTCCAGCTACTTGGAAGGCTGAGGTGGAAGGATCACTGGAGCCCAGCAGTTCGAAGCTACGGTGGCCAGGAGTGTGCCACTGGACTCTAGTCTGGACAACAGAGTGAGACTCCAACACACACAAAAAGATCATTTCTTGTTTTTTCAGCTCATAAGCTGAACATGCCTGTTGACAAGGTAGAGAAATATATATTGTTGAAAGTGAAAGGACTAAAATCAATGTTAAGTCTATGGAGTGAACACTCTGCTGCCACTGAAGAGAGAGAGGCTTGTTTATACTGCCATGGAGGGATCTCCAGAACATACAGTTATTTATTTATTTATTTATTTTGAATTGGAGTCTCACTGTGTCGCCCAGACTGAAGTGCAGTGGCACGCTCCTGGCCACTGTAGCCTCGACCTGCTGGGCTCCAGCGATCCTTCCACCTCAGCCTTACAAGTAGCCAGAACTACAGGCATGCGCTACCATGCCCAGCTATTTTTTGATTTATTGTAGAGACATGGTCTCGCCAAGTTGCCAGGGTGGGTCTTGAACCCACAGGCTCAGGCAATCCACTCACCTCAGCCTCCCAAAGTGCTGGGATTACAGGCTGAGCTGCCAAGCCCGGCCTTATTATTTATTTATTGCAGACACAAGGTCTCGCCAAGTTGTCCTGGCTGGTCTCGATCCTGTGGGCTCAGGCAGTCTACTCACCTCAGCCTTCCAAAGTGCTAGGATTACAGGCTGACCCACGGAGCCCAGTCTGCCACTGCCACTTGTTTTAAAAAGAAACAGTAAGATACACTCCCTCTCACACAAGTGTGCTTATGTCTGCATAGACATTCTGTTGCAGAAGACAGGGTGGACCATGATTGACTCTGGGAAGGAAACTGAGACATCAGATAGCCACATCCTTTTTGCCTTGTGCCATTTATATGGCTTAATTTGACTTTTTAAATTTTTGTTTGCCTGAGCCTGCGGGTTCGAGACCCACCTGGGCAAGACCTCATCTCTACAATAAATTAAAAAATCAGCCAGGCATGGTAGCGCGTGCCTGTAATTCCGGCTACTCGGAAGGCTGAGGCAGAAGGATCGCCGGAGCCCAGCAGGTCGAGGCTGTGGTGGCCGGGAGCGGCCACTGGACTCCAGTCTGGGCGACAGAGTGAGACTCCAACTCAAAAAAATAAAATTAAATTAAAAATAAAAAAATAAATTTTCCCACACCTTTGGGAGGCTGAGGTGAGTGGATTGTCCGCGGGTTCGAGACCCGCCTGGGCAGCGAGACCTCATCTCTACCATAAATCAAAAAATCAGCCGGGCGTGGTAGCGCATGCCTGTAATTCTGGCTACACGGAAGGCTGAGGAGGAAGGATCGCCAGAGCCCAGCAGGTTGAGGCTGCGGTGGCCGGGAGCGGCCCTGCACTCCAGTCTGGGCGACAGAGTGAGACTCCGACTCAATAAATAAATAAATAAATAAATTTTTGTTTTTTGAAGAAATGAGTCTCAATATGTTACCCAGTCTGGATTCAACCTCCTGGGCTCAGGCAGTCTTCCTGCCTTGGCCTTCCAAGTAGCTAAGATTACAGGCACATGCCACTGTGCCCAGCTTAATTTGATTTTTATTCTGTACCTATTTCTCATCATTACTATCTCCAGAGATAATCAGCTAGTGTAAATTTACTCCAGAGATTTTTCTCCAAGCTTGTATCAACCCAGTTGTTTGAAATATTATGACCATTACCCAAAATAGGAGACGCATTTTATATTACAGTCTAGCATGGACATCTGGGATTGAGTTTTACAAAACCACTTAACCCTTACCTTGCGTGATGTACACTAACTTTTTTTTCTAGACTACTTATTTTTTCCCCTTAA
Organism: Cephalopachus bancanus; assembly: GCA_027257055.1. Taxonomy (NCBI): domain Eukaryota; kingdom Metazoa; phylum Chordata; class Mammalia; order Primates; family Tarsiidae; genus Cephalopachus; species Cephalopachus bancanus. The sequence continues at coordinate 74,523 of JAPVLO010000452.1, read as the reverse complement.
TAATGGTCAAAACCTACTAAACTAATTTCATGATTTACAATTAGGAAAATGTACATTTTCTTTCTGTTAAAAAGAAACGATCGGGCTCGATGGCTCAGCCTGTAATCCCAGCACTTTGGGAGGCCGAGGTGAGTGGATTGCCTGAGCCCGCGGGTTCGAGACTCACTGGTGCAACTTGGCGAGACCTCATCTCTACAATATATATAAAAAATTAGCCGGGCATGGTAGCGCGCACCTGTAATTCCGGCTACATGGAAGGCTGAGGCAGAAGGATCGCTGGAGCCCAGCAGGTCGAGGCTGCAGTGACCAGAAGTGTGCCACTACACTCTAGTCTGGGCGACAGAGTGAGACTCCAACTCAAGAAAAAAAAAAAGAAAAAAGTCAGGCTTTATATGTATATATGTATTTTAAATAAATATATATGTAGAATGATTTTTTTTTTTGAGTTGGAGTCTCACTCTGTCACCCAGACTGGAGTGCAATGGCCGCTCCCAGCCACCGCAGCCTCGACCTACTGGGCTCCAACGATCCTTCTCCTCAGCCTTCCGAGTAGCCGGAATTACAGGCGCGCGCTATCACTTCCGGCTAATTTTTTGATTTTATTGTAGAGATGAGGTCTCGCCTGCCCAGGCGGGTCTCGAACCCTTGGGCTCAGGCAATCCACTCACCTCAGCCTCCCAAAGCACGGGATTACAGGCTGAGCCACCGAGCCCGACTTACTACTACCTTAATTTCAATAAAATAGAGAAACATATAGCCCCGTTCTCTTCCCGTCTTTGTGCTGTTTTTGTCATATGTATTATATCCATATGTGTTATAAACCCAATGATAGAATATTAATATTATACTATTGTATAAGCTTCTGTCTTTAAGAAAGAGAAGAAATAAGAAAGCATAAATCTATAGAATCATCTTTTTTTAACCACAAATTTACTATCATGGACTATTTATTTCTGCCTACTGAGTCAGCTCACCATCTGGAGTCCTTTTTTTTAGCCTGAAGACTTTATTATTTTGTATTAGGCAGATTCTTTCAGCAACAAATCTAGTCTTTAGGAGCATCCTTATGGTGCCTTCATTTTTTTTAAGAGTAGTTTTGCTGGATATAGAATTTGTGGTTAACAGTTTTTTGTCTTTCAGCGTTTTTTTTTTTGAGTTGGAGTCTCACTCTGTCACCCAGATTGGAGGGCAGTGGCTGCTCCCAGCCATGCAGCCTCGACCTGCTGGGCTCCAGCGATCCTTCCGCCTCAGCCTTCCAAGTAGCTGGAACTACAGGCGCGCCCTACCACACCCAACTCATTTTTGATTTATTATAGAGATGAGGTCTCTCCAAGTTGCCCAGGCGGGTCTCAAACCCGCGGGCTCAGGCAATCCACTCACCTCAGCCTCCCAAAGGCGTGGGATTACAGGCTGAGCCACCGAGCCCGGTGTCTTTCAGCATTTTGAAATGGCATTCTATTCTGTTGTTTGGAATGAGAAGTCAATAGTTAAATATATTGATGGTTTTATGTATGTGATGAATCCATCTCTTTATGCTTTCAAGATTTTTATCTTAGCATTTATTTGACTTTCAGTTCTTTTTTTCTAAGTGTGATTCTTTGTATTCTTCCTACTTAGGGTTTGTCATACTTCTTAGATATGTAGATTAATGTTTTTGTTGTTGTTGTTGTAGTTTTGTTGTTGTTTTTTTTAAGTTGGAGTCTCACTCTGACGCCCAGACTGGAGTGCAGTGGCCGCTCCTGGTCACCACAGCCTCGACCTGCTGGGCTCCAGCGATCCTTCCGCCTCAGCCTTCCAAGTAGCCGGAATTACAGGCATGCGCTACCACGCCCGGCTAATTTTTTGATTTATTGTAGAGATGAGGGCTCGCCAAGTTGCCTGTGCGGGTCTCGAATCCGTGAACTCAGGCAGTCCACTCACCTCAGCCTCCCAAAGGTGCGGGATTATAGGCTAAGCCACCGAGCCCGGCTAGATTAATGTTTTTAATTAAATTTGGAAAATTTTATTTTTCTTTTTTTTTTCTTTTTTTGAGTAGAAGTCTCACTCTGTCACCCAGCCTGGAGTGCAGTGGCACTCTCATGGCCACCACATTGGGCTCAGCCAATTCTTCCACCTCAGTCTTCCAAGTAGTTGGAACCGCAGGCGCATACCACCACCACGCCTGGCTAGTTTTTTTAATTTATTTTAGAGATGAAGTCTTGCCAGGTTGCCCAGGCTGGTCTTGAACCCTTAGGCTCAGGCAATCCTCTCGCTTCCACCTTCCAAAGTTAGGATTACAGGCATGAGCTACCACACCTGGCAAATTTGGGAAGTTTTTAGCCATTATTTCTTCAAATATTTCTTCTGCCCCTTTCTCCACTGCTTTCAAAATTCTCTTTGCCCATATATCAGTACACTTGATACTGTCTCAAAGGTTCTTCTCTGGAAGAACTTTCTTATTCACTGAGGTGGGGAAAGGAGAGACCTAGGCCAAAATGCTACAGATTCTCTCTGCTCTTGCTCCAAAGTTCAGCAATTTTTCAAGCACAAATGCTTCTCAGATTATTTTATGTCTCTGGTCAATTTTCAGAGTACTGAAATGGTTATTTTTTTTTTGTCAAATTTGTCTTCTCTGGGGAGAGTATTTGCCATTCTTCTCATTTGACCATAGTCAAATGGAAGGTTGTAAACAAACACGTTATATTTAATATTGCTAAATTGACGTTCAAAATGAATTTATTAGCTTATATTCCAAGGGTATTGATTTTCTCATTGAATATCTCTTGCTCAAAATGGAGTTAGAATTTCTTTTTTTATTATTATTTTTTTTTTTTTGGAGTCGGAGTCTCACTTTGTCAGCCAGGCTGGAGTGCAGTGGCATGCTCCCAGCCACCACAGCCTCAACCTGCTAGGCTCAGGTAATACTTTTGCCTCAGCCTTCCAAGTAGCTGGAATGGCAGGAGCATACCACCACACCTGGCTAATTTTTCTTGATTTATTATAGAGATGAGGTCTTGCCATGTTGCCCAGGCTGGTCTCAAACCCTTGGGCTCAGGCAGTCCTCTTGCCTCCGCCTCACAAAATACTGGGATTACAGTTGTAAGCCACCGCACCCAGCTGGAATTTCATTAAAATTTTTTAAAAGTTGATTCGCTGCAGTGGGGTAAGCAATTGTGTCCCCAAGAACTGGATCTAGTTGATAGCAATTGGTTTGTTGTAACACTAGTTCAACAACAGTCCAGTATTTGTAATATATTCAATAAGTTCGGTATCTGGTTTTAGATTAGATCATCTAGAATGGTATCTGACATTTAGTAGGTGCTCAGAAAATAACTGAATGAATAGACATGGAATGATATATTTTAAGTTTAAAAAGTCACAAGTTACAGAACAATATATTAGTATGATCCCAGTTACATAAAAGCATAATCTTCCCACTCACTCTCTCCTCCAAAAAGTCTCTCTTCTCTGATTGTATACACATGTATGTTTATAACACATAGAAAAAGGCTAAGAATGAAACAGAGCAAACTGTAAACACTGGTTATCTCTAGAGAGGGCCAGCAGGTGGGGACCTCCACCGGTAGCTACAAAGACTGTACCTCAGAGATCAGGGGCGACTTTCAGATTCCCATGGAGGAACCACTGTGCTAGAAGGCCGTTCCATGGGTGGGCTTGGGCGCTGTGCAGGCAACTCTTCCTTTCCTCCAGATAGACTTCTGTGTTGGAATTTTCCACAGCAGTAATATATTTGTGTCTCCTTTGTGCAAATGAACTTTTCTGATTCCCAAGAGTAAATTTCAGTAGCTACATTTTACCAAATGTGGGATGATTTGATTTTCTGTCTGTTTCATTTTTGCTTTGCAGTGACATGAGCTCAAGGGCTGGCTACCCCGCTCAGGTTTACAAAACTGCCAGCGCAGAGACTACGCGGCCCTCCCAGCTGGCCCAGCCCAGCCCCTTCCAGCTCTCCGCCTCCGTCCCCAAGTCCTTCTTCTCCAAGCAGCCTGTGCGCAATAAGCACCCAACAGGATGGAAGAGAACGGAGGAGCCCCCACCACGGCCACTCCCTTTCACTGACCCAAAGAAGTAAGTACCTAGACACCCAGTGAGGCGCCCGCCAGAGCCAAGCCAGGGTGTCCCTGGGGCTTACTAACAGTGACTTGCAGAGAGAAAGAGATGATGCCTCACTCTCATTGAAAAGGTGACTCCGGCTGGGCTCGGTGGCTCAGCCTGTAATCCCGTGCTTTGGGAGGCTGAGGTGAGTGGATTGCCCGAGCCCGCGGGTTCGAGACCCGCCTGGGCAGCGAGACCCCATCTCTACAATAAATCAAAAAAATCAGCCGGGCGTGGTAGCGCATGTCTGTAATTCCGGCTACTCGGAAGGCTGAGGCGGAAGGATCGCCGGGGCCCAGCAGGTCGAGGCTGCGGTGACCGGGAGCGGCCACTGCACTCCGGTCTGGGCGACCGAGTGAGACTCCAACTCACAAAAAAAAGGTGACTCCGAGCTAGTCTACACACTGAGGATACAGCTGTGAGTGAGACAGGCAAGAACACTGCCCTCAGGGAGCTGGCATTCCGCTTGGGTGATGTCCAGTTAACAGAGTGATCAGGAAAGGCACACAGCAGGTCAGACGGTGGCTAATGCTGTGGGTATCTGCATGAAGAACATTCCAGGCAGAGGAAATGCCAACTGCAAAGGTCCTAGAGCAAGAGCACGGTTGACCTGTGGACTTGAGACCAGGTGGCCGGAACAGTGTGAGCAGAGGGAGTGTCCTGGGAGATGAGGTCAGAGAGGCGACAGGGACAAAAAGTGAAGGGTCTTGTGGGCCTCCTGGAAGGGCTGTGATGTCTGCTCTAAGTGAGATGGAGCCACAGGAGGGTATGGACTAGAGGAGGAGGAGCATGATCTAAACTGGGTGTTCACCGGGTCGCTGTGGCTGCGTGCGCGAACAGCCTGCAGGAGCAGAGAGGAGCTGCTGTGGTCCAGGCAGGGACCAGGGGGCGGGAACAGGGAGGGGGGCGGAGAGGGTGAGAAGGGGGTGGGTTCCGGATAAATGATCTGAAACAGAGTAGACAGGGTTTGCTGGCAGGTGGGATGCGGTGTGAGAGAGCGAGAGGTTGCAGGTGACGCGGGGTCTTGCAGCCTGAGGATAGGTTTGCCTTGAGCCCAGCGAGGGCCTGAATGAGGAGCAGCCTGGTAAGCACAGGAGCTCGGTCCTGGGTACTCATGCCTGAGACGCGCAGGAAACATCCAGGCAGAGCGTGAAGGAGGGAGTCGAGTTCTGAGGAGAGGTCAGGCTGGAGAGAGACCTTGGGGGATTGTCTGCCTAAAGCCCTGAGGCTGGAAGACTCCCACTGCCCGGGTTGGGAGTGTGGGTACAGAGGAGGCGAGGTTGTGAACAGAGCCTGAGACCCCTCTGTTGAGTGACTGTGCAGGGGAGCCCGGGAAGGAGGCGTATGGCGAGGAGGCAGGGCCCAGGCGGGGGTGGGGGCCCGGATGGGGCCTGGAACCCAGGGAGACGGGCCACCGGAAGCCGGTGCAGAGGAGCTGGAGAACTGAGCATTGAGAGTAAGACTGAGCCTCCTCAAGCCGGGCTCGGTGGCTCAGCCTGTAATCCTGCACTTTGGGAGCCTGAGGTGAGCGGATTGCCTGAGCCCGTGGGTTCGAGACCCGCCTGGGCAACTTGGCGAGACCTCATCTCTACAGTAACTAAAAAAAAAGCCAGGCGTGGTAGCACGTGCCTGTAATTCCCACTACTTGGAAGGCTGAGGTGGAAGGATCGCTGAAGCCCAGCAGGTCGAGGCTGCGATGACTCCAACTCAAAAAAAAAAAAAAGTTGAGCCTCCTCAGGGTCTCTCAAGAGTTCAGGAGAGAAGAATAAGGCCGGATTAAGTTAGCTGTGCGAGCAGCTTGTTTGAGGCATTTTGCTTTAAAGTGAGAAAGACAGGTGCAGTGGCTCACGCCTGTAATCCCAGCACTTTGGGAGGCTGAGGCGGGAGGGTCACTTGAGGCCAGGAGTTGAAGACCAGCCTGGGCAACATAGAGAGACCCATCTGTACAGAAAGATTAAAAAGTTAGCTACTCAGGGGGCTGAGGTGGGAAGATGACCTGAGCCCAGGAGGTTGAGGCTACTGAGAGCTATGATTGTGCCACTTGCACTCAAATCTGGGTGACAGAGTGAGACCTCGTCTCTAAAAATAAAATAAAAATAAAGGGAAAGAGATAGGAGAGGGGTATGCAATTAAGAAAAGGGTTTTATGTTTTAACTGGAAGAGGTCTAACATTTGGGGGGCGCTCACCATATACCAGGCCCCGTTCTAAGTTCTTTCTTGTGAATTAATTCGCTGAAACCTCATAACAGCTCCATGAGGTAGAACTCTTCTCTCCCTTTTACAGAGGAGGCACCTGAGGCCCAGGATCACACAGCTGGTAAGGGGTAAAGCCTGGGCTAGACCCCAGAAAGCCTAGTTCAAGGCTTGCGTTCTCTTGGGTGAGGGACTCTGCCCCACGCCATCCTGTTCTTTTGTGGAGTTGGAGTCTCACTCCGTCACCCAGACTGGAGTGCAGCTCCTGGCTACCCTAGCGTCAACCTGCTGGGCTCCAGTGATCCTCCCACCTCAGCCTTCCAAGTAGCTGGAACTACAGGCACGCGCCACCATGCCCGGCTAATTTTTGATTTATTGTAGAGACAAGGTCTCGCCAAGTTGCCAGGGTTGGTCTCGAACCCGCGGGCTCAGGCAATCCCCTCGCCTTGGCCTCCCAAAGTGCTAGGATTACAGACCGAGCCACCGGCCCTGGTCTGTAACGTCTTCTTTAGTGACCTAAATAGGATGACACAGAGCTTGGAGGGAGGTGGGTATCAGGAGACAGAAGCAGCATCCCTGGAGGTGCTGGCCAGCAAGCATGCTGAACTCACTCTGAGAACCTAGTTCCTGTCTCCCTGATAGCCAGAGGGTCTTCTGAAAACTAGACTCTGGGCATTCGCACCCCTGCTTAAAGCTTCCGGTGGTGTCCCCTGCACCCCCAGGATTAATGATGAAGGCTCATGCATGCTGAGCACATACTTTGTACCAGGTGCCATGTTCTCTGCCCAGACCCTGCATGGGCTGCCCCGCCCTCTGTCCTCGCTCCCTCGCTCTCTCTGCTAGAGCCATGCAGGCCTCTTGCTGGCTCCTCAAACTCACCACATTCAGTCCCACTGCAGGGCCTCAGCACTGGCTCTTGCCTTTGTGTGGGATGCCCTTCCTCCAGATCTCAAGGCTGGCTCTCCCAGGGCTTGGTCTAATGCCGCCGCTGAGACAGCCTCAGGTGCCCCTGCGCTCATCATTCCGTGTCGCTGTGCTCCGTTCCCCTGTCCGTTTCCCCCACAGGAGAGCAGATGCCACTGTGACCTCCCTGGCACACAGGGAGGTGTCAGCCAGTGAGTCTACGAGTTTGATCCTCACCACAACCCCAATAAGTACGTACTACAAGGCTCCCACTTTCCAGCATGGCCAGAGGGCCGGGCCCTGGTGGACCCTGCTCTCCTCTCCACAATTCCCTGCTGCTCCCTCTGCCTGGAACCCCCATCCTGGGCTCACTCCTGCCCACCCGCTAATTCACCAGGGCTGCTGTCATAAAGTGCCACACACTGAGTGCCTTCAACAACAGAAATGTGTCGCCTCACCGTTCTGGGGGCCAGAGGTCAGTGATCAAGGTGTCAACTGGTGGCTCCTCCCGAGAGCTGCAAGGGAGAATGTGGTGCAGGCTCTCTCCTGGCAACCAGGGGTTTGCTGGCAGCCTCTGGCATCCCCCAGACTGCCGATGCCTAACTCCTCAAGTGGCATTCTCCCTGTGCATACGTGCCTTTGTGTCCAAGTGTCCCCCTTGGCCAGGACACCAGCCGATGAGATTCGTGTCCACCCTCCTGGTCTCACCTGATTACCTCTCTAAGGACCCTCCAAGTGAGGTCACGTTTGGAGATGCTGAGAATTAGGCCTTTTGGGGGGCCCCCAGTTCAACTGTAACAGCACCCCTTGGGTCTCAGCGCAGATGTGCCTTCCAGGAGGAGCCCTCTCTCCCCCACACCAGGCTCAGCCCTCCTGCCCGAGTGCTGGGCCCAGGGCAGAGCGACCTCATTCCCATAGCAACTCGCTTCCTCTCTGTCACCCCCGCTGGACTAAGAGCTCTGGGAGAGCAGAGACACCCTGAGCCCCAGCCTGGCCTGGCAGAGTGGGTGCTCAGATGATAGGCCTGGACAGATGACCGCCCATCAGACAGCAGCCCCCTCTTCAACAGAAAGATGCAAAGACAGCTTGTACACGTGTGTTTGTATATACATACGTAAACTAAATATAGAAAATATTGGGAGACAAATGGAATCATTTAATGGTTCCTTAAAAGATTTATTAAGCTGGGCTAGGTGGCTCAGCCTGTAATCCCGCGCCTTTGGGATGCTGAGGTGAGTGGACTGCCTGAGCCCGCGGGTTCGAGACCCACGTGGGCACTTGGCAAGACCTCATCTCTACAACAAATCGTAAATCAAAATGAACCGGGCGTGGTAGTTCACGCCTGTAGTTCCACCTACTTGGCAGGCTGAGGCGGAAGGATCGCCGGAGCCCAGCAGGTCGAAGCTGCGGTAGCCGGGAGCGGCCACTGCACTCCAGTCTGGGCAACAGAGTGAGACTCCAACTCAAAAAAAAATGTTTTTTATTAATTTAGCTGCAGGTGCATTTTAAAAATCTCATTCATAAAATATTAACTTAGAATTATTGCTTTCATCTCTACATCCCATATTGTGAGGTGTTTTGTTTAAACTCTGCCTGAGAATTTTGGAGGTAGTGTCTTTACCATTGTTAGAGGCACTTTTGAGTCCTCTAACATAGCTTTCCAGAAAACATCATTTTTACTTCTAGCTAAATTATTTGAGATTAAACTTTTTTTTTGAGTTGGAGTCTTACTCTGTCATCCAGACTGGAGTGCAGTGGGACATTTACAGCCACCCCAGCATCAACCTGCTGGGCTCCAGCAATCCTTCCGCCTCAGTCTTTCAAGTAGCTGAAACTACAGGCGCATACTACCACACCCGGCTAATTTTTGATATACTGTAGAGATGAGGTCTTGTCAAGTTGCCCGAACTGGTCTCCAATCCGCGGGCTCAGGCAATCCACTCACCTCGGCCTCTGAAAGTACTGGGATTACAGGCTGAGCCACCGTCCCCAGCCTTTAAAAAAATTTTTTTTTTTTTTTTTAGTTGGAGTCTCACTCCTTTGCCCAGGCTGGAGTGCAGTGGCATGCACGCTCATGGCCACCCCAGCATTGACCTCCTGGGCTCCAGCGATCCTTCCGTCTCAGGCTTCCAAGTAGCCAGAACTACAGACGTGTTCTACCATGCCCAGCTATTTTTTATTTTATTGTAGAGATTAGGTCTTGCCAAGTTGCCCAGGCTGGTCTCGAACCCATAGGCTCAGGCAATCCAAAAAAATTTTTTAATTACAAAAAAAAATCTGAGGCCGGGCATGGTGGCTCAAGCCTGTAATCCCAGCACTTTGGGAGGCCAAGGTGAGAGGATTGCCTGAGTCCAGGGGTTCGAGACCAGCCTAGGCAAGTGGGTGAGACCTCGTCTCTACAATAAGTAAAAAAATAAGCCAGGCATGGTGGCATGAGCCTGTAGTTCCAGCTACTTGGGAGGCTGAGGCAGAAGGATCTCCTAAACCCAGCAGGTTGAGGCCATGAACATACTACTGCACTCAAGCCTGGGCGACAGAGTGAGACTCTGACTCAAAAAAAAAAAAATCAGCCGGGCTCGGTGGCTCAGCCTGTAATCCCGCACCTTTGGGAGGCTGAGGTGAGTGAATTGCCTGAGCCCACGGGTTCGAGACCCGCCTGGGCAGCGAGACCTCATCTCTAAAATAAATCAAAAAAAAATCAGCCGGGCGTGGTAACGCATGCCTGTAATTCCAGCTACTCAGAAGGCGGAGGCGGAAGGATCGCCGGAGCCCAGCAGGTGAGGCTGCAGTGGCCGGAAGCGGCCACTGCACTCCAGTCTGGGCGACAGAGTGAGACTCCAACTCAAAAAAAAAAAAAAAAAATCAGCCGGGCTCGGTGGCTCAGCCTGTAATCCCGCGCCTTTGGGAGGCTGAGGTGAGTGAATTGCCTGAGCCCGTGGGTTCGAGACCCGCCTGGGCAGCGAGACCTCATCTTTACAATAAATCAAAAAATCAGCTGGGCGTGGTGGCGCATGTCTGTAATTCCGGCTACTCGGAAGGCTGAGGCGGAAGGATCGCCGGAGCCCAACAGGCCGAGGCTCCAGTCTGGGCGACAGAGTGAGACTCCAACTCAAAAAAACAACAAAAAAAATCTGTGTACAACGCTGTCACTGAAGCTTTCTGCCAAGGTACAAAAACTCATATGTACAACTTATTCACCTGCATTTGCTGATACCTACTCTGCCACGCAGCACCATAAGCCCTTTACCTGCATTAATGCATTTAATCCTTACTACAGAACATTGAGGTGTAGGGGCTGCATCCCATTTTCCAGGTGAGAAAAGTTGAGGTACAGGACAGTTGAGTCATTTGCCTAATTTACTCATTTGATTGAGGTTTAATCACTACAGCTCTGATGATTGTTGATTATTGTCATCTGTCCCCGCAAAGTCACCACATATGAGCTTGTTCCCTAGGAGTAATTATCAAATCGGTCTGCTGAACTGCTCTGCCCCTTCTTTCTTTTTATTTTATTTTATTTTAAATTGGTACCGTTCAGGGTTAGGTATACACATGGTCATTGTACAGGTAAAGTTTGGGCCCTTTGGTCCCCATGTCACCTGGTTTGAGAGATCAGGTATTTTTTTTTTTTGAGTTGGAGTCTCACTCTGTCGCCCAGACTGGAGTGCAGTGGCCTCTCCCAGCCACCACAGCCTCGACCTGCTGGGCTCCGGCAATCCTTCCGCCGGAGGAATCGCCACACTGTTTTCCGCAGAGGTTGTACTAGTTTACACTCCTACCAAGTGTAGAAGTGTTTTTTCCCTGCATCCTCTCCAGTATCTGTTGTTTTTTGAGTTACTGATGGTGGCCATCCTGACTGGAGTTAGTTGGTATCTCAGTGTAGTTTTAATTTGCATTTCTTTGATGATTAGTTGAAGCTGAGCATTTTTTCATGTATCTGTTGGCTGCTCATATGTCTTCTTTTGAGAAGTGTCTATTCATATATTTTGTCCACTTTTTATTATTTATTTTTTTGAGTTGGAGTCTCACTCTGTCGCCCAGGCTAGAGTGCAGTGGCACGCTCCCGGCCACTGCAGCCTCAACCTGCTGGCCTCCAGCGATCCTTCTGCCTCAGCCTTCCAAGCAGCTGGAACCACAGGCATGCACTACCACACCCAGCTAATTTTTTATTTACTGTAGAGACAAGGTCTCGCCAAGTTGCCCAGGCGGGTCTCAAACCCACGGGCTCAGGCAATCCACTTGCCTCGGCCTCCCAAAGTACTGGAATTACAGACTGAGCCACTGAGCCTGGCCTTGCCCACTTTCTAATAGGGCTGCTTGTTTTTTTCTTTTCGGCATGTTTGAGTTCATTGCAGATCCTAGCTGTTAGGACTTTGTCAGATATGCAGTTGGCACATATTTTTCCCAGTCTGTGAGCTGTCTCCTCATTCGCTTAATGTTTTATTTGGCTTTGCAGAAGCTTTTCAGTTTGTTGAGGTCCCACTTGTCTGTCTTATCTCTTATAGCATGGGCACTTGGGGTTTTGATCAGGAATTGGTTGCCAATTCCAAATTCCATAAAGGTGTCTCCTGCATTTTCTAAGGTTCTTATAGTTTGAGGTTTCACGTTTAGGTCTTTGATCCATTTAGAGTTGATTTTTGTGTATGGTGATAGGTAGGGATCTTGTTGTAATCTTCTGCATTTGGTCAGCCAGTTTTTCTGACACTATTTACTGAATTGAATAGGTTCTCCTTTCGCCACTGGGTGTTGGTAGAGGCGTTGTCAAAGATGAGTTGTTTGAGAAATTGAGATTTTGCTTCCAGAATCTCTATCCTGTTCCACTGATCTGTATGCCTGTTCTTGTACCAATACCAGGCTGTTTTGATTATTGTAGCTTTCTAGTAAAGTTTAAAGTCTGGGAGTGTGATACCTTCTGCTCCTTTTTTTTTTTTTTTTTTTTTCTTTTTGCTCAGGAATGTTTTGGCTGTTTGTGGTCATTTTTGTTTCCATATGAATTCTTATGTCATTTCCAGGTCTGATAAGAATGCTGCTGGTAATTTAATGGGTATTGCGTTAAATCTGTAGATTACCTTGAGGAGGATGGACATCTTAACAAAGTTGATTCTTCCAATGTATGAACATGAAATATTTTTCCATTTGTTTGTGTCATCTTTGATTTCTTTGAGCAATATCTGGTAGTTTTGTTTGTAAAGGTCTTTTACTTCTCTGGTTAGGAAGATGCCAAGGTATTTCTTTTCTTTTCTTTTCTTTTTTTGTGGCTATTGTGAATGGGATTGTGCTTTTTATTTGGTTCTCTGCCTGTTTGTTGTTGTTGTATAAGCACACTACTATCGGCCGGGCTCGGTGGCTCAGCCTGTAATTCCATGCTTCGGGAGGCCGAGGTGAGTGAATTGCCTGAGCCCGCGGGTTTGAGACCCGCCTGGGCAGTTTGGTGAGACCTCATCTCTACAATAAATCAAAAAAATTAGCTGGGCGTGGTAGCACATGCCTGTAGTTCCAGCTACTTGGAAGGCTAAAGTGGAAGGATCGCCGGAGCCCAGCAGATCGAGGCTGTGGTGGCCAGGAGCGGTCACTACATTCCAGTCTGGGTGTCTGAGTGAGACTCCAACTGGGAAAAAAAAACACTACTGTCTTTATCTGCCTTCTCTTTCATTGCTTCTGGGCAGGGGTCTCTAACACCTCCAAAACCAGCATTGACCAAGGCTGTGTATCCCCTGGAGGAATGACAGTGGCCAGAGCCAACACAGGGAGTGTCCCCTGCGCCACCTTTCAGCATAGCTGTGAGGATCCGGCCCCACTGATCCTCCCAGCATCTCCACAAAAGGAATCTTGTGCTTACACTCATTTCCAGATGAGGAAACTGAGGCACAGTTAGGAGAAGTTGCCTTGCCCAAAGTCACCCCACTAGAAGCAGCAGAGCTGGGATTCAAGACCAGTAAGACCACCGCAGAGCATCTCATCATGCGACAACCTCAAGCAAAGAGGACTCGTACCCAAGGCAGTGTCTCAAATTTTCTGAGGACTGGTTTCTTGGGGGAACAGCATCCCCTCTCTCTGGGTGTATGCTATGTTTGTTGAAGGAAAGACAGCAGGAGCTAGTGAGGGACCGAGAAGCTCTACACTGTGGGGTCTGGGAGCATTTGCCCAGAAGGGCCCTCTAGCTGCCGGCCCTGGTACGTTGGGGCCAGCCTGTGCCTGGTGTTGCCCACTTTGTCCGTGTACCAGCTATTACAGGACAGAGCACACGGGCATCAGAGGCCGGAGCCCCTTATTGGCTGCTCACCTCCTCCTATCCTCAGAGTCCATCTCTTTTTTTTTTTTGAGTTGGAGTCTCAAATTGTCACCCAGATTGGAGTGCAGTGGCCACTTCCGGCCACCGCAGCCTCGACCTGCTGGGCTCCGGCGAGCCTTCCGCCTCAGCCTTCCAAGTAGCCGGAATTATAGGCACGCGCTACCACGCCCGGCTGATTTTTTGATTTATTGTAGAGATGAGGTCTCGCTGCCCAGGCGGGTCTCGAACCCGCGGGCTCAGGCAATCCACTCACCTCAGCCTCCCAAAGGCGCGGGATTACAGGCTGAGCCACTGAGCCCGGCTAGAGTCCATCTCTTTAAACTGGCTGACAGTGGTGCCTAGGCCCAGGGTGGCTGTGAGGACTCAGAATCAGCCCGTGTGCAGCCCCAGCACTGAGTTCACACTGCCCTGAATTTATAATGCAGGTGAACGTATAACAGGCAGCTGGGTTTCCAGGCTAAAGGGATGCGGGAGGCCAGGCTGCTGCCCAGTGCGGAGAGGTGGCCGCAACAGCTCTCAGCCTCCTCACTATCTTCAGGCCTCCCTGGAAGGCTGCTCTGCTTGAAGGGCTGGCACTGCCCTGCGGACAAGTGTGTTCTTGGCCACCCAGAGAAGCCTCACAGGGCTGGCACCACCGAGGATGGGCCTCTAGTCGTCCAGAGTACAGCTGCATGGAAGCCCCTTCTCTCTGAGTGGTTAGTGGGTCCCCAGCATCACGAGTCACTGTTGAGAGGAACATGCGTTTAAGCTTCACTGGCCCTCGTCTCCGGGGACCCAGGGCCTTGGGAGGAGGAGGCAGGCCCTTGGGAAGAGCTTCTGCTGTTGCCTTGGGGCCTGCCACGTCGTCGAGGGTGGTTAGAAGGGCAGACCGTCCAGACATGAGGGACAGCCCCACTCACGTAGGCCCCTGAGGGGATGAGATAAAATAGATGAGTAAGCTGGCTCTGCGGCTCAGCCCGTCATCCCGCGCCTCGGGAGGCTGAGGTGAGTGGATTGCCTGAGCCCGCGGGTTCGAAACGCGCCTGGGCAACTTGGCGAGACCTCATCTCCACAATAAATCAAAAAAATTAGCCGGGTGTGGTGGCGCCCGCCTGTAATTCCGGCTACTCGGAAGGCTGAGGCGGAAGGATCGCCCGAGCCCAGCAGGTCGAGGCTGCGGTGGCCGGGAGCGGCCACCGCACTCCAGTCTGGGCGACAGAGTGAGGCTCCAGCTCAACAAAAAAAGAAAACAAAAAAGTAATAGATGAGTAAGGGGTGGCCCAGGACCCAGGAGGGAGTCAGCACTCGGGATGTGACCGTCCCATGAGTCAGCTACCTTAGTTCACATCCCAGCTTCAGTGTTAGAACCTCTCGGAGTCTCGGTGCCGTCTCCTGTAAAGTGAGGGTGATGTTAGAACCAGTCCCTCACGGTCACCGTGAGGAATAGATGCCGTCACACATGAAATGCACCGACCATGGGGTAAAGACCCCTGTCACCAGGAGCTGCACAGCTGCATACTGCCCAGTGCAGAGAGGTCGGCCCTTCTAACCACCCTCTACAGCTTTCTTTTCTCTTTTTTTGAGTTGGAGTCACCCTCTGTTGCCCAGGCTGGAGTGCAGTGGTACTCTCACGGCCACCACAGCCTCCACCTGCTGGGCTCCGGCGATCCTTCCGCCTCAGCCTTCCAAGTAGCTGGAACTATAGGCGCGCGCTACCACACCCAGCTAATTTTTTTTATTTACTGTAGAGATGGGGTCTTGCCAAGTTGCCCACGTGGGTCTCGAACCCATGGGCTCAGGCAATCCACTCACCTCAGCCTCCCAAATCGCGGGATTACAGGCCGAGCCACCGAGCCCGGCTTGCGCCTGGCTAATTTTTTGATTTACTACAGAGACACGGTCTCACCATGCTGCCCAGGCTGGTCTCGCAGCCATGTGCTCAGGCGTCCTCTTGCCTCTGCCCCCTAACTGCTGGGATTATAGGCGTGAGCCACCACACCTGACCTGAACACAGCTTTCATCCTGAGCCAATTGTGGGGGCCAGAGCATTGGGCAGATGTGGTTCTGAGGGTCTTCAACTTACTGTGCCTCAGTTTCCCCAGCCACAAAAGGGGAAGGCAGGAGTGCCTCTATCCCAGGGGTGATGTGGGGATTCAGAAAGCTCATGGACACATACTCATCATTGTTGGCAGGGCTGATGGACACTGGCAGCTGGTGGTTGACACCTGGCAGTCCAGCTCCCTCCTTTGCCGGGTTTAGACGCCCCAGTGCATCCAAAAGAGGAGCGGGGAGGATAGCAGGGTTGCACCCCATCTCTCTGGGCCGTCTCCCAGCCATCCTTCCAAGAAAGCCTGCCTGCCGACTGAGGTTCAGACCTGGCGACCCTCCCTGCCAGCCACGTTGGCAGACCCCCAACTCAGGCAGGCTGACAGCCGTGCTATTAGCTTAATTAACCTGGTCCCAAGAGAACCATCCCAGTTGGAGGCCAGCGCTCCGCGTCAGCTGGGACCGGGCCCAGCCACGTCTGACCCACTGGTTGCCTTCCACTGCTGGCCTGCCTGTCATAGGAAAAAGAAGTCGCTGTGGTCTGGATCCTAACTGCAGAGGCTTCTTCATAATCTTCCTGTCTTTCTTTCCTTTTCTAATTCAAGTGGCCTAACTCCACAACATGGCAGAATCCAAATGTAGAAAACATGGGCAAACCAGAGATTATGTGCAGTGTCGTCAGTCAGAACCTCAAGGACGTTTTCTTCATTTACATTTTGAAAGGAAAGACATGCACAGGGTAAAAACCAAAATAGTACAAAAGAATTTGCAGAGAAAAATAAGCCTCTGTCCCTTCTCTGCCCCCAGCCATCCATTGTTTCACTTCTGTGCCCTTCCAGAAATGTCCCAACATGGCTGAGCACACCCGTGTGTGTGCACTACCCTCACACCGTTATTTATTTGTCAACGTGGTCACCAGCATACACACATCTCCCTTCTTCATTCTCTCTTTCTCTTCAAGTCTCTTGGCAGTGGTTCCATACTAGTGCATAGAAAGTGACTTCATCCTAGCTAACAGTCACAGAGTTGCCTGTTTTATCCTCAAAGGTTATTAGGTTTCGACAAATTATGGAGACCAGAGAACTAAAGAAAAAGGAAACATATCAGAGATATATAAGCCCAATTTTTTTTTGTCTTTTTTAACTGGAATTAATGCCATTTTAAATTCTCGCTTAGAATTAGCAAGCTAGAAAATACATTGGAAAACTCTTCCAGGAGAAAGCAAGTAAAAGCAATCACGATCCCTGTGACTCTCCAAACAAAAGTTCCTCGTGCATTTCCCTTTAGATACATTCACAGCAGTGTCCAGCCATGGATGCTGCAGATGGATGGGGAAGAAAGTATTTCTTCCACTGAAGAATCAGGAGTGCCCCACTAGCATACTAGAGATCCAGGGAGCCAGGAAGGCGGTTTTAGCAAACTGTACACAAATAGAACAGTGGAAAAGGAATATTTGGCTTCATCATTTTAAGTATTTCTATATTTTTTCAGTTTTATGAAAGTCATTTAAACTTGTAAAAGGGACTGGGGGAGGAAGAAAGGAAAGTAGAAAGACTGGTTGCCTGTGACACATGTTCAGCAGCTGCTTTTTTTTTTTTAATTTTTGAGTTGGAGTCTCACTCTGTCGCCCAGACTAGAGTGCAGTGGCCGCTCCCGGCCACCGCAGCCTCGACCTGCTGGGCTCCGGCGATCCTTCTGCCTCAGCCTCCCAAGTAGCTGGAACTACAGGTGCGTGCTACCACGCCCGGCTAGTTTTTGATTTATTGTAGAGATGAGGTCTCGCCAAGTTACCCAGGCGGGTCTCGAACCCGCGGGCTCAGGCAGTACACTCTCCTCAGCCTCCCAAAGCGCGGGATTACGGGCTGAGCCACCGAGCCCGGCAGCAGCTGCTTTTGAGATCCTGCTCCTGACACCAGGCGTGAGGTAGGGTGGGAGGGAGGGAAGAGGGTGCCCATAGCACAGATCACAAGGAGATGAAGGCAGTGAAGGGGGGTGCAGGGTTGCACGATGGAGAGCACGTGGCCTGGGAGGGAGCACCAGGGGGTGAGTAGTCAGAGGAGGCCCCTCCAAGGAGGGGACATGTGAGCCAAGCCAGAAAGACGAGAAGCTGCCTGGCCACAAGGAGTGCTGGGAGGACACTCTAGACGGGTGAATGGCCACTGCAAAGGCCCTGAGGCAGGGACATGCCTGGTGTGTTTAGTAAGCATTGCTAGATGCCTGTGTAGGAGGAGGTGGACGGGACAGATTGTGGCAGACGTCAAGAGCTGTGGTAAGAGTGTGTTGAAAAAGTGAATTCCATAGGGTGTGGTGACTCATACCTGTCATCCCAGCACTTGGGAGGTGGAGGCGAGAGGATTGCCTGAGCTCACGGGTTTGAGACCAGCCTGGGTAACATGGCAAGACCGCGTCAATGCAATAAATTGTTTTTTAAAAATTAGCTGGGTGTGGTAGCACATGCCTGTATTTCCAGCTGCTTGGGAGTGCCACTGCACTCCAGCCCGGGCGAGAAAGTGAGACTGACTCAAAAAAAAAGGAAGTGTTTTCCCCAGGCTGGGTGCAGTGGCTCATGCCTATAATCCCAGCACTTGAGGAGACTAAGGAAGGAGGATCACTTGAGGCCAGACTGGGCAACACGGCAGACCCCGTCTATACAAAAAATTAAAATTAGCTGGGCGTGGTGGCATGTGCCTATAGTGAGCGATGATGATCCTACTGCATATCAGCCTGGGTGACAGAGCAAGACCCTGTCTCTAAAGAAAAAATTTGAGCACCCCCCCATAGCCAGCCTTAGAAACAAGGGTTGATAAACTCCAGTGTACCAAGCTAAGCTGTGTGAGTTTTCTAAAAATGGCTCCACACTCTACATACCCATTTCTTTTTTCACAAGGCGTCTCCAGGAGAACTGCTCTGCATGCCAGGTGGGTCAGCCCCTGTGCACGTGGCACTTAGGGTTCACGCAGGCCCTTCTGAAGGACAGGTTTCCAGAAGCAGGACTGTTCGGGCAGAGAGGACATGTTTCATAGTTTTCAGCAGGTCTTTGCACACTCCTCCCAGGAGGAAAGCCTTGGGGACAGCGCATCTTTCTGGCCAGGAGACGTGCTGAAGGCCAGGCTGCTTCCTCAGGGGGAGATAGGCTTGGTGGGCTCCCTCCTGAGCAAGACGGGTCCTGTGCTGAGTCACACTCGCTGTGCAGGGGATTCTGGGAAATGCTGAAATCAAAAAGGGAGGGGGAGGGGAAGTCCCCTTAGCTTCCAAGGGAGGAACCTTTACTTTTGGTGTGTGCGCGTCTGTCTCTTTGTCTTTCTGTTTCTTTTGGATCCAAGCTTTTAATTTGCCACAGAATGCACTTCCCTTATGTGAAGAGAGCCAGCACTACCCTAGACCTGGAATTCTAATTTGGGGAGGAATATGACCTGACAAGAAACAATCTTGCCACCCTCCCCATCTTCCTTTGTTAAAATCCCACTGCTGGCAGCTGAGAAAGACAGAAAACGTAGGCTTTAAACCCTCAGGAATCCAAGACATCTTACTTCTTCTCTGGGTTCAAAGACTCTTTCTTGAGTTACAAAATGGTGAAATCCAGGTATCAGCTTTTTTGAACTCGTTTTTATTATTATTATAACACATGATTATGGTAAAATAAATTCAGACACTTCAGGAAGGCATCAGACAGCAAATAAAAGTTCCATTTTTCCACCTCCTAATAAGACTCCTACTTCCCAGAGGTAATCATTGTTCCTAATTTCTTTCAGAAGTTTTTTCTGCATATAGAAGCATGCTTTTCATCAGATGTGATCATGTTCCTCATTCTGTACGTCTTTTTTCAAGCCATGTTTGTGATAAAAACGTAGCAGCCAGGCTAGGCAGTGGTACCTGTAGGCTCTGCGGCCCAGTGGCCTTGATTTGAATTCTGACTCCATTCACAGGCTGTGTGACTTTGGACAAGGGGCTTAACTCCTCTGTGCCTTAATTTTCTCATCCATGAGATGAGATACCAGCAGTCCTTAACACTGTGATAGTGCTGTCGTGGGGACCAAATGTGTTCATACGCGTTTCGAGGAAGACCCAGGCCCTGCTCTGGATGGTTGATGTTCTGCTTGGTAGACAGGCAGTAGGCAGAGACACAAAGACAACTGCGGGTTGTGATAACTGCTCTGAGGAAAGATCAGAAGACCAAGGTGATGAGAGACGACCGGTGTCAAGGCAGGGACGGTGCTGTGTAGTTATTTTCACCTCTGTGTGCCTCGTTTTCCTATCGGTAAAATGGAGGTGCTAGGCAATAGTGGCTGTCTCTGTGGACTGCTGTGTGGTTTTTTGGTGTTTTTTTGAGTTGGAGTCTCACTGTCACCCAGACTGGAGTGCAGTGGCCACTCCCGGCCACCGCAGCCTCGACCTGCTGGGCTCCGGCGATCCTTCTGCCTCAGCCTTCTGAGTAGCTGGAACTACAGGCGTGCGCTACCACGCCCGGCTAATTTTTTGATTTATTGTGGAAATGAGGTCTCGCCAAGTTGCCCAGGCGGGTCTCGAACCCGCGGGCTCAGGCAATCCACTCACCTCAGCCTCCCAAGGTGCGAGATTACAGGCTGAGCCACCGAGCCTGGCTTGCTGTGTGGTTTTAACTAGTTAGTGTACAGAGAGCTGTCAGGAGGGTGCCTGTGCGCCTTGAGCTGTGGGTATTTCTCTCCTAGGGAGTGATGATGTCTCAGGACAGGGTCCCAGTTTCCACCAGAGGAGTGAGACCCGAGCCCAAAGGCTCGGCCAGAATTGGAAGAGGAGGCAGGGGAAGTCAGCCTGGCTCTGGGGGCCGCTGAGTGGAGGGCTTGGGGCCATGGAGACCAGCCTTAGCTGCAAGAGAGCCACAGAGCCGTGGGTGACAATGTGTGGAGCCGGCAGAGGCAGCAAAAGACTGATCAGCCTGGAGGCGTGTGCACATCTCAGGGTGTGGCCTGCCTCGGGTAAGCACTTACCAGAGCATCCCTCGTTTCCCAGCACCTGCTTTGTGTCAGGTGCCAGCCAAGTGCTTGGCAGCAAACCCTGCAGTGGCACCAGGAGGTAAACATGTTTTCCAGACGAGCAAACCAAGGTCTAAGAGGTGGTGGGACTTGCCCAGGGCCCAAGGCCTATTTGCCTCCAGAACCCACACTGTTAGCCCCAGGCTGTGCCCCAATGGCCATGAGACCACTGAGTGCTCTAGGAGGCAGTGCGGGGTCAGCTTTGGGAATGCCAAAGTGAGGGTGGTGACCCGAGTGACCCGTGCTTACAGGCCACCTTCTGGAATGGGAAGCCCGGCCTGCCCATGGTCCATGTGCTTCCGACCCCCTGAATGTGAGCTTTGCTTCTCTGTGTGATGGCTGAGGAGGCTGAGGCTCGGGAGAGCCGACCCTGGTCCTGAAGCACCCAGGCTGGAGGTGTGCTGCTGCAGTCCAGCAGGGGCCCCCAGGGCCCAGTCCACTCACAAAGGCCTCTTGTTCGGCGTGATCCCACCCTTTTTCTGAAGCCCGGTGTTCTGGCCACTCCCCCCCCACCTGAACAGCTGCAGGACCCTCCTTAGCATTCCCCTACTCCCCCCATGTCTCCAACCTCCAGGGCCTGTTTTCTGCCCCGACCACTCCCAGACCTCAACCACTGCCCTCTGGCTCATTCTGCCCACCCCACGCTGGGCTTCCATCTCACTCAGACTCACCAGACTCAGGCCCCTCGTGGCCGCAGCGCTCCCCCACCCACCTGGCACCCAGCTGCCACATGGAGTCCTTTCTTCCCTCCAGGTTTCTGACCAGATGTCACCCTGAGAAAAGCCACCCCAGCCCCGTCGTCGGTCCCCATCCCTTCGCCCAGATTTATTTGGTCCTAAACACTTCTCTCTCTCGGTCACACGTGGGTTCTCTCTCTGTTCATGCATTCAGTCTTGGCCTCTCTCAAGAGCTGCCGGTGCCATCTTCGCTGCTGTGTCCCCAGGGCCTAGAACTGGCATGGCCTAGAGTAGGTCTCCAGTAGGTTCCCAGGGAACGTCTGTGGAACAAGCAAATGTAAAGAATAAGCCAAGTCCCCCTCGCTGCCACAGGCGAAGTGGAGACTGCAGCCTTGAGCTCACGCGCGGCATTGAGAAGTGGCTCCAGCCTGCCCATGCCCCTCTGACCCTGACGCTCTCCTTCCAGGCAGGTGGACACCAACACGAAAAATGTCTTTGGGCAGCCGCGGTTGAGAGCGTCCCTCCGAGACCTCCGGTCGCCACGGAAGAACTATAAATCCAGCATCGAGGACGACCTGAAGAAGCTCATCATCATGGACAACCTGGGACCAGAGCAGGAGCGAGACCCGGGAGTATGCAGCAGCCCATGGGAGGGCGGGGTGGGCAGGAGGGCAGCAGTCCCTGCAGTCCCTGCGGCCTTTTTCTGCCTGTGTCCTCAGCCTTCAGCATCCGCCAGCCCTGTTGGGTGTATGTGGATCTGTGGCCGGGGTGTGTCATCACACGGGTCGGGGAGGGCCACAGTATAAGCTGGCCTCCGCAGACATGGGGGAAGTGAGCAGGTGTGACTGGGAAGACCTGGGTCTGTGTCCTCCAGCCCGGGAGAGCAACGTCCCCGCCTCCACAGGGCGAGAGTGGAGCAGGGGCTCCCGGGGAGTCAGGCTCTGTGCCCGGAGTGCGAGGCAGCAGCAGGCACCACGGGCCCTCCGCAGAGTTGGCTTCTCCTCCCCTCTCGTCCCTGCCTCCTCTGCTTGGTCTCACCGCTCTTGGGGGGCTCGAGATAGGCCCCCGTCTTTCCAGGGTTCTGTCCCTCCAGCCCACAGCCCTGGGGGGAGGGAGCACTTCAGCCCAGTGCTGCCTCCGGGAGCCCCAGCGCTGATCCACACCCCTTCCCTGGCAGCCGGGCCCTTTCCAGGCGCCGGAGAATCGAGCCAGTCGCAGGCCAGAGAGGGGCGGTCACCAGGGGAGGATGGGGCGCTGTGACCAGAAAGCGGGCAGAGATGGATGCCGGGTGGGGGGGGAACTCACCACAGGTGCCCAGGACCACTGGACGCCTCGGACAACCCTGGGCTGGGCCAGGCCATGACCCCTGTGTCCCCCGTCCTGGCAGCAGTCACCCCAGAAGAGCCTGCAGAGGACGCTGTCAGACGAGAGCCTGTGCAGCGGGCGCCGGGAGCCCAGCTTCGCCAGCCCCGCCGGCCTGGAGCCCGGCCTGCCCAGCGATGTGCTCTTCACCAGCACCTGCGCCTTCCCCTCCAGCACGCTGCCCGCCCGCCGCCAGCACCCGCACCCCCACCTGCCCGGCGGCCCCAGTGCCACCCCTGCCGCCGGCAACGGCTTCCCGGAGAAGAAATGTGAGCCTGGGTGCCCGGGGCCTGGAGTGGGATTTACCCCGGAGGGGGACGCGGGGGATACCCGGACCCAGACTCACCTGGAGGTCAAGGGCTGGAGGTCATCAGTGAAGGATCATCTGAGGGAGGGCATGGGATTCATCTCAGCTCTGGGGGCCCTGGTGGGGGGGCGCTGGGGGTCACCCAAGAGCGAGGGAGTCGGCTGAGGCCGGAGACAGGAGTTTTTCAGCCCAGCAGGGTGCAGGCCCCCGAGGACCGGGTTCGCCTCCGCTGCTGCCCCCACTCCCCACCTCCCACAGCCTCCCTGTCCCAACATCAAGCAGTTTGCCTCCTGAGTGCTATTGGCTTTTGACTCCCCCAGGTTTGCCACACTTGGGGAAGTGCAGGGTGTAATTTATCCACCCCTTTATTCTTTTTTTTGAGTTGGAGTCTCACTCTGTCACCCAGACTGGAGTGCAGTGGCCGCTCCCGGCCACCACAGCCTCGACCTGCTGGGCTCCGGCGATCCTTCCACCTCAGCCTTCCAAGTAGCCGGAATTACAGGCATGTGCTACCACGCCTAGCTCATATTTTGATTTACTGTAGAGATGAGGTCTCGCCACCCAGGTGGGTCTCGAACCTGCGGGCTCCGGCAATCCACTCACCTCAGCCTCCCAAAGGCGTGGGATTACAGGCTGAGCCACTGAGCCCAGCCCACCCCTTTATTCATTCAGCAAACGCTTATTGAGCATCCCCTGTGAGCAGGCCGCTGTATACCTCACCTCCATCAAAAGCCGTGGGCCAGCTGGGATTGGCCGGGCCCTCAGTCCACCCTGCCATCCCCTGTCCACATCCCAAAGGTCCCAGAACTGAAGGGTGATGTGTCCACTGGCACCAACCCAGGTGGACGTGAGGCTGCTTGCAGTCCCTGTTTTCCCCGCTTGTGAGTGATGCATTGCTTCAGTGTGGAGCTCCGGTGTGTTGAATCCAGGGTGCTGGATTATGTTATATACGATGCAGTATCTGCACACTGACTCAAATCTAAACACACCTTGAATTCAGGGACGCTTTCTGCCACGAGGGTCTCAGCTGAGGGTTGTGCCCCTGTGTTATCCGATGGAGCTTCTCTACACTGTGGGGTGGGACGGAGGACACTCTGGGACCTTTGAGGGCGTCCATCTTCCCCCTTCACATCCTCCCTGGCTCTGGTATCTGCACCTGCCTTCCGTGCCCTGATGCCTTGGGGCTCCCTCCGGGGCCCCACCTCAGCCCCTCCCCCTCCGGGACCCTCCTCTAGATCACGTCCCCTCAGGTCATCCCACAGGGCTGTTCCTCTGCCCACATGCTCTTCCTCAGCCCTCTTGTGGGTCACTCTTGCGTCTCCGCAGTGCTGGGCTCAGCCACTGCTCTCTCCTCGATGGCTCCCCGAAGCCCCAGCCTCAGAGCCCCCACCTCTTGCCTCAGAGCCCCCCAGCTCCCCTCTGGTGCCCTCCGTCCGCACGTGTTCTGGACGCCGGCTGCGGGCCAGGCTCTGCGCTAAGCGCCGAGGATGCAGCTGTGAGCAAATCAGAGCACCTCCCTGTGTGCTTGGGTGGAATCCCTCCTGCTCCCAAACTTCACTGTGTGTCTCCCTCAACTGCCTCTCTTCTTTGCTGCTCTGCCTGAGGAAAGGCTTGGTGCGTGGTAGGTGTTCCGCCACAGCCGAGCGGGGGGTGGGCCAAGGCAGGGAGCTGGTGTGCACAGAGGACACAGACCTAGACTCCACGCAGATCTGAGTCTCTCCAGCCCACCTGCCTCATTCTCTGTCTCAGCTCAGATGCTCCTACCTCCAGGAAGTCCTCCATCCGCCCCACCAGGCCCATTCAGGCAGCTATGCAGGCCCCCTGGGATTCTCCCTTTCAATCCAGCCCTTACCGAATGTTTCCCCATCACAGCCCCACTCACCCTGGATTGTTGCCTCGAAACAATGCATCTGCCTCCCCCACTGCGCTGGGGGCTGCCTGAGGATAGGGCCTTGGGTTGTCTCTGCCACTGCTGCGACCCCAGCTCAGGGCCCTCAGCTTCACAGCACACGCAGACCCCCTCCCCAACTGACCCTCCGGTCCCCATCCGGGGGGTCCGGGAGAGTCCCATCCGGCCTCAGCATGGGAGGGACCCTGAGCCTCTCCGCCTCTCCTGTGCCTGCCCCAGATCCTCTTGCACCCCTCCCAACTGAAGAGACGCCCTCGGCCAGGCCTGGCTTCACTAGCCAAGTGCCCCCAGGCCCGGGTGCTTGTTACAGATGTCACCGATGACTCACTCTGCCATGGCAGCTCTCTCTCAGCTCCACCAGCCAGCTGGGAGGCTGGAGATGCGAGCAGGGGGTTAAGGCAGAGCAGGAAGCTCAGGGCTTGTTCACGCACCCACACGCGGAGAGCTGATGGCCTGAGCTTGTGTCCCAGGCCCTCTGCTCACAGACGTGACCTCTCTGTGCCTCAGTTTCTTTGACTGAAAAACGTGGCCAAAAATCATGCCACCTCATGGGGTCAGTAGAAGTAAATGCTTAGCACAATGCCTGACATGTCGCGAGCACTGAAAACTACGAGCTCGAAGCCATGTGGACCCAGCAAGGCCGTGTCTGGCTCTGAGCCTCAGTTTCCCTCCACCATGCCTAGGGATTATAACAGCACCTCCCGCTGGCTAATAGAGGCTTGAGATGCTCCCCATAGGCCCCCGGTTCAGTGCCAGGGTCAGTCCAGGGAACACAGAGCAGCTCGGTTCACTGTCAAGCTCTGCCATTTCTGACTGAGTCCCCTCCGGTATGTCTCCTGACCTCTCTGTGCCTTGCTGTCATCCGCTGTCCCCTTCCTTCAGGGGCTGTGAGGAACCCAGGGCCCTGTGCATGATAGCTGCAGCCATGTTTGCACTGTCACTTCTAAGCCACTGAGACTCCAGGGGTCTCTTTCTCTGCCCGCATGCCATACCTGAACCCACCAGATCTCCCATGGCGTCCCTGCCGCATCGAAACCCTGTCTTTACACTAGCGACCCAAATCTATGTCTGCACCCTGATACCCTCCTGAGCCCCAGCTCCTGTGGCCAGCCTCCTCCCATGTCTCCCGGACTGGCATCAAAACGAACTTTCACCTCCCCTGCCAGCTTCCTCCGTCTGTGCCTAGGCCAGCGCTGTGGCACCAGCCTGTGCCCTTCTGCTTGTCTCACACCCCAGCCATTCCTCAGGAAATTGCTCTGGCCATATCTGTAAAACAGACCAAGAATCTGCCTGTGGTCCCCCCATGGCCCACCCTGGTCCGGTCCACTGTTATCGTCTCCCTTCTGGATTGGGGATGCAGCCTCTGCTCACAGAGTCCGTCTCCCACACCAGCCAGAGCGAGCGTTCCAGGGGCATCATCACGCTCAGGGTGAAAAGACCAGCCTTCATTGGCGCTCTCAGGGCCCCACACAGGCCTCCTCAATGTTCCTTAAACATTACAGGCACATTCCTGCCTCAGGGATTTAGTGCTGCCAGTTCTATCTGCCTTGAATGCTCTTCCCCTGGAATCCCTGACTTACTCCATTCCTTTAAAGTTTTGTCCAGATATCACCTCTGCCAGGCTTCCCCCAGCACTTCGTTCAAAGTCACACCTAGATGGGTGTGGTGGCACATGCCTGTCATCGCAGCAACTCTGGATGCTGTGGCAGGAGCACACTTGAATTCAGGGGTTCAAGGCTGCAGTGCACCATTACCCTGCCTATGAATAGCCACTGTACTCTAACCTGGAAAACACAGTGAGACACCATCTTTAAAAAAATAGCTGGGCACGGTGGCTCAGCCTGTAATCCCGCGCCTTTGGGAGGCTGAGGTGAGTGGATTGCCTGAGCCCGCAGGGTTCGAGACCCGCCCGGGCAACTTGGCGAGACCTCATCTCTACAATAAATCAAAAAAATTAGCTGGGCATGGTAGTGCGCGCCTGTAGTTCCAGCTACTTGGAAGGCTGAGACGGAAGGATCGCCGGAGCCCAGCAGGTCGAGGCTGCGGTGGCTGGGAGCGGCCACTGCACTCCAGTCTGGGCGACGGAGTGAGACTCCAACTCAATAAAAATAAAAATAAGCCGGGTGCAGTGGCTCACACCTGTAATCCCAGTACCTTGGGAGGCAGAGGTGAGAGGATTGCCTGAGCCCACAGGTTCAAGACCAGCCTGAGCTATATGGTGAGACCTTCATGTCTACAACTCAAAAAAAAATAGCCAGGCATGGTGGTGCATGCCTGTAGTTCTAGCTACTTGGAAGACTGAGGCAGAAGGATCACCTGAGCCCAGCAGGTCGAGACTGCAGTGGCCATGAGCATGCCCCTACACTCCAGCCTGGGCGACAGAGTGAGACTCCAACTCTAAATAAATACATACGTACATACAAAATAAAGTCACACCTACATAAAGATCCGGCACTTCCATCCTCCTTACCTGCTGGAGGTTATCCCTGGCACTTAGCATCTTGGAATAAATGACATAATGTCTTTGTTTCTTTCTCTCTCCCGTGTTGGCGTGCTCAACCATTTCCTGTCTCTGCCCACCCAGCTGCCATCTCAGCCTCAGAGCTCTCGCTGGCTGACGGACGGGACCGGCCCCTGCGGCGCCTCGACCCTGGGATGATGCCGCTGCCCGACACGGCCACCGGTCTCGAGTGGTCCAGCCTGGTGAACGCAGCCAAGGCGTACGAAGGTAGGCACCTTCACCCAGCCTTGCCAGATCCTCCCACCTTTTCTGTCCCAGAAGGATTAATGTAGGGCCTCGTGGCTTTGTGGGGGACCTGACCGAGTTCTAGAGCCAGGGAGCAGGGTTCAAGCCCTGCCCTGTCACTTGCTCCCTCTGCATCCTGGGCAAGTTTCTTCAGCTCCCTGATCCCGTTACCTTGTCTACCAGCCAGGGTCAGTGACAGCGCCAGCTGCCTGGGGCTGTCATGAAGATTTTATGCAACACTGTCTGTAAAATATGTCAGGCACAGAGCAAACCCTCAATAGGCTGTGTGTTATGACTGTGTTATGATCACAGTGCCGAATTGCAGAATACAACTTGGATTTGGATTTGGTTTGGCTGCATGTGGCAGGAAACACAAATTAACAATGACTTAAGCACACAAGTCTTTATGCAGGCCAGAGTCCCTGAGGTGGGCCGTCTTGGGCTGGTGCTGCACCTCCACAAATTCATCAGGGCTCAGGCTCCTTCCAACTCACTGCTGTCATCATTTCTAGGGGGCTCATCCTTCCCATCCAAGAGGGCTACCAGAGCTCTGGCCATCGTCGTATCTAGCTCCAGCCAGCAGGTGGGGGAGGGGCACTCCCTTCACGATGACTTTTCCCAAAACTTCACATTCTTCCTACACTTACTTCCTGCTGACCAGGGCAGGCTGGGAATGGGGCCATGTGCCCAGCTAAAATTTGGGATTTGGAGTTATTAAGGAAAAACAGATCCTGAAGGACAGCTTGCAGTCTCTGTCATTGCCTTCCCATTGCCCCTGGGCAAGTGGCTTTACCTTTCTCATCTGTAAAATGGGACTCATGATAATCTCCGAGACACATATTCTTCTGGCACATTTTTTTTTTCTCATCTTTCAAGCCACAGCTTGGCTGTTGCTTCCTCTAGGAAGCCCTCCCCTGATATCCTGCCATCAGGGTCAAGTATCTCCTGGGCTCCCACAGCCCTGACCCCTCGGGACTGTCACTGTCTAATGATGAGTCTGTCTCCCCACTGGACTGAAAGGGCGGGATCCAGGGCTGTCTCTGTCACCACTGGGTGCCCAGCACAGGTTCTGGCAAGAGCAAGATCCATTAATGCACCGTTCCCCAGCCTTTCTGGCATCAGGGGCCAGTTTTGTGGAAGACAATTTTTCCATAGACTGCAGGGAGGGGGATGGTTTCGAGATAATTCAAGCACGTAGCTTTTTTTGTTGTTTTTTGAGTTGGAGTCTTACTCTGTCGCCCAGGCTGGAGTGCAGTGGCACACTCATGGCCACCCCAGCATCAACCCACTGGGCTCTGGCGATTCTTCTCCCTCAGCCTTCCAACTATAGGCGTGCGCTACCACATCCAGCTAATCCTTGATTTGTTGTAGAGACGCGGTCCCGCCAAGTTGCCCAGACTGGTCTCAAACCCGCAGACTCAGGCAATCTACTCACCTCAGCCTCCCAAAGCACTGGGATTGTAGACTGAGCCACCAAGCCCAGCCTCACATAGCATTTATTATGCACTTTATTTCTATTATTATTGCATTATAATATATAATTAAATAATTCAGCAACCCACCATTTAAAAAAAGGCAGACAGAAGTGGTAAATAAATTAATAGGTAGATCGCTCACAGACTAAAATAGGTGTCAGATTCTGACTTAAAGCCTGCCACCAGATGCAGCTGTACAACTGAAGTACATCAACTCACTTGCCACTCAATAATAGGGTTTCGATGTGAGTCTGCAAGCAATTGAATTATTATGGTCTCTGTGCAGTCAAATCTCACGGCTAATGTTAATCCTATATTTGCAGCCACTCCCCAGTGCTAGCTCCACTGCAGGTCCACCTCAGATCCTCAGGCATTAGATTCTCACAAGGAGCGCGCAACCTAGATTCCTCACATACGCAGCTCACAAGAGGGTTCCTGCTCCTGTGAGGCCGCTGATCTGACAGGAGGTGGAGTGGCTGTAAATCCAGATGAAGCTGCTCACCCCCTGCTATGTGGCCGGGTTCATCACAGGCCACAGACTGGTACCAATACGTGGCCCAGAAGTTGGGGACCCCTGCCTTAAAGCATACCCATTGGGTGCACATCTTTTATGCCTCCATATTTGCACCAGTCCACATCTAGTGGAGGGCCATGGAGGAAGCTTCCTCCCTCATTTGCTTCCTTTTGTTGCTTCCAGACTTCCCTGTCCACAGGCCCAGCCTCAGCTGGCCCCCAGGCCTCACACTCTGGACCCATTGGGGAATGGCTGCCACGCAGTGGCTCAGCACTGCAGATAAATCTGGACTTAGAGACAGGCCCAGTGTGGAGTGCTTTGCTTGTGACGCTCCCTGGAGGAGATGACTCTCATGCCACTGTTAAGGAACAGCCACTCTGAGCAGCACTTTGTCACTTTATGAATATCACCTCTTCTATAAAGTGTTCAGGCTGCCGGGCTCGGCGGCTCTGCCTGTAATCCCAGCGCTTTGGGAGGTCGAGGTGAGTGGATTGCCTGAGCCTGCAGGTTCGAGACCCGCCTGGGCAACTTGGCGAGACCTTGTCTCTACAATAAATCAAAAATTAGCCGGGCGTGGTAGCGCGTGCCTATAGTTCCAGCTACTCGGAAGGCTGAGGTGGAAGGATTGCCGGAACCCAGCAGGTCGAGGGTCCGGTGGCCGGGAGCGGCCACTGCACTCCAGTCTGGGTGACAGAGTGAGACTCCGGCTCAATAAATAAATAAATAAATAAAGTGTTCAGGCTGAGGGATCTGTTGTGACTCCCATTTGCAGATGAGCACACAGGCTTGGCCGCCACAAAGTCACCTGGCCAAGGCACACAGGGTCAGGATTTGAACACAGGCCTGAACACCCCTTCAGGGAACGGGCATGGGGAACATTTTACAGAAAGGGAAACACAGATGACACTCATGCTTTTGAAAATAGCTGGCCAGAAAACTTCAGGTTGAAACTCACTGGGATACAGTCCTTTATCAGAACTGCACACTGTGTGAGGGATCAGAGAGCATAGGGGCCCCTCTTGCATTGTGGGTGCAGTGTAAGTTGGGCGCAAGCCCCCACAGCCTCTGTGGAGAGCAGCTCCGTGATATCTACCAGATTTAAAATGCACACACCCAGCCAGGAGCAGCAACTCACACCCGTAATCCCAACCCTTTGGGAGGCAGAGGCAGGAGGATTGCTTGAGACCAGGAATTTGAGACCAGCCTGGGCAACATCAAGACTGTATCTCTGCAAAAAAAAAAAAAAATGTTTTTTATTAGCCAGGCACAGAGGCATGCACCCGTAGTCCTAGCTACTTGGGAGGCTGAGGCAGGAAGATCACTTGAGCCCAGGAGGTGGAGGCTGTGGTGAGCTGTTATCCTGCTACTGCACTCCAGCCTGGGCGACAGAGTAAGACCCCCCAACTCAAAAAATAAATAAAATGTGGCCAGGCACAGTGGCTCAGCCTGTAATTCCAGCACTTTGGGAGGCTGATACGAGAGGATTGCCTGAGCCCGGGTGTTCGAAACCAGCCTGGGCAACCTGGTGAGACCTCGTCTACAATAAATCACAAAAACTAGCCAGGCATGGTGGCATGTGTCTGTACGTCCAGCTACTTGGAAGGAGGTAGAAGGATTGCCTGAGCCCAGCAGGTCGAGGCTGTAGTAGCTGTGAGTGTGCCACTGCACTCCAGCCTGCGTGACGAGAGTAAGACTCCAACTAAAAAAAAAATTTTTTTTTGATTGTTTTCTTTTTTTGAGTTGGAGTCTCACTCTGTCGCCCAGACTGGAGTGCAGTGGCTGCTCCCGGCCACCGCAGCCTCGACCTGCTGGGGCTCCGGCGATCCTTCCGCCTCAGCCTTCTGAGTAGCTGGAACAACAGGCATGCGCTACCACGCCCAGCTCATTTTTGATTTATTGTGGAGATGAGGTCTCGCCAAGTTGCCCAGGCAGGTCTCGAACCCATGGGCTCAGGCAGTCCACTCACCTCAGCCTCCCAAAGGCGCGGGATTACAGACAGCCACCGAGCCTGGCTCAATTTTTAAATTTAAAAAAGAAAATGCATACACCCTTAGGCTCAGCAGTTCTGTGTTCTTGACTTTCTTGGCCTGGGGGAGGCCCGTCCTTGTGGCCCATCCCCACGTGGCCCACTTGAACTTGCACAGGGCCTTCCTCAGGCTGGCCTGCTCTCCAGAGGGCCTTGGTGGGAAAGCAGGGGCGGTTGTTTAAAGTGGGGCCCCTGTGTGTTTTATTGATTCATCTGTTGATTCCACAAACCAAATGCCGCTGTCTGGACGACCTCACATCCCGCCGACAAGGCCTGGGCAGTTACTTGGTCCATGACTTTGGAAGGGAGGGGAGAAGTAGGAGCCACCACAGGGCCTGACAGGTGAAGGCCCGGTGGGCTCCCGAGGGAAGAAGCAGGGGTGATTGAGCAGGAAACTGGAGCCTACTGCCTGGTTTGAGCCCCAGCTTTGCCACTGAGTGGCGTGTGACAAGTGACCAACGTCTTACTGCCTCAGTTGCTCCTCTGTGAAATTGGGTACTGTTCCTGCCCTACAGGGTTATGTGAGCATTAACGAGTTTATGTAGATTTACTGCAATTAAGGACCAGAGTCACCAGCAGTATCTGTCCCTGGGGGCATTTGGGTTTTCAGCCCCAGATCTGAGAGCCAGGAAGAGGGTACAAGCGTTTTCAGTGACAGCCGTCTCCAAATGCCTTAGCATCCTGCCAACACCATGGGCCCCAGGAAGTCTCACAGCAGGCCTGAGGGGTTCTCACTCCCTGGGCTCCCAGGAGACCCAGCTGCCGGATACCAATCCCCAGCCATGGGTCCCCTGCGTGGGAAGGCCAGGTAGCCTGGTTGATGGCACAGACTCCCCACCAGGCTGTGCGTCAGAGCACCTGGAGAGCTTTGCCTTCTTTGTAAAATTAATAGACAAGCCACAGAAGGTTGTGGGGGAGGGGTGAGCCTGAGCAGAACGGGCTAGAAGGAAGCGCACCAGCACCCTTGGTGGTTACCTCCCTGGGAGAGCTGAAGGGACCAGTGGTGGAATGGAGTTCAGGTTGGTGTCAGCTTATTTTAAGGTTTGGGTTTTTAATGAAAATACATATGGGTTTTCCTGTGCAACTCTAATAAATGGAAGAGGCTTAAGGGAATTCTTGTTAATGTTGGTAGTTTTGTTCAAAAAAACAAAAACAAAACAAACCCTATCCACTAGAGATGTTTATTGAAGAAGTTTCTTCAGGTGAAATGCAAAGATGTCTGGGGTTTGCTTTCATTTCCTTTTTTTTTTTTTTTTTTTTTAGTCAGAGTCTCACACTGTTGCCCAGACTGGAGTGCAGTGGCACAATTAGGGCCCACCGCAGCCTTGAACTCCTGGACTAAAGGGATCTTTCCACTTCAGCCTCCCGAGTAGGTAGGACTACAGGCATGTGCACCACACCCGGCCAAATTTTATTTTTGCAGAGGCGAGGACGTGCTGTTTCCTAGACTAGTCTTGAACTCCTGGGCTAAGGCAATCTTATCACCTAGACCTCCCAAGATGTTGGAATTAGAGTTGTGAGCCACCACACCCAGCCTGCTAATATTTATTTTAAGAGTCACAGGATCAGCTGGGCAAGGTAACTCAAGCCTGTAATCCCAGCACTTTGGGAGGCTGAGGCGAAAAGATTTTTCCTGAGCCCAGGGG
Organism: Cephalopachus bancanus; assembly: GCA_027257055.1. Classification (NCBI taxonomy): domain Eukaryota; kingdom Metazoa; phylum Chordata; class Mammalia; order Primates; family Tarsiidae; genus Cephalopachus; species Cephalopachus bancanus. Next base: position 41,341 of record JAPVLO010000452.1, on the reverse strand, counting down.
TTCGTGACCAGCCTGAGCAACATGACGAGACCGCGTCTCTACAATAAATCAAAAAATTTCTGGGCATGGTGGCATGAGCCTGTAGTTCCAGCTACTTGGAAGGCAGAGGTGGAGAGATCACCTAAGCCCAGCAGGTCGAGGCTGCAGTGGTCATGAGCGTGCCACTATGCTCTAGCCTGGGCGACAGAGTGAGACCACGACTCAAAAAAAAAAAAAAGAGAGAGAGAGAGACACGGGGTCTCACTCATTCTATTACCTAGGCTAATCTCAAAATCCTGGGCTCTAGTGATCTTCCTGCCTCAGCCTCCCAAGTAGCTGGGATTACAGGCGTGAACTACTGCACCCAGCAAGGGGTTTGTTTTAAAATATTCCAGAAAAGGTCAGGCACAGTGGCTCAAGCCTGTAAACCCAGCACTTTGGGAGGCCGAGATGAGAGGATTGCCTGAGCCCAGGGGCTCGAGAACATCCTGGGCAACTTGGCAAGACCTCATCTCTACAATAAATCAAACAATTTTCCGGGCGTGGTGGTGGAGGCCTGTAGTTCCAGCTACTTGGAAGGCTGAGGCAGAAAGATCAACTGAGCCCAGCAGGTCAAGGCTGTGGTGCCTGTATGCCACTGCACTCCACCTGGGCGACAGAGTGAGACTCCCACTCAAAAATAAAATAAAATATAATATTTCCAGAAAAAGAAAAATAGTAAGGGAGAGGGAGTGGGTACATCTTATGGTACCAAAGGTAAGGAACTGCTAGAAACATAAAAACCAACCTAAGGAGTTGGAATGGCCACAGTTGGAATGACACTATAAATGACATTAGTACTGGATTATAACCCAAAGAGTAGAATAAATAAATCTATGAGTCTGTAATCCTTTAAGTAAATAACAAAAACAAACGGTAGCAGCATGACAACTCATCCTTTTTTTTTTTTTTTTTTTGAGTTGGAGTCTCACTCTGTCACCCAGGCTGGAGTGCAGTGGCACGCTCCCGGCCACCGCAGCCTCGAACTGCTGGGCTCCGGCGATCCTTCCGCCTCAGCCTTCCAAGCAGCTGGAACTACAGGCACGTGCTACAACACCCGGTTAATTTTTTTTTTGATTTGTTGTAGAGATGAGTTCTCGCCAAGTTGCCCAAGTGGGTCTCAAACCCGCGGGCTCAGGCAATCCACTCACCTCAGCCTCCCAAAGTGCTGGGATTACAGGCTGAGCCACCGACCCAGCCGACAACTCATCCTTATAGAACAATTTCAGTGATGAATTTAGAAGGATTGAGGAAAATAGGAAATCACCATTAGAACACAGTTGTATGACCGAACTCGGTGGCTCAGCCTGTAATCCCAGCACTTTGGGAGGCCAAGGTGAATGGATCACCTGAGCCTGCAGGTTTGAGACCAGCCAGGACAACTTGGCGAGACCTCATCTCTACAATAAATCAAAAAAGCTGGCTGGGCGTGGTACCGCACACCTGTAGTTCCGGCTACTTGGAAGGCTAAGGCGGAAGGATCGCTGGAGCCAGCAGGTTGACGCTGTAGTGGCCGTGAGCGTGCCACTGCACTGCAACCTGGATGACAGAGTAAGACTCCAACTCAAAAAAAAAAAAAACATATTAATAATCATTGTAGGCAATACATCTGATGGTTGCCAAAATTCGTAGAAAAACTTTTTAAGTAGAAGCAGATTATTTTTTTTTGTTTGTTTTTGGTTTTTTTTTTTGGTTTTTTTTTTTTTTTTTTTTTTGAGTTGGAGTCTCACTCGGTTGCCCAGACTGGAGTGCAGTGGCCGCTCCTGGCCACCACAGCCTCGCCTGCTGGGCTCCAGCGATCCTTCCGCCTCAGCCTTCCGAGTAGCCGGAATTACAGGCACGCGCTACCACGCCTGGCTGATTTTTTGATTTATTGTAGAGATGAGGTCTCGCTGCCCAGGCGGGTCTCGAACCCGCGGGCTCAGGCAATCTACTCACCTCAGCCTCCCAAAGGCGCGGGATTGCAGGGTGAGCCACCGAGCCCGGCTGAAGCAGATTATTTATATAGCCTCAAAGTATCTACCCCAAAATACTTAGGTATTTTTGTAGCAGTCCACAAAAATCTTTCACACTTGTCCCTCTGGGAGATGGAGCTTAGTTCTCCTCTCCTGGGAGATGTTGGCACTTGGTGACCTGCTTCTAACAAATCGAGTGTGAGAAGAGGGAACCACAGTAACTTCACAGTAGAGAAACTTGGAGGTCACATGAGCAGCCACTAGGCACATCAATGCCATGGGTCCTGGGGTGACACCCTGAGGACACATCATCTCTCTGGTATTCTTCCCCAAATCTGTGAAAACATGAGACAAACCCACATTGAGAGACATTCTACCAAGTCCGACCAGAACATTCAAAAGTGTTAAAGTCATGAGATACAAGGGAAAATGGAGACATTGCCACAGAAGGAAGGAGCCCAAGGAGATGTAGCAACTCAGTGTGCTGGGGAGTCTGAGTAGACCCTCTGATGAAAAGGGACATGAGTGGTGAAATCTGGGTAGTCTGTCGCCTGGCCACTGGTTTTGCACCAGTGTCAGCTTCTTGGGTTTGTTCGTGGTGCCTTGGCTGTGTGAGATGTTGTCATCGGAGGATGCTGGGTGAAGGGCTATGGAATTCTCTGTATTATCTTTGCAGCTCTTCCACAGATCCAAAATTCTTTCTAAATAGGAAGTTTTTACAAGTGAGGAAGGGCACAGGCACCTTTTGCACGTGCTAAACACATTCATTATCTTAGTATGGTAATGACTGCACAGGGTGTGCACATAGCAGAGCTTACCAGCCTGTTCGCCTATAACATGTGGGTGGGTATATTGCATGTCATTTAAGCCTCAGGAAGCTGTAGTTAAAAAGTCAAGGCCAGGCAAGGTGGCTCATGCCTGTAATCCCAGTACTTTGGGAAACCAAGGCAAGAGAATTGCCTGAGCCCAGGTTTCGAGACCAGCCTGGGCAACTTGGTGAGACCTCCTCTCTACAATAAATCACGTGGTGGCACGTGCCTATAGTTCCAGCTACATAGGAGGCTGAGGCAGAAGGATCACCTGAGTCCAGCAGGTTGAGGCTAGGGTGGCCGTGAGCATGCCACTGCATTCCAGCCTGGGCGACAGAGTGAGACTCCCACTCAAAAAAAAAAAAAAAAACCGGGCTCGGTGGCTCAGCCTGTAATCCCGCGCCTTTGGGAGGCTGAGGTGAGTGGATTGCCTGAGCCCACGGGTTCGAGACCCGCCTGGGCAGTGAGACCTCATCTCTACAATAAATCAAAAAATAGCCGGGTGTGGTAGCGCGCACCTGTAATTCCGGCTACTCGGAAGGCTGAGGTGGAAGGATCACCGGAGCCCAGCGGGTCGAGGCTGCGGTGGCCGGGAGCGGCCACTGCACTACAGTCTGGGCGACTGAGTGAGACTCCAACTCAAAAAAAAAAGCCGGGCTTGGTGGCTCAGCCTGTAATCCCCGCGCTTTGGGAGGCTGAGGTGAGTGATTGCCTGTTCGAGACCCGCCTGGGCAACTTGGCGAGACCTCATCTCTACAATAAATCAAAAATTAGCCAGGCATGGTAGCATGTACCTGTAGTTCCAGCTACTTGGAAGGCTGAGGCAGAAGGATCGCCGGAGGCCAGCAGGTTGAGGCTGCAGTGGCCAGAAGCCGCTACTGCACTCCAGTCTGGGTGACAGAGTGAGACTCCAACTCAAAAAAAAAAAAGGGGGGAAACCAAAACAGCTGTACATTGAAAATCACTGAAACTGGGGTGGGTTCCTAAGGACTTGCCACAAGATGTTCTCTGCTTTGGGACAGGTTTGAAATTGTTCTCTATAAACATATTGTCAGCCGAGCAGAGTGCTGTGTTCCTGTAGTCCCAGCTACTTGGGAGGCTGACACAGGAGGATCACTTGAGCCTCAGGGCGGTAGTGTACTGTGTCTACAGGGTCCACACTAAGTTTGGCACCAATATGGTGACCTCCAGAGAGCAGGGGATCCCAGGTTGCCTGACGGGGGTTAAACTGGCCCAGGTCAGAAGAGGAACAGGTTAAAACTCCTGTGCTGTTCAGTAGTAGGATCATACCTGGGAATACCCACTGGACTCCGGCCTGGGCAACACAGCAAGACCCTGTCTCAAAAAGAAAAAAAAGCAGAGCTTTTAAAATATGTGTATAGATAGATATCTAGGCGAAGAAAATAGACATGAAATCCAAGGTAGAAAAAACAGCTGTAAAGGTTATTATTTAGAACACTGGAGAAAACTTGACGAGGACTGTGTATTCGTTAATATTGTACAGTTGTTAGATGTCTTGAGTGTGATAACGGTGCTGTGATTATATAGGAGAGCAGCCCGTTTTCTGGCAGCGTGCAGTGATGTGGACAGAGGGAAAGTACCATGATGTCGGCAGTGTACTCTCAAAGGGGAGAAAATACTCACAGACAAGGAGAGAGAGAAGTACATGTGGCAAAATGTCCACAGCAGGCGGCCCTAGGGGTGAGGATTCAGGTTTTTGCCAGGCTGTTCTCGAAGCACAGAAATGGCAGAGGTTGGGCCCAGGGAGCTGCTGGGGCTCTCGGGCTCGCCCTCCACCCTGCCCTGCCCCGGTGGTGCCACCTTGCCACGCGGCCCACGGACACCTTGTTCTTAACGCCCCCAGGATTCCATTGTCTGGCTGTCCGTGGTCCACCGAGCCCACTGCTGTGAGGGCATCGGGGCAGCTGCCAGCTCTCACCATCACAGAAAGATGATCTAACAGTCACGTTTGAAAATCCCGGCGTTGCCAGCACCCCAGCAAGTCACGTGTCCAGGGTGGGCCCGGGAGTCTTCACTTTAACTGGCAGCCCTGTGTGGCTTCTTGCCTCGCTTCAATATGCATGATGCTCTCCATCTCCCTCCTTTCTGCTTGTGGAATCCTACCAGCCTTCTCAGAGGAGAGCGAGCAGCATAATGAGTCCCCGTGGACCCGGCGTCAACCCATCTGCTTTTGGCCCCTTTTTGATTCCATTTTTTTGTTGACCAAACCAGGTCATTTATGCCGAGAACACGCTGGCTCTGAATTCAGTTGGTTGCTTCCTCACGCTGTCGTTTCACTTGTCTCTCTGTCCCTTGCGTTTTGTAGAACTGGTCATTGAATCTAAAGACTTGATCAGAATCGGGACGGGGCTTGTTTGTGTTCTTGTTTTGTGTATTTATTCGGTTAGGGTGTTGGTCAAGAACCCGTCCTAAATGCCTATGGGACCTATCAAAAGTGCGATTGGAGCCGGGCTCGGTGGCTCAGCCTGTAATCCCGCGCCTTTGGGAGGCTGAGGTGAATGGATTGCCTGAGCCTGAGGGTTCGAGACCCGCCTGGGCAGCGAGACCTCATCTCTACAATAAATCAAAAAATCAGTCGGGCATGGTAGCGCGCGCCTGTAATTCCGGCTACTTGGAAGGCGGAGGTGGAAGGATCGCCGGGAGCCCAGCAGGTCGAGGCTGCGGTGGCCGGGAGCGGCCACTGCACTCCAGTCTGGGTGACAGAGTGAGACTCCAACTCAAAAAAAAAAAAAAAAGTGCGATTGGAAGCACTTGGAGGCTTGGGCGGGATGTGGGGAGAGGTGAGGCCAGGTCGGGGGCGAAGCTGGAAGCCCTGCCGACCGTCCCCTCCTCCTCTCTCCCTGCAGTGCAAAGAGCCGTCTCACTCTTCTCCCTGAACGACCCGGCTCTGAGCCCGGACATCCCACCTGCGCACAGTCCTGTCCACAGCCACCTCAGCTTGGAGAGGGGGCCTCCAACCCCCAGGACCACCCCGACCATGAGGTGAGGCTTCCCTGGGAACGTCCAGGGGCCCGGCAGGGTGACCGGCGACAAGTCTGCACAGGGAGGGACACCCACGAGAGGTGGCTGCCGGGATCCCCACTCCTGGACAGGAGCTGGGGGAGCAGCTCCTCCACTCGCTGACAGACTGGGGGGTGATTACACTGCACCAAGCCATGTACCGGCGGTGACCAAGACAGACTCTGCCCCGTCCTGACAGATCTCCCGGTCCAGTCCAGTAGAGATGGCGCTGGAATTGGTACTCGCATAGTCATTTCACTTCCAACTTGGAAACGCTAAGTAGCGTCCCCCAGCCCCCGGCGGTGCCGCCCTCGCCCACCTGTCTGCGCCTTGGGCTCCTCCTCTGCAGATCCTGAATCTTGCAGACTTCCACCTGCCTCTCCCTTTCACATCCCGGCAGTCCTGCGCTGGGCTGTCCGGAGACCCAGCGGCCACAGAGGCCAAGCCTGGCCCTCAGCAGGCTTCGTGGGGGAGGGTGGAGGACAGGGGACAGACATCTCGCAGTTGTCAGCGCACGCACGGTTTCTCACATCGAGTGCAACGCATTCGACTGCACTAGCTTGGCAGACAACAAAATTAAAAAGAGGCAGAGAGGATGTAAATGGCACGTTCTGCCTGTACAAAGATTTAAATAGTGCATTTCACACTCATCTGCACACCTCGCTGTGCAGGGCTCTGCGTCGACAATCCGTGCACTGTGTATCGTGGGCAACTGAAGCCAGTTTTGAGGGTAATTTGGACTCTTCTTGTTTTTCACACACTGGCTTTAAAAGCCAGCCTCCCCCACACATGCAGGCCCACCACAAGAAATAGACAGCGTTAGTGCGGGTGGGAGCAGGGTGGGTAGGGGAGAAGGCAGGACCAGGGCCCCTGGGACACTCCTGGACCCCCTTTACCTCCTCCCGTCGCCTCCCGCCTCTCCCTGTAGCTGCAGGAGCATGGAGGCAGGAAGGGGGGGAGACAGGAGGGCTGAGACGCCTTGCTCCCTTCTGATCTGCCAGGCACCTCCCCACCCCCGCGGACTGTGTTCCTGCTACATCCAGCCAGGCCTTGTTCAGCCCCGTCTCCACATGGATGGGGCTGAGCATTCCCCTCTGCAGGGCCTTGCGGGCCCAAGGCTGGGAAGCTGGACAGGGGAGGAGCCACAGGCCAAAGGTCCCCAGCACGAGCGTTTGGGTGAGCGACATCCCCTGCCTGAGCCCAGCCTCCCTCCTCTGTTCAGTGGGGAACAGTGCAGCACGCCCAAAGGCCACAGCGGCAGCCAGGCTCGGCGGCTCAGCCTGTAATCCCGCGCCTTGGGAGGCTGAGGTGAGTGGAATGCCTGAGCAGGTTCGAGACCCGCCTGGGCAACTTGGCGAGACCTCATCTCTAGTAAATCAAAAAATTAGCCGGGCGTGGTAGCGCGTGCCTGTAATTCCAGCTACTCGGAAGGCTGAGGCAGAAGGATCACCGGAGCCCAGCAGGTCGAGGCTGCGGTGGCCGGGAGCAGCCACTGCACTCCAGTCTGGGCGACAGAGTGAGACTACAACTCAAAAAAAAAAAAAGGTCAGGCTCGGTGGCTCAGCCTGTAATCCCAGCGCTTTGAGAGGCCGAGGTGAGCAGATTGCCTGAGCCCGCAGGTTCAAGACCCGCCTGGGCAACTTGGCGAGACCTCACCTCTACAATAAATCAAAAAATCAGGTGGGCGTGATAGCACGCGCCTGTAGTTCTGGCTACTTGGAAGGCCGAGGCGGAAGGATCGCCGGAGCCCAGCGGGTGGAGGCTGTGGTGGCCGGGAGTGGCCACTGCACTCCAGTCTGAGCGACAGAGTGAGACTCCAACTCAAAAAAAAAAAAAAGATCACAGTGGGCAGGGAGCTCCGTTAAAGTGACCACAACAAGCTGGGCAGCCCAGGGCCTGGCATGGGGGGCTCTCAGGTATGGGCACACTGACGTCATCACTGCCAGCTCCATTGTGGTCCGGTCTGGGGCAGGCCCTTTTGTCCATCTGTTCGCTCACATGCTCTCTGGGCCTAGAATGGTACCTGGACCTACTTGGTGGACACATGGAGAGGGTCTCCCTGAAGTCACATATGTGGCCTCTCCTTGGGGTCATGCACGCCTGAGGGCAGGCACCCACCCCTGCGCAGGCTCGGTGCCCTCATGACCCCGTCTGCACCCACAGATGTGCCCTTGGTGGGCAGAGTGTGACCGAGAGGAAGGCTGGCTCTGGCTTCCCTCAGAGCTTCTCCTCTGTGCACACCCAGACCCCCAGCAGGGAAGGGACTCCCCAGGATGTCAGGGGTGAGAGGGGCCTGTGCCCCGTGTGCCCCCCAGCTGTGGACCGAGACCCCTTTCTGGGGGCTGCGGGCTTCCGGCCTGACACTGTCCGCTGTCCTTTCAGCGAGGAGCGCCCCCTGGATCTGACAGGCAAGGTGTACCAGCTGGAGGTGATGCTGAAACAGCTGCATACGGACCTCCAGAAGGTAGGGCCTCGCAAGGCGTGCCCTCCCCCGCCCGCGTCCCAGACAGGCCAGCAAGGCTCGGGCCCCTGTCTCCACCCCGCGCCTGCTATTCTTGACTGTGGGCGTGGCCAGAGGAAAAAGTAGTGATGCCGAAGGCTTGGAAGCTCACAAAGGAACTCTCATGCATGCTCAAGGGAGAATAAATTGGCCCAGCCTTTTTGGAGGGCAGTGGGACAATATTTATCAAAAATGTGATTGTGAGGCTGGGCGCAGTGATGCCTGTCATCCCAGCACTTTGGGAGACCGAGGCAAGAGCATTGCCTGAGCCCGGCGGTTTAAGACCAGCCTGAGCAACTTGGTGAGACCTCATCTCTACGATAAGTAAAAAAATTTGCCGGGCGTGGGGGTATGTGCTGATAGTTCCAGCTCCTTGGAAGGCTGAGATGGGAGGATTGCCTGGACCCAGCAGGTCGAGGCTACAGTGGCCGTAAGCATGCCACCACTGCACTCCGGCCTGGGCGATAGTGAGACTCCGACTCAAAAGAAAAAGTAATGGTGTACTTTGTTGACCAGCAGTTCCGCTTGTGGGAATTTGCCCATGAGACCTTCCAGTGTGGGCACAAAGAGATCATGAACAAGGATGCTCATTGCTGCTCTGTGGGCAGGTGAAAATCGGAACCAGTGTGGCTGTCCACCGAAGGGTTGTGAGAGTCGCAGGGGACCCCTGCGGCAGCAAAGCCCACGGCCAACAAAAATAGTAACACATCTGCCAGGTACAGTGGCTCACGCCTGTAATCCCAACACTTGAGCCCAGGAGTTGAGGCCAGCCTAGGTAACATAGAAAGACCTCATCTCGCCGGGCTCGGTGGCTCAGCCTGTAATCCCGCGCCTTTGGGAGGCTGAGGAGAGTGGATTGCCTGAGCCCACGGGTTCGAGACCCGCCTGGGCAGGCGAGACCTCATCTCTACAATAAATCAAAAAATGAGCCGGGCGTGGTACATGCGCCTGTAATTCCGGCTACTCGGAAGGCTGAGGCGGAAGGATCCCCGGAGCCTGGCAGGTCGAGGCTGCGGTGGCCGGGAGCAGCCACTGCACTCCAGTCTGGGCGACGGAGTGAGAATCCAACTCAAAAAAAAAAAAAAAAAGACCTCATCTCTAGAAAAAAAAAAAAAAAAACCAGCCAGGCATGGTGGCTCATGCCTGTGATCCCAATACTTTGGGAGGTGGAGCTGGGAGGACTGCCTGAGCCCAAGGGTTCAAGACCAGCCTGGGCAACTTGGCAAGACCTCGTCTCAACAATAAATCAAAAAAGTAGTCCAGCAGGTCAAGGCTGCGGTGGCCATGAGCGTGCCACTGTACTCCAGCCTGGGAGACAAAGTTGAGACTCCGACTCGAAAAAAAGCAGCAATTATGTTTAAAAAAAAAAAAGAAAGAAAACAAAAAAATTGGCCAGGCTTGGTGGCTCAGCCTGTAATCCCGGCATTTTGGGAGGCCGAGGTGAGTGGATTGCCTGAGCCTGCGGGTTCGAGACCCGCCTGGGCAACTTGGCGAGACCCCCATCTCTACAATAAATCAAAAAATGAGCCAGGCGTGGTAGCGCACGCCTGTAATTCCAGCGACTCGGAAGGCTGAGGCAGAAGGATCGCCGGAGCCCGGCAGGTCGAGGCTGCGGTGGCCGGGAGCGGCCACTGCACTCCCGTCTGGGTGACAGTGAGACTCCAACTCAAAAAAAAAAAAAACAGGCACAGCAACTCATGCCTATAATCCCAGCACTTTGGGAGGCTAAGATGAGAGGATTGCCTGAGCCCAGGATTCAAGACCAACCTGGTCAACATGACAAGTCCTAGTTCTCTGTAATAATTCAAAAAACGTAGCCAGGTGTGATGTCACGCGCCTGTGGTTCCCGCTACTTGGAAAGCTAAGGCAGAAGGATCACCTGAGCCCAACAGGTTGAGGCTGTGAGTGTGCCACTGCACTCCAGCCTGGGCGACAGCGTGAGACTCTGACTCCAAAAAAACAAGGTCTAACAGCCATGGGTTGGGAGGGATGTCCAGAGGCCACATTCCAAACTTATCTCCAAGGGGTGGAAGAATTAGGAGAATCAGGGCCGCTGAGGCTTTCACTTGTTTATACACTTGTGGGGAAAAGGTCAAAAGGCAGCAGAGTACATGTGTAAGGCCTCAAGCACGGGAATCCTAGGGGCCCGGGTTCAGACCCACCTCCCATGCCCCACCATCACCTGTGCAATGCTGTGTGACCCAGGACGCACTGCCACGTTCAAACACTGAGTCCCCCAGAAGGCTGGCGCCTGCTCGGGTGGCCCTGTGTCCACGTCCCAGTTCGCCACTTGCTGGAAACAGGACAGCAACAGCCCCTAAGTCCTCCGGTGGCTGCACAGGTGGGATGCAGTGAGGGCAGCAGGGGTGATATCTGTCTGGCATCCACTCCTTGTCAGGCTGCGTTCTGAGAGCTTCAGTCTGTGGCCTCAGGGAAGCCTCGCAGCCATTCCTTTGGAGTTGAGGAACTGGCCCAGAGAGATGCGGGGCCTTGCACAGGGTGGGACTGAGCCCGCCAGTGGGCAGGCTGCACGGCCCCGGAGCCGTTCGCTGCCCCAGGACCCCCGAACCCACCCGCCTGACGCCGGCCCTCCCGTCCCCGCAGGAGAAGCAGGACAAGGTGGTGCTGCAGTCGGAGGTGGCCAGCCTGCGGCAGAACAACCAGCGGCTGCAGGAAGAGTCACAGGCCGCCAGTGAGCAGCTGCGCAAGTTCGCCGAGATCTTCTGCAGGGAGAAGAAGGAGCTCTGAGGCGGGAGGCGCTGCGCCCTCTGCCCAGCCCCTCGCTCGTTCCCTGCAGGCCGGCTGCGGGCCCCGATCTCCTCTCTCCCTCTCGGCTCCTGGGTGCTGGTGTGGCCAAGATAACCCAGCAAGGGCCCTGTCCCGACGGCCCACAGCCCTCCTTGGACTCGGAAAGGCCGACGGCAGAGGGACCCGAGCCGGGGTCTGCTCGGTGCTCGAGCGCCAGAGGGCAGCGCGGCCCCCCCAGCTGCCCATCTGTGATCCTGCGCGGGGACGCCCACCCCGCCCTTGGCCTGCCCTGCTGTCCTCATTAGCCCCTTAATAGGATCCAGGAGAGGGGCGAGGAGTCGGCCTCCAAGCCGTAGCTCCAGGAATCACAAACCAAGTTTCTGCACCACGTAGAGCTGTGGCTTGTGGGGCCAAGCCCCCTGCATGAGAAACAGCGCGAAGCCAGCCCTGTCCTCCCCAACCCGTGGGGGGGGCATGTGGAGACAGACCAGGGCTCCTCGGTCCCCAGCACGCAAGCTCCACAAACCACGAACACTGTCTCCTCCCAGCCCCCTCGGTCACAAAGCAGCCAGGAGCACTTTCGTAGAGTTTAAATTATTTTCTCGGGGCCCCAGGATGGAGAGGGAAGGCCCGCAGCCAGACTCACTGCTCCAACAGAGACCATTTGTACCTCCCACGGTTTCTACACCTTTTTCTATCAGCTCCTTTTCTGCCAGAGGCCACAGCGCCTGGGCTTGGGGCCCACGGGGTCCTCCACCTTCCAGCCGCCGTCCTGGCCTGCCGGCTGGAGGGCCGCCACACAGCCGACTCTCCTCGTCCACAGCTCGACCCGGCCCTGGCCAGCAGCCTCGCCTCCTCCGGCTCAGCAGGGGCTCCCGCAGCCCTCGGGTTGGGGAGAGGAACGGCCATGTCTCCTCCCGGTTTCCTCTTCTTCGCAAGTCTCCCAGCCCATCTCCCTGGCCCCCAGCGGGACCACCAGACACCCTCACTGTGCTCCCGGGGACACCACACGTGCAAACCCCACTGGATGCTGGTTCTCTAAGGCAATAAGGGGCAGCTTGCCAGGCAGCCAAGCCGGTGTGGTACTACGCTGTTCACCCAGGAAACAGAGTTTCTTTTTTTCCTTCTTTAAAAACAAACAGAAAAATATATATATATATTTATTTTTTCATGTAGAGTTGCGCTAGAACAAGTCTGTACGGCGACGTCTGTGGATCCCCCAACCTCACGCCGAGGACCCAGGCGTGTGCCCCGGGGGCGGGGGCCGCGGGGAGGACTCGAGGGAGAAGCAGGGTGGGCGAGTGGCAGCTTCCCGTCTGGGGAGGCACCCGGCAGGGAGGAGTTGGCGGAGCGGGCCTGGCCCGGCACCACGCTCCAGGGCCCCCGCCAGCGCCAGGCGGCCCGGCCCTTGGCCAGGGACTCCGCCGCCTTCTCTCTGGGGCCAAGAACCTCCGGGCGGGGGGCTCTGGGGACTGCACGAGACGCAGGCGCTCAGGGGGGTGCGGGGCCCGGCGGGGGGACGAGGGAAGAGGGGGCTCCCGTCTCCCTGTGGTCAGCCCGGGCCGAGCCTGGCGGCTTGAGGCGGAGCCTGAGCTGCCATCTCCACCCCCGCAGCGGGCGCAAGGTGGCTGCCGGGGGCCGGCCCGCGCATAGCCGTCCTCAGCCCTGGCCAACTACTGTGATGCCTCTCCCGCCCCGGCCCCCTTTCTGGGGGGTTCTCCAGTGCCCCACCCGCTCCCTTTCCTCAGACCCTGACCTGGACCTTTTTTCTTTTTTTTTTTTCCGTCGTCTCCTCATATCTTCAGATCATTCGAATCATTTTGGGGACCTAATCATGTACATTGACAAGTGTAAATTATGAGTTTTGGTTTTCTGTTATTTTTTAAAGATTTCTGCAAAACAAATCTATTTAATTTGAGGTTGGTGTTCTATCTGATGGCTGAAGATAGCAGGGTTTTTTTCATATGATTTGTTTCTTTTGGATTTTGTATTATTCCTCATTGTCTTTTTTCATCCCCGTCTTGAGATTTTCTGGCATGTTTCTGGAGGTTTCAAAGGAAATAAATGTTTCATAGAAATGACTTGTGTGTTCACTAGCGGGGCAGCTGCCCGGAGTGACTGACAAGGGGGTACGGCCGAGAGCCCCTCCTCCTGCTTCTCTCCCCCTTGTCCCCAACACTCGTCACCGCCACAGACGCCACCCGTCCCTACGAACCAGGGGACTCCAGCCTTGCAAACATCTTTTCCTTCTAATCAAACAACAGACATCCAACATGCAGCGTGTGGGATATCCTTAGGTTAAGAGAGAGTGGGATTCCATCTCAGAGGTCACATACTGGAGGCCAGACCCAGCCTATGAGTTGTGTCAGTTTTAGAAGCAGAGGCCAACTTTTAGAATCTGGAGCTTGGACACGAGGAGCACCAGGTTTCCAGCTCAGCAGATCCGGCCCGTGGGGCAGGATGCCCAGGTAAGGGGCCCAGGCCACACCCTCCCCGCCCACCCTGGCCGGTGGCTGCCTGGGACGCTGCTCCCCCTTCTGTCTGCAGAGGCTGGAGCAGACCCCCTTCGGCAGTAATCCGGGGGTGGCTCAGGCAGAAGGCCACCCACCCCCACCCCCGGGGGCCCCAGATCTGCATCTGGCCTGGAGAAGACTTGCAGTTGGGGTGGGAATCGGGGTCAGACCGACGTCCAGATTGGGAGATGGTGGGTGAAAACCCCAAAGTTAGCCTCCCGGACGGGGCTGGCCCGGTGGGGTCTTCCTGACGTGCCCCGCCCATTTACCTGCCACTGAGTTTCAGAGTTAAACCCCGCTGCTGCTCTGACTCAGCCCCCCCCAAATAGGCCTTTTCCCAAAAGTCATGGGGCTTGCCCCGGGGAGCAGGACCCGCGTCCCCACGTCTCCTCGAAACCGCAGACTTCTCCAGACACTCCCGGTCCTCACCCCGCGCTGCCCTGCCCCCGCCGACGGGCGAGGGGGGCGGAAGCCGCGGCGCAGGCTGTTCTCACATCCTCGCCCGGCGCCCGCGACACGCCGGCCGCTGCCGACGCCCCGCACCGCGCGCGGCCCTTCCCGGCTGCCCCAGTTTCCGGGCCCGCCGCTGGGGGCGGCCTCGCCCGCTCTTCCCGGAGCCCCCGTGCCCGGGGCTCTCCGCAGTGTCCCGTTACGCCCGAATGGCGGCGGCCGTCCCCCCCCGAAGCCCGCGCCTCCCCCTCTCGGGCCCGGGCCCTGGGGCCCTGCCTGGCCCGGCGTCCCGCCCCTCCCGCCCTCCCCTGCCCGGAGGGACGCGTCCTCCCTCCCGGCCTCCCCTCGGTCTCTCTTCGGGCTGCCTCCCCCCGAGTCGCGGCCTGCTTCCTCCTCCCGTCTTTCCCCGGCGCGTCGGCTGTTTTTCATGGCTGGCACTTCCTCTCTCCCACTAAGCCTCCATCCCCCGGCCCTCTCCCCGCGACCCCGTGGCTCCCGAGCTTCCCTCCTCCGCCCGCCGTCGTCCTCGCCCGCCCCGTCCTCACTCCGCGCCCACCGCCCGAGTCTCGCCCGGGCGCCCCTGCCCTCCCCGACCCCTTCCTCGCCCACCCCCCGCGACTCGCGCCCTCCTGCGGGACTGGCCGCCCCGACACCCGCCCCGCGGGCCCGGCCGGGCTCCGGCCTGCCCTTCCCCCCGCGCCGGCTCGCGCCGCCCGCCCCGCCGCCCGCGCAGCTGCAGCAGCCCGTTGCCAGGGCAACCACAGCTGGCTGGGCGGGAGCCCCTCCGCCCCACCCCGTCCCCTCCTTTCCGGCGAGGCGGGGAGGAGCCGGGACAAAGCCGGGAGGGGCGGGGGGCGGGGGGCGGCTCGGTCCCCTCCCCCGCGCGGCCCCCAAGCCAGGCCGGAGACCAGGCGGTCGTGGGCAGAGGGGTCAGGCCCAGTTTAATACACAGAACAAGTTAATTCACAGCAGAGGCAGGCAATGAAGGAGACTCGGTTACAAGGGGGGGCGCTCCTGGCTGGGGGATCCCCCCAGCCCACCACCTTCCCCACCTGCAGTCTCAGTTTCCCTTTTTTAAACCCGAACAACAAACACACACAACCACAAGAAACAACCACGCCCCCTCACCGCCCCCAGCAGGGCCGCGCGCGGCGGCCGGGGGCAGCCAGGCCTGGAGGGGCAGGGAAGAGGGCGGGGACGGAGGGAGAGTCCGTCGCAGAGTCTGTGCTTCTCGTTCCAGCAGGCGCTGGGCAGGGGCCCGCCCGGCCCCCCCGCGGCCACCGCCGGCCACGGCAGGCGCGAGGCGGGCGCAGGGCGAGGCGGTCGGGGCGGGGCAGGAACAGAGTTCAAAACCGTGGTTCACATCATGCAGTATCCGCGGCCGGCACCGGGAGGGGGCCAGTGTGGGCGCCATGCCCACCTGCCCTGGGCACGAGGGGGCTGGTGCCCGCCTCGAGCGGGGAGCGGGACCGCTGCAACTCCAGAAGCCGGGGGTAGGGGGCGCCGGGCGGCAGGCCGGCAGAGACGGTGCCCAGACGGTGCCCGGCGGTCGCTCTCAGCAGCGCCCCCTCCGCCCAGCCAGGCCTCATAGGACTCTTCGTATATATTAATTTTTTAAAACTTTTTGTCTTTTTCTTTAGAAAAAGGCTCTGTCCATGCCCCCGGCTGGCACCCACCACCCCCCAAGCCCGCCCAGAGGCGGGGTATGGCTTTGAGGGGAGCAGAAGCTCCTGGTGTCCGTTTGCCAGGGGATGGGGGAGGGAGGAAGGGAAGGAGCCCGGCGGGCCGCCCCCCACAGGGCAAACATTCCACTTGCACAGAAGGGAGGGTGGCCCAGCCCCCTGGGGCTTCCCCCCACCCCCACCGTGGCGGGGCATCAAGGGGGGGGGAGCAGAGGCTGGGAGAGGCAGGTGGCAAGCACCGCCCGGAGGTCCAGGTGAGCCAGCCAGGCCTAGGTGAGGGTGATGTAAGCAGAGGCCTTCTCTTTCAGGTGCCGAAGACAGAGGTGACAACTCCAGCTCCCTGCAGGGCAGCCAGAGGGTGGAGTCAGGCGCAGGCCCCGCCCCCGCAAACCCTTCCCGCCCCCCAGCTTCCCCCCCCCACTGTGCCCACCTCTTCGCTCACCTTCCGGGGGCTCCGCCATGGGGGGACTCAGGCAGTACATGTGGTAACCCCGATCGCAGTCATCACAAAACAGCAGCTGGTCCTGGGAGGTGAGACCCGCCCAGCTGGCACCCTGGGGGCACGGGCACCAGAAACCGGGGTGGGGGGCTGGGGTTGGGGCAGGGGCCAGGTCACGGGAGCTGGGGGAGGTGGTCCCTTCAAGAAAGCGGGCGCCCAGGAGGTCTTTGCGGTATGGAATCCTTGCAAGGCGCACTTGGCCAAGCCAAAGCAACCCTGAGGACAGCTTGCCACCTGTAGTCTGGGTTTCCTAAGACTCTGCAGAAGGCTTTAAATGAAGGATCCTGTGATAGTCTGGTACCAGCTCAGAAGCAATGGCCTGGTTCAGATCCCAGCTCTACCGTTTCCCTGGCTGGGGGACTCTGAGCAGATCACTCTCTGTCTCTCTCTGAGCTCAGTGGTTCCTTCTCTGTAAAGTGGGAACAAGAGCACCTACCTGGGAGGGTGGCTGGGAGGAGTCAGAGAGATGAAGAGTAAAAAGTGCCGGGCTCAATTAATGCCACTAACAATGATAATAACGCATGTTACTAGTGGTCTCCAGGGAGGGGCTTCAGGGACAGGCTCTAGGCTCAGCTGGCCAGGAGGCGCCAGGTGGGGAGGACATGTCCGGGGGCGGGCGGGCACTCACGTCGTTCTCTGAGGTGCCACACAGGCTGCAGGACTTGCATTCGATGCACTGCCAGCGGTAGGTCCGCACAGCCGCGGTCATGTTCACCGTGAACTGTAAACACGAGGGGTGTCCTGGGGGCCAGGGGGCAGGGATGCAGTTAGGGGGTCATCTTGCCCCTGGTGGGTACTGACCCCTGGGGGAGAACTGGCCCCGCCCCCACCCCGACCCACGAGGCGCGGGGATGAGCTTCCGTGGCCCACCGCCTGACCTCACACCTGCCCACCGAGCGTCCAGCAGGCAGCGGTCCCGTGGCCACCACAGCCTCCTACCCAGCTACCATGGCAACCACACTCTGCTCCCCAGAAAACCATGACAACCGCATGCCATTACCCACAGTGCTGTGGCAACCACTTTCTACCACCCACAACACCGTGGCAACCACATTCTGTTAACCACCGTGCTGAGACAGCCGCATTCCATCACCCACAGCAGAGTGGCCAGCCGGGCCTGTTAACCACAGCAACGCGGTGACCACACTCTCCCGGCCACGGTGTCATGGCAACCCCCTTCCACAACGGCCTCCCACACCTTGGTTTCATGCAGCTAAAGCCCAGAAACCCAAACTGTTACAATACTGTGCCATGTCAGTCTATGAGTCATTCTACCACCCCAGTGCGGCAACCACCATAGCCACGACCTGCCACCACGACCCACGATGCCCGACACCTGCTGCCACTACCCTGTCCAGCACGGCTGCCTTCCGTGATCCCGAGTTGCCATGACAACCACAATTCATTACCCACCGTGCTGAGGAATCCAGTCTATTACCCACAAGTCCATCATGGGAAACCGGGTTCTATGACAATAGTTCTGTGGCCAGCACATCCTGGTATCCATGGCACCCAGGCAATAGCACACCACTAGTCGTGTGGCACGGCGCACTACCACCATGCCTGGCAACCTGCGCTCGCTACTCTCGACACCCTGGGGTCTTCACAGCCACATCCCGTCTTCCCCGAAGCCTCACTTGAGCCCACAATCCTCAGCTGCCCCGCTGGCTCTGGTCATCCGCGGCTTCCGAGATGCTCTGGGGCCCCACAGTCCTCACTCCCCTGCCTCCTTCCTGTCCCCTCCACCCAGTCCCCGGAACCTCAGGTAGGGGGTGTCACCTGATCGCCCACAGTCCGCACAGGAGATGAGGTCCTCGGGACACCCCGTCTTCTTAGAGCCCCCCAGGCAGAAGTCACAGTAGCCGTTGGGGATGACAGTGCCGTCAGGTGCCTTCTTGGCTGCAAGACAGCAGGCAGGCGTCAGCCCGGGGCAAGCAGGGGCACCCAGCAGAGGTTGCTGTGGGAGTGAGCGGGGAGGCGTCCCTACCTGTGTGTTTCCTTTGTGCCTCAGGGACCCAGGCCAATTCTTTGTAAAACTCTGGGGGTGAGGAGGACAGAGAGAGGGGCTCTCACCACAGGCAAGGCTCCAACCTGCCCCCAGCCTCAGCCCCAGGGGTGGATCGCTTGGTCCGGGCACAGGGGAGGTGGACACACAGCCAGTTCTCATCAGGACTTCCAACTCTTTGGGACAACTGGCATGTCCTGTTTATTGGGTCAAAACTTGGCCAACGCGGCTTTAGGAAGGGCCCTGCCTCCCCTACCTAAGCCTCCCCTACCTAAGCCCTGACTAGATCAAAATTCTGCAGATTTCATTGGCCAAGATCTGGAATGAAACAGACATTCAGGAGGAAAATTCTGAGCAGAGGTGCCAGGGTGTGTAGGGGACGTGGGATGAGGCGACTCGGCCTCCCTCCAAGGGGTGGGGGGAAAGACAGTTTCTCCACCGGCTGAGCCTCCCCCAGGCCCTCTGCCCCTCCCCCATCCCTCAGCTGCCAGGGTTGGCATGGGATTGGCATGGGCAGGCACCAAGGGCTTCCAGGCCACAAACCCTGCCCCTTGGCCAAAGCTTAGCAGAGAAGGGAGAAAGGGAGCCAGGGTGGGAGGGGAGTCATCTATCACCCCCCCTCCCCAAGCTCTAATTGAAACAATAAATCAGACCCAGAAATATTACGCCCGGGCTGGGAGCAGGAGAGATGGTTGGTTGCCATGGCAACCCCAGAGCCAGCATCCCCATGGTCGGTGGGGGGAGGGAACCGCTGAGCTGGAGATTTTCCAGAACCGGCTAATGTGCCCCCACCCACCCCCTGCCGGGCTTCTCAGCCCCCACCCCCAGGGTCCCGCCACCCCCCACCTGGCCTGCCGGCTCACGTTTGTGGTTGTTTTTCCGGTGGAAGGGCAGGGCGTGGCGTTCGGCGTTCTCCTCCCCCTCCTCCTCAGCCAGGTGGGTGTGGGTGTAGTGGTAGCTGAGCCCCGGCCGGTTCTTATACCGTTTCCCACAGACTGGAGAGCAGGCGAGTGGGGAGGGCCGGTCAGCCCCGCCCCGCCCACGCTGCCTCCACCCTGGCCTCCAGGATCACGCCTCCCCCCTCTGCCGGAGCCGGGAGCCTGCCCCCACCCAGGGCCAGAACCGCAGGGTGAGGGCCATGAGGGGAGAGGTCTCTGGGCCCCCCTCTCTCTCTCTCTTTCCCCCTCTTCAGAAGGACTCACTATCACAGACATACGGCTTGTCTCGGTCCTCCAGGGAAGCGGTGTCCTGGCGTTTCCGGAGACCCCCGATGCCATATGCCTGGGGGGAATGTCAGGAGTTAGGGGCCAAGAAAGTGAGGAAATGGAGGAGTTGCATCATGTGGGCTTGTAAATCAAATTGCTGCTGTGCAAACTTTCTTGCTGTGGGGCCTGGAACCTCTCTGAGGTTCGGTTTTCTCATCTGTAACACAGGCATGAAGATAGTTCTAATCCACTGTGTCATCTGTTTTGCAAATGGCCTAAGTTTCCACATCGGTAAAATGGGTATTAAATCCTCCACCCCTTCAGACTACTCTGGGAACTAAATGAGGTTAAACTTGCGGCAGGGCTGACCGTTGTTCATGCTTAATAAGTGGGATCTGTCTCAGGCGGGAGGGGGGCAGAGGAGAAGCTTCTAGATGATACCTTTCCTTTGGCCCTGTTCTTCCTCCTGGGAATGTCATCCTCCAAGTCTTCCACCTCGAGGTCGTGTGGAAACTCCAGCAACTGCTGTTTCTGGGCACCAAGAGGAGGGAGATTGGGGTTCAGAAATAGGGGGCACCGATCTGCTTTTGAGGGGTCTAGGCAGAGCTGAAACATGGGGATGGGAGGCCAAGTCAGGAGTTCTTCCAAAAAGGAATGAGGTCAGTGAGGGTGGAGACTCAGATGCCTGAAGGCCCTGGGGGGCCAGGGAAGGTTTCAGAGCAGGAACCTGATGTCCAGGGCAGGCAGCGGGGATAAGAGGAAGACCCGCAGCTGTGGTCCCCGGAAATGGGCCTACCTGGCAGTCCATAATGGTCTCCTCCTCCTTCAGCTCCATCTTCTTCTCCCCTGTCTCAGCACACAGCAGAGCCTCGAGGACTGGCCCTTCTGGGAGGCCACCCTCCTTCTTCAGGGGTGCCTCACAGTCTGGGGACAGGGCCATGGAAGGAGGTCAAGTGGAGAAGTTGTCCCTAGAGGACTCCTCAGACTGCCAGGTGGGGGGACCATGCTTTTGTGGGCGCGAAGAGGTTTTCCCACACTCATCCAGGAACAGAGGGAAGGATTCAACCACACACACTGGGAAGGATGCCCGGAGCCTGGAGAAGACACAGCCACACCCTCAGATCCACTCAGATGCCCAGAAGGAGACAAGGCCAGAACCTTGGTACACCCAGACACCCTCAGAAAAGGGCACCATCAGACCACCTGGCACGCCCAGATCTATGCAGGGGAGACAGAGCCAGACCCTTGTGTACACCTAGATCCACATGGAAGAGACCCCAGCCAAGCCCTAGATACACCCAGACAAATAGGAATCGATATACCCAAGTAGGACACATGGACACACACAGGGGAGACACTGACAGACCATCTGAGACAGTCAGACATTCAAAGGAAGAGGCACAGCCAGATTCTCAGATATACTTAGGACACTCGAAGAGATTGTCAAGCCCCTTGGATACACAAAGAGATACTCAGACAGTTAGACCAGCAGATATACCTAGACCCTCGTGGGGAAGACACAGCCAGATGACACACCTGCACACACATAGGGAGAGACACAGACATACCCAGGTGGGCACACACCGACACACACAGAGAAGCCAGCAGAGGAGTCAGACGCACACAGTAAGAGACACAGCCAGGTGGGCACTCTAGGACTCCTGGACACACACAGACCCTCGGATCCACCTGAGCAGAAGAGAAACAGCCAGTGTTCCCAGACACATTCAAGCAAGAAGCCCAGACACTCCTACAGGCCAGCACACACACGCGGAAACACACCTAATCCCCTGGACACTGTGGGGCAAAGAGTCTTCCAGACACTCCAAAGCAGCGGGACACTCACAGCGAGAGACAGCCAGAAGCCCTGATACACCACTCTGATAGAGCAGACCCAGGGAGAAAGAACCCTCTAAGACATGGGGAAACACCTGGGAACACTCGGACACACTCCTCCGAGAACAGAAAGAGTTCCGACCAGACACTGACACATGTGGACACACTCAGGGAGATAAAAATCTGGACATCCTCCGGCATCCGCAGAAAAAAATACAGCCGGACACCCTGATGCATCCCGCTCACCGGGGAGAGGGCACTGCCAGAGCCTCCACACACCCGGACACACCCAGCAGCCATGGCTGTGCCTTCCATTCCACCCGGGCACCTAGGCCCACGGAGGAGGGATACAGTCGGAGCTCAGTGGCTCAGAGAAAACTGTAGAATCTTGGGAATCCACCCAAGACACACATGGGCAGACACACAGCCAGCCACGCAGACACTGGCCGGAGACGGCCACGGCCATGCTGGTCACACACTCATCCGCGGGTGCGGGGCGCGGACGGGCCGCGGCTGCTCCACCCACCGATCTTGTACTCGCAGGGCCGGAGTCTGGGGTCCTCCAGGATGTTGAGTCTCCGTTTCTTCCTCCAACAGCGGGCGGGGTACGTGTAAATCTGTCCCGGGGCCAAACCTGCAGAGACAGGGGGATGAGGAGGGGCCCCGGGGCCGCGGCCGACCCGCCGCCCGCGCCCGCCCGGCGGTACCCGGCCCGCGGTGGGTCTTCTCCATCCAGATGTAGCAGTTGTTCTGGGCCACGCCGGTCTGCGAGTCCAGGAAGGGCAGGCGCAGGCTGCGCTCGGCGCACAGGCGCGCGTTGTAGCTGCGGCAGTGCTCGATGGCCTCGCGGTAGAAGTCCTCGCCCAGGCTGCGAGGGGCGGGCGGGCGCCCGTCAGCGAGGGCCGGGCGCCGGCCGCCCAGCACCCTCCCCAGCCGCCCTCACCCCGCCGGGCCGGGGGTGGGAGGGCCGCCCCCTCCGCCGCCCCTCGCCCCCCTTCCCCCTCCCGGGCCCCCGGGCCGCCAACCCGGGACTCCGGCAGGCCCCGAGCCAGGGAGCAGATAGCTACACACGACACCGCAGCAGACAAAAACACGCCGGACCGTGCACACAGGATCATATCCGAACACACAACACAAACCATTCACACAGTCGCACACACAAAGAGAGACATATCCCAATACTCACAAAGGAAAAACACACAAATCTCACACACGTGCACACATAGGTAGCTACTGAAAACCACACATAGCCCAAGTTACATAGTGTGGAAGCAGAGAGATCACACAGATAGCCATGCACAAATACACATCACATCATACTCAAAGACACACAACATAAATCACTCACACAAAGACATACAGCATGGAAACAGATCACACTACACACATACACACACACACCCATGCATCCAAAGACACACACAGATAGATACACAAATGTCAAAAGACAGGAACTATAGAAACAAACTATCCGCATATGCACTTATACACTATCCAAAGACAACACAAGCAAATCACACACACAATATCCAGACACACAATAAAAAGAAATCACACAAATTCACCCCAGGTGCACACACGCATTGTCAAAAATGCACAACACAGAAACCAGTATCTAAAATATTACCTATCCAAACACACACACACAAGACACAGAAACAGTCAAATCTACCCATATTCAGACAAAAATTTCACACAAATACACAAATGCCTACATATCCCAAGACACAGAACACAGACAAATGATGTATAGTTCCAGAGGACGTGCAGACACCCTCAAAGACCCAAATACCCAAAGATATCTAGGGTAGAATAAAAGAAAGCAGACACATGTCCACACACTTATCAAAAAAATTTTTTTAAAGAGCACAAACAAGTGACACACACACACTCCAAGACAAAGGTGGCATGGACTTCACTCCGGCTACCCAGGCCCCCGCAGCCCCAGGCCATTTCACTCTCTCCCAGACCCGGGGGTGCTGGGCGGGGACGATGACCCCCTTCCCCAAAAGAATCTGGACGCCCGCACGCCCTCCACCCCTCCAGGAGCAGCGCCTCGGACACCATTCCGGCCGGAGACCCACAGCCACGCACGCTCGCACCCCCGCGCAGCCCCGCACACGGTGACAGCCCCCCGGACACCCCACCGGCCCCACCCCCAGCCGCCACACACACACATGCCTGCGCAGCCCCGCCCGCGCGCCCTCCCCCGCCTCCCGCCAGCCCGCACCACCTCAGGGGGCCGGGGATGACCGTGGCCATCTTGCTCCCCGGGTCCTGCCCCCAGCAGGTCCCCGCCGGGTCGGTCCTCCCAGCGGTCGGGCGGGCGCTGAGGCCGCCCATCCATTCATTCCCGGGGGCGGGAGCACGCGCGCCGCAGCCAATCACGGCGGCGGGGCGGGCCCGCGCGGGGCAGGCCGGGAGTTGTAGTCCCGGGCCCGGGGCTGGCCAGCCCCGCGGGCGGGAGGGGGCGGAGGCGGGGCCCGGGGGCACGCAGTCCCGCGCACGGGCTCCGGCATCCACACGTCCCGGGCTCACGTGCGGCGCCCATGCACACCTGCGCTCGCACACACCCACACGCGGCGGCTTACACACACGTATACTCACAGCCGCCCACCCACACCCACTCACACGCCTGCACCCGGACTCGCCCAGCCACATGCGCTCACGCCTCGGTGCGAGGGGGCTCCGAGACACCTTGCAGGTGCCCACACGGATTCTCCCCAGCACGCCGCGAGTAGACGCCCCCCTCCCCCCAGTCCCGCCCGGCTCCGGAGAACCCTCCCCTGTCCCACTCGGGGCTGTCCCTCCCCCAGCCACTCTCACAGGCACCCACCCGGCTCAAAGGCTTCCGCTGCAGCCACGGCTCCTGGGTTCAAATCCGAGCGCTGCTGTTTGCTAACCACGCGACCTCGGGCAAGTGACTTAACCTTTCTGGGCCTGTTTCCTCCTCGTTTTACTTTATTTTAGATTAGAAGTATACAGTTTATTTAGAAAGTGACAGAGAGAGCGGATTCACCTCCCCCAGGTAGGGGAGGGGGCCAAAGCCAGGAAACATGGCCTGGCCATAGCTCAAAGTGCACATGGCTGCACCATAACAAGTAAAGCAGTGGCACCTCCTCTTTTTAGAGGATGATACCTCAATGGATTGTTGGGAGGATTAAATGAGTAAATACGGGTAAAGCGTTTTAAAGGGTACCTGGCAGATACTAAGCACTCCGTACTTTCGTTTATTCCACAAAGGATCTGATCCCTCGTGTACTAAGATGTAAATGGTGAGAACTGTTATTAGAAAGAATAATGCCAGCACGAAGCAGATGCTCAATAAATATTTGCTGAATGACTAAATATACTAAGCACCCTAGGCACAGTTCACCCCGGGATGATACCATGATTATCCGGAGTTTCCAGATAAGGAATCTGAGGCACAGGGAGGTGACCTTACGTGCCTCCAGGCCCTGGAGACCGCTTGGACGTGGGACGGCAGGAAGGACCCATGTGCTCAGCCGTCCATCCCCAGTGGCCTTACCTCCTTCTCTCCCTCACTGTCACCCACACTGACTCTACCCAAGGAACCCCAGAGAGTGAGCTGGCACACACCCAGTTCTCCATACCCATGCGGCAGCCCCGCCCCCTTCAGAGCAGACATTCTGTCTTGAGGGCCCAGAAATGAACGAACGTACCCACAAACGCCCCTGGCCACCAGGGGGCCCTCCCTCAGACAGAAGTGGCCACCCCTCTTTTGTCACTTGATCCCACCCCCCTTCCATAACAGAGACCCACCCCAGACCTCCCACGCTCGTGGCCACTTACACACAGGCACGGGCACGCAAACACACCCTCCCACATACTGGTCCCCATCTCAGCCAGGCAAGGCCTTGACCTGCCCACTCCCCTTCCCCAACAGGAGGGTTTGGGTGTCAGATTCACCTGGGTCCAGCTGGTGCCAAGCGGCTTAAGGAAGGGACGCTGGCTCGCCACGGTCACTCTGGCCCCTCCAGTGGCCTCTCCACACCTCACCCACAGGAAGCCCTGCCCCCAGACCCACAGCTCAGCCTAGAGAGTACCTGTGTCCCCTCCTCCCCCACCCTCACACCCTCCCAGGTCCCCCAAAGACGCCCTCACACTCACTCCCCACCCCTCCAGCCTCCGGCCCCACCCCAGGACCCTCACTTCTTTTTTTTTTTCTTTGAGTCGGAGTCTCACTCCGTTGCCCAGACTGGAGTGCAGTGGCCGCTCCCGGCCATGCAGCCTCGACCCAATGGGCCCTGGCGATCCTTCCGCCTCAGCCTTCCAAGTGGCCGGAACTACAGGCGCGCGCTACCATGCCCGCCTGGTTTTTGATTTATTGTAGAGATGAGGTCTCGCCAAGTTGCCCAGGCGGGTCTCGAACCCGCGGGCTCAGGCAATCCACTCACCTCAGCCTCCCAAAGGCGCGGGATTACAGGCTGAGCCACCGAGCCGGCTAACCCTCACGTCTACTTGACCAAGTGGAGCCTGAGTGCAGACACTGAGTGTCGACCTCCCTGAAGCCCTGCTGCGGCAGATTTCTACCCATAGACCAGCTTGGAGAGGGCTCCTCCTCCCCCCCCCACCCCCATCCCCTGCACAAACCCCTCTCCCACACACTCTCCTACACACTGGAACTCCCAGGCCTCTCCCCTGCCCAAAGGATTCCTCCTATCCCCACCCTCCAGTGCCTATGGGGGGGCTGGCCCACAAAAGAAATCAATTTTGAGCCGGGCTCGGTGGCTCGGCCTGTAATCCTGCGCCTTGGGAGGCTGAGGTGAGTGGATTGCCTGAGCCCGCGGGTTCGAGACCCGCCCGGGCAACTTGGCGAGACCTCGTCTCTACAATACATCAAAAATCAGCCGGGCGGGGTAGCGCGCGCCTGTAGTTCCGGCTACTCGGAAGGCGGAGGCGGAAGGATCGCCGGAGCCCGGCAGGTCGAGGCTGCGGTGGCCGGGAGCGGCCGCTGCACTCCAGTCTGGGCGACAGAGTGAGACTCCAACTCAAAAACAAAAAAAGAAATCAATTTTGATAAATAAATTTGCTAATAATAACTGCATTCGGTCAGGATGAGCCTCTGCATCAAGCGATTCCCAAAGACGACCTTATTTAACCTCACAACAACCCCAAGAGGTAACAGGAAACGCTGTAATCCTCTTTCACAGATGGTAAAACTGAGGCTGGGGGTTGGGGATGTACGGCCCAAGCTGGGGTTTGAACTCGGGCAGTCAGAATTCCTGAGGGCTCCACTCGCCAGGCTGCCCCTCCATTGTGAGTCCCCACAGCGACCCCCCAGACCTCGGAAAGGAGGACACGGAGGGGTGCTGGCCCGCCCGCGGCGGCGTCCCCCGGCCTTCAGGGCCTGCAGAGGGCGCACGACGCCTCCTCCGGGGGGCCTGGCCAGGGCCGGAGTGAGGGGCTCGGGCGCCTGTCGACCACTACCCTGCGCAGGAATCCCCTTCCCAGACCGCGCGAGAGGCCCTCACGCGAGAGACATCGGCCCGCGGTGCCACTCGGGTGAGGGAAGCAAAGGGCCGTCGCCGCCCCGCGCCGCCCCCCGCCCGCGCGCTCCCGCCCGCGCTCCGCGCCCCGCAGAGCCACCCGTGCCGGCGCGGCCCGCGAGGCCCCTCCCGCACACCCCTCCTCCCCGCCCCCACCCCTCCCGCCGAAGCCGGGAGCCGCCGGGGCCTTCGGGCCGGCCGCCGGACACGGCCCCTCGCGGGCGGGGAGGCGCGCCCCCCGCCCTCGCCGCTCAAGGTCAAGGCTGCGGGCGCCCGGGGTGGGGGCGGGGCGGGAGGTCGCCGCGGCCCCTTTGTGCGGCCCGCCAGGCCCGGGGGGAGGGGCGCGCCGCGCTCGCCGGCGGGGGGAGGGCGGGCGCCGCCGCGCGCCTGTCACCCGGAGCCGCGGTCCGCGCCGGCCCCGGGCGTCCGGGCCCCGAGGCGGGGGCGCGAGCGACGGCGGGGCCGGGGCGGAGGGCGCGGGCGCGCGCGAGGGCCGGCCGCGGAGGGGCGCGGCGGGCGGGACGCGCTCGGACCCAGGCGCGCGGGCGCCCCGCCGCCGGCCGGGCGGACGCGGCGCTCGGGGGAGGGACCCGGCCGGGCGGGGGGCGTCCCCGGGCCCGGAGGGCGCGCCCCGCACCCTCCCGAGACAGCCGTCCCCGGGGGCCGGAGACGTCTCGCCGGCGGAGGCGGGCGGGGCGCGGGGGAAGCCGCGGTCCGGGCTGCCCGCGGGGTCGGGGCGTGCAGGTCCTGGAGATCCCGGCGCCCAAAGGGGCAGCAGGATTCAGCTGGGGACCCCGACGTCTCAGCTCC
The DNA here is from genome assembly GCA_027257055.1 of Cephalopachus bancanus. Taxonomy (NCBI): domain Eukaryota; kingdom Metazoa; phylum Chordata; class Mammalia; order Primates; family Tarsiidae; genus Cephalopachus; species Cephalopachus bancanus. Next base: position 13,780 of record JAPVLO010000452.1, on the reverse strand, counting down.
CGCCCTGCGGCCGCGAGGGCCGGGGTCCTCCGAGCACGAGGGAAAGCGAGAAGGGGGCTTCGAAGAGGGGAGAGGGTCGGACCGGGTGCTGGAGGCCCGGCGCCCCCAGGCGCACCGCGAGCGGAGACGGCGGGGTAGGAGAGCGAAGCCCCTACCCCCGCTCCGGGTGGGGAAACGGCCTCCGCCACCCCCGGCCGCGCCACATTCCTTCACTGACAGCGACAAAGGAGGGGCGCCCCCGCGACCCCGGAGGGACTCCCCCCCACCCCGGGGGCGGCGGGGGCGGCGGCCCCAGGGGCGGGGGCGCGCGGGGACCCCCGTCCGGCTGCGGTCCGCGCGCGGCGCCCTCCTCGGCCCCCGGCGGGGCGGGGGAGGGGCTCCGGGGGCGCGTCTGGCGGGGCGGGGACGGCGGGGACACTCACGACTTGAGCGGGTTCTGAATGGCGGTAGCCATGGCCCGCTCGCCTGGGCCGCCTCCGGCCCGGGGCGCCGCTGCCGCCGCGCGCGGGCCCAGCCCGGCCTGCGCCGCCCGCTCTGCCGCCCAGCGCGCTACGATTTCATTCATTCTCGGGGCTGCGGCGCGAGCCGAGCGGGGCGGGCCGGGGGCGGGGCCCGGCCAATCCCCGCGCCTCCCGGCGCACGACGGGACGTGGAGTCTGGGGGCGCGCGGCGGCGCCCGAGGGCGCCCTGCCCGGACTACACGTCCCAGGGGGCGCCGGGGGGACCGCGCGCCCATTGGCTCCCGGGGATGCGGGGCGGGGCGCCCCAGCATCTTCCCTGCCCTCCCGGGGGCGCCGGGCTCCCGGGGGCTCGAGGCGCGGGAGCGGGGTGCCCAGCCTCCCAGTCCTCCCCGGGGCCTGCGGGTGGCCCCAGGGCCTGTCGCGTATTCCTGTCTGGGCCTGTTGGTCTGGGTGTCTCTTCTGTGCAGCCGGCTGTGGACAGGCACGGGGGCTACTCGGTGCCTTTGTTCACTTATCGAGTGCTTGCTCTATTCCAGGCACTGGGGATAAAGCAACCACCGAAACCAAGTCGCCGCTCTCCAGGACCTGACATTCTAGTGGAGAAAGATGGTAAGCCTGGAAATAAATAGATAAGATCATTTCAAGGGATGATAAGTGCCATAAAGAAAAGAAAATAAGGCCAGGCGTGGTGGCTCACACCCGTAATCCCAGTACTTTGGGAGGCCTGTCACTTGAGGACAGGAGTTCGAGACCAGCCTGGGCAACATAGTGAGGAACCCCTGCCCCCACACCCCATCTCTACAAAAAGCAGGAGGAGGAGAGGAAGTTGCCAGCGTGCATTCTGAGGGGAAGCATGTTTAGGCACAGGGATCGTCCAGTGAGAGCAAGGACCCTGGGGTGGGAGCACACTTGGCATGTTCCAAGATCAGCGAGAAAGCTAGAGTGGCCGGGCATGGTGGCTCACACCTATAATCCCAGCACTTTGGGAGGCCGAGGTGAGAGGATTGCCTGAGCCCAGGGGTTCCAGACGAGCCTGGCCAACTTGGCGAGACCTCATCTCTACAATAAAAAATTAAAAATTAGCCGGGCTCGGTGGCTCAGCCTGTAATCCCGCACCTTTGGGAGGCTGAGGTGAGTGGATTGCCTGAGCCTGCGGGTTCGAGACCCACCTGGGCAACTTGGCGATACCTCATCTCTACAATAAATCAAAAAAGTAGCCGGGTGCGGTAGTGCACGCCTGTAATTCCAGCTACTTGGAAGGCTGAGGTGGAAGGATCGCCGGAGCCCGCAGGTCGAGGCTGCGGTGGCCGGGAGCGGCCACTGCACTCCAGTCTGGGCGACTGAGTGAGACTCCAACTCAAAAAATAATAATAATTAGCCAGGCACAGTAGCACGTGCCTGTCATCCCAGCTACTTGGAAGGCTGAGGCAGAAGGATCACCTGAGCCCAGCAATTCACAATTGAGGTGGCCATGAGCATGCCACTGCAGTCCAGCCTGGGCAACAGAGTGAGATTCCTACCCAAAAAAATGTCGCCTGGCACGGTGACTCACGCCTATAATCCCAGGACTTTGAGAAGCCAAAGTGAGAGGATTGCCTGAGCCCCTGGGGTTTGAGACCAGACTGGGCAACTTGGTGAGACCTCTATAAAAAAATTTTTTTTTTTTTGAGTTGGAGTCTCACTCTGTCGCCCAGACTGGAGTGCAGTGGCCACTCCCGGCCACCGCAGCCTCGCCTGCTGGGCTCCGGCGATCCTTCCGCCTCAGCCTTCCGAGTAGCCGGAATTACAGGCGCGCGCTGCCACGCCCGGCTGATTTTTTGATTTATTGTAGAGATGAGGCCTCACCTGCCCAGGCAGGTCTCGAACCCGCGGGCTCAGGCAATCCACTCACCTCAGCCTCCCAAAGGCGCGGAATTACAGGCTGAGCCACCGAGCCAGGCTTATAAAATTTTTAAAAATTAGCCGGGCATGGTGGTACATGCCTGTAATCCCAGCTACTTGGAAGGCTGATGCAGAAGGATTACCTGAGCCCAGCAGGTTGAGACTGTGGTGGCCATGAGCGTGCTACTCCACCCCAGTCTGGGCAACAGAGGGAGACTCCAGCTCAAAAAAAAAAAAAAAAGTCACCTCCTTTGAGACAATCCTAGCTAAAATCACAACCCCTATAATTCCCTATGCCCTTAAATACCTACCATAGTCTGTGATCATATTATGCATCGATTTAGTTATTTGGTTTATTTTCTGTCTCTATCATTCCTGTCTCAAAGTGCTTAGAACATGGCATGACAAACAGCAGTACTCAAAATTATTTGTTGAGGCTGAGCTCGGTGGCTCAGCCTGTAATCCCGCGCTTTGTTTTTTTGCTTTTGTTTTGTTTTTTTTTTGAGTTGCAGTCTCACTCTATCGCCCAGACTGGAGTGCAGTGGCCGCCCCCGGCCCCCGCAGCCTCGACCTGCTGGGCTCCGGCGATCCTTCCACCTCAGCCTTCCGAGTAGCCGAAATTACAGGCATGCGCTACCACACCCAGCTGATTTTTTGATTTATTGTAGAGATGAGGTCTCGCTGCCCAGGCGGGTCTCGAACCCGCGGGAGCTGCCACTGCACTCCAGTCTGGGCGACAGAGTGAGACTCCAACTCAAAAAAAAAAAAAATTATTTGTTGAATAAACAAATGTATCAGCGAGTTATTATGCGCCATGCCCCTTCCACTACCCAGCTCTGAGACATGCACCCAGTGGGGAGAGAGGAAGGTGAGCTTGGGGCAGTGCCCTGAGTGTCCCCATGGACACTTGGACAACAGAAGTGCGGGACACTGGAGACTCAGTGGGAGTCTGAGGCTAAGACTTTGAGGCAGAGAGAAGGGTGAGGTTAAAAGGCACACTCGAGCTGGGCTCGGTGGCTCAGCCTGTAACCCCGCGCCTTTGGGAGGCTGAGGTGAGTGGATTGCCTGAGCCCGCGGGTTCGAGACCCGCCTGGGCAACTTGGTGAGACCTCATCTCTACAATAAATCAAAATTAGCCGAGTGTGGTAGCGCGTGCCTGTAGTTCCAGCTACTTGGAAGGCTGAGGCGGCAGGATCGCCAGAGCCCAGCAGGTCGAGGCTGCGGTGGCCGGGAGCAGCCACTGCACTCCAGTCTGGGCGACAGAGTGAGACTCCAACACACACACACACACAAAAAACAAGCACATTCACCGCTCATCTCTAGAGAGTGATGGTCCCAGCTCTTGTGGACATGCTGGGGACACGGGGGTAATGAAGATGGCCCAGGACTCGATCTAAAGCCCAAAGCCCAGCAGAGTGACAGACCCATCACCAGACAATGACATTCCAGAGGGGGTGGGGAGGGTTGGCTGTGGGAGTCCAGAGAAGGCTCACTCCTGACCTAGCCTGGGGGTCAGGGAGGCCCTCCTGGGGGAAAGGACATCTGACCTGTGCGTGAATCCTTTTGAACTCTGACCCCCTGTCCCATCAGACACAAGGCAGGGTCCCTGTTCTGACCTCTGAGGACCCCGATGCCTGATCTTCCTGTCACTCAAGTCTTGGGAACAAACACTAACCCTGAAAGTCTCAACCTTTGGTCACTTCTCCTAACCTTGGAACTCAAGGGTTTGTCCACCAGAGGGCACTGTGGCCCCAGTCTTTGTCCCCAGAGGCTGCTCCTGAATCCTCTGAGTCCGGAGAGACATTAGGCAAGACTGGAGGCCCGCCGGTGGAGACGCAGTCCTCCCACCCTGAGCCTCCGACTCAGTCACCAGGGTGTCTGTGGTTCACTCAAGACACCTGTAGGCCGGGCTCCGTGGCTCAGCCTGTAATCCCGCGCCTTGGGAGGCCGAGGTGAGTGGATTGCCTGAGCCCGCGGGTTCGAGACCCGCCTGGGCAACCTGGCGAGACCTCATCTCTACAATAAATCAAAAGTCAGCCGGTCATGGTAGCGCGCGCCTGTAATTCCAGCTACTCGGAAGGCTGAGGCGGAAGGATCGCCGGAGACCTGGGAGCCCAGCAGGTCGAGGCTGCGGTGGCCGGGAGCAGCCACTGCACTCCAGTCTGGGTGACAGAGTGAGTCTCCAATTCGAAAAAAAAAGACACCTGTGGACCTAAACTCACTAGGAAACTCTGCCCCAGACCCGCTAGGCCCAGCCTGGGCCTCTGAGGAAGCCACTGATGCCAGCCCCCACTCCCCCACACCAACGTGCTGAGCATTCCGCTGCCTCTCCCGGACCAGGATACTGAGGTGCAGAGGAGGTGGGCTGTTGGGGTCACACAACACCAAGGCAACAGCAAGGATGAAAATAATAGCAGGCCACGCCCGGGCTCGGTGGCTCAGCCTGCAATCCCAGCGCTTTGCCTGAACCCACGGGTTCGAGACCCACCTGGGCAAATTGGCGAGACCTCATCTCTACAATAAATCAAAAATTAGCCGGGCATGGTAACACACCTGTAGTTCCAGCTACTTGGAAGGCTGAGGCGGAAGGATCGCCAGAGCCCAGCAGGTGGAGGCTGTGGTGGCTGGGAGTGGCCACTGCACTCCAATCTGGGTAACAGAGTAAGACTCCAACTCAATAATAATAATAATAATAACAGGCCGGACGTTGTGGCTCTGCCTGTAACCCCAGCACTTGGGGAGGCCGAGGTGAGAGGATTGCCTGAGCCCAGGGGTTCGAGACCAGCCTGGGCAACTTGGTGAGACCAGGTCTCTACAATAAATCACAAAAAAACTAGCTACTTGGAAGACTGAGGTGGGAGGATCACTTGAGCCCAGCAGGTCGAGACTATGGTGGCCGTGACGCAAAAAGAAAAAAAGAAAATAATAACAACAGCAACACATAAGATCCCACCAATGTAGCTCTTCCTGTGTGTCAGGACCTGTACTGAGTTTTTGACAAGATTCACACCATGGAATCATACAGACCACCCTTGAAAGCAGGAATCTGGCTGGGCTCGGTGGCTCAGCCTGTAATCCCAGCACTTTTGGAGGCCAAGGCAAGTGGATTGCCTGATCCGCCGGGGCAACTTGGCAAGACCTCATCTCTACAATAAATCAAAAACTAGCCGGGTGTGGTAGTGCGTGCCTATAGTTCAGGTTACTTGGAAGGCTGAGGCAGAAGGATCACCAGAGCCCAGCAGGTCGAGGCTGCAGTGGCCAGGAGCGGCCACTGCACTCCAGTCTGGGCGACAGAGTGAGACTCCAACTAAAAAAAAAAAAAAATAAGAAGAAAGAAAGCAGGAATTCGCACCTCCGGGGTCAGATAAGGCCACTTAGGCTGACAGCAGCAACGCCCTCCTAGCAAAGGCCAACATCCATTGGGGCAGAGAGAACTGGGATTTGAATCCAGGTCTGACTGGGAAACCAACATCTCTGAGGAGGACTGCTGACTTCCTGTGTCAGAATCCCCTCAGGGCCTCAGTGAAAATGCCACCTCTAGGCCTAGGTGGCTCAAGCCAATAATCCCAGCAATTTGGGAGGTCAAGACAAGAGGATCTCTGGAGGCCAGGAGTTGGAGGCCAGCCTGGGCAACATAGGAAGACCACATCTCTACAAAAACTAAAAAAATTAACTGGGCTTGTTGACACACATCTGTAGTCTCAGCTATCTGGGAGGCTAAGGTGAGAGGACCATTTGGGTCCAGGAGTTCCAGGTTGCAGTGAGCTATGATCTGAACAATAGAGCAAGACACTGTCTCTACAGAAAATAAAGAAAATGCCATCCCTGACCCAGAGCAATGGCTCATGACTGTAATCCCAGCACTTTGGGAGGCTGAGCCAGGAAGACTGCTTGAGCCCAGGAGTTTCAGATCAGTGTGGGCAGCATGGTGAGCCCTTGTCACTCCAAAACAATCAAAAAATGAGCTGGGCATGGTGGTGCGCACCTGTAATCCCAGCTACTCGGGAGGAGGGGAAAGGATCACCGGAGGTTCAGGCTGCAGTGAGCCATGATCATGCCACTGAGTGAGATGCCAACTCAAAAAAAAAAAATTGAAGGCTGAGGTGGAAGGGTCACCTGAGCCCAGCAGGCGAAGGTTGTCATAGCCATGACGGTGCCACTGCACTCCAGCCTGGGCTGACTCAGAAAAAAGAAAGCAAGCACGCAAGGGACAAGGAGCAGTTCCACAGTCTACAGGTCAAGTCGGACGAGGACAAGCTGTGACTTGGGTCCAGCACCAGGAGGACCCTGACAAGAGCATTTCCGGAGCCGGAGGGGCACGGCAAAATGCGAATATTTCATTGGAAAGGATGTGAGAGAGAACAGGAAATATTTCTGTGAGTCGTTTTGCTGTAAAGGGAAACAAAGAAACGGGACTGGAGCTGGAGGAAGTCCGGAGAGTCTTTGTCTAGTTTCTTGTTTCATTGTGGAAGGAGGGCCAGTGCCCCCACGGGCGAGGGCGGCCGATCCGGGAGAGAGGGCAAGTGGCTGCCGTCGGGCAGGGGGCGGGCATGGGGGGCGAGGGGCTGCTGTCGCGGGGGCGGGCCCCTCCGGAAGCCGGCCAGGGGGGGAGGGTCCCGACGCGCGGGACGCGGAGGGCCGGCGCGTCCACGCCCACGGGCGCCGGGCGGTGGGGATGTGCTCTCCTAGGGGCTCCCGCGCCGAGGCGACGCCGGAGGGACCCCGCGAGCGAGCGAGGGCGGGAGGGGGGAGCCCGGCCCGGCAGCCCGGGACCCCGGGGGGAGGGCTCGGGGGGGGGGGGGCTTCCTCCAGCGGCGAGGCCAGGCCCGGGACGGGCGGAGGGCGGAGCTCGCCAGGTGGGGCTTTCGAGGCCGGAACGCGAGGTCGGGCGCCGTGGCGCGCGCCTGGAGTCCCCGCGCTTCGGGCGGCCGAGGCGAGCGCATCGCCTGGGTTCGAGGCCCGCCCGGGCAGCTCGGCGAGACCTCATCTCTCCAATGAACCCAAAACCTAGCCGGGCGTGGTGGCGCGCGCCTATCCTTCCAGCGACTCGGAAGGCGGAGGCGGAAGGATCGCCGGAGCCCAGCAGGTCGAGGCTGCGGTGGCCTGAGCGGACACTGCACTCCAGTCTGGGCGACGGAGTGAGACGCCAACCCAAATAAATAAATAAATAGGAAGAAAGAAAAGAAAATTGCAGCCTCGATCTCTTTTCTCTAATTTTTTCCCACTGTCCTTACCATCTTTTTTTTTTTTTGAGTGGGAGTCTCACTCTGTCACCCAGACCAGAGTGCCTCGACCTGCTGGGCTCAGGCAATCCTTCAGCCTCAGCCTTCCAAGTAGCCGAAACTGCAGACACTGCTACCTCACCTGGCTAATTTTTGATTTATTATAAAGACGAGGTCCCCAGTTGCCCAGGCTGGTCTCAACCCCTGGACTCAGGCAGTCCTTTCGTCTCTACCTCCCAAGGGGTTACGATTTCAGGCATGAGCCCCTGCACCCAGTTCTTCTTTATGACTACTGCGTATTATCTGTTTTCTTGTCCTAAGTGTAAGCTCCTCATATAACCCTGGCACCTCCCCTGGTATGAGCTCCTGATACAACAGTGTCAGACACGCACCAGATGCTCAGAAATACCCGTGAGTGAATGAACGGGCTGCTCTTCAGATGGCCTGTACCCTGACGCACTCCCCCATGGAGTAAGTCTCATCTCCCTGCCCAAAGGCCGGTATTCAGCCAGTTCATGCTGCATGCATGCTTATTGGCTGGGTATCTGTCCTGTCGGTCAACCCCACTGCTGCTCCCACCAATATCTGGCATTTTCCAGCTCTCTGATTTTTGCCAGATGAGTAGGTGTTAAGTGGTATCTCATTGCTATTGTTCTATTTTATTCTATTTTATTTTACTTTACTTTTTTTTTTTGAGTTGTAGTCTCACTCCGTCACCCAGGCCGAAATGCAGTGGCACACTCATGGCCACCCCAGCGACCCGCTGGGCTCCAGCGATCCTTCCACTTCAGCCTTCCAAGTAGTAGCCGGAACCACAGGCGCGAGCTACTGCGCCCAGCTAATTTTTTTTTGTAGACACCAGGTCTCACCAAGTTTTTCAGGCTGGTCTCGAACCCGAGGGCTCAGGCAATCCACTTGTCTCGGCCTCCCAAAGTCCTGGGATTGCAGGCTGAGCCACCGAGCCCGGCCATTACTCTAGCTTTGAAGTATGCTGTAGAGAAAGTCCTCTCCCTTCTCTTTTTAAAGATTTATTTGTAATTTTTTTTTTGGTCACAATTTTATTTATTGTTTAGATTAGAAAATATAGTTTATTTAGAAAGTAAATTGGAGAGAGAGAAAGAGGGGATACACCTCCCCAAAGTGGGGGAGGGCACCAAACCAGGAAGCCGCCAACAGTCACAGTTCAAAGAGAATATGACCACACCAGATGCTAGCAAGGCAATAGCCCTATTTTTATTTTTATTTTACTTTATTTTTTTTGAGTTGGAGTCTCACTGTCGCCCAGATTGGAGTGCAGTGGCTGCTCCCGGCCACCGCAGCCTCGACCCGCTGGGCTCCGGCAACCCTTCCGCCTCAGCCTTCCAAGTAGCTGGAACTACAGGCGCACGCTACCACGCCCTGCTGATTTTTTTTTTTATTTATTGTAAAGATGAGGTCTCACCTGTCCAGGTGGGTCTCAAACCCGCGGACTCAGGCAATCCACTCACCTCAGCCTCCCAAAGGCGCGGGATTACAGGCTGAGCCACCGAGCCTGGCTGCCCTATTTTTATTTTTTGAGTTGGAGTCTCACTCTGTCGCCCAGGCTAGAGTGCAGCAACCTCGACCTGCTGGGCTCAGGTGATCCTTCTGCTTCTGCCTTCCAAGTAGCTGGAATTACAGGCATGCGCTGTCACGCCTGTAATTTTTTGATTTATTGTAGAGATGAGGTCTCGCCAAGTTGCCCAGGCTTATCTCGAACCCGTGGGCTCAGGCAAGCCTCTCACCTCAGCCTCCCTGCGTGCTGGGATTATAGGCGTGAGCCACCATGTCCGGCCTGTAATTTTTCATACAGACCAGATTTTTGCTATATTGCCCAGACTGGTGTCAAAGATCCACCTGCCTTGGCCTCCCAAAGTGCTGGAATTACAGAAGTGAGCCATTGCACCTGCCCTCCCTTTCTTTTCGAATGTTAATTTAGCTATTTGAACACCTTTATCCTCCCAACAAATCTTAGAACAGTTTTATCAGGTGTCTGAAAAAAACGCATCCAGAGGGTTTTTGGGGCCAGGTGCAGCAGCTCACGCCTATAATCCCACCATTTTGGGAGGCCAAGGTGAGAGGTTTGCCTGAGTCCCCAGGTTCGAGACCAGCCTGGGCAACTTGGAGAGACCTCATCTCTACAATAAATCAAAAAATTAGCTGGGTGCGGTGGCACATGTCTATAGTCCCAGCTACCAGCGAGGATGAGGTAGAACCTGAGCCCAACAGGTCACGGCTGCAGTGGCTGGGAGCGTCCCACTGCCAGCGTCCCACTGCCCTCCAGTCTTGGTGACCAAGTGAGACTCCAATTCAAAAAAAAAAAAAAACAATGTGAAGCCGGGCTCAGTGGCTCAGCCTGTAATCCCGCGCCTGTGGGAGGCTGAGGTGAGTGGATTGCCTGAGCCCGCAGGTTCGAGACCCGCCTGGGCAACTTGGCGAGACCTCATCTCTACAATAAATCAAAAATCAGCCGGGCGTGGTAGCCTGTAGTTCCAGCTACTGGGAAGGCTAAGGCGGAAGAATCCCCAGAGCCCAGCAGGTCGAGGCTGCGGTGGCCGGGAGCGGCCACTGCACTCCAGTCTGGGTGACCGAGTGAGACTCTAACGCAAAAAAAAACAAAAAACCATGTGTATTTCATCAAGGCCTTATACCTCTAAGTCAATTGTTAGATACTTTATTGTTTTTGGAGCTCTTAAGAACAGCACCTTTTTTTTTTTTTGAGTCAGAGTCTCACTATGTTGGCCAGGCTGGAGTGCAGTGGCACACTCATGGCCACCGCAGCCTCGACCTGCTGGGTTCAGGTGATTCTCTGTCTTCCAGGTATCTGGAATTACAGGCATGCGCCGCCACTCTGGCTAATTTTTTGATTTATTGTAGAGATGCGGTCTCGCCAAGTTGCCCAGGCTGATCTCGAACCCGTGGGCTCAGGCAATCCTCTCACCTCAGCCTCCCAAAGTACTGGGATTATAGGGCGTGAGCCACCGCGCTCAGCCAACAGCACCATTTTTTTTTTTTTTTGAGTTGGAGTCTCACTCCATTGCCCAGGCTGGAGTGCCGTGGCACGCTCACAGTTACCCCAGCGTCGATCTGCTGAACTCCAGCGATCCCTCCGCCTCAGCCCTTCAAACAGCTGGAACGACCAGCGTGTGCTGCCACGCCCAGCTAAATATTTTTTTTTAATTTATTGTAGAGATGAGATCTCGTCAAGTTGCCTGGGTGAGTCTCGAACCCGTGGACTCAGGCAATCCACTCGCCTCGGCCCTCCGAAGTGCTGGGATTAGAGGCTGAGTCAATGCGCCCAGCCCCCCAAAATATGTTTTAATTGGTTACTGCAGTGTTAGCAAAATGATACTGTTTTTTTTTTTTTTTTTTGAGTTGGAGTCTCACTCTGTCGCCCAGACTGGAGCCTCGCCCTGCCGGGCTCCGGCGATCCTTCCGCCTCAGCCTTCCGAGTAGCCGGAATTAGAGGCGCGCGCCACCATGCCTGGCTGATTTTTTGATTTACTGCAGTGATGAGGGCCCGCCCACTGGCCCGGGCGGGTCTCGAACCCGCAGGCTCAGGCAATCCCTCGAGCCCGGCGATGCTGACGACCGCAGGCTGAGAAGCCCGCGGAGCGCCTGCCCGTGCGCTCTGCGGCCGGGGAGAGACGCGCCCGCAGCCGTCTCGGCCCGCCGCGGGTACCGTCGCGTCATCGGCGCCAGCCCCGGCCTGGCACGTCCCGTCCGCATCAGCGAAGCCTCGGGCGCCGACCCGGGAGGAAGGGCAGCGCGTGCCCGGCGGCGCCGCCGACCCCCGCGGGCCGCTCTGGGGCCGCCTCGCCGGCCGCCCCCGCCCGGCTGGAAGCGGGAACCGTTCCCGCGGCCACGCGGGGGCGCCGAGGCCTCACGCAGCCGCGGGGCGCGCGAGAAGGCGGCCGCCGGGGGGCGCTGTCACCCGGCGCGCGCCGGCTGCGGGCCCCGCGCGGCTCTCGACCGGTTCGGCGACCTCAGGGCGGCGAGGAGCTGTCAATAACGTCCGCAGCCGGGCCGGCGGCTCAGCCTGTAATCCGCGCTTTGCGAGGCCGAGGTGAGTGGATGGCCTGAGCGCGCGGGTTCGAGACCCGCCTGGGCAACTTGGCGAGACCTCCTCTCTACAATAAATCAAACAATCAGCTGGGCGTGGTGGCGCGCGCCTGTCATTCCGGCTACTCGGAAGGCGGAGGCGGAAGGATCGCCGGAGCCCGGCAGGTCGAGGCTGCGGTGGCCGGGAGCGGCCACTGCACTCCAGTCTGGGCGACCGAGCGAGACTCCGACTCAAATAATAATAATAATAATAATAACAACATTCCCGAGGTGGGAGGGGGAGCGTAGCCAGGCCGGAAAATAAACTACCAGGCCCCTTCAGGGTGTGATGGATTCTACGGAGAAAATAAATCAGGTGACATGACAGGGACACAGCAAAGGGGACGCCTTAGACAAGGGGCTCAGGGACACCCACCCCTCTGATGACATCTCGGCGACCCTGAGGAAGAGGGGACGGGGGGCGGAGAACTCCAGGCAGGGGACACGGGCTGGAGGTCCTGGAGGGAAGGGGGCAGGTGGGTGAGGACAGCAGCAGAGGTGGCCCGGGGCAGGGACAGACGGGAGGGGGCTGAGGCCGGAAGGGTGATGGGGAGACGTGGCCGGGAGGACGGACGAGGGCGGGTCGTGGAGGGCAGAGACATGGCACGAAAGGCCCCCAGGATGGGCTTTTTTTTTTTGAGTTGGAGTCTCACTCTGTCGCCCAGGCTGGAGTGCAGTGGCCGCTCCTGGCCACCGCAGCCTCATCTTGCTGGACTCAGGCCATCCTTCCGTCTCTGCCTTCCAAGTGACTGGAATTACAGGTCCGCACCACCATGCCCAGCTAATTTTTTGCTTTATTGTAGAGATGAGATCTAGATGCCAAGTTGCCCAGGCGGGTCTCAAACCCCTGGGCTCAGGCAATCCTCTTACCTCAGCCTCCCAAAGTGCTGGGATCACAGGCTTGAGCCACTACGCCCAGCCAGGTTGTTTTCTTTCTTTCTTTTCTTTTCTTGAGTCAGGATCTCACTCTGTCATCCAGGCCAGAGTGCAACAGCACACTCACGGTCACCGCACCCTCATCCTGCTGGACTCAGGCCACCCTTCCATCTCAGCCTTCAAGTAGCTGGAACGACAGGCACGCGCCATCACGTCCAGTTAATTTTTTTATTTATTGTAGAGACGAGGTCTCACCAAGTTGCCCAGGCTGTTCTCAAACCCCTGGCCTCAGGCAATCCTCTCACTTCCACCTCCCAAAGTGCTGGGGTCACAGGCGTGAGCCACCACACCCAGCTAGGACGGGCCATTCAATGAGGAGAGCAAGGTACAGCGGGCCGTGGGGAGTGTCGCCCTGTGAGCGCAAAAGGGGGACAGGACATAGAGCCACGTGTATTTGTAGCTGCAGAAAGAAATCCTGAAACAATACCAAGAAATCGATTAAAAAAAAAACGGTGACCTTCAGAGGAAAGAGGAAGAGGGAGCAGGGTGGATGGAATCCAGGACGAGGGTGAGACAAAGTGTCATCAGACACAGAGTGGGAGAAGTGGGAGACAGACCACAGACCACGGCCGGGGGTGGGGGCGAGTGTGGCCCCAGCGTGGGAATGACGGGTCAGGGACGCTGTGTCCTCTGGGGCGTTTCTGTACCTGAGGACCTATGATTCAGTTTTCCCAAGGGACATCTCGCTGGCCAGGAACAGCGGCTGTCGGAGCTCGTGTTTGACCCCTCCCACAATAAACTGATAAGCATGTTTATTATGTGCCTGACGCCAGTTCATGCTCTGCATTTAAACCTCACAAGAGCCCCAGGATAAAGCCAGGTACAGTGACTCGTGGCTGTAAAACCCAGCACTTTGGGAGGCGGAGGTGAGAGGATCGCCTGAGTGTAGGTGTTCGAGACCAGCCTGGGCAACTTGGCAAGATCTTGTCTCTACAATAAACCCAAAATTTAGCTGACTTAGCTACTTGGGAGGCCAAGGCAGAAGGATCGCCTGAGTGGGTCGAGGCTGCAGGGGTCGTGAACATGCCACTGCACTCCAGCCTGGGTGACAGAGAATCCCACTCAAAAACAAAAACAAAGACAAAAGCAAACAAAACAATCTAGGATAGGTACTGTTATCATCATCTTCCCTTTACAGATGTGGGCACTGAGACACAGAGA